>OX465243.1:23880497-24569905 GCA_949987775.1 Aproaerema taeniolella | reverse complement strand
TACTCATCGAGCGTCCACTCCACATGCTCCGTGTGACAATCAGCTTTTGTGCTCGGTGTAAAATTTAAGTTGTTGCTAAATTCATGGAATATTAGGCTTTTACGCTATTAAAGTCATCAAGTTATAGAAAAGATATACTAATGAATCTGATCATCAACACGCGTTGGTCGTGATTGGGTTCAGATAGATTAGTTCACATTGTCATTAGGACTGAGAGTGCCTCACAACCACTCTTTCTTCTTGGAGCTTGATGTCCTTGTGTAAATGAATTTTATTTCATTTGTTAAAGTATTCTTCTTCTATTCGGTACATATCGATGGAAGATAGAAGTAAGCTTAAAGTTTGGACCGTCGCTTGAGTTGTTGTTTCATGGTTTAAAAACACACTACATTTAAAACATGTCTGAAGAAAATAATTATAAATTTTTAAAAATTAGTTATTCATTAAATTTTAATTCGTGACATATGTTTGCGCAAGAGTGAGAATAGAAAGTTTACTTCAGTTGGATCTTCGATCACCTGTGTAAAATTTTGTAGTTTACAATTTAATTTAATATTTGAATAAAAATTCAGCAGGATTATTTTACTTTTAGTTAAGAAATTATTGTACGGGATTTAGAATAGCAAAACGGTGAACCAAAATAACTGATAACGAGATATTTATTTTATTAGAAGAAATTACCAACTTTTATCACAGGATAAATAATAATACCTTATATCAGATGTAAAAAAAAGATCTAACAAGCAGTCAAAATGTGTAGAGCAAGTTAGGTAATATTACTATTTAAAATCAATTTGTTTTAGTTGTTTAAAGAGCAGTTGTCTTAGGTTCAGTTCTTAGGGTGGGGTTTTGTTGCGGCGAATAACAATTATTGTTCTAGGGTCTGAGTATTTGTTTTTTCTGAGTTTGTTTTCTGGAGAACTAACTTGTGGGAAGGCTTAGTGATAGGTACCTAATCTATTTAAAAAAAAAGGAGAAATGAACATTTCTGTGTAAGTAGATTAATTAAGGTAGGTAGGTAAATATATTGTAGTAACACTTAGTCAAAACTCTTAAACAATTTTAGACGGACGGCGGACGGATTGGTCGCGTGGTAGTGACGCTGCCTCTTGTGCGGCAGGTTCTGGGTTCGATCCCGGATGGGGTGAATATTTGTGTAAACAAAAATAAAAACACGTGTTAGTTTCAAACTGTAGTCTCGTCTATTAAAATGGGACAAAGGAGTGAGCTTATGTATGTTAGTATGTGTTCGTGCACGGGTCGTGGGTGTTTGTGTCTGTCTTTGTGTGTTTACCGTCCAGGGGACCCACGACACAGGGAAGGGCCTGAGGGCCATCGAGTGTGTAATTGATAGCTCGAGTTGTCGATACACAATCAGGGATTTTATTGGGGAAAACTTATTTGTAATAAAAACTTTAGGAATTACATGCGTGAGCGTATGTATGTGTGTGTGTATGTATGTATGTAAAAGCTTTAAAAACACATTATAGTGAATACCCGTGAGAAATTAAGTTACATAGAATTAATGATTGATGGTTATTTAAAAAAAAATAAACGCTGATCCGATTATGGGAAATTTTAGGTTTTGAAATTTATCCAAACGGGAAATAAAGAGTAGTTTTATGTCGAAACTAAAGTTATAAATAGGAAATATTTGAATTGTTTGTATGTTTGTTTGCATTGAATGTGCACCGGAGCTGCTGAATCGATTGGGAGTTTTCTTTCACCATTAGTATATAGATGAAGCACAGTAATTAGATAAGTTATAAAAAACAGTCAAGTGTGAGTCGGACAACGCAAATTATTTTATAAGTTTCTCACATCTCAACGTTTAGAAAGAATTGAATGAAATTTGATAGATAGATAGACGAAGCACTGTATTAACATAGGCCTCAAAACGGACAAATGCAAATCCAATCTCGTGCTTTGTTTGGTAGTTTTGGATGACATTTGATAGGGAGATAGACGATGCGGTAGAATAATACATAGGCTACAAAAGTTTTCTAAATGACACAGTATTAGCACTGATGTCTACTGACTTAACCTAACTCTTAATCAAATAGAAAAGCCATTGTATAGTGTGATGTTTCTGAATCAAAAGACAATAAATTTTCCCGTACTTTTCAGAACAGCAAAATAGAACACCCTCAGGAACATTTAATCTCTTCCAAACATTTATCTTACAAATTCTCATACATTTATTTTTTCATTATTAAAACTTCAAAAATACTGACAAAAATGCTCTTACACACTGTGCAATATAAAGCTGAACCAAACAAGCACGGAAAGTACAATTAAAACATTTACTTTAACTTATATTTTGAAGTTGTGTCAAAGTTCACCAGCATAAATCTTTTTTTTTACCTTTATTCGTTTTTCCAGTAATAAATTTGATGAAAATTTAAACTAATTTGATGAAAATGATAAAATTTCGATATTACTTATTTAGTTCTATTTCTTAACACTAGACATCTCTAGCTTCTGATACTCAGAAATAGGTTTCACTGAAATCCGCTAGATAACCACTAGGTATAATGATATTTTGTTTACTTTTGAGACAACTAGAGTCATCTATGCGCGATTTGGTTTACTAACTCAGCATAAACCCGTCATTCATAGCTGAGCGCTAATCGATACTTCCGCATTCCATCTTCTGTCATTTGAAAAAGTTCAATCAAAATCCGCTAGATGACGTAACCTGATTTCTGATAAATTATATAATAATCCCAATGTATAGAAATCAACCTCTTTAACACACAATGAACCAAAAAAATGAATAAATAATATGCCAAAACAAAATCTTAACTCTGTCGAGCTATCTACATTTGCCTAATCGAAAAAATCAGTGGTTTACCTACCTACCTACTTGATTATGTGAATATAAATGGAATAAAGGACAAACAAACCTTAGAATTAATTTAATTCAATTAAATGTAATGCAAGAACTACTTTACCTTTTATGTAATGATAAACCGATCTATATCAATTCAATCTCTTCTTTCCCAACAAAATCTTAATTTAAGTATACCTATCTCCTAATCCTACCTCATAGTAGGTATGTACAATTTAAACCTAAGGTCACGAGTTCATAACCCAAACATTCCGGACACTTTTCTTTCCCTAAAAAATATTTATTGATCTAAACTATAAACTGCAATCGAACTCAAATTGTTTTCCTAAACAGAGGGTACAGGACAACCCCCTGACTAGAAAACTCAAACTCAGGTCCCAAGAAATTTACTGTCACCCATGACTTCACCTATACCCTATGCCTATAAATTAAAAGTATTCTAGTCATTCATAGATGTAATTAATAGATACACTTAATTTATTGAGTTATCCTATTCGCTTTAATTATATGAATTTCTACCTAAATTAATTAATTATTTGATTAATATATCATACACACCCACAATGAATACCTACTATAGTTTATAATAGTTTCATTATTAACAAGAAAGAAGGATAAATCAAATCTATGAGGATAAAGTTCAACTCCTGATATCTTACTTCTGTCATTTTAAAACGAACTATTTTCCCACCCTCGGCTCCAGCAAAGAATGATAGAACCCTTTTCACTAATTGTGTACAATTTAGCTATCGACTGTTCTAAATTTCATTTATCAATTACCTATTTCTGTTTTATGTGTACCAGGTAATTTTAATAACCAATTTATTAAAAATATTTATAATAGATTTTTGACAGTGACAATTATTTCATGGCTGTATGGTTGGTTCGTTAAACCTTTGCCTATCTGATGAGTGAATAAATAAATTAAAAATAATATTCCCTAATAGACTTGTACTAGACTAGACTAGACCTACCACAGAAAATTTACTTTTTAATTATAAGTTATGTTTTGCCAGTTGGGCATAGAAGTTTTAAGTACTAACTCAACTAAACACGTACCTAACAGATCGGCGTGTCGGAAAAGGGGCAGCCCAGGAGACTTTTTCCACCAGTGCAACTGACTGCAACTTTAGTTTGAGAAAACACTTCATTAGTTAGTCCATTTTACAGCAAACGAAGCCTGCACAGCACAATGATGTGTCAACCCCGTGTATTCACGAATTACAACAAGATCAGACGCAATCACTTGATTCACCAAAAGTATTTACAACCAATAGAACCCCGAAAAGGACCCACTGACCGTGATAGTGAACACCAGTGCGTAGTACAACTTACTTAGTGCAGTAATATTCATATTTAATATAGTGAATCGTCTCAAAATATTTACCTATTTTATTCCCTTCCCTTTCCCTAATCTTACAACCTTATAAAATAAATACCATTCTCATAACCCTTCCTTTTTCACGGCAACAAATTGTGGCGTATCGCCACTTTTTAGAAGTCTAGATCAAATGAAACCTACATAACCTATAAAAACCAAACTCACTAACAATCCTGGTCACTGCGCATCAAATTGTAACGACCCCCCCCCCTGTTAGCGATAAATAAATCCCTTACAATCCTACCTATCTTTAAAACTAACTGAACCTAAACTCTAATCTTAAGAAGTGACTAAAAACTTTCATTTGATCTAGATTTGGCCAAGTGATCTTTCCAGTGTTTAGAGGACCTACGTTGTGATTTATGAGTAACCTGGGTTCTTTAAGAGTTAGTGAGAATGGTATTGATATTAAACTTAAGTACTAAGATGAGGAACATTCAACCAGATATCGACAGATTAAAAAGTAAGTATTTTTAAACATGAAAAATAGGTAAATTAAATCTCAATAATGATGTATTGCGGCTTAGGTCAGCGCTCCACCTCCGCGCCAGGGCTTTGCCCTCTAACTTCTGTTAGAACTGTGTGCCTCGACCAAAGACTGGACAGCACCCCACCGCTGTACTCCTTTTATGGGGGGGGAAGAGTATTTAACTATTTTCAACAACAATCAGATAGTTTAGTATTCTACAGCAAAAGATGAGAGGAAGTCAAGTTGCATTGACTCAGTAAATTTACACTGTCTTTGTCAGTAAGTCGAGCCGAGTCAGACTGGTGACTACAGGAATCCTAAGCATATATATACTTATATACATACCCATAAAAGGAGATGCTAATCTTATAATTTACTTTATTTTGAGTCAATGACTTTCTTATCAAAGCAAGCAATTTTACAAAACCAAATGAAATAAATATATTTATTACAATCTTAGAAGAATGTTCCTAAGGTTAATAAGAATAATAAAATTAAGTAGTAGAAATTAGATCTTTCTTCACAGTGATCTTTATTATGTATGTTTATTATAACTTGGTGAATAGTTCTCATTATTAATAGTAGTAGGCAAGATAGAATTTTCTTCAAAAGTATTCTATCTTTAATTATACACATGGTTCGAAGAGATGGAATTTTCTCCAAAAGTTTCCCATCTAAATAGTAAAGCCAGATCTTTCTTCAAAAGTAATCTTAGCTGTTTCTCAAAATACTTTAGTAAATCTTCGGTTATACTTTTCACCAAGAAGTTTAGTCACATACATTATTCAGATTTAAGGATTTATATACCTTCCTATGCAAATAGAATGCAATTTAGTCTTCCTTACATGGTCATATCATAAAATTAATATTGCTAGTATTATATAGTCTCAATTTGGCAATGATGGTTCACACATTATATACCAACTCGACGAAATGGAGTCTCCTCATTTCCACAGAGAACATCCATTATCTAAAGAGTGGAGCCTCCATGATCCCTCGAAGGACATCCACCCAAGAAGTTCTTGACTTATTCAAGTCAAGGCCCTACGTGAGCACGTAGCTCAGGTATACAATAAATGAAACAAGCAAAAGCCGTAGACTCAGATCTAAGTAAATAATAGGTAAGGAAGTTAATATTGCAATCTATCTCATAACGCTGATCTCTCTTGTTAAGACATTTTACATACATACCTAAGCTCACGCCTTACATACATACATAAGACATTTTCATAGAAAATAATTAACCAAATTAATTATATTTTATTTCAGTAAAGTTCCTAGACTGAATTCTCTTAAATTTAGTAAATACCTAAGAATATCCTATTTACCTTTATGTACTTGATTTTACCTGCCTAGTTTCTGCCTAAATAAGATTCCTAGTCTATCTTCTTGTGAAATAAACAAGCTAGAAGTATTTTACTTCACATTTAACTTTAAACATGTGCGTGTGGTGAGTTATGTAGTTTTCCACGGTGCAATGGGAAACTCCTGACTAAACTGTAGAAGTTTGAGGCAGCTTTCCTCGAGTACCTAATCCCTAAAGCTGAGTGTATGTGCATTCACACGGCCGTAAAGAACTTTGGTTTGTGTGAAATGCGGGCATGTATAAAAATGCGATTAAATAAGTAAGATATATAGGAGACCAGAAACAGTAGTAATTTACACGCAATACTCAGTGCCTAAGGCCTGGATCTTCTTCGACAGTTCCCCGAGATCACTGTGCAAACCAAGACTGTACTGGGAGACTATAGATCGAATTACAATATAGAATTATAAATCAATCCCTTGCTCGTCTCATAACAAGGTCCCGCCATAAGGCGTTGTATTGAATTTATAGACATTTGACACCGTTAGGCGCCTATAAAAAGTGAGGCAAGGTCTAAAGCCAAGCTGTACCATATTGACATTTCATGTGTCGTTATAGGTTTTTGGGGGTGTTAATTACGAAAATGACATCAAAATTATACACAATCGCCACGCGACCTGCTCTTTAGCACCAGCCGAAATTATTCCTAACAATACTTTTGTTGCTAAAAAAATTAAAAAAAAAAATATTGGGTTTTGTACTTGACTCTTGGGAGTTAAGGTTTCTTTACTGATACAGTGTTCACAGTTCTGTAAGGGTGCCCTAGTTAATCGTAGAATAACTTCATCCGAGAGATGGGGTGAGATTGAATAGTGCATTGCCATTAGGGCTGAGGGCTGCCTCACAACCAGTTCCTTCTTTCCAGAGCCTCAGCATTGCAGGGGAAATAATAACTCCTAATTTTTAGAGTAATAGAGCTCAATGTTTGGGTCTTCACTTGAGTTAACTGATTTATGGTTTAAAAGACACACCACATAAAATACATTTCTGAAAAAAAAAAACGATAGTAAATTAGTAACAAGTGGTTGAAATTAGCTTAATTCATATGTTTGTGAATAGAGTAAGAAAAATTTACTTCGGTTGGATCAATAAATTGATCACCTGCGTAAAATTTTGGGGGTTGATTGTAACGGAACAGAACATCATCTGTTCGTTAGTTCTCAAACATATGAAACTTAAACCTTAATGAAAGGAAAATAATTAAAAAAGCATTTCATTACAATCATTTAAGATTAAATTATTCGTTAGTAAATCTAAAACAATAATAACCTTCATTATAAAAAATGAAATCTCATAAAATCTCATTAGTGCTGCCATGTAACAGAGTAAGGATGCTAAATAGGACCGTATTACGTTGAATTATAATTCATATTGATGTATTGAGGCAGAAGGTGGAATGTATGGAGAACAGCTGAGAAAAGAGATGCAAAACTAAAAAGATTCTATTGAAGTCACGATTTACAGTAGAGTAATAGAATGATGTGGAAAGGAGAAATACCATGTAGGTTGTATACCAAATAGACGAATGGCGCGCTTTTTGGCTGTATGGACGGCTTAGGGAGGGAAAAGAAAAAAAATCGACGCCATCTTTTCTCCTCGGATTTTGTGGAATAGGTTAAATTTTCTTAATTTATTAATTTTATTGTTTAATTTTGTGAAATATCTTGTTTTCTTTGATTATAAAAGTTGCTTATATTAACCAAAGTAAAATCTAACTAGCTATGACATGATAGTGACATGACTGACGTATGGAATGCCATCAACAAACCACCATTTTTTTAAATTTAGGCAAAGGAAAATTATTGGCATTGGCGTTACACCGCCTCTTTTATGCCAGAAAGATTGATAAATGAATCCATCACAAACCCCAATGAAAAAAAAAACATTACCATAAACCGAAATATGGAGTCTGTGATATCTTTCTTTATCACAACAAAACTTACATATCTTATATTAATCAAGATCTGAAACATAAAAGAATATTAACACAATATAATAGAAAAATTCTACGCAACGCAGAACAAAAACATGAAGAAAAAACATGCGTCATTGTCTCAAGATTAAGCGTTTCATCCGATTAGGATGGACCACAAATTGGAGTGCCGATGAGAATCTTTTCACCACATAAGAATATCTTGAAATTCTTCTGACGACACGAAAAGGACCCTGGAAGAACCGCATTAATTTGACAGATCTACCTGTAACTCTCCTCGGTACAAAAATTAACACTTTGTCCCTTTCATTAAATAAAATTGGTTGAATCATTTTGTTGTAGTTCCTTACTTGCCTCACTTGTGCTTTCTTTATATTATTTACAGCTTTACGAACAAGCATTTTAGAAAATTCTTGCCTTTGAGACATATTTCCCAACAATCCAGTGCAATTTATATTCAAAGTTCTTTCTTCTTGTGTAGAATCTTCTCTTGCATGTGATAAGAGATAGGGTGACATGCCAGTGGAGCTCTGCTTGCTCGTATTGTAAGCGTGTACCACCAATGAAACAACCGCACACCAGTCACGTTGATTTGGCGAACAATACTTTGCTAACATGTCAGTGATAGTCCTGTTGAAGCGTTCCACTAGCCCATTGGTCTGTGGGTGAAAAGAAGTAGTATGAGTCAATTTAGCACCAAAAGATTCCACCGTTTCCTTCACAGCATGAGCGGTAAAGACAGTTCCTCTGTCAGTTAATATAGTCTGAACTGCTCCTAATCTGCAAAAAATTTCCTCAATAAGAAAATTGCATATCACATCAGCATTCACTCTTGGTACCGCTTTACAGATAGCATATTTAGACAGGAACTCAACTGCAACAATGATATATTCATAACCTCTATAAGATCTTTTGAACGGACCCAGAATATCCACTCTCACTCTTTCTAAAATATTTTTCACTTCAATAGGGTGAAGTTCCATTCTTGTTTTCGTAGTTGCCCGCTCTTGACAAATTAAACAAGATTTTACATACCTCTCTATACTTTTCAAAGCTCCAGACATGAAATATTTATTTTTAAACCTTTCAAATGTTTTTGTGAGGCCTAAGTGACCTCCTAAATATGGGTCGTCATGTAATCTTTCCATCACATTTAAAAATAATTCACGTGCCAATACAAGTCTTTTCCTATCTTGACAATGGCATTTATCCACTCTGTAAATAAGATTATTAATCATAATATATGATTTATAGGAAGAGCTATTACCATTATTGATTTTAGATCTAATATTAACGCAAAATTCATCATTTTCTTGAGCATTCACATGCATAGATAAATCGCATGAAAAAATTTCTAAATCTTCAGGGACAGCCTGAATCTCTGAAGTGACAGATCTTTCCTTTTCCAATGGATTTCGGCTTAAGAAATCTGCCACCACATTTTCACGTCCCGGGTAGTGTACAACTTCGAAATCCCATTCCTGGATATCTAATGCCCATCTGGCCAGTCTACTAGTAGTGTATCCTTTTTTGTGGTTAACCAACATAATGCTTTATGATCAGTGACAACCTGGAATCGAAGACCAAATAAATATTGACAAAAATAATTCAAGGCCCAGATCAAACCCAGACATTCCTTCTCAGTGGTTGTATAACGGGTTTCAGGGTCTGAAAGTCTTCTTCTTGATGCATAGGCTATCGGTCTCATAACATCATATCCTTGAGCCAAATATGCACCTAATGCCAGATCAGAGGCATCAATGTATAACCAGGTGGTCACCTTGGAATCACTACTGAAATAAGATAAAATAGGTGGATTACACAGCTTGTCCTTTAAGAGTTCAAATGCCTGCTGTTGTTGCTCCTGCCAAATAAACTTTGTATTTTTCTTTAGTAGAGAAGTGAGTGGCTGTGCAATCTTAGCGAAATTCTCCACAAATTTTCTATAATATGAGAATAAACCAATTACTTTCTTTATCTCTTTGAAGGTGGTTGGCGGCTTTACCTCTTTAATGGCTTGGGTTTTCCTTGGGTCGGGTTTAAATCCATTGCCCGATATGAAATAACCTAGAATTGATAATTCTGTAAAAGCAAACTTACATTTTGAAGGCTTAAGGGTGTAGTCGCTCAAATAATTTTTGTAAAACCTCTAAAAATGCTGTAAAACTCTTGGCATACAGGACTACGTTGTCCACATAGACAATAGCATTCTTATACCTCATATCGCCTATGATCTTGTCCATCATGCGTTGAAACACAGCTTGACTTGTGCGCAAACCAAAGGGGACCACATTAAATTCATATAAACCGGAACTTGTAATAAATGCGGTCTTCTCCTTTCCTGAACTGATGACAGATTGCCAGTACCCGTTGTTGAGGTCCAGCTCAGCGAAATACTTAGCTCCAGATAGATAATTAATTATGTCGTCAATCACTGGTATTGGATACGAATCTGTTACAATCTTTTTATTTAGACGTCGATAATCAACACAAAATCTCCATGTTCCGTCTGGCTTCTTGACAAGTACGACAGGAGAAGCATATGAACTCTGGCTTTCTGAGATAATGCCAAGTTTTAACATTTCTTGTACTTGTGATTCAATTATGTCTCTTTGTACTGGGGACACTCTATAAGGTCTTGAAAACACAGGTTCTTCATCTTTAGTTTGTATGTGGACCGGAATGATACTACATCGGCCCAATTCGTCATTTTTGAAGACAAATCGATCTTTATATTTTATTAACAAGTCATGCAGTGTCGTCCTCTGACTATCACTTAATTCCTCATTAATCATAAAAGAACCTTCAGTGGCACTTTGAAAAACATCGACTCCCAACAGTCCCAACTTGCTATCCATCGCTTCTGAAAAATAAACATAGTCGTTATTATGTAACCTTTCGCTATAAATCGCGTCTAATGATGAAGTTTTTTTATCATGTTTGGTTATAAAAGGAATAGAAGTTCCCTGTAGGCTTAAACATTGATTATTAAAATCAACAGAAGCTTTAAATTCATTAAGAAAATTTTGTCCGAGAATTAATAGACAGGAAGGAATTAACACTGCCATTTCACGAAAAGTAACTTCTAATCCTCCAGGAAGTAATATTGGTATTTCTATGTAACCTGCAACCTGAATCAATTGATTATTAATTGCTCTAAGAGACATTGGTGGCGCAGATTTTATCGGAATGTTTAAAATATGGCACATAGATGCCGAAATACACGAAACAGCGGCACCAGTGTCTATGAGAGCTACCACCTTACGCTTGCTAGGTTCATTCAATTGTAGAATAACCAAAGGTTTGCTCTTGTAACTAAATAGCTTCTTCTTAATGTCCTCTTCATCCGTTGGACTGTTTGGAGTAATGTGGTTCTGGTTACCAACCAATACTTGTTCTTGTTGGGGAACTGAGGATGGTGTAGACGGTTCTTCTACCGTTCCCCTTAGCGGAGCCGCCTGGCGTTTCCCGAGTCGCTTCCTGCTTGGTTCCGCGCTTGCCTTGGGCGGAAGTTGTATCTTCCTCGCGTGGCTGGCGAACCATTGCCACCCGGCCGCTGGCGCCAGTTAGGCGTGCTGTGGTCAACACGCTCTGCGCCAAAGGTCACCAGCACCTGGTGACCTTTGGCTTCATGTTCATAAAGGCAGTACCCGGGTGTGCAGCGTCGAGCTAACACTTGTTTACTCCTTTTAATTTTTAGTTAGGGACAGGTGCGGGTTTGATAGGAGCTATTAATATTCGGTCTTATTTCCCCACCATCCGAACAAAGAAGATCTTTATCCTGATGGAAGAAAGAAGACCGACCCGACCACCTGATCCAATGCAGCCCAGAGAGATGCTACTTCAAGGCCAGAGATGCTATTTCAAGGCCACCTCGATGGATTAAAAACTTAGGGCCATCGTATAGGAAGTTAGGTAGGCCTGTTGAAAAAATTTTCGACCGATCGAAAATTTTTCAATGGGGGGGAGGCAGTTGTGGTATGCAGACCTTCACGGAGGATCGGGCATAACGCAACTTCTTTCTCATTCGATCATTTCGAAGAAGATAATTCGAATATCAATTTCAAAGGTTTGAAATGGTATTCGATGTCAAGATTCGAAATGATTGAAGATCTGGCCTTGCGCCATTCATTGTTTGATCGTGGCGTATTGAGTATTTGATCTTTGCGGATTAATTGTGTTTAGCCCGCGGAATAATTGTATTCGATGATAGGCGTGCAATAGCACTTTTTCAGCAGGTGTCTGTTTTACAGTTGTGATTTTATAAATAAATGAAGTAAATGATTATATAACAAAGAAATTACTGTTGTTAATTATAATCAAGAATAACGAAGAATCCAGCTGTTTTATTAACGCCCCCCTAAAAGACACCTTGCAAATGGGGGAGTACTATTCATTTTAAAGACCCTAAAATCTAAAAAACTACTTTTAAATCAGCTAGGTACCTACCTTAGGTATCATGTGCTGTGGGTATGATTTATGCTTCAAAGAAAAACATTTTTTAAAGAATGAGTCGTTTATTTATTTTCAGTACGAATAAAAAAAAATTCACAACAGAGTAATACCTACTCAACTACTCGTACCTAGGAGTGATGTACTCATAACAATAAACAATTTAAAAAGTAGCTAGGTAGGAAGGTAATTTGTCATCACATTTCACTTTACACTTACTTAACAATATCACTTAAGTATCAATCACATCAGTTTATCACTTGGGAAGTTATACCCGTAGGTCTGAGACAGTTTATACCGTGTTTATCACTTGGCCAGTTATACCCGTAGGTATGAATTGGCATAAGTTATTATTTAGGTTTTGGTGCTGGATTTAAAGATATACCTAATAACTACACTTTCTAACAATTCTAAGTAGGTACCTATTCGCGATTCACTGCTTGAAGGTCTTACAATATGAGGGGTTCTCTTCGTTCCAGAAGTGTATTTTCCATGTTTCTTTTTCCATCTTCACACAATCACTTGCAGAAGCTGTTGCGTGGTTAAAATCAGTTTGATTTAGCTCCTGCACTCTAGGGAAGTGTCACGGGTAAAGGCCCAACTCATAAAGATTTCATTTGTTGCAATTCACTGCTGGTTGTTAGGACACCAACTGCTGTACATATCGTCCATTGTTTTCTATGCACAAGGCGTTGCGCTCGACGTTGCACATGAGCACCAACACGTACCAACGTGTCTCTTATCATGCCTCATCACGCGAAATCACACTCAATAGTCCATAAAATGTTCCTGTTTGTATCTTCACACAACCACTCGCAGAAGCTAAAGCGTGGTTCAAAATCAGTTTCTTCCAGCTCTTGGACTCCAGTGAAGTGGTACGGGTAAATAGGTACCCTCCTCACGAAGAAGCTTCCACACGTAAATGTCGCTTACGCCGAACACGGTGGATGCATTCCTTGTGCTGGCCACCCGGTGACCATGGAAAAAGTCGATGATCTCTTCTTCCAAACGGGCAGAGATTCGCGGCCGGCCAGCGTCCTGGGTAGAAGGCCTAACCGTCCTCCAGTCACGATGGTGCTGCACCGCTCCAAGGACGGTAGGTACGCGGATAAACCCGCGGTCCATGTCTTTCTGCGTAGTTCTGCAGCTGCCGACAGGTTGTAGTTGGACTTCTCGTAGCAAATAACCATTTGCATGTATTGTTGATTGGAATACGCGTAAGGCATGATTACAACTATCGTAACACGGCGCGGTAAAGATTAGTAACAGGAGCTATTGTCCGGAACGGATGCCGCGCACGAGACTGCTCGGAGCGGCGGCGGGTCGGAGTGCGGCACGCGCGCGCGGCGCGGCGCGGCGCGCGGTTGGCCGGCGGGGTCGGGCGGCGGGGCGGGCGCGGGGGAAATACTCGCCGTGGCCGTGGGTTGGCGGGCCGTGCGGCCGAATGCCGCGCGACGGCGCGCTTTGACGTATTTTTTTTTTCATTCATAATTGGACGGCTATAAGTAAAAGGAACCATTCCTTTATCTTTAAATGGAAAATTCATTTTTTATTTTTTTTACAAAATTTAATATTAAGATAATTAATTTTTATGTTGTTTTTTGGAATAGTATTAATCTATACAATAAAGCCTTAGAAGGTAAGTGACTAATAAGTTAGGACCTTATATATATTGATTGATTTTATAACATATTATTAAACTTTCTGAAGTTTTTTTTTTCATTTCTTGACATTGACTCCCCGCCCGTACGGCCCGTACCCCAGTGACGCCTACATCGCATAAGGTGCTGCCTAGCTAGCTAGCTGAGCAGGAAGAGCGGCGACCACGAAACTTTTTTCTAATACTTTCATTTTTAAATTCGTGATATCTTTTGAATGGAATATCCAAATTGCATAATTCAAAACGTTGTATATAGATATTGAAGCATTCTTAAATATGAAGTAATTTTTTTTGATAAGGATTAATACCAAGATACAAATAAAAAGCATTTTATAGCGGGCGGCGTTTTAATTAAAATTTTAAAATAAAAGAACACATACAATAGTTAGATTTATTCTGTCGCGACACTTTTTGTAAATATGTATGTGTTCTGCAAAGTCGTAGTACATTATTTTATTCTATCATCAATAGTTTATGCAGCGCACGCAATGTAACGAATACTTTTGGTAATTTTTTTACACCTTGGGTTACATTATTTGAGTTTCAGTAAGGATTCCTAATTTTTTTGAAAATATAATATAGCCTATGTCCATCGGGAATAATGTAGCTTTCAAATGGTGAAAGAATTTTTCAAATCAGTTTAGTAGTTTCGGAGCCTATTCAATGCAAACAAACCAACAAACAAACAAACAATCAAATCTTTCCTCTTTATAATATTAAGTATAAGTATAGATAGATAAGTATAGATGTGTACGTCCTATTTCAGATTATGTGTTATCTTGACGCCAAGATCTGTTTGTATATTCACTGCCTGAAGTGGCACATTACTTACATTATATTTAAGTTTAGGATTGGTATTTTGGCTAAATTTTGTCAAAATTTTGTTCGTATAGGCACTCGAGTATCTCTTTTTCCTTTGTATTTTTATGTACACCTATTAATATTATTTTGGGTCTTCTTTTTGTAGTTTCTTCTACATTGAGCCCAGATGCCATAAGAGGTACTGACTGTTTCAACTTGTCTAAGTCATCTTTTCGTTACGTACTTATTATAACACCTCCGTGTTTCGTCTTCTTAACTCCGCGTATATGAAGCTTCAATACTTCGGGCTTGATTATTGTTTGAACTTGTTTTCTAGTCTCCTCACTGGACTGTTCTTTGTCGGCTGGATAAATAGCGATACGACTAGTGCTGGGAGCTCTTACCAGTGTAATATTATTGTTCTTTTTAACAACGTCGACGAAGGAAAAAGAGGTCTGCGGCAGGGTCTTTGAGATTGAGCTTATATTTTCCTTTAGTTCTAAATTTTTTTCGGAAATATCTATTTGGTATTGAAAATTATTTGCGATAGTACATGCTGAGATATATTTTTGTTTCCAAGATTGATACTGAACAGCAACGTTCAGTATCAATCTGAATTGACATAACCTCTGTTTATAGGCCAATGTGCTCATTTCCAATCTTATTGTATCTCTCACTATGGCGCTTATATCATCACGAGTGAGTGGGGCCTTAGTTGGTTCAGTAGTTGGTGAAGACAGAGCCTGCCTTTCGTCGACCTCTTTGTGACATTACTATCATCTGCAGTGTTGTAATTGCCTTCTGACTGTCGTATGATGTCTGATTTCTAGACTTGTGGGGAGTACATTGTGGACATATCCACTTCTTATCTTTCCGGACGAACATTAATACAGCCATAGTGGTAAGCTTTGTCGCAATTATTGCAAGTCGCATGAACTTTTTCTTTAGCTTCATTTGCACAGCAGCCCCAAACCTTTTATGACGACATTTTCCCGTACCTACAGGCTTTTCACTATTTATTATGGCAGGAAGTCTAAAGCGCTAAATACGTAAGTTAGCAACAGTATTTGTTAAGTTAATTGCAGGAGAAAATATTCGTTATTGCTTAATTGGTAGGCGTTGTCCGCTACTCATAAGACAATCTTAAATACTTCTTAAAAGCAGAAAAGAAGCGTAAGCATAGTCCAGTAGTTTACAGCAACATTAAGTGCGGCAAAGCGAACGAAATAAATCACAAAAAAGAGTTTGTTCTTTCAGACGGGTTCGATCTGGGTATCTTGTGATCAAAAGCAAACTCCGTGCGCACTGTACCACGACTCCAATGGTTACGGCGGTGAAAAAAGTTTTCTGTTCCTTGATGTCTCAAACATGTCTTGAACCGGTTTCTTTTGTTACCAACCGATCCTATTCTACCCGTATAGCCGACGAAACTTAGGTCACAAAACACAGTTCTTGCCGAAAATTGTCACGATGTCTTATAATAGTCACGTAATTATTTGTATCACTGATCAACGCTGAGTTTTCTGCACTTTTTGATATAACTTTTGCACTATAAAGTTCACTATAAACGCTCAAAAAAAATCAGGAGACAAAAAAGTGTGTGTTCATTCTCTGACTAACGTAACGCACTAACGTTCCTTCACTGGAGATGTTGCAAATTTCATGTAGAGAGTGTTCGATGCTCGTAATCAAATTTTGAATTCCTGGGGTCGTTATCAGGTCGGATGTCGATGGTGGTTCTGGTTGAGTTGGTGGCACTATAAATAGGTCTCTGGGGTGGCGGGCTTCTATTTATAAGAGAGCTCTGTTGAAACGGGCTATCCATATTAGAATTATATTAATTATGACGTCACAGTTTCACTTTCATAGCTGTTTTACCGGGTGACATAGATTTTAACTCACACACAGCATAAACGCACTAAGTACTAAGCTGACACAGTTACAATAATTTATTGCTGTTGTTCAAATTTAATTACGAATTGCATTGGACACGTCCATCTGCAACCGCATCTGAGTACATGATGGTGTTGATGTGGACGGAGCAGAGCAAGAGTAGATCTTGTTTGGTCCGGCAATCTCAATAATCTTATCTGCCAACTCTGACAGTTTCTCCAAGGTCAGGTCAGTTTGGGAGGCCAGGATTGCTTGCACTTGTTGAGGAAGGCTGCGCATCTATAATTTTTGAAGGATGCTTTCATCCGTTGGTTTTCTGTCACTAAGTTTTTCTTCCGCAATGAGCTGGCGTACACGTTGCTCTTCCGACATTGAAAGTCATTTTATCAACTCTTCTTTTAACTTCGTATATTTTGTAACGTCAGTAGGAGGGGCAGTGATGATATTGCCCACCTCCTCGGCCAATTTCTGGTCAAGTTGTGAGATAATATAGTTAAACATGGTTGTGTCAGATTCGATGCCCGAGAGTTCAAATTGAACCTCCACCTGAGTAAACAAAAATTTAGGCTTGTTCGGCCAGAATGGAGGTAGTTTAACGGACACCTTACAAATGTCAGGCTTATTTTCCTTATTCAGTCATTCTTAGAGAGCCGCTTTCTCAGCTTCCAGCTGAAGAATTTTGCTTCTGTTGATCTTCAGGCATTGTTGGTGGTTAATATGACAACCAAGGATTAATAGAAATGCAGTGCGGACCAAACAATAAGAAAAATAGAAAAAAAAATTTAGACGGGATGTGGTAACACTGACACTACCCAAGTAACATTTTAAACTGTATAAAAGCTGTATTATGGACTATTTGTTTACTACAGGCTGTTAAACGTTGCTGTATAAAGATTGTATAGCAAGCTATACAGCCCTTGTAACTCTGAAATGGGCCCCAAAATTATACAGATTTAAGTGTAGATTTAGCTCTTTAACAGCTGCATAATAGCTGTACTATTTGGCTGGCTAAGATACTATTATACTTTTATACAGCTTCCATTCTCTAGTTTTCCTTTTTATTCTTTTATATAGACTCAAGCTTGTGAAAATCTTAATAGAACAATAAATATACTAAAATTGTGTTCGTGGTTGAATTTATTCTCCATTTTATTTCTTAATTTACTATGTGCCAAGGCAGAGACTACAATGTGAAGTTTATGTGAAATTTTTTTTTAATAACTAAGTGGTAGTACTCTTTCCTATGTATCATTGTTGTTATGCTTGCGACTGATATTTTTATGTGAATATGTATACTAGTTTAAGGCTCAAAACTCACGCCCCTTCGAAATAAGGAATATAATACATAATTTTTTTCTATAACAACAAATATGTGATCAAATCTGAAAACAGTTTTAAGAGTAACCCGGACTGTTCTATTGATAGTAAACGTAATTGTGTATACTATACAGTAAAAATCCTTTGTAAATTTGTACTGCAATTTCAAAAACAAACAAAAAAATATCTCGTAAAATTTGAATGCAATTTATAGGTTATGATAAAATGGCATCCTTAGGTTATACAGCTCTTGCCCTTAATGCAGCTTTTTGCATAACAGAGTCGTTATTTAAGAACGTATCTCAGCCTAAAGAGTAACATTGTCTGTACATTAGTATTTAAGTACTGTAGAAGCTGTCTTAAAGTCTTATTAATATTCATTAATACAGTTAATTAGGGTTCAGTTGAAAATATAGAAAACCTCATCATGACCCAAACCAAGGCCCGTAAGGCGGTGAGCAAGGAATCGGATTGTTTTATCGAAAGTGTTCCAAATATTTTCGATAAAACAATCCGATTCCTTGTTCGTGGCATTTTATCTTTTTTCTAGTTTTTAATGAGTTTTTTGAATCTTCTATACATATTATAATAAAACTGTAGAGGTCGAATTTCTGTACATAGAAAAAAAATGTAAAAAACCGAGTCAGGGGGATGTAAGAAGAGAAATAAAACAAATCCCGATTTTTTTAGATTATATCCCCGGTCAACATTTAAGCTACATAAAATCTCGAAATTTAGCCAGTAAATATAAAACCAACAACAAAAACCCCTGAAAAAATTCAAAGCTAGGTGTTTTTCAGAACATTTTACTCATACCATAGAGATCAACGTATTTTTGACATATACATGGGCTAAAAACAAGAACATGTTGTTTTTTAAATTTATATCTTTCGAGAAAGGCAAAGGAATCTGCATCCATACAGCCAGGTCTTCAATATATGTATTTCTTAGCTATGTCTTCAATTTATATTTCTTTACTTCTCTCATTCTCCGTAAGCCGATAGCGTTTTGTTTACGAAGAACTATGGCGGCGAGAAGCACTGCCGCTGGATCGGAGCAGATACACTGTATCACTTGAATTACTTTTTAACCGATTTCCAAAAAGGAGGAGGTTTTATGTTAAACTGTATACAGGGTGGAATTTTGTAATGCCACCTGAAGGGAAAGTACTCTTAATACTGTAGATAGAAAATTGTACTCAAAGAAAACATTCCTTTATTTTTGAAAATAAAGAAAACTGCATTTAAGAATTTTCGAAAATTCGCTTGCCGCACCCGTGAATCGAACCGACTAAAATCTGTAAGAATACCCTGTACTTTTATTGCGTAGATCGTTAGGGTCAATTATATGGATGAAATCTTTCTAACAAACTTGGTAAATTAAATGAAAGGAAGACTACGAAATCTTAAACCATTGTATATCTTTATTTTATCTATGTTCACCGATTTCTCCGCCATTTGGACCGATTTTCAAAATTCTGTTTTTTTGTTCGAAAGAGTATACTCCAGAAGTGGTCTTATTGTCACCAAGTCAGGATCTGATGGAATCCCATCAAAATCAAGGGCAACCCTTGAATGGAATGTTTTTCAAGTTCTTTCTATTATTTACGCCAAACATAGAAAAATATACACATCAACACTGTCTAGGGATATTGCATGATTTTTCATACAAAAGAGGTCTGTTTGAGAAGCTATAATACCATACTCGAGATACACGGAGTCATATAATTTTCAGATGAGCAAGTGCTAAACATGAATTTTCAATTTTTATCAATGAATTTAATTTTTCTTGAAATTTGTGAAAACGTGACTAAAATGAAAAAAAAAATTGCGCTAATTCCACCATTTTCATACAAAAAGCAGAAAAAAGTGCATTTTTGTTTTCGTTTTCGTCACGTTTAAAAAAAATCAATTTAAACAAAATTCATTGACAAGAATTGAAAATTCAGGTTTAACACTTGCTCATCTTAAAATTATATCCCTCCATGTGTCTCGAGTATGCTTTTATAGCTTCTCAAACACACCTTTTTGTATGAAAAATTAAGCAATATCCCTAGACAGTGTTGATATTTACCTTATTTTTTCTATGTCTATGAGTACGTAGCATTTGATAAAAGGACCGGATTGAGGTTTATGAGATATTTTGTTTAAAAGATCTTTTCTTAATATTTTGTCGGAAGTTTGGTTGAGTAGTAGAGTTACACAGTCTGTGAATCAATGGTTTCTGGGTTTGATTTCCGGTTTGGGCAAACAAACCATACGAGGGAAACTTTAGTGCAGAAAGTTACAGTGTGAAGTGCTAATTAATTGATTTTATGATAGATAGATAGATAGATTGACACTTTATTCAATTGACATAAAACAGCACAACACAGTAATAGACAAATAACAAACATACAAGTAAACATGAATCAGCAAGCAAACAATGAAGTAAACAGAGTAAGAAACAGAAACAAATAATTTTATAGAACTATTTTACACCGTGTTATCTGTATCATGCCAATCAAATTGGCGCTGACTCAGCATATTGCTGCAGTGCCAGACTGTAGCGCTGGTATTCTGCCATGATGCTACTTATTGAGTTTTCTTTGTAGGTATTAATAACCTTTTTCTAACTTCATAAATTCACCTTTAAAAAAGTACTTTAAAAAGAAAATCTGAGGGTGCTGCTCTATAATTAGATAGATGTTATTTTTAAAAGCTATCGTCGAATATAAGTGAGTCGGAAGAAATTAAAATTATTGTAACTGACCCACAAATATCCAAAAATAAAACAAAAACTTCTGTGCTGAACTGGCACTGAACAAAAAATTTGGAATGTGCCAGCTGCAAACCAAATACATTGCATTGTTGGTACAGAGGCCAGCGCATCAGGTTACTCCATTTTCATTGCAAAACCGCTCTTATCACAACAGCACAGAGTGCACGCGTGTGGTAACCTGAGTTGGGGCCGTCCGTGCATTGCAAAATCTAAGCAAAATTTAGACAACGTATTATATACTCATATACAATATTTTCATGACATGTAAAGTTATGTGACTTATGTTACCCCAACGAGGATTATAGGCGTATAATATCTAAAATATCGAAACTTTTGTCAGCTTCCCCATTAATAGTTCGGCTATTCTGCATTTTTTTAACGAACCAAAACTAAATACTTAATACAGTGTTAATAAGAACGAAGTTGATTAAGTATTTAGTCTTCAAATCTTAATTCGGCCCTAACTAAATGACAGAATTCAATATTCAGGATATCACTTTTTGAAAACAATAAAACGGCTTATTTTAATTTTTAAGCAAATGAATCTATGGCGGTACAGCCGGTGTTTTCAATGCATTTCTTATTTTTAAAGGCGGGAAACTCAATAGAAACTGACAATTGACATTTGTTTTATTAAAACCACTATGAATATGGTCTATATAGGTTTGATCTATGGCTTTGATGTTCTGACATGAAATAAGGGCTATTTATTGATTTTTTGATTTTAGTTTACATCAAGCGTAGCATTGCGTATATAAACCATGGATAAATATTATAATATTACTATTCTAATAAGTTTCTTAGTTTGGATCAAGCACTGACAATACAAATGTCCTTATCAAACGAATGACAAACGACAAATGTCCTTATACAAATGTCCTTTATACAAATGTCCTGTTGCTTATTTCTACAAATGTCCATTGAAGGGAAAAGCTTAGTCATTTCTATCTTAAATTTAATTTTTTATTGAATCATTTTTACACAATTATCGCAAAGCACAATAAAAGCAGCGTGCTAGCTGAAATCTCAAATGCACGGGGGTTGTCTTAGATACTGACATAGGTGACCTGTTTCAGAAACTTCTATTCCACTGAAAATCAAAAATAGGTCCGTAATTAGCACTAAGGAATTCGTGTGCCATTTATTGTACTTACCTAAGTAATAGGTCTTTCAACATACAATTTTCGTAAATTTTTTACTCCACATATTTTTATTTTATCAAAATTGATTTTTTATGAGTACAAAATCCTTACGTTTTTCACAGAAACGCGAAATACAATATTACTTAACCACTTTTTGTGGGATTGTTAAGAAAACAAGATGTTTTAGAGGCACCACTGACTCATGTTAAGTGTTGATTGTCTATCTCTCTCAGTATCAAAAAATCAAAAACGACTGCTACTTAAGTATAGATCAGAGTCTGAGTCGCGTTCTATAATACGGACCTTAATCTTTCAAAAGCAGTAACAATGGTATAGAAAATATAAGCGATAGAGGAAACAACTATGTTTGACCTTTGTTTTCAGATCCAAAGTAATGTATTAAGTATCAATCTTATATGACATAGTTAGCCAAGTTTTCAAATAAAAAATATTTTTAGATTGCTTTTCCTTATATGAACGAAATAGTTGCTATTCGTTCATATAACGAAAATATGAACGAAATAGTTGCTTCAACAAAAAAAAACCGGCCAAGAGCGTGTCGGGCCACGCGCATTGTAGGGTTCCGTAGCAGCATGGTTCAAATATGCAGCTAGCTTCTTAATTCTACAAGCATATTGTCATAGTTGATGTTAAAATCCCCAAATACTATACCTACTTAGTATCATAAACAAATGTATTAAAAAGTTTGGCCTAAATATAACAGAATGGAGGTGTTTAATGCGCGAGCGAAGCGAGCTCGAATTTTTTTTTTTGCGACAATTTTATTGTAAGGAATAATATAATAATATCAAGCTAAGCAGGTGTTTTTTTTTAATGTCGTTTTCGTAATTCGCACCCACAAAAACCTATTAAACGACACCTGAAATGTCAATATGTTACAGCTTGGCTTTCGGCTCGCCTCACTTTTAGCGTGGAACCTTGTATGTCAACCATTTTGGATAAGGGTACACTTCGTCGTAAATGCTACACTCGTGAAATATTCCACATTTTTTTTCATTATAAAAATTAATGTTTCCTAAACGGATTGCTGAATCGATAAACGTTTGTAGTAAACCCCTTCTATCTTTTAAAAAGCTATCCTATGATAACGCACTCGATGATATCGGCTAGAAAAAAAACCATCGCCCATTCACGTTAATGGGAAACACACGAAAAAATTTTTTTTCCACCATTTTATTTTTTAGATTTGTCACCACAATCAATAGGTATGTATGACCATGCCAAATTTCAGCTCTGTGCTACCAAGGGTTTCTTAGGAAACCTGCGGACAGACAGACATGGCGAAACTGTAAGGGTTCGTAGATTACTACGGAACCCTAAAAACAAATGTATTATTAAAGAGTTTGTAATTTGGGAAATAATTTTTGTTCTGGTCTAATTACAACCGAATGTAAGTATAAAATTCGCAAGCGAAGCGAGCGCGAAATTTTTTTTTTTACGGCGATATTACTGTTAGAAATAATATCAACCTGCTGTTAAAATAATTTTGATGTCATTTTCGTAATTAACACCCCCAAAAAACTATTTAACGACACCTAAAATGTCAATATGTTACAGTTTGGCTTTCGACCTCCCCTCACTTTTAGCGTGGAACCTTGTAAACATATTCTTATTAATCCCAAAAACGTTTGGTCGACTATTACTCGCAAACTTGAAGGGCCAACTTATGTGTGATAGTTTTTCTTTTAATTTCGTTGTATATTCTATAACCTTGAATTTTTTCACATTTTTGAAACAACTGTTTAGCTGGTAGTTTCCCCCCCGGAAACTTGTTTTTAACAAAAAAATTCACTTCAAAAATATTTTTTTCTCAAACGGAGTGCTGAATCGAAAAACGTTCTTAGTAAACCCCTTCTATATTTTAAAAATATATCCTATGACATTCAATTCGATGGTATGGGCGATAAAATAAAATCCATCGCCCTTTCACGTGTATGGGAAACACCCGAAAAAATGTTTTTTCCGAAATTTTATATTTTAGATCTGTCGGCGCAATTAATATCTATGACCATGCCAAATTTCAGCTCTGTAGTACCAAGGATCTTATATTAGTAAATATATTCTTATTAATCCCAACAGTGTTTGGCACTTGGTCGACTATTACTCGCAAACTTAAAGGACCAAGTTATGTGTGATAGTTTTCCTTTTAATTTCGTTATATAATCTACCAACGTGAATTTTTCCACATTTTTAGAAACAACCGTTTAGCAGGTAGAGGGGGGGGACACTTGTGTTTGACAAACATTTTCACTTTAAAAATTTATATTTCGCATACAAAGTGCTGAATCGAAAAACGTTCTTAGTAAACCCCTTCTATCTTTTAATATGCTATCCTATGACACCCCACTCAAAAATATTGGCGAGAAAAAAAAATTCATCGCCCTTTCACGTCTATGGGAGACACCCGAAAAAAAATTTTTTTCTAAGATTTTACTCTACAGTTCTGTCGGCGTGATTCATATGTATAATCATGCCAAGTTTCAGCTCTGTAGTACCAAGGGTTTCTTAGGAAACCCGCGGACAGACGGACAGACGGACATGGCGAAACTATAAGGGTTCGTAGATTACTACGGAACCCTAAAAACGGCAATTCATGTATCTGTAGTTGTGTCAAAGTACAAACTCGGTCTATAAAAATACATACAACACGCAGACGAAGTTGCGGGCATCAGCTAGTGTATAATATAACTATTAGACTCTAAAAAAGTAGAAATACTAAAAATGAAAGTCTATTTTTATAACAAAGCGTATATGAGTATAATAGAGTATATTCGACAAGATTGTTTTTATATGATAAGTACCTACTGTAATATGGGTAAAACAAGTAACTCTTTTTTGCTTAGATAAATTATTATCAAAGCAAACGACGACGCTCTAAATACTCTATTTATATTTTTATGCTTGAATCTAAATGCAAAATTTATGAAGCCTTATAAACACATTGTTGATTTACAAACTAGGTATGTTTATGTTAAGTCGGAACGTGTGAGTAGATAGATGGGCACACAGTTTAATCTTTAGTACACTTGCGCTATTATCGCCGCGCTCGCTCCTCCAAGGGAAAGGAGACGCTCTCGCTCTTACAAATACAGCTCACCGGCTATGACGGCAGCATAATAATAACAACATCAAGTAGATTATTCTTTGATGTTATTGTGATGTGACATGACATACAAAAATTTTGAGCTGCGCCTATTCCTACAGAAACGACCTTGGATTCCTTTTTTACAAGATTTAAGTGCAAACCATAAATTAGAAAGAGACAAAAACATTTTACTTTGAAAAGTGTTTCTCTGTTTCGTTCTATAATTTTGTACGGCGTCATAAAACTTGCAAAAAACCGGTTTGACGTCATTTTGACAGAATTGTTTTGGTTTAAAGGTCTCTGTAATCAGGCCATAAATATAAAAAAAACAGAATTGTTTTTTTTTTTGCTTTATAAAACATTAGTGAAAACGAGACAAAATGTAGAGCCGCATCTCTTTTTCTTAATAAATTTCACGCTAAAATATATAACGTTGAACGCAATCTGGTTTGTTTATTATATTTCTACGGAGTTTTTGAATTTGCAACGGTTTTTTATTCCTACAGAACTGTTATTTTATGCAATGCAAATTGAACCCTCACCGCATGTTACTAACCCAACATACATATCTTCAGCACAGATATTTGATATTTCATCATGATCCAACAATTTTGATTCTACGGAACACTCATTGCATGGTGGTGATACCAACTTGGAATTTGGCTGTCCGTGCCCTTGAAAAATTATATTTTGTTCCGTTAGTTCACGTTGGGAATAAGCTTTTTTTAAAAAAAAATATTCCGCCGGTTCTTTTTTGTTTTTTCCATGGTTGTATATCCATCTTATCTCTTGTTCACTTAACAAATTATCAAAATTATGACTCCGTTTTGTTATTAGTTGTATCCAATAAACAGACTGATTTTAAGCTATATTAGCTTCAAAATAAGCGATAAGCTGGATAATTATGTATGTCAACACTATAATAATTACCTTAATCTTCTAAAACACGAAAAACTGTAAAAAGGGGAAAATGTACGCCAATCGCATAAGGCTTTGAAAAGGAATAAATCTAAACTCTTCTACATGAGATAGAATTTTATTACACTATGATAAAGGGTGTGAAACAGGGTGACCCACTCTCGCCAAAATTATTCACAGCCACTTTAGAGGAAATTTTCAAAAAACTTGCACAACCCTGGCGAGAGAAGGGCATAATGATCGGCGAGGAAAAGCTTACTAACCTTCGCTTCGCGGATGATATTGTTCTCTTTGCTCCTACGGCTGCTGAACTTACAACAATGCTCCAAGATCTGAGCATGGCAAGCCTTGAGGTTGGACTGAAAATGAACATGAAAAAGACGCAGGTCAAAAGACAGGTGAAAAGACCAACGCCACGAAACATAAGGTAGAGGTAGATGGGCAAGTAATACATTATGTCGATGAGTACATATACTTGTACTTGGGCCAGATAGCATCCTTCGAAAACAGGCAAGACAAAGAGATCGATCGCCGTATCGAAAATGCCTGGAAGAGCTTCTGGTCCATGAAGCAGTATTTGAAGGGGGAACTCCCCCTCTGTCTAAAACGCAAACTCATCGACATGTGCATCCTTCCCATCCTAACTTATGGTGCCCAAACATGGTCATTAACAGAATGTCAGAAGTCCAAACTCAAGGTTTGCCAACGCGCAATGGAACGTAGCATCTTGGGTGTCCGATTGATAGATAAAGTCAGAAACACCGACCTACGAGCCAAAACCGCAGTAACGGACGTAGGAGACAAATCATCTAAATTAAAGTGGGGCTGGGCTGGGCACGTGAGTCGCATGCACGAGGAGCGGTGGGCACGGATCTTTACACACTGGGTGCCACAGGATGGCCATAGACGCCGGGGCAGACCCAAAAAGAGATGGCGTGACGATTTGGATGCATACTATTCCAGATGGCCGAAACTTGCACAAGATCGCAAAAATGGAAGGATGCGGGGGAGGCCTTTGCCCAGCAGTGGGATCTTGTAGGCTAGATAAAAAAAAATGATAAAGGGAATTGCTTGCTAAGAGTATCCTAGATTTCCGTTGTACAGCTATTATCAAACTTAACTTGAAGGCTGAACAATAGAGTAATTGTACACCAATATTCAGGCTATAACAATATTTAATGCTCTTGTACAGAAGTAGGTTATACAATAGTATAATTTGAGAGCAATATACAGTTATTGTCGTATAAAATTGCTGAACGCAGTTTTTTTACGCCAGGGTGTGTATTTTAGCGTTTTCCAATGCTATTTAAAAGCCAAAGGTCAAAATTTTGGCTCTATACAGCCGTTAATTAGCTATACTGTATACAGTTGTACAGTTATACTTTAGTACAGTCCTAAACATATTTTTACACTATTGTAAATCATTAATTAAGTTTATAGCTGGTAATGCGCTGATAAATATAATATTTTTCCGCTTAAATGTTACTTGAGTAGAATTTAATAAGTAGTTGAGTACCTGTATCAAGTAATTATAAAACTAGCACACAATTTCTTATAGTGCTCTGCCTTACGTCCAAAAAAGGCCGGAACATTTTGCTTCCGGAAACCAGCACCAAATTTTTATGTGTGGTTAGGCATGTCACCTGGACCCCAAAACTGCCGGGAGACACTTCGTGAGGTGTCAAGGTCACCAGTTATGACGTCATCAATGTGGCCGCCGCCGCGTTTTGAAAAATGTAAATTACTCATAAATTACGCAGTGCACATGTACGTGTGGGGTATCGAATGAAAGGATATTAAATATGCTGCGTTGTTTTTATTGAATGTAACTGCGTAAATATGAAAACAACAAAAATATAGGACAAATAAGACAAATTACAAAAAAAATAATACATATTTATTTTTATAGCTAGAGAACCATTTATATTACAGAGAAAAAATATATGGTACAAATAATTCTACATTATTTGTCTATAGTTTACAATTTAAATCATCACAATTGGGTGAAAAAAGCCATAGTTATAATGGTTTAACTAAAGCGCGGCGGATGCCATATATTCAACCGACTTCGCCGGCGTGTTTTGAAAAATGTTAATTATACTTAAATAACGCAGTGCATATTAATGTTTGGGATATCAAATGAAAGAATATTAAATTTGCTGCATTGTTTTCATTGTAGAGTCTAAATACACTGAACTGCGCAACACACATGTATGTATGTATACATTCGGACATGAAATGAAAGCATATTTAATATGCTCTAATTTTCTAATGTAATGTACTCTGCGTAAATATAGAAATAAGAAAAATGTGTAACAAATAAATCGAATTAGAGAAAAAAAAATGTGTTTATTTATTTCTATAGCCAGAGAACCATTACATTAGAGACAAAAAACGATTTCTTCGTATAATGTTATGTTATTTTTCTATAGTTTAAAATTTAAATCATCTAAATCGGTAAAAAACAGACATAGTTCTGCCAGTTTAAAGATAGTTCAGCGGACGCTAACAACGCGACATGGGTAAGGCTCACGAGCGTTTTGTCCGCCCGTTCCAGTATGTTATGAATATTGATGCATACTAACGATGGCCGTTTCTACTAATAATCAGGATGAAGACTTCACTTGGAAGAGAAACTACTTGCATCAATGCTTATGCATCAATATTCATAACACACTGGAACGGGCGGACAAAACGCTCGTGAGCCTTACCCAACCCATGTCGCGTTGTTAGCGTCCGCCGAACTATCTTTAAACTGGCAGAACTATGTCTGTTTTTTACTGATTTAGTTGATTTAAATTTTAAACTATAGAAAAATAACATAACATTATACGAAGAAATCATTTTTTGTCTCTAATGTAATGGTTCTCTGGCTATAGAAATAAATAAACACATTTTTTTTTCTCTAATTCGATTTATTTGTTACACATTTTCTTATTTCTGTATTTACGCAGAGTACATTACATTAGAAAATTAGAGCATATTAAATATGCTTTCATTTCATGTCCGAATTTATACATACATACATGTGTGTTGCGCAGTTCAGTGTATTTAGACTCTTCAAAACGCGCCGGCGACGTCGGTTGAATATGTTAAACCAGCATAACTATGTCTATTTTAACCCGATTGTGATGATTTAAATTTTATACTATAGACGAATAACGTAGAATTATTTGTCCGCTCTACATTATTTCTCTGTAATACAAATGGTTATCTAGTTATAAAAATAAATATGTATTTTTTTTTTGTAATTTGTATTATTTGTCCTATATATTTGTTGTTTTCATATTTACGCAGTTACATTTAATGAAAACAATGCAGCAAATTTAATATCCTTTCATTTAATACCCCAAACATTCATATGCACTGCGTTATTTAAGAATAATTAACATTTTTCAAAACACGCCGGCGAAGTCGGTTGAATATATGGCATCCGCCGCGCTTTAGTTAAACCATTATAACTATGGCTTTTTTCACCCGATTGTGATGATTTAAATTGTAAACTATAGACAAATAACGTAGAATTATTTGTACCCTACATTTTTTCTCTGTAATATAAATGGTTCTCTAGCTATAAAACTAAATATGTATTATTTTTTTTGTAATTTGTCTTATTTGTCCTATATTTTTGTTGTTTTCATATTTACGCAGTTACATTCAATAAAAACAACGCAGCATATTTAATATCCTTTCATTCGATACCCCACACGTACATGTGCACTGCGTAATTTATGAGTGATTTACATTTTTCAAAACGCGGCGGCGGCCACATTGATGACGTCATAACTGGTGACCTTGACACCTCACGAAGTGTCTCCCGGCAGTTTTGGGGTCTAGGTGATATGCCTAACCATACATAAAAATTTGGTGCTGGTTTCCGAAAGCGAACTGTTTTTTTCGTAACGCCAGGCACTATTATTTAGGACCAACACCAAAGCAGGAAAAATTAAAATTAAATTGGTATAACAAAATATTTCTAAAAATGTACACCTTTAAGACAATCTTGATTCATTAACACCCAGCCCAAACCCTTAGACCTAGAAAGCTGAAATTTGGCAAAAAGGTGTTTTTTGAGACGTAGACAAGCATTAAAAAGCATTTTTCGAAATTCAACCCCTAAGGGGGTGAAATGGGGGTTCAAAGTTTGTATGGGGAACAATTTTTTTGAACATTTTGGCTCGAAACTTTGTCAAGATATACCTTAAAGCAAACAAACGGACAAGTATTTCTCAGTTTCTTAAAAATCACCTCCAAAGGGGTATAAATGAGATAAATTAAATTAAATTGCCAGGTCCTGAATTACTTACTGATTGATCAATGCCAAGCCCAAACCCTTAGACCTAGTAAGCTGAAATTTGTCAAAAACGTGTCTCTTATGACGTAGGCAAGCACTAAGAATGGATTTTTGAAAATCACCCTCTAAAGGGGTGAAAAGGGGGCTCTAAGTTTGTATGGAGAAAAATATTTTTTGGACATTTTGACTCGAAACTTCGAGTTCGTAATTTTTTGAAACTCTTCCCCTATGGGGTTTTAATGGGTAAAATAAAAATTTAAAATGCAAAGGCCTGACTCAGTCACTGATTTATAAACGCCCATCCGAAGCCATTGGACTTAGCAAACTGAAATTTTACGTGAAGTTATCTAAATACTTATATAAAAGAAGAAACTGACTGGTGACTGACTGACTGTCTGACATGTCAACGCATAGCCCAAACCGCTGGGTCTATGGTTTTCAAATTTGGGACTTAGGTTTCTTATGGGAAGCACTAAGAAATAATTTTTTAAAACTCCCTCTTGAAACTCTCTAAGGGGGTAAAACGGGGGTTCGAAGTTTGTATAGAGAAACAAAATAAGTTAAATCTTCTGTTTCGAAACTTCGCAAAAGTACTCCTAACAGTAAATGAGTAAGCATGTGGTTCAGGACTTGTAAAAATTCAACCTCTAGAGCGATGAAATGGGGTGACGATTTATGAAAATCGACATAGGTATCGTTTTCATGGTTTTTTGGGTCGTAGATTAAGAGAATAATCTTAAAAATCCAACATTGCGGACGTGAAATACCATCATCCCTTGATGGGATAAAAAGGGGTTGAAATTTAAAAAAATAAATATTGGGGTCGTATTTATGGTTTTTGGGTCGTAGATTACAAAACAGGCATCATTTTTTTAATTTAAGAGACTAAAATATGAAAATATCTAATGCACCATCTTCTTAGGGGTGAAACGTCGTATGAAAAAAAATGGATAAGACTTTTTACTCAAAAGACGAAGATCATGTTGAATGCCCATATTGTACCCACTCCTTTAACAGTTGGAATCTCTACTCTGGAAGTTGTCAACGAATATGTTTACCTGAGACAAGTAGTCCAGCTAGGTAAGTCTAACTTCCAGAAGGAGGTCAATCCAATGCCAGCGAGTTCCTGTTATTTAAAAAATTATATCAAGACTCGATAAGTTCATTCACTCCTGCATGGATCTTGGTACGCCTGAATGCGGCTCTCCGGGGCACAGCGCGTGAGGCGGTTAGTGCTCTAATCGTTTCCGCGGCAAGCCCCGACCTGGTCATGGCAGAGTTACAGCGTCGGTTTGCTCAACCCGACGTTATCGTCATGCACGAGATAGCGGCGATTCGTGCTCTGCCTAAGCTCCCTAACGAGGTTGGTAAAGAACTTAATTCCTTCGCGTCCAGGGTTAGGAACTGCGTCGAGATCATTCGTTTGATGGATCGACCCGAGTTCTTGGCGTCGCCTGAGCTTTTCACTGCTATAGTGGGAAAGCTCACGCCGACGCTAAGAGCCCGGTTCATAGATTACGCGGCTCCTAAGCTTGATGCGGGGAAAACCAAGTTGGAACTAATGGCAGAGTATCTTTCTAAGGAAATGGATTTGCATTTACGGCTCGCTTTTGTGCCTGACAAGGACTTTCAGTATGACAAGAGTAAGTCAACTGTCAAAATTCACGCCATAGATAACTCTGTCGTCAGTGACGAAAACGTCGAGGTTGAGTCATCTCAGGTCAGTGCGTTTTTTTCTAAGGCGGCTGCGCCATCTATGCGAAAATCCTCGAATTACGTCGTGCCTTTGTGCGATTTGTGCAAAGATGGCAAGCACGATTTGGGTGATTGTAAAAAGTTTTTAGTTCTGACTGCCGTACTCAGAGATGTCAATTAAAGTCAAATACCGCTAAACACTAATGTTGTAACTTTCACTCTTGTTTATATAAACAAAGATAGCATGACATTTAATTACTTCTTAACTTTAATTGACGTCTCTGAATACGACAGTCAGTTTCGATGATCGGTGGTAGTATATTTTAAAAAATTAAATTTGTAGGAAGTGTTTTAAGCCCGCTACACACAATGTGTACACTTGTAAGCGTCAGCCTTTTTGTAAGGCAACTAAATGTCATCGTGTTTGAAGCTATCATACGCTTCTTCATCGAGAGCTAGAGCTTGCTACCAGTTTGCAGGCTACTTGTGCGACTACATCCGGAGCGCAGTTGATTTCGTCGGATAAAAAGGTTAACCTCCCCGGTGAATTAGTGACACACTCCTACCCTGAATCGTCGCAGCCATTCCCAGTGCTGCTCAAGGTAGTGCCTATTACGGTGACTGGACCGCAGGGTAGTGTGGACATGTACGCGCTGCTGGATGATGGCTCTACGGCGACGCTGCTAGATACTGAGGTTGCTGCTGCCATCGGTGCACAAGGCCCTTCTAGTTCTATTCAGGTAAACTGCATAGATGGTCTTTACAAAGAATCTCAGGTCAGTTTCGTTGAGGTTTCCGTTAAAGGTCGAGGTTGTTCAGAGTCTTATGCTTTGAAAAATGTACGAACGATCTCGAACCTTGGCCTAAAGCCACAGACGGTGTCGCTAGAGGACATCAGAAAACATAAGCATTTAGAGGATATTGCTCCCATGTTGTGTTATAAAAATGCAAAGCCCTCTATTTCAATTGGTTCTGACAACTGGCATCTTTTGCTTCGTTTGGCGGTGCGACAGGGATCGCACTAGCAACCAGTTGCCGTTCAAACCTTGCTTGATTGGGCTATTTTCGGATTTTCCTCTAGCAAAACCGTCGCAGTTAGTAATGTAGTGAATCACATTACAATTACTTCCCAAATTTAAAAAAATATGAATTTTATGCGCTGCTTTATCGGGAAAATGTAAACGCTACAATTGCGAAAGGTTATGCTGAGGTTTGCGAAGCTCTGCTGAACTTTGACGGCGTCAAATGGTACCTTCCACATTTTGGCGTGATTCATCCGCAAAAGAAAAAGTTGCGTGTGGTCCATGATGCCGCCGCCAGTGTTAGAGGAGCCAGCTTGAATTCTATGCTTCTGTCCGGCCCCAATCTTTTGCAACCTTTATTGGATATTTTAATGAGGTTTCGTGAGGGTTTAGTAGCGCTTAACGCTGACATTAGAGAGATGTTTCCTCAAACGAAGATTAGGTTTAAGGATCGCGATGCGCAAAAGTTTCTGTGGCGTAACAACCCAACAGAACCCATTCGCGAATATAGAATGTTTCCTATGATTTTTGGTACCGTTTCAAGCCCATTCATGGCTATTTATTTAAAAAATCTTAACGCAGAGGAGCATAAATCTTTGTATCCTGTGGTGGCCAAGGAGATCATCACGAAACACTACATGGACGATTATTTGGGGAGTGTTAGCAACGCTGAGGAGGCAGCACTGTTAGCCTGCGATATTGTTGAAGTTCATTTGCGAGCTCGTTTAGAAATGCGATCGTGGGTTTCTAACTCTAAACAGGCGCTTTCTTTGCTTCCTGACGATGCTCGTGCTTCAGAAGTTTTTGAGGTTGCCCTGGGCTCGTCCAGCGGTCACGTTCGCGTTTTGGGGGTCACTTGGGATGTGAAAGATGACTCTTAGTTTTTTTTAAGAGACTTAAGTAGTCTCCCAGATGTGTTTACCAAACGATCAGTATTGGCATACTTGATGAAGGTTTACGATCCTCTAGGTTTTTTGCTACCGATCATCATTCAAGGCCAAATTCTCTTTCAGCAGACCTGGAGGCTAGTGGAGGACTGGGACTGTGTGCTCTCACAGCGGTTCATAGCTCTGTGGATGTCATGGTTCCAGGATCTTCAAAAGCTGTCGTCCGGTTCTATTCCACGCTGTTATGTAAATAGTAATGCGTCTTGTTAGGTTCAGCTTCATGTTTTTGCTGACGCTAGCGAGTTTGCTTACGCTTGTGTCACATACTGGCGTTTTTGTTATCCTAACGGAAGCGTGAAACTGGCCCTCATAGCTGGCAAGGCGAGGCTTGCACCATTGAAGCCTGTGTCTATACCTCGTTTGGAGCTTCAAGCTGCATTGATTGCTGTTCGCCTTGCCTCGTATGTTTTGGAGGCTCATCGGTACGCTGTCGCCTGAGTTACAGGCGACAGCGTACCGAGTTTATTAAGAATATACCATTAAGAATAACAGCAGTAAGTCAATGAAAGGAACGTTTTTCTTAGCACGAAAGCAGGAAGTATGCTTACCCTACGGTAATAAGTGTACCTCCGTCAACTTTATACTACTTTGCTTATAATAACAGCAGTAAGTAAAGATACTGCTATTTAAATGAGGTTAGCCCAATAACTTTAAACTATTGTGTTACTCAAATTTAATATGAATAATTCTAATGGAAACAGTATTTCCGTTGATCCTCCATGTTTTTTTTTCATTGCATTTACGTTGTGATATATTTTCTAAATTACTAATTAAAACTCGCTGATTTTATACAAATATTTCGTTTAATTTCATCAGGTTATGGGCCCAGCCCTGACTTGTATGAAATGCACGAGATAAACAGAATTTTACGCAGTATAAGAAGACCCATGTTAATCTGTCACCTTTTCTGTTTTGCAAAACCAAATAATTCTGAACTGTCGTGTGCCGTGATAATTTATTGTGTTGCAATGTCATCATCCAACCCCATGACGCTTATTGAGAAGTTAGTTGGACGAGAAAACTACAACACATGGAAGTTTGCCGTTCAAACTTATCTACAACATGAAGAATTGTGGTCATACATCGATCCTGGTACGAGCATTGATTCAAAACTTGATGTGAAAGCCAAGTCAAAAATTATACTTCTAGTCGACCCTGTAAACTTTGTGCATATACAACAAGCAAAAACTGCGCGAGAAGATTGGCTGAATTTAGAAAAAGCGTTCGACGACAAGGGGCTAACACGTCGAGTCGGTCTTCTGAGAGATTTAATCACAACAACACTAGACAGTTGCCAGAATATTGAGGAGTATGTGAACAAGGTAATGTCAACTGCTCACAAATTACGAAACATTTCGTTTGAAGTGAATGACGAGTGGCTTGGTACACTTCCTCTGGCCGGATTGCCCGAAGTTTATAGACCTATGATAATGGCTCTTGAGAGTTTCGGCGTACCAATTACATCAGATGCTGTAAAGACTAAGCTATTGCAAGAAGTAAGAAGCTCCGAGTCTACAGCTATGTATGCAAACAGAACTGGCAACAGAACAAAGCAGTCCACTGATAATACATCTAGAAGGGGGCCGAGGTGTTTTAACTGTAATAAATATGGACACTTAGCGAAAAACTTTAAATCGAAAAAGAAACAGACCAACAACAAGGAATCAAAAGATAATTCTGGGTATGTAGCTGTATTTTCTGCCACAACATACAACGACAATGGTTGGTATATCGACTCCGGTGCATCAATGCACATGACGATGAAAAATGATTGGTTATACGACGAATCACCGCCACCAATCTCAAGCATCAGAATTGCCAATGACAAAATGCTTCAGGTAAAAAGTTGTGGAAAAATAGACTTGAATGTCATCGGAAAAAATGGCACAGTGCAAGTAATACAAGTTAAAAATGTTCTCTATGTACCAAAATTAGCAAGTAATCTCTTGTCTGTCAGTCAGATGATTAAAAATGGGTGCTCTGTGCGATTTAATGATAAGGGTTGAAAATACTCAACAAAGAGAATACAGAAGTTGCAGCAGCAAATCTTATCAGCAATATGTACCGGCTCAATACGCATAGCATTGCAGCATACACTTGTTAAGCTGATGAAACTGAAACTTATCTTTGGCACCAACGAATGGCACATTTAAATTTTACTCATTTAATTAAACTGACAGAACACAAAGATGGAGTTAAAATCACTCAGAATAAAATGAATGTGATATGCGAATCTCGTCAAGAAGGAAAACAGTCTCGACTGCCGTTTCCTGCAGGAGGTTCCAGAGCAAAGAACCCCCTCGAGCTGATACACTCTGACGTCTGTGGGCTGCTAGAAGTAAAGTCTCACGGAGGAGCCCGTTACTTCTTGACCTTCATAGACGACTATACCAGGAAAGTATTTGTTTATATTTTCAAAAATAAATCCGATGCTTTCAGTAGATTCAAAGAGTTCAAAGCTTTAGTAGAAAACCAGCTCTCTCTGAAGATAAAGTGTATTCGCACAGATAACGGAAGAGAATACTTAAGTAATGATTTCTCAGATTATTTGAAAAATGATAGAATTATACATCAAACTTCTAATCCATACACTCCTCAGCAGAATGGGCTAGCCGAGAGGATGAATCGGAACTTAATGGAAAGAGCTCGCTGTATGTTAATAAATGCGAAGTTAATAAATGCGATTATTGTGACTATTATTGGTTATTGTGACACCACAAAAGGCTATAGGCTTATTGATCCAAGAACAAAGAAAATCATTCTCAGCAGAGATGTTGTTTTTCTTGAAAATTCAATAAAGAAAAACTATGTGATGATGCCTTTGTCACAAAGTACGAGCTCTGATGATTTGGATGATACTTCTAACCAAACACCAGAACGTTCAGAAACATCTACAAGTCAGACAAGTAATTTACACTCAGAAAAATCAGAACCGTGTAGTGATGATTCTTTTCATACTAATTCTGATGATGATAGTGGTTCACTGTATATTCCTGAAAGACGAATTAAACAACTACCGAACAGTAATATGACATTACGCCCAAGAAATAAAGAGGTAACAAAACCAGACTTTAATACTTACCTTTGTCAAGGTGGCGATCCAGACATACCGCAGACCTACAGTGAAGCCGTATCTTCTAAGGATGGAGAGAAATGGAGACAATCTATAAAAGAAGAGTTAAAGGCACATGACAAAAACAAGACCTGGGAGCTTATTGAGAAGCCGCCTGGAGCAAAAGTAATGGGCTGTAAGTGGGTCTTTCGCATCAAAGATGAGCCATCTGGACAGCTTTATAAATCTAGATTATGTGCTAAAGGTTGTTCTCAGAAATATCAGATTGATTATACTGAAACATTTTCTCCAACGGTACGGTATGATTCTGTGAGAACTATACTTACTGAAGTATGTCAACATGATCTCAAAATGGCACAGTTTGATGTAAAGACTGCCTTTTTGTACGGAGATATTTCAGAAAATATTTATATGACGCCACCAAAGGGGCTAGACGTGCCACCGAATCATGTCTGTAAACTTGTTAGATCGTTGTATGGTTTGAAACAAGCCCCACGTTGTTGGAACCACAAGTTTGACTCCGTGTTACAGAAATTTGGTTTCAAAAATAGTCACTCAGATAAATGTGTCTACACTGGATATGTAAACGAAGTTAAAGTGTATCTACTTCTTTATGTAGATGATGGGTTAATAATATTAAAAGATCAAGGTGTGCTTGAGAAAATAATCAGTGATCTGAAAGATAACTTTGAAGTTAAAACTTGTGAACCAAGGAATTATGTTGGGTTACAAATAGAACGATCAAAGAATCAGCTTTTTCTTCATCAGAAAAAATATGTGGAAAAACTGTTACTCAAATTTAATATGAATAATTATAATGGAAACAGTATTCCCGTAGATCCTCCATGTTCTTTTTCAATTTGCATTTACGTTGTGATATATTTTCTAAATTACTAAATAAAACTCGCTGATTTTATACAAATGTTTCGTTTAATTTCATCATATTGGATACTTAGAATGTCAGCAGTAATCACACTTACTGCTTTTATGTCAAGCATACTTTGCAAACAGATCTTCCTTAATTTTTAAGGATATGAGCAGTAGCCCCACTTACTGCTGTTACGATAGGTATTTTTTTACAACTTTTTCACTAGGTACCTCATTAAGAATATCAGCAGCAAGTACAAAAACTGTGCTTTAAACTAGCAAAGTTAATTAATTTGTTAACTTATTAACGAAACGGAAAGGCAGCAACTGTGTCTACTGCGGTCATATCTAGTATCACATAATTAAAACGTGTTACAACTGAACAATGTGCACTAATATTTTACGATTAAACACAGAATATTAAGGAATCAACATTTTTCTAACACAAAGATGATTTTGTTGAACAAATAATTTCAAATGGCGGGCAAAACAATGGCAAGCAAAATATTTTTGCACAATTATGAGGCAAAGGCTAAGTAAATAAAATGTCAATTGCGCCTACAGAAATTATTTAATAGTTCAATAATTATTTGTTAAAAATCAGATTTGTTTTATTGAAAAAGTAAAATAAATAAATAATAATAAATTTATTCATAAATAGTAAATTTTAAGCCTAATACAAAGTACGTTCTTTATTCTTTACAGCACACACAAATACATATAAAAAAATTACACAAAGAAAGGACATGTACAACGGCGAGCTGAACTCAAGCAATGAGTTTTCTTCCAGCTAACCAGTAAGCTTTTCTTCCAGTAAGCTAAAAAGATACAATATTTAGGAAATTTGGCTTATAAGTAGACATATCTTGCCCTGACCTTCAAGCTAGGATATCCCTGTGTTTTGAAGGTAAGTTTATTCGCCTCGAATATAAGAAAAGTATAGTGCCTGGGAGTACAAGTAGGCTTAACTCAATACAATAATACTTAAAGCAATTCCTAGTTATAATAAATTGAATAGTGAATAAATGATTTAAGGAAAGCCTTGTATATGTCACCGGAAAATAATAAGAATCGTAAGTTGATCAACTTTCGAGGTAGTTTATCAACTACCGGAAAATCATACACGGCAGTTGAAATGTATTACTTAACGTCTACATTTCCGGTAATTGATCAATTTACGGCGTCTCGCGGTAAAATAATCTGACGAACGCGAGGTGCACGCTGATTGGTTGAATGTCTCACTTGCTTTCATCTCGCTCGCCCCGCTCCCCACCAGCCGCCTCCAAGTAAACAACTTCCCCTTGGAACATAGGTCAAAATACGAAAAAAGAAATTTTGATGTCCCAAACAAAATGCGCTAAGTATATGCTGACGAAGTTTGTATGGAAACTCTATTTTTTTTCGTATTTTGACCTATATTCCTTGGTGAAGTTGTTCAGTTTCATGGACTGATTAACCATCCGAGATGTTGAAAGAGAGATAACTAAAGCCCTGTATATCGTGTGAATTTTAAATAGTCCATGATAGCAAAAGATATGCATGTACTCGTGATTACAAACAACTTTTACTATGGGACCGACTTTGAAATCGCTTCTCTATCATGGACTTATTAAAAATCATCCTATAAATTAGTTTTGATATTATTGAACTAAAGTATCAATATTAAATTGTCAGGTCTAGGTGCTGTTAACTCTATGAATAATCACTTGCCACAGCTTGCCACCAATGCCACCGACCAATCAGAGAACAGTGTATTATATTACGGATGTCAGATTAACGTAAAAACGTACACTGAGCAGCTATTGGTCCATTCGTGTATGATTCGACGCATGGTGAAATCGTAAGTTGATAAACTTACAACAAGGCACCGTAAGTTGATCAATTAGCTAAAATTTATTGCGTTAAATAATACATTTCAACTACCGTGTTTGATTTTCCGATAGTTGATAAACTACCTCGAAAATTTATCAACTTACGATTCTTATTATTTTACGGCGATATATACATTACAGAAATGGCAAAGACGGTGACAAAGATGGTGCCTGTACGCCCTACGGTGACATAAGTTCTTTGGGATCAGTTGATGAATTTAACCACGTACAGACACCATCCATCGTATCATTGCAGTGGGTGTGCATTAAGTATGAGTGTTAGTGTTGTGTGTGTATGTGTGTGTGTATGTGTATATGTGTGTGTGTGTGTATTATTAAATGATTTACATTTACTACAAATATTGTTACGATAATAAATCTTCTGTTTCATTATAGTTAAGTGATTTTAACCAGCTCTTTATTCTATTTTTGTAATTATAGTTATCAAGATGGGATAACTTTAAGACGGATTTAAGTCTATTTTAGATTCTACTACTAAATGACGAGTGTTGTCTCCTGGCAAATTTGAACCTGGACCAAACCACGGGACATGCTTGTTTCTTTCTCCTCCTTGGCGGGAAGTTTTTATTTGGTTTTAACGTACTAGCATGTTGGTGCAAGGCAGACTTCAAAATATAGAGTTGTCTGACTGTCAGTAATTGAACGTCCCTATAAAGCTGAGAGGTTGGGTATCTCCATGGCATGCGAAGCATCACTTTAAGTAGTTCCCTTTGCGCTCGTTCAGCCTTTATAAAGGTAGTCTTGCGAGAGCCACCCCACACCGTGATGTAGTAAGTTAATATAGCCTCACATAGAGCGTTATATACAGTTGACAAAATATGTGCATCGGCTGAGCTTCGTAATTTTATAAAAACAAAGATTAGTATTCGAACACGGGTCGCTACGGATTCAATTTGGGGGAACCAGCTAAAACAACCATCCAATATAACACCGAGGTATTTAATGTAACCAGTCCTTGTGATGCAAATACAGTTACAGGCAGAGGTGTCAGCAGCACATGTGTGGGCTTTGAGTTCGATACAGTCATCCGCTGGGTGTTCAGAGGGTTTTTAGCAAACGTAATGTACTTAGTTTTGTCAAAGTTTAAGGTAAGAAGGTTGTTGTTAACCCAAATCATCGCCATTCTAAAGGCGTACTCCACTGATGTTATAGTTTCCGCCCAGTTTCTGCCGGAAATAATAAGTGTTGTATCGTCCGCATAAGCCAACAAGCGCCAATTTGGTAATGACATATTGCAGAGGTCATTGACGTATACAAGAAACAGTGTTGGCCCTAAAATGCTGCCCTGCGGGACTCCAAACTCTAAGGACTCTAGTTGGCCCACATGAGGCCCTATCTTGGTACACTGCATTCTGTGCGACAGGTAATCGGCAAAAATGGCAAGTACTCTTCCCCTAACGCAGCGGGCGTTCTAGTTTTTCTAATAAGAGGGGCACAGAGACAGTGTCAAATGCCTTGGAGAGGTCAAGGAAAATACCAAGGCAATCCCGCTTCTTATCAATTTCCTCGACAGCATGATGTACGAGAGAAATAATGGCATCCTCTGTAGACTTATGTTTCCTGAAACCGAACTGGTTCTTGGAAATTATATTTTTAGCTTCCAAAAAGTTAACTAACGCACGATTTAGAACTTTTTCCAAGACCTTAGACAAACTAGGCAATACCGAAATAGGACGAAAATTGCTAACACTGCCTCGGTCGCCACTTTTATGAATGGGATGAACAATTGCTTTTTTAAGAGTGTTGGGGAAAATACCATTCGTAATTGCTAAATTACAGATGTAAGTTATTGCAGGTGATAGTGTGGGACTAGCTGACTTTAAGAGCGAAGACGGTGTCCCGTCCCAGCCAACTGGACGGGACACCGTCTTTGCTCTTAAAGTCAATGTCATAGATCTCTTTCGAAGGCTTCTTATAATGTCATAGATCTCTTTTTCTTCTACTTCTAGCAGAACTATAGAACTGAGGGAGGGGTTTGATTTACTACAGGGTTGGCCGAGGTCTCTTTTAATTTTTTACTTTTATATTATATTTCACTGAAAATCAAGATTTTCGTCAGAAATAATTATTTTGTCAGGCATAAAAACTCTTCGCTGTCATTCTATAAAGCCAGTATGAAGCTTTATGAAAAAGGTAATACTCTCACTTGTCAAAAGGGTCACTGAATTATCAAATCAGCTACTCTTTATTGCGTCATACATTTTTGTCGGTATTTTATTCATCATTTAATTAAAAAAATTACTTTACTGGATCACAGAACAGCCACTGAAGTTTAATTTTGGTATATGAAAAATGGTTTATTTGCTCATTAGTTCAAATATTTTTTTCACTTTCAAAATCTTCTTCTCATTTCAAAATTACATAACATGACATGTGTTTTATGGGGTACGTAAACATACAATCTGTGGCCATGTTATGGGGCCATTTCCGAGTAACTACATTGTAAAAATATTTTCAGTTTATAGTGATTATTTTTCATAAGAAGTTTTGAACAATAGAACTTTTTATTTTCATAATTTTACATAATAATCTTTTATTATCACTCATCAGCCATCTTTTTAACAAGTAAAAACACTCATTTTTTCAATATGTTTCACTTCATATCAAATAAAGTCGATAACTAAGTATATGAGGTGAGTTAAATACATAAAACAAAAGAAATACATGCGTCAGGAATAAAACACTATTCACGTCAATTACTTACTTTCAGAGCACTATAGAAAAAAACCGATACATAATTTACCAAATTTCATGATATAAATAGATTTCTCACATTACGATCTTCTTAATGATATATAATTATTAAAACTGATTAGCTTATATCTTATTATTTCTTTGCCACAAAATTATGTGTTATTTTATACAAACATTAGACATTGTATGTATGGATTACTTGGCATAGTAGCAGTAACTAAGGTACTTGCTGCACTTATTCTAAGCAATCATTACTAATAGATTCACCTCGTACTAGACATTAAAGGGATTATCGTCAGTTAAATATGTTATAACAAATATATTCAATTATTTAGTACGTGTCCCAAAAGAGCTTCATTTAATCTGCATAATAAAAAAATCAGACCTACTAAAACTTAAAAACTAAGGTAGAAAAAAGTTAAAATTGAGTCGTAAATTTTACTAGCCATTTTCTCAACTTAGGAATTTCCGACTTACTGCTCTTATTGTTAGTGCGGCAGCATTTACGACGAAGTTTACCCTAATGGCAAAATGGCTGCCATACAAGGTTCCAAGAATAAATAAATAAAAAATCGCGCATTAAATACATCCATTCTATTGTATTTAGGCCAAAACTAAAGTTATTTCTGAAGTAATCATCGGAAAACTTTTTGCATTAGTATAATCAAGGTGCAGCTAGATAGTGGTTCTCTGCAAAAAATCAAAAAATCTTAAGTTCCTAATATTATGTATTCAATATTAACTGTGGTTATGTGACTCCTGACAGAGTGTGCGACGGATTTGTTATTTGTGTAGTCATTATGGGGTTACAAATTTAATATTAGTTGTTATACGAGTAATAACTTTGTAATGTATATCAAATTGTTTTTGTTTCGCAATTGTAAATTTTATTAAAACAGTAGCCTGGTTTTGAGAATTCAAGAATATTAACAATCCAAACCCATATTTGGTATTGACACGTATAAACCATGATTATTTCAATCAGACATACATAATTAAGAAAGTAACTAATAACTAAATCCCTAAATTCACATCAATTTTCCACTCACCTGTACATAAATCACAACATAGTGTAAAACAAAGATTATATGGTATAAAATAAAGTCGCTTCCTGCTGTCTGTCTGTCTGTCCCTATGTATTCTTAGATTTTTATTTTTTAAATATTTATCCCTTTCGGGAAAGGCAAAAGAAACTATGTCCGTGCAGCCATGTCTTCAGTGAAAAATCTTCTTTCTCTTTAACTAAGCCCTAAGCTCCTTATGTTCTGCGTAAAATAGGATAGCGTCTGTTTTACGAAAACTGGCGGCGAGAAGTACAACCGCGGGAATTTTTATCAGGACCAAACGGAGCAAAAACATTGTTGTCAGTTGATTTTTTTATCACTACACGATTTTTTGTCAATTTGCTGCACAATATACTATCACTATTATACATTAAACAACTTTTTCACGCAGAAAACGAAAATTCAATTTACAAAGCAACTGACCATGCCAAGTTCTCGCCAAAGATCCTTAGATCTTTAAAACTACGCAGCGGATTTTGATGCATTTTTTTGTTAAATATAGAGTGATTAAAAAAAATGTTTATATATTTAATAAATCCAATATATAGAAGAGAAATACTGATAATTTAGAGGTTTCTAATGAGACACTTTTTTTGCGCATACATTGCAAATGCTGGCTGAACCCTACGAGATTGATCAAAATAATGTACTACAGAATTGTACACCTTAAAAAGATCTACAAAAAAGTCCGCAATGCTATATAATCTATCTCTTAGGGATAACCCACAATAACAATTTTTATCCTTTACTTTTTACGAGAAATAATGTCTTATTTACGAAGCGAATTTAAGCAATACAGCATTTATCCTTATCCAATTAAAGAACCTTATATACACTGTGCATATTATATAGATATGGCCTTTTACAGCGTTTATTTTAAATAAATATTTTGCCTATAAATAACGCGTCGAAGGCCGCGCTTCGCCCTACAGCACTTTATGATTAGTAGCGATCGCACGCGTCTATCTGTTACGCTTTCACGCCTAAACTACTGAACCGGTTTTGATGAAATTTGGTACAAAGATAGATTAAACCTTGGGAAAGGACATAGGTTACATTGCGCGGGCGGAAAGCTAGTATGTAATAACGATCGAACTTCACTTGGTAAGTGCGTTTGATCCAATAATTATTGACGTTTATGAGTACGGCAGATAAAGCCATAAAAAGCGTAAACATTATTAGGAAGGGATTTGAGAGTACTTACTCAACTTTACGCTGTTGATGGATTGTTCTCCGTCAATCTTGCAGGTGTATGTACCAAGGTCACGATCGTATATTTTGTTGATCTTCAGTTCTTCTCCAGTATACATGTATCTTAATCTGAAACAGAACACAGTTTTATTTTAATCGTACTCTTATTCACTTGCGCGGAGTTATAATTGACTCCAGCCCATAAATAATCATCGATATATATTTCCTTCACCATGAAATATCCCATATTATTTCCAATATCACAGCCAGATGTTGCTGCCCGATGTGTTTAAGGCCGCACGTCATTTTTTAATCGTTTTTTGTGAAATCAAGAGAAGTGCCACCTAGCTTACAGAAGCGTGATATAAACATATCACAAAATTATCTCACGCGTCTATGTTAGCTTTGCTGCATCATCATCTGCAGGAAATTACTTTATCGATACGATAGCCAAAAAAATGCGTGAACCGCGAACAGAAAACAATTTAATTGCTTTGCTCATTAAGACCATCGAGAATAGCAGCACCTTTAAACATTATCCATACTAATATTATAAATGCGAATGTAACTCTGTCTGTATGTTTGTCTTTCTGTCCGTCTTTCACGCCTAAACTACTGAACCGAATTTGATGAAATTTGGTACAGAGATAGAATAGAGCCTGGGAAAGGACATAGGCTACATTTTATCCCACAGTTGGGCACGATATAACCTGTAGTCCACGCGGGCAGAGCCGCGCGCGGAAAGCTAGTATATTATACGTGTATAATACACTCAGACCAAATAAAAAGTTAAAACAGAGTTCTCTGAACAATGTAGTGAGGCTGATAAAACTGCGCCTCGCTGTGTACGTGTGCGTACACGCACACACATACTCGTATGTAACGAAACTATCATTATCATTATCAGTCAAGCTATGCGGCGCGTGGTGCATGTAATAATAAATGATTTGCTTAGAACTGACCGTGACTTAAAACCTACAATATAATACCTACCGCGTAAATTCTACTGCACTAAGCTGGAAATATATCCTTACAATCGCGTAAACCTAACACGCTCTAGGCTAAAGTACTAGAAGCTACGTCTAGCCAAGCCAGCGGCACCCGCTTTGAGACAACGACGGGATCTCTGAAGACATTATGTTTACACCATCTTTATGATGATAAAGATGATTTTGATTGAAAACAGTCGCATATAAGTTTCAGCTTATTTATAAAGAGGAAAGACTTGATTTTTTGTTTGCACTGAATAAACTGCGAAACTATTGGACCGATTTGGAAAAAAAACTATTTGCTGCACAATATACTATCACTATTATACATTAAACAACTTTTTCACGCAGAAACCCAAAAAAAATCTTTTAGCCATATAAAATGAACAAGCGGAACAAGTGTAAATATCATGTATTTCATTCGTAATTGTTTCGGGATTCCCATAGCTTTATTGACCTACTCGTATATACCCGCATACTCACTTGTCCTCATGTTCCACTGTCCATTGTCCTTCGTGGTTTTTCCATATATACTGATATATATATTGTTGCCCAGTACCAATGCATCGGAATGTTACAGGTTTCAATTTCACTATCTTCTTGGTTAAAAGTTCTATTGTAACCGGATCTAGGGGAAATACAAAAAATATTAATTCAAATAAATTACAAGTAGCCAAATGGCGTTCACTGTTCGTAGTTGATAAGTGAAGTAAAACAGAACAGACGCAGAGAACCTACTGGTCATACAAACATATTATGACCTAACAGCGGTAAGTTTAAATGTGTTTACCGTAGCTTAACCACTCCGTTTCCAATGTATTTAGCCTTTGTACTTGTAGTAACTGATTTATTACATACTAAGTATGCACATGTATTGGGTATGTATCGGCTAGGTGTTCTCACTAATCCACGTATTGACTCGGCAGTGGTCTTCATCGAAATGAGACTACGTTTCACAGACGGTGCTTGCTAGTCGGAGTGCTGTCAAGTATTGTTTTTTTTTTTTTTTTAAACTCCTTTTCATTTCCTGCAATCTGTCTCAATGTAACATTTAGCTGGAGGTTTTGAATGTGTGCTGGTTTGCATGGTACTAGTCCATTGACTAGTCCATCCTTCTGCTAGTTTTCTTGCTTAGGTTAGGAGATCCTGTGGTGCAGCTCTCTTCAGCCTCCTGAAGGTGCCTCGGGCTTTCGCTTTCATCAACGCTGATGCTAAAACATTTGGATGATTTTTAACTCTTATGCAGTATGTTTTGAGTTTATTTAAGATTTCCTCTTTGACTGTTGGTATGGATAGGTCTCGGTGCAGTTGATTGTTTGTAATGTACCATGGAGCATCTACTATCAGACGTAACATTTTTGATTGGAGTATTGATTTAAAAATTAAAAATTGAATTTAAAATATTCGCAAACAGTGAAAAAAAAGAGAGGGGCCATTCACAGAGAAACCTCGAAGTGTTTATATCGTGCGCGTAAGCGTAAAATTGTGTATTTAAGTTCAAAGACTTAAGATTCATGATCATCATCATGTCATCCGCAAGACGTCCACAGCTGGACATAGGCCTCCCCGAGGGATCTCCACCTCGATTGAAAGTATGATTGTGTCACTGTCGTGGCCGGGAAGCCCGAATGGAAAAGACCCGGACCACTGAACAATCGTAGACCTAGGCAACTAAATAGCTAGTATATAACCTAATGTCACCCGGGGCATAGCAACTACCGTAGTCAAGCTCTTCAACATAGAAGCCAATGAATGTACTCACATGAGGCGAAGGAAGAATCCCCAGAAGAAGCTCGGCATCCGGAGGCCCGGCATCGACCGGGAAGGTCACGGCAATTCAGCAGCTTCGTGACGTGGCAAGTTCTATCACGACCACTATAGGTCCAGGGTATGATTTCCACCACGAATTTAGTTCACTAACGTGAGAGGTATAATATGATTCACTTTTAGCTCACACAAGTGGCTTATATACATCGAAAAATGCACCATACGAGTCACGCACGCGCGGCGAAGATCATCAGCTGACACTATATCGTCACGGGCGGCGGTGAGTAGGCGACTGTCCAGGCGCAGGAGCGTCTGTCTTTTTTAAGATGGCGTATGCGGCGCATCTTCTCGAAGAGCACCGAAGCCACACGGCACGAGCGCGGAGATTCAAACCACGCGTAAGCATCATGCATTAACTTATATGTTAAATAGCTCGACTACAGCTTTTTAGTGGCGCAAACAACGCCCTGGGGTTGAAAGGATGCCTTTCAAAATAAACTAAAAATGTAGAGTTTGGACAATTCTAGAAATTGTAATAGCTCTATGTACCTTAATCCTAACATCACTACAAATATACACTAAAAAACTAACTGGTGAGATTTAAAACGAAGTACTTAAAATATGATCAGCGTCGTTATTGAGTTGGTACGGGACATAAGCGCACAACCGGACGCATAAATGTACCATGCTTCGTCTTAAGTGACAGGACCTCTTCGCGATAAAAATCGCTCCGGGGCCACCTCAATGTGGACTGCCCTTGTCGTAAAGGCAAACGAATATGCACAAATAAGCCTTTTGACTTCTAATGCCACGTCTACGAGATAGCGTTACATGGATGGGCCCTGCATAGTCTAATCCAGTATGTGCAAATGCCTTTGACATTTGCAATCGACACTCAGGCAAGCTAGCCATAATAGGCAGCTGCACAGTTTTAGGCCGAGCTTTAAAGCATTTATTGCACGCATGAACGTGCGACCGCACAATATTTTGCCCAGACAGTATCCAAAAACGCTGCCTAAGAATGGCAAGTAATAAATTCGGACCAGTATGACAGTTCCGTTGATGAGCCTCGTCTATGATCAGAGTGACGACATGATCCCTTTTCGGCAACAAGATAGGATGTTTATGGTCAAAGGTGAAATCCGTATTCTCTAGTCTACCACCAACTCTTAGCACTCCGTCCACAATAAAGGGATTAAGTTTTTGAATGGATCTTGGACACAGTTTACCCGCCTGTATCTGACTCATTGTCTCTACAAAGTAGACAGCTTGAAGCGCACGAATGACTGCGAGTTCCGTTCGAGATAGATCTGAGGCTGTCGAAGAGCCACGAGAGGTAAGTAACTTTGCAAAACGCAAAATGTACACAATAATTTGAAGCAAACGCGACCAAGACGATGCTCGTTGAGCTACCGTATACAACAACGGAGGATCCAACTGGACCGCAGTCATAGCGACGTTTTTGGCTTCAGAAATCATATCGGCTGAGACCTGGACGGTTGTTCCAAACGGTTTTAGCGGCCAACAGAACTGATCATGTAAAATCCATGAAGGACCTGAAAACTACAAAGGATGGTTTTCGAGTTGCCTAGGCGTTAGACCCCGTGATAAGCAATCACTTGGGTTGTCTTTTCCGGAATTTTGGTAAAAATGAGACGCGTTTAGATTTTCGTGGATTTTTGCGATACGATTCGCCACGAACGTCTTCCATTGGTGCGGACTTGAATGTATCCAGTAAAGTGTCACAGTGGAATCCGAAAAGGTGAAAATATTGTCAATCCTATGACGACTTGCCAAAGTGTTGACAATCGTTCGCACCAATTTTGCCAGCAGCAAGGCCGCACACAATTCAAGTCGAGCTAGGGTAACCGACTTTAATGGTCCAACTCGAGATTTGGCGCATAGCAACCGAGCAGTGACCTTGTCTGCAGTACGAACGTGTAAATAAATTACGGCACCGTAGGCGCTCTCACTAGCGTCCGCAAAAGCCAACAGTGTCACAACGGAATAACGTGACACTCCGACATGACGTGGAATGCAGATTTGCCTCAACAAAGGCAGTTCGTTTTGAAAGGATGTCCACTTGTCTATAATATGAGTGGGGGGAGTATCATCCCAATCTATTTTTAATAACCAGAGTTCCTGAATTTGCATATCAAATAACTGGCACCGCAAAACCCAAGACATCCCACAACCTAGCAACGGCGGATAAAATATTTCACTTTGTGCATTTTTTATTGCATGGCTTTATATCGAAAGAGAATATATCTGGGTGCGGTTCCCATTTCATACCTAAAATTTTCTGACTAGTCTCTTCCTCAAAAGATACACTCTGAGGGTGCAAATGAGTTTCTGGTAGTTGGGCCAGTAATTCGAGAGAATTACTTGACCATTTTGACAGGTCGAAACCTCCCGCCTTAAACAGCCCAATCAGCTGGTGAGCGACGTCAGTAGCTAGCTTTACAGAGGTCTCACTAGAAACGATATCATCCATGTAAAGGTCGCGACAAATAACATCCGACGCTCGCGGAAACTTATCGCGTTCGTCCTCACCGAGCTGCTTCATAGTACGTAAAGCCAGGAATGGGCTAACTGACAGCCCGAAACAGACTCGATTAAATTCGAACATCTGTAACTTGTCGTTTAGATCGAACCTATAGAGGATTCGTAAGTATTTATGATACGGAGACTGAACCATGATTTGCAAATACATTTGTTTTACATCAGCGCAAAATGCGACTGGAAACAAACGAAAATTTAAAAGTATACGAAAAATGTCTCCTTGTAAGTTAGGGCCAGCATGAAGCACTTTATTAAATGACAGACCCTTGTCGGTATGAGCACTTGCGTCCAAGACCATTCGAAGTTTGGTCGTGACTTTGTCGTTTCGGATTACACCGTGGTGTGGGATTACGTACCCGTCACCTGCAGACACATCAACAGGTCTTAGATAGTCATTATTTAAATAATCTTTAATGACGTCATCGTATGCTTTACGTAGCTGAGAGGAGGCCTTAAACTTCCGCTCCAGCGCATAAAAGCGTTTCTCAGCGATAGGTAACGACGTACCGAGCTCCTGGACGTCAGACTTAAAAGGCAAAGCCGCCTCATACCTACCGGTAGCGTCCCTAGTAGTAGTCGATTTATAAAATTGCTCGCACTCCTGCTCCTCACAGCTAAGACGCGCGGCAGTGCAGGACGGTACCTCCTCTAGTTCCCAAAACTGACGAACTACAGTATCTAAGGCGGAAGACGTCATGGCATGAAATGAGACTGAACGCACCTGGTTGGATTTAAACCACATATAAAGTTACCTCCCATAGTTTTACCCAAGTTTGAAGGTGATCACAAAACCTGGCCCATGTTTATTGAGTGTTTTAATAATACTGTACATGGAAATAAGCAGTTAAACGATTCTGAAAGGGTTTATTACTGGATTGGGCAATTAACGAGGAGGGCGTTAGATTGTGTATCCGGAATTGCGCCGACAGGAGAGAACTATAGACTTATCTATAATACATTGGTAGATAAATACCAAGATATACGCGCGTTAGGTACCGCGTATCTAAACGAAATGTTTTATTTTAAGAGACTTCAGACGCCGTCGGTGGACGGTTTAAACTCATTTATTGATAAATTTTCAATATCGATTTCAGCGTTTGAAAAACTTGATATTAAAAATCGGTTAGATTTTGTTTATCTATACCTCGGTCTTAAAAAGGTAGATACGGAAACCGCGCGGTTATTTGAAAACTCAGTACGCGGAGAGAAAATTCCTTCTTATAGCAGTTTTGCTAAATTTGTCAAAGAACAAGCAAAGATTATAGAGCGGACAGGTAGTAGCCAGCCTAGTACAAGCGTGAAGGGTGGGCAGAGCAAGGTTTCCATACCAAGCCCTGCTTCGCGGTCAGCTTCTAAGTCATCTCGCGCGTTAGTTGCGGCGAGCGGTGACGCTAAGTGTACCTTATGTGGTACAGTCGACCACACTCACTTTTCACACTGTTCGGAATTTTTGAAATTGGGTGCGAAAGAACGTTTTAATACTATTAAAAAGCACAATGGGTGTGTGCACTGTCTGAGTCCCGCGCATAAGTCAGGTGATTGCGTTAGTAGGGGAAGTTGTAGTTCGTGTCAGTCGACTACACATCATTCTCTCTTACATTTCTCCGTTCGATCTACATCTTTGCCCGTAAATACCGACAATAATACATATAATTTTTATGAGGATACCAAAACTGACGAACCACAGTATCTAAGGCGGAAGACGTCATGGCATGAAATGAGACTGAACGCACCTGGTTGGATTTGGTAAGGAGAGGAGCTTCCTCCATGATCACAAACCCGAGTGTAGTCTGTACGGCGTCCGGATGACCAGGCGGACCGTAGACGCGACCTGAGAGCAGGAGGCGGGAAAACAATTGCGCACCGATTAACACTTCTATCTCCCCAGGAGCATCAAATGTATCATCAGCAAGGGGCACCGACGTCAGGTACGAGAGCGTAGATCGATCGACCCGCGCAGTAGGTAAGTTCAATGTTTTTTTTTTTTTTTTTTTAATTACACTTAATTTTGCATCCACAGACTTGATGTCCGTGCCCTTGTCTTATTAAAATTTATATTTTTAATACTAATTTTACATTTTCAACAGATTTTATACTCCATTTGAGTTTACAATAAATACATATAAAGAAACTAAAATATACTTAAATACATTTTTATTCTGTTTATTTACCTAAGCCAGCGGTGGTTTCTGTCCATTGTCTCCAGTCCTTAAAGCATCGATAACAACCGTATCCCGATTTTTGATTGCCAGTTTAAGGTTATAATCAATCACTTTTCCTCGGCCCGCCGCCTCTGCTTCTTTGATAAAACTGCCTATCGCATCATTACCGTCATCCGCGTAATATACACAGCTGACGGTATGGCGCGATACGGCAACCACTGCATGTGGGATGCTGTTGTGTAGCTCCTGCCTGGTTGTTATAGTACGAACAATTACCACGTTTTCGTACGTTAGGCCCTGTGCTTCATGTATGGTGAGGACGCGTGATCCAGTTCCCGACCCGTATCCTTCATATTTCAGGGCTTCCTTTTCTGCCTGTGTGTGGACAAGGTACAACGTCTCGGGTTTGGTTCCATTGATTTGCGCGCCCGTAAACCTTTCATGTCTCAGGGAGTGTGCACTAAGTTTTGACGAGTAGATGCCGCTGTAGACTTCTCTAAGCGCAAATGCTACGTCGAGTGGGTTTCTATGGGTGCACAGGAGCTCTTGCGTGATGTTACTCATTAAGTCAGGACGGGTGTATTTCAAAGGAAAGATATTGTTGCGGTCAATATATGGTAGCTTGTTTATATCACCGATGAGAAACAACTCGCTTGCTTTCGTGATAACTGCCGCCATTATGACAGCTCCAAAGTGGCTCATGAGTGCTTCATCTACCATGAGTCTCTTGCATCTCTTCCTGTTCGGCTCTTTGAGGCCATTTACAAGAACTGATGCAAGGGTGCGCACCTTGGTTTTCACGTCAGCCCCTATACGACTCGCAAGTTTATCCCTCAGGTCTTTCGCTGCTTCGGTTGTGTTTGTAACTACCAGGTCTAATTCGGCATCAAAGCGGTTTACGATCCAAGTTGTTTTTCCACATCCAGGAACTCCATTTATCCACGATATTTTTGGCACCTCCCAGGAATCCAAGCTTTCGCCGCCCGAAACATCCCTCGAAACCGCTTCAGCCATTCGAAGGATCCTGTCATCTAGCATGACTTTCGTGCATTGGGCTGTGACAACTATAGGATCATCTGAAGGGGTTTCGAACGTTATTGTACCCGTGCGGCGAGTTACTTCCTCATTGAGAGTAACAAAGCCACTTGTTTTGTTGTATGCGGCCATGTGTGGACTCATTTTTATACCTTTTAGAACTTGGGAGGTGTCATTGTCGTAAACAGTTGCATCCGCTTCCTCGAGTCTCACCTTTAGCAGACCTTCATTTTCTATCATGAAAGATCGCAAGATATTCTCGCAAGTCTTAACATTGACTTCTCTGGTCGCTTTTGTTATTGCTAGGAACTCAAGAAATGCGTTTACCATGTGGTCAAGAGGAGTCACTGCCTGCCTTAGAGAGGGCGGTTCTACTTGCCCCATGTCAGCTTTTGTTCGGTTGGATGGGGCGTTTGGTGGCTGCCTTTTAGGAATACCTTTCGTGAAAGAACAGCTGCTTGCTGTTCTTCTGCAGCGATTACTTTGTTCGTTTTCTTCTTCAGGATGCCTGGTATTCTGGCTGCAGCGGCATTTAATGCATCAAGAATTGCACTGACTTTACTTTTGCCTTTGGTTTGACTTTGACTTCCCCCTTTATGCTTCTGCTGCGTTGTGCGATTTGCTACGGCTATCTTTTGTTGTAGCCTTTCCGATCCACTAAGTGTTCCCGCAATGGGATGGCCCCAGCTATCGGTGGCATTGGTAGTTGTCTCGTTATTGGGTGTGTATGGTAAGAGAAAGTTGAGGTTTTCACCTCTATCTTCGTAAACAACTACCTCGTGTACTTCTGAGGCTTTAACAAATCCCACATAATCAGACACTTCGCCTTTAACGTGTCCAACCGCCATTGCGTCAACACTTATCTTTCGGGATGTTACCAAGACAATTTTGCTCTCTTCTCTTAGTTTTGTAAGCACTGAGCATGCCTGAGCAAACTGAGTTTCTTCTGCGCTTCCTTCAAATAGCGCTACCGTCTTTCCTGTTTTCCTGTAACGCACTCTAATTGTGTTCTCTTTCATGTCAACCTCTGTCAATAGTTGCTTGTTTTGTGCTAGTAGCAGAGCAACAATTTCGGTGTCAGTGTGGTAGGAGAGCACATTTTTTACGATCACCAGGGGGTTTGTCGCCTTCGCTACTTCTGCCTTTAGGAGTTTGCTCTTTCCCACTCTAGTTTGGATGAGATTAAGATCCTCCTTTGTGCAGCAGCTAAGGACAATCTTTTGATTTTTCGCCTTTCTTAGTCTGTCAACCTTGGCTCCTGTTCTGGTGATATCAAGAGCCTCCCTGATGTTTTCAATAACCTTTTCTCCAGTGTTTTTTGGATCCGTGGAGGAAATGATTAGAGTATGATTAGGTTTAGGTGGGGGTGGTTTTTTCAGAGCTTCTGCGTAGGCGATTTTAGTCCTAGGTGGATTTTTTTTTAGTTTGTCAGCTGCTGCGATTTTCTCTCCGAGAGTGACTCCAGAAGACACTTTTTTTTCTTTGAGTTTCCTCATTGTTCGCAATTCCGAAGAAACGGCCTCAAGGTGTTCTTTGAGTGGCTGCAGGTGATCCTCCATAGTTGGTGACGGTGGTGCTGGCTTGCTAATCGCCTTCATAGAAAGATTAATGTTATTGTCCAGTTTCTCGATTTTATCTTTCGCACCCGCTAGCTCCTTCTCCATTGTAGCGTTAGGGTTCGTGTCGGCAGCTTTCAGTGGCACGTTTGATACTTGAGCCAATGTTTTAGCGTTGGATTCTAGTATTACGTCAGTTTTTTCTCCGATATTTTCGAAGGTTCTGCGCAGCTCGTCCAATTGGTGTGAAATAGTATTAACACCTCTTTGAATTTTGGTGTATTCCTCGGTTATTACTTTCTGTTTGTCATCCTCCTTGTGTGTTTGAAATGCGCCATTGTTAGGGGATTGAATGCGTGTATTTAGCTCTTTGATCGCTTTTTCAATCTCTCCTATCTTGCGGTAGGGTTCATGGGTTTCATACTCTAGCCACAGCTACGTATTTCCTTTGCTTCTTTCAGGGTGCCCTTGATATCATTGCGGGCATCACACATTTCAGAGTTTAGTTTTGTGGTGATCTCTTTTGTTATCTCTGTAATTGCCTTGCCATGAGCACGCTCCACGCGCATCAGCTCCTGCGCGTGCCTTGTCCGTTCCTTCTCCGAGTTATATTTGTGCCTTGACCTGGAGTCTGACAGGGCAAGCACAGTTTCATAAAGGCTCTGAAGGCATTCCTGAGTGGTTAGTTTGTGTTCTGTCTTCATGTTTCCTGCCATTTCCAGCGCATCCTTTCCTTTTTGGAGCAACTCGTTTGCGAGTTTGTTCGTCATGTCCATTTGGACTCCGCTACGCTTGGTAGTTGTCACCAGCATGCTTGATCTCCCTGGGTGACCGGATGTTGAAGCAACTGATGTGACAGAAACCTCGTCATCGGATATTATTGGACGCGGTGGCAGCTCCAATTTCTCCCAGGGTTCGACCCTTTCAAGAGTCTCCCCTGCTGTGCTGGGTGTGCTGGACGTTGGTTGTGTCGACTCCTCGCTTGTGGACGATCGTGCGGTTGAAGACTTTGCTAAGACCTTTTCTCGTAATGCTCTTGTTACCCTGGATGTTATGGTAGGACGTGATGACAATGTTTTGGTCTTGCCAGCTTTTACAGTTTCCATCACTGGCTTTTGGTTTTTAGATCTGAGTAACATTGACATATTAGAACTGTGGATGCTCTAAGTAAGACTTAAAGATAATATGCTACTGTTTGTGCTTATAACTTGTTATGTATATCTCAAGAACAATGTTGACAATAGTTATTAACTTTATAACTAAAATAGTTATAGGGTCTGTATACAATATAAAGAAGAAAAAATTAAAATAAAAAATAAACAATATAACTGGAAACAGTTACAAGGTCAGCAATTTACATATCCCTACTAATATTATAAATGCGAAAGTAACTCTGTCTGTCTGTCTGTCTGTCTGTTACCTTTTCACGCCTAAACCGCTGAACCGATTTTGATGAATTTTGGTACAGAGATAGATTAGAGCCTGGGAAAGGACATAGGCTACATTTTATCCCACAGTTGGGCACGATATAACCTGTAGTCCACGCGGGCGGAGCCGCGGGCGGAAAGCTAGTATTAAAAATAGATATATAAATAAAATTATATATCTATATACTAATAACTGAAAACAGTTATGAAGTCAACAATTTACACACATTAAAAATAAAGATATAAATAAAATAATATATCTATGTACTGATAACTGATAATAACAGTTATAAAGTCAAAAATTTACATACGTTGCAAATATCTAAATAAAAGAATATATTTATATACTAATTATACAGGTTGTAAACTCTGCAATGGATGGAGTATGCAGGTCGTGCCGAAGTTCGATGTTATGAACTCGAGGTGGTGGTGCGTTGTAGTGATGCCGGCGTTTGATGGGTTAAAGTGTTAAGAGTAAGGTCTTCACTTGTCCTGATGGAAGGTCCTGGTATCTTGATTAGAGTGAGACCAAACTTACGGGGTCTAAGAGATTCCTCTGATAAGTTCCCTCACTCCTCATCCGCAGGCGTCAGCTCTGGTCCAAAACTTAAGGTGCGGTATTGGAGCCGACGGCGAAAGGATCAGGCCGGTCGAGCTAGCAAATGTCACGTTCAAAATGCGGAATCCGGCTTCATACGCGCGAAGCACGTCCGAGATGGGAATGACGTCACGGCGACTCGATTCGAAGGCGAATTCTTTTGTTTATTTGTTGTTATTTCGTATTTTACGGGCTCAGTAGCTCTGTTCCTTATTTCCCGATCCTGGAAATTTTTACGTAGGGAGATCGTCCTGCACGAGATCTGTATGACGGTGATAAAATCAAAACGATGACACTGACCTCTGCGATGTTTTATCCTCCAGATGTTTAGCGCCAATTATTTCGGGAACGGATCGGGATAGAGCGCTACCAACAACAATCCTTACGAGACACACACTTTAATTCACTACACAGCACTTTCGGGCACGTAGCTCATAAATTACTATTTTTTAGCAATTTATTTCACGGAGCTAGATGTTGCTGGTTTGATGTTAGTTAGTTCGATGTTATACTTTCGACCACCAATGGACGAATTTTGTACGACACATCGTCGTTAAAGCGTGACGAGAATATAAGCTCGGTCGCTCCCTTCACTGGGTTCAAACCACCGCCAAAACCGTGCACTGAAATAGGTGAAGCAAGTGTGTGAGACGTCAAAGACAGTCGTTTACAACAATGCTCAGTTATAAAATGATTTTGAGAACCGCTATCAATAAGACAACGAATACTTTGAGGATTACCCTGCGAATCTATAACACACACACGCGTCGTGGCCAGCACGGTGGCGGCCATCACAGTAGAACGAGAAGAGCTGTGTGTCTTTGCATTATGCACCGAACACAAAAAAACACCTCCGTCACCACACTGACCTACCTCGGCATCCCCAACGGGAGACGTGTCGGTATGAAATTTCGTAGTATCCTCATAAAAATCATATGTATTATTGTCGGTATTTACGAGCAAAGATGTAGATCGAACGGGAAAATGTAAGATAGAATGATGTGTAGTCGACTGACACGAACTACAACTTCCCCTACTAACGCAATCACCTGACTTATGCGCGGGACTCAGACAGCGCACACACCCATTGTGCTTTTTAATAGTATTAAAACGTTCTTTCGCACCCAATTTCAAAAATTCCGAACAGTGTGAAAAGTGAGTGTGGTCGACTGTACCACATAAGGTACACTTAGCGTCACCGCTCGCCGCAACTAACGCGCGAGATGACTTAGAAGCTGACCGCGAAGCAGGGCTTCACGCTTGTACTAGGCTGGCTACTACCTGTCCGCTCTATAATCTTTGCTTGTTCTTTGACAAATTTAGCAAAACTGCTATAAGAAGGAATTTTCTCTCCGCGTACTGAGTTTTCAAATGACCGCGCGGTTTTCGTATCTACCTTTTCAAGATCGAGGTATAGATAAACAAAATCTAACCGATTTTTAATATCAAGTTTTTCAAACGCTGAAATCGATATTGAAAATTTATCAATAAATGAGTTTAAACCGTCCACCGACGGCGTCTGAAGTCTCTTAAAATAAAACATTTCGTTTAGATACGCGGTACCTAACGCGCGTATATCTTGGTATTTATCTACCAATGTATTATAGATAAGTCTATAGTTCTCTCCTGTCGGCGCAATTCCGGATACACAATCTAACGCCCTCCTCGTTAATTGCCCAATCCAGTAATAAACCCTTTCAGAATCGTTTAACTGCTTATTTCCATGTACAGTATTATTAAAACACTCAATAAACATGGGCCAGGTTTTGTGATCACCTTCAAACTTGGGTAAAACTATGGAAGGTAACTTTATATGTGGTTTTTGATTCGATTCCGACGCCGCCGGTTCGGATTTGAGAACAGTTTTTATTGAATTAGCTTTCCCCTGAACCACTACATATTGGGACTCAAACGTTTCCCATTGTTGGAACGACGGTTCGTGCTCAGGGTTCAGCTCCATTTTTAACAAATTTATTTCTTATAACTGTCCTATAAATTCCTTGCGTAATGTTTCTTTATTACTACAGTTATCTAAAAAGTGTTCTTGTTCCGATTCGGAAACTATATAGTCTAGTCAATCTACGAGGGCTTGTATGGAAAAATGAGATTAATTTCACATTGAGGGATAGTTTAGAATTATATCACATAAACCACTGAACATTTAAAATTCACGATAATCCCCGATTTTCTGTTGATAATTATTGAGTAATTAGGAAAATTTTAAATTACATTAAATTTAAGTGTGAACATAAAATGAACATCAAGAGATTTTTTACATGAGACCTTCTTTTAGGATGTTTTACTAATAGCAACAATAATCCCTAATCAACATCAACATATTGGGCGAATGTTAAATATAATACGTAAAATCAAGTATAACTCCAAAACAATTATTGCACAATAAGAGATATTTTGTTACAGTATGTACATAGTTACTAACAATAACCATGTGAATTATCTCCAAGGTGACTTAAATACTTTTTTTTTAATTCAATTTTATTTGATTTTTACCCTCGTGCACTAAAGACACATTGGATTTTTTTATAAATCCTAAGAGTACGATGATTAATTGTACTTAAATAAGAAAAATCCCCGATGAATTTGAAATCATTTAACAATTATTAAATAAAACATTATTCACGAGCGGGGCAGGAGAGAACGGTTGCGCGCGGTACGCGGCGCGGCGGGCGGTGGCGCCTGCTTCTGTTACTTGCTTTTGAGCGTACTTAGCATTGGAGTAGGTAAGTATCTATTTATACCGAGTAGATCGATGGTAGGTAGGTAGGTATCACTATTGAAACGAGGTGTTTAAACCTATTTTAACTTGTAGGTACATAATAGCCTTTCTAAAAATGAAAGGAATACGATGTCCAAATTGTCCAATTAGAATGAAAAGTTAGTATGGTATGGTGATGCCGATTTTTTTTTTCGTTTCACCAAAATTTTTTATTTGGTAAAGTTGTTCAGTTTCCTCGACTAATCGGTCATGTCCTTTCATTTTTCGCCTGATACCAATAAGTATGGCAATAAATTATCTCTTCGAAGCTCACTAAAGAACAATTCGCAAAATTTTCCCAGTGTTGTAGCATCATAAGCTATGTAAGGGTTGATGAGTAACTGAATATGTACATGAAAAATGACTGAATGAATGAATGAATTACTTAATGTGGGATTTATGAAATAGAGACTGAAAGGCTAAACTACATTTTCCGTGTCAAACCTATATCTTGCAAATACACATCATGTATCACGTATGAGCTTGAGCTCCTTGGCATGAAGTTATCTGCCAACCTTATCTTCGGCACCTCTATCGAGTCCAAAGCTCAAACAGCGGCCAAAAAGCTGGGCATATTCAACAGAGTTAAGCGATTCTTTACGCCCGATCAAGTCCTTTCACTTTATAAGGCACAGGTCCGATCGTGCATGGAGTATTGCAGCCACCTCTGGGATGGTTCGGCCAAGTAACTAGCCACACTGGACTCGGTGGACCGCAGAGCCAGGAGACTCATCGGTGATAGGAAGCTTGTAAAAGATAAGCGGGTTTCGGCGGGTAGGAGCGAAAAACAGTAGACGTGTTATTGTTTTGATTTATGCTATATTTGCATATTTATTACTTTTTGACATAAAATTTGGTGTTAATATTATTAATGTTTACGTGAAAACGCCTACCTGCTAGTAGTCACACATATCCTTTCACTAAAAACGTCAGAATCAGCGTTTATTTGTAACGACTTTTTCACCAACACTTCTCATCACATCACTTCATATTTATCACAATGGAGCACTTGAAGGGCACTATTGAGGAGATATCTCAATCGTTTCACACGAGGATGGCAGCGTTTGAAGAAGAGCTGAAGACGGTAGCACCAGCAGTTACCCCCTCCGTAGCGTCACTCGCCGCCGATTTTCGAGCGTTCCAACGTTTTGTAACTGGTGCCCTCACTGGTCTCCAGAAGCAACTAGATATGCTCAGTGCAGAGTGTGACAGCGCAGAGATGAGAAGTCGCAGAAAGATGCTGCTTATTCACGGAGTGCCGGAGAAGGATAAGGAAGACATAAAGTGTACGGTAGTGGAGCTTGCCAGTCAACGACTTAATATCGATAATGTGCAATATGAGGACCTGAGTCGGGCTCAGCGCATGGGTCGCCCTGTTGCAGATAAGCCTCGTCCCATCCTAGTGAAGTTTCGTGAACGTGAGGTCAGGGATGCAGTCTGGTTTTCAAAGACTGCACTTAAAGGTAGTGGAGTAACTCTGTCGGAATTTCTGACCAAGCGGAGGCACCGGGTCTTCAGGGCTGCACGTGAAAAGTTTGGAGTATCCAAATGCTGGACACAGGAAGGACGTGTTGTAGTCTGCGGTGTGGATGGTAAGCGACATCGCATATCGTCTACCAACGAGCTTGAGTCAATCCCCTGTGTGGGTCCGCCAGCAAACTCAACTACTGGTGCGACTCAAGTGACCGGCACAACCAGTGGTCTCGGCATCACAGTGCCTGTTCCAAACACATCTGGGCCCCGAGTGAAACGCAACGTACCTAAAAGAAAAGTATAATACAATTAGTCTTAGTTTGTTGTTTTCCTAGGCATTGCACTATAATAATATGTTTACTCAATCATATTATAAACAGATTTTTGAGTACTTGCCTTTCTAATCTGTGATCTAAATAATTTATTTTATGTTTTTTTTTCCTCCATGATTGGTTTCAACTTAATTAATACGCCTTTCTTCTGAGCCTCTTCTTGATCAAATTCTATATCATTTGCAGATGCACACATTATTGCTGACATTGTTGAAGTTCTGAATTCTTATGTATCTTTGCCTACAAAAAGGTTTATTCTCGTGAACGTGGTTTACAATCACTTTATTTTTAAAGATGTATATAATAACAGCATTACATTTAATAATGTGTGGGCTATAATTTAACAAGGAACTTACACTTGAATATAAATAGGTCTCTAAAGTATTACGCATGTATTACGCAATGACGCGATTCAATTATGCCGAATTATGCAATATTTTGTCTTGTCTATCTTATCCCTTTCGGGTAAGGCAACGGAAAACTATGACAATGCAGCCATACTCTGTTAAAAAAGGCAAGAATCAATTTATGTTACGGCAATGACTTTTAAACTGTTAATTCTATACAGCCAAAGAAATAAAACTATTTTATTATTATTTTTCTGTCTCCTTTCTTTGCTGGCTTGTAACTAACTGCTTGGTAGTCTTATAACATAATATATGTGCAAGCTGCGCCTGTATCGTGTGATAAGTTTTTCCTTTTTTTTTGTGTTTTACTTTTTTGTTTTTTTTGTTTTTTATGTGTGTAATTAATAACTATAAAGTGTGCAGTGTGATTTTCTGTCACTACTTTGTCTCTTTCCTGTTCTTATATCTGCTTTCTGTGTTTGTGTTGTTTAATCTTTGCTTACTACGTATAAAATGATTATGTTGAAGTTGTCAATCCTGCTTCCTTTTTTCATTCCTTTTTATGAGTTATTATTATTTCTAATGGTACCTACTTATTGCGGAATTGGCAACAACTTTTATAATAAGTTTTTTTTTTTTTCTTTTTTTTTTTCTCTTCTAGGCTGCTGGCAGGTATTTAGATGTAAAACCTAACTCTTTTATTTTTTATTTTATTTTTTTAAATATATTATATTTGTGTTTATTATATTTATTTATTTATTGCATACTATTTATGGATATTACTATAGGAAATTCATCTGATTTATTTCATTCTTGTTCCTCTGACTCTGATGACAGCTTTCATAGTCTTAAACCTTCTTTATCAGACTTTCTGGACGCCACGTTTTCTGACACTAAAAAGAATTTCAACATAGTCCACATTAATGCGCAGAGCATTCCAGGTCACTATACTGAATTGCTTGATTCATTCGACAGCAAAAATATTCATGCGGTTCTCGTGTCAGAAACCTGGCTTAATCCTTCTCTCCCTTCCACCTCTTTCTCTCTTCCTGGCTTTCAACTTGTGCGAAATGATCGTTGCGGTTCCACTCACGGTGGGGGGGTAGCCATTTATCTACGTTCTCATCTTTTCTACTCTATCGTTCATAGATCTTCTCAACCTCCTCCCCCTGGTACAGCTGAACACCTTTTCCTTGAGGTGAGCCTTTCCCACTGCAAATTTCTTCTCGGAGTGTTTTACAATCCCTCTATGCATAATGATTACTTTGACTCTTTAGAATCGCTGATTGTAAATTTATCTCCTTCCTATGCACACACTATTTTGTTAGGCGACTTCAACACAAATTTGTTGAAAAATAATCTTAATTCTCAAAAACTCAGCTCACTAGCTCACTCTTGTGATATGCATATTCTTCCCTTAAAGGCTACTCACCACTTTCCTAATTGTGAACCCTCTCTTCTTGATCTAATCTTTGTTTCTTCCCTTGACCACGTAGACAAGCATGGTCAGGTATCCGCAGATCAATTTTCGTATCACGATTTGGTGTATCTTTCATACCGATTACGACCGCCTAAAGCAAAAGCTAAAACCTTGATGCTTAGAAATTTTGCCGGTATAGATACTAATAAGCTTTGTGAGGATGCCGAGAGAATAGAGTGGTCTACCATAGATGATCTTGGGTCTGTGGACGAACAAGTGGCGTTTTTAAATCGTAAAATCATTGAACTGTATGACCAGCATGCTCCTGTGCGAGCTGTACGTGTAAAACATCTTCCTGCACCTTGGCTAAACGATGAGGTCCGTGGCCTCATGGAGAGGAAGACGCGAGCCAAGACCAAGTACAGGACTGACGCAACGGACAAAAATCGGGATCATTATCGTGAAATAAGGAATCGCTGCAATACAAAGATACGGGATATACAGAGACGCCATTTTCACAAATCAGTTGAGAACGGTGATCCTTCTAAGGTTTGGTCGTTTCTCAATAAACTTGGAGTTGGCAAGTCACGTAACGAGTCCACCTCTAACAATGTTGACATTGATGCTTTGAACATTCACTTCTCCTCTTCTGCTTCGATTGATAGCAACATAAAGTCTAGTACCATCAGTAATCTTTCGTCACTGCCAGCTCCAGATTTTCCACCTTTTGTTTTTCGTCATATCACGGCTTGTGATGTTAAAAGGAATGCTCTCGCCATTTCGTCGAATGCGGTCGGAGGTGACTGCGTTAGTCGTAACATGATCGTTCCCATCATTGACATCCTTTCCCCTATCATTGCAAAAATCTTTAATAATTCCTTTGCATTAGGCGTGTTTCCTTCCACTTGGAAAGAAGCCCACGTTGTCCCACTGCCCAAAAAGCCCATCCCTAGTTCCTTTTCAGACTATCGTCCTATATCCATATTACCTTCCTGTCCAAGATCCTTGAAAGACTTGTTCAGCAACAACTTTCCTCTTTCCTTAACATGAACAATCTTTTCAATCCTTTTCAATCCGGCTTCCGCCCCGGTCATAGTACGACAACTGCCTTAGTTAAAATCTCTGACGACATTCGTATGGGTATGGAGAATCAGAAGTTGACAGTGTTGACGTTACTGGATTTCAGTAACGCTTTCAACACTGTTGATTTTGATATTCTCCTTGCGATGCTGCGTTCACTTAACATATCTCCAACTGTGGTGGCTTGGTTTCATAGTTACCTGTATGGGCGTCGGCAACGCATCCGTATTGAAGAAACTCTCTACGTGGTGTAACACGTCTGCCGGCGTACCGCAGGGTGGCGTCCTTTCCCCTCTCTTATTTTCTATCTTTATTAATTCCATAACCCTTCCTCTTGTTTCTTCCTATCATTTGTATGCAGACGATCTCCAAATCTATACACAGGCTCCAATTTCACAACTCGGGAATGCGATTGATATTATTAATCAGGACCTTGTAAGTATTAATAGATGGAGTCGCTCTCACGGTCTTAATGTGAATCCAGGCAAAACCCAAACCATTATAATTGGAGGTCGATGGTACGCTGCAAGGATTGACTATAATACACTACCACCAGTTATTTTTGATGGCGTACGTATTCCTTTTAGCGATCAAGTAAAAAATCTTGGAGTCATTTTTGATAGTAGTTTGTCCTGGAAACCTCACGTTTCAGAGGTAAGTAGGAAGGTGTTTGCCGCGTATGGCTCGCTCAAACGGTTTAAAAACTTTCTGCCTATCAAAACCAAAATATCTTTGGCTCATGCACTACTTCTGCCAATATTAGACTATGCCGATGTTTGTTACCCTGATATAACGGTTGAACTTATAAATAAATTAGAACGTTTGCAAAATCTTTGCATTCGTTTTATTTTTGGTCTGCGGAAATTTGATCATGTGTCCGACTACCGTTCCCGTCTTCAATGGCTGCCCATTCGCCTTCGTAGGGACTGTCACATCCTTTCGCACTTGTATACTATCCTGTCCAATCCTAATGCTCCCGCCTATCTCAAAAACTTCTTCACCTTCCGTTCAGCTACTCTAAATAAAAATCTCCGCTCTTGCTATAATCTTTCATTAAATATTTCTCCTCACACTACTAACTTCCTCTCTCAATCCTTCTCGGTCCAGTCTATCCGTCTCTGGAATAATCTTCCTGAATCCATAAGACGATCTCCTTCCCTAGAATCCTTTAAGTTACGAGTCAAAGCCCATTTCCTCAACTCCGTTTCCTCTACCCAATGAACCCTTTTTGTTATCATATGTTCCTTTCTTTCATAGTAATATTGTATTATATGTATTAGTATATGTAATATTGTTATATTATGTACTTAAATATTAGAGCTGTAGTTTATGTAATATATAAATATATTTTATTATTATTATTATTTCATTTTTTTTTATTGTTAGCCACCACCCGCTCTGCTTCATATTTTTTTCATTATTTTCCTACCCAAAGGTTGCCTGGAAGAGATTGCTACCTTAGCAATAAGGCTGCCTTTTTGTACATTTCTGTTTTCTGTCCTTGTTTGTTATATTAATGTTTTTGTGTCACGGTGTGCAATAAAGTATATGTCTATGTCTATGTCTATAAGCTCCAAAGCCTAGGTCATAGACGCAAAGTAACTTGCCTATTTATTTTTTACTAGCTGATGCCCGCAACTTCGTCTGCGTGTTGTATGTATTTTTATAGACCGAGTTTGTACTTTGACACAACTACAGATACATGAATTGCCGTTTTTTATTGAAGCAACTATTTCGTTCATATTTTCGTTATATGAACGAATAGCAACTATTTCGTTCATATAAGGAAAAGCAATTTCAAAAAATATTTTTTATTTGAAAACTTGGCTAACTATGTCAGGTTGATACTTAATACATTACTTTGGATCTGAAAACAAAGGTCAAACATAGTTGTTTCCTCTATCGCTTATATTTTCTATACCATTGTTACTGCTTTTGATAGATTAAGGTCCGTATTATAGGACGCGACTCAGACTCTGATCTATACTTAAGTAGCAGTCGTTTTTGATTTTTTGATACTGAGAGAGACAGACAATCAACACTTAACATGAGTCAGTGGTGCCTCTAAAATATCTTGTTGTCTTAACAATCCCACAAAAAGTGGTTAATTAATATTGTATTTCGCGTTTCTGTGAAAAACGTAAGGATTTTGTACTTATAAAAAATCAATTTTGATAAAATAAAAATATGTGAAGTAAAAAAATTACGAAAATTGTATGTTGAAAGACCTATTACTTAGGTAAGTACAATAAATGGCACACGAATTCCTTAGTGCTAATTACGGACTTATTTTTGATTTTCAGTGGAATAGAAGTTTCTGAAACAGGTCACCTATGTCAGTATCTAAGACAACCCCCGTGCATTTGAGATTTCAGCTAGCACGCTGCTTTTATTGTGCTTTGCGATAATTGTGTAAAAATGATTCAATAAAAAATTAAATTTTAGAAATGACTAAGCTTTTCCCTTCAATGGACATTTGTAGAAATAAGCAAAGGTGTCAGTGCTTGATCTTATTAGAATAGAATGAAACTAATTAGAATGAAACTTATTAGAATAGTAATATTATAATATTTATCCATGGCTTATATACGCAATGCTACGCTTGATGTAAACTAAAATCAAAAAATCAATAAATAGCCCTTATTTCATGTCAAAACATCAAAGCCATAGATCAAACCTTTAAAGACCATATTCATAGTGGTTTTAATAAAACAAATGTCAATTGTCAGTTTCTATTGAGTTTCCCGCCTTTAAAATAGAAATGCATTGAAAACACCGGCTGTACGGCCATAGATTCCTTTGCCTTAAAATAAAAATAAGCCGTTTTATTGTTTTCAAAAAGTGATATCCTGAAGATTGAATAATGTCATTTAGTTAGGGCCGAATTAAGATTTGAAGACTAAATACTTAATCAACTTCGTTCTTATTAACACTGTATTAAGAATTTAGTTTTGGTTCGTTAAAAAAGTGCAGAATAGCCGAACTATTAATGGGGAAGCTGACAAAAGTTTCGATATTTTAGATATTATACGCCTATAATCCTCGTTGGGGTAACATAAGTCACATAACTTTACATGTCATGAAAATTTAAAAAATGGCATATTGTTTATGAGTATACGTTGTCTAAATTTTGCAATGCACGGACGGCCCCAACTCAGGTTACCACACGCGTGCACTCTGTGCTGTTGTGATAAGAGCGGTTTTGCAATGAAAATGGAGTAACCTGATGCGCTGGCCTCTGTACCAACAATGCAATGTATTTGGTTGGCAGCTGGCACATTCCAAATTTTTTGTTCAGTGCCAGTTCAGCACAGAAGTTTTTGTTTTATTTTTGGATATTTGTGGGTCAGTTACAATAATTTTAATTTCTTCCGACTCACTTATATTCGACGATAGCTTTTAAAAATAACATCTATCTAATTAAAGAGCAGCACCCTCAGATTTTCTTTATAAAGTACTTTTTTAAAGGTGAATTTATGAAGTTAGAAAAAGGTTATTATTACCTACAAAGAAAACTCAATAAGTAGCATCATGGCAGAATACCAGCGCTGCAGTCTGGTACTGCAGCAATATGCTGAGTCAGCGCCAATTTGATTGGCATGGTACAGATAACACGGTGTAAATAGTTTTATAAAATTATTTGTTTCTGTTTCTTACTCTGTTTACTTCATTGTTTGCTTGCTGATTTATGTTTACTTGTATGTTTGTTATTTGTCTATTACTGTGTTGTGCTGTTTTATGTCAATTGAATAAAGTGTCAATCTATCTATCTATCATAAAATCAATTAATTAGCACTTCACACTGTAACTTTCTGCACTAAAGTTTCCCTCGTATGGTTTGTTTGCCCAAACCGAAAATCGAACCCAGAAACCGTCGATTCACAGGCTGTGTAACTCTACTACTCAACCATACTTCCGACAAAAAATTAAGAAAGGATCTTTTATACAAAATATCTCATAAATCTCAATCCGGTCCTTTTATCAAATGCTACGTACTCATAGACATAGAAAAAAATAAGTTAAATATCAACACTGTCTAGGGATATTGCTTAATTTTTCATACAAAAAGGTGTGTTTGAGAAGCTATAAAAGCATACTCGAGACACATGGAGGGATATAATTTTAAGATGAGCAAGTGTTAAACCTGAATTTTCAATTCTCGTCAATGAATTTTGTTTAAATTGTTTTTTTTTTAAACGTGACGTAAACGAAAACAAAAATGCACTTTTTTCTGCTTTTTGTATGAAAATGGTGGAATTAGCGCAATTTTTTTTTCATTTTAGTCACGTTTTCACAAATTTCAAGAAAAATTAAATTCATTGATAAAAATTGAAAATTCATGTTTAGCACTTGCTCATCTGAAAATTATATCACTCCGTGTATCTCGAGTATGGTATTGTAGCTTCTCAAACAGACCTCTTTTGTATGAAAAATCATGCAATATCCCTAGACCGTGTTGATGTGTATATTTTTCTATGTTTGGCGTAAATAATAGAAAGAACTTGAGAAACATTGTAAGTGCCTATTCCATTCAAAGGTTGCCCTTGATTTTGATGTGATTCAATCAGATCCTGACTTGGTGACAATAAGACCACTTCTGGAGTATACTCTTTCGAACAAAAAAAAAGAATTTTGAAAATCGGTCCAAATGGCGGAGAAATCGGTGAACATACATAAAATAAAGATATACAATGGTTTAAGATTTCGTAGTCTTCCTTTTATTTAATTTACCAAGTTTGTTAGAAAGATTTCATCCTTATAATTGACCCTAACGATCAACGCAATAAAAGTACAGGGTATTCTTACAGATTTTAGTCGGTTCGATTCCCGGGAGTGGCAAGCGAATTTTCGAAAATTCCTGAATGCAGTTTTCTTTCTTTTCAAAAATAAAGGAATGTTTTCTTTGAGTACAATTTTCTATCTACAGTATTAAGAGTACTTTCCCTTCAGGTGGCATTACAAAATTCCACCCTGTATACAGTCGAACATAAAACCTCCTCCTTTTTGGAAGTCGGTTAAAAAGTAATTCAAGTGATACAGTGTATCTGCTCCGATCCAGCGGCAGTGCTTCTCGCCGCCATAGTTCTTCGTAAACAAAACACTATCGGCTTACGGAGAATGAGAGAAGTAAAGAAATATAAATTGAAGACATAGCTAAGAAATACATATATTGAAGACCTGGCTGTATGGATGCAGATTCCTTTGCCTTTCTCGAAAGAGATAAATTTGAAAAACAACATGTCCTTGCTTTTAGCCCATGTATATGTCAAAAATACGTTGATCTCTATGGTATGAGTAAAATGTTCTGAAAAACACCTAGCTTTGAATTTTTTCAGGGGTTTTTGTTGTTGGTTTTATATTTACTGGCTAAATTTCGAGATTTTATGTAGCCTAAATGTTGACCGGGGATATAAGGTACCCCTATGCAAAATTTCATTTAAATCGGTCCAACAGTTACGGAGATTAGCCCGTGCAAACAGACAAACAGACAAACAGACAAACAGACAAACAGAGAAACAAAAAAATCTAAAAAAATCGGGATTTGTTTTATTTCTCTTCTTACATCCCCCTGACTCGGTTTTTAGCATTTTTTTTCTATGTACAGAAATTCGATCTCTACAGTTTTATTATATGTATAGATAAGATGTACCTCGGGGAGTGTGCTCATGAGCTGCACGAGCTCATTTCGCCTGCCTCATTCTTCTATCGGACGTGCAGACGCACCGCTGGGTACCATCCCTATCTTGTTGATATCCTGCGGATTCGTACTGAGCGCTTTTCATCATCTTTCATATTGCGCACTGCTAGGGAATGGAATTCCCTGCCTGCGTCTGTATTTGTGAGTTCATATAACCTGAATCTTTTTAAAGTTCGAGTGAATAGTATTCTTCTGGGTGAGCTTGCTACATCCTTGAACGCATCTTTGCCCTGAGCTAGATTGTGGTCAAGAGCGAACCCATTATTAATAAAAAAAACTAAGGAGGCTTTAATTTCGATATTCAAGATCTATTCAAGAAAGCCCTTCTATTCACTCTTTAAAAAAAAAAGATTGAAAGAACACTTTCTTTCTAATATATGTATTTTATATTTATGTATTTATTTTATTGTAATAAGTATCGTTTTATTATTGTTGTATTTATTTAGTATTTTTTTTTTCTGTAAACTCTGTGCGCAAATAGGCATAGACATAGACATACAATTTATTCACAAGCACAGGTACACATTATATTACACAAAAATAATAAAACACAAGTACACACAGGACACAATGTAGGCGCAAGAGTATGTATGTATGTATGTAAATTCTTTATTGCAAACTCTTACAGTCTAATACAAAAGATATTACATATATATGCAAAGGCGGACTTATCCCTGAAGGGATCTCTTCCAGTCAACCTTAGAGATGGCAAGAGAGAACCAGATGTGGTACGGGTTACAACGCAATAATGTTTGCATTACCTAACTACTAATTAATGAAACAAAACAAAATAACCTATTCTACAATATACAATAAATGATACATATAAATATAGATATATATATATAATATATATGTGTATAATAAATAAATATATATATATACATAGTAGTGTGCACCGCACCTATGATCTCTCTACCCCTTCTACCTTTACCATTTCTCACTAGTTCGGTTGGCTGGAAGAGATCTCTTTTAGAGATAAGCTCGCCTTTGTACACTTTTTTTTCTAATTGATCATAATAAATAAGTTTGTGCAATAAAGAATATATTTTCTAATTGATAATAATAACTATGTTTGTGCAATAAAGAATATATTAATGGAGTGGAGATTGACAACCGTTGGGTAGTCCCGTACACTCCGGTTCTTTTAAGAACATGTAACGCGCATATAAACGTCGAATTTTGTCATTCTGTTAAATCAATAAAATACGTTTGCAAGTAAATACACAAATAAAGGATCCGACCAAGCCAATTTTGCTCTAGAAAATGAAAAAGATGAAATAAAGATTTACGAAAGTGGGAGGTACATAAGTAGTTTAGAGGCTGTATGGCGAATTTTTGGATATCCGATTCATGAACGCTTCCACACCGTGTTCCATCTTGCGGTTCATCTTGAAAATGGCCAAAAATGAGCAAAACCTCGCAGACCGACTTATGAATCCACCAAAAACGACACTTCTTGCCTTTTTTGATCTGTGTCGTACTGAGAATTTTGCCAAAACACTTTATATTATCAAGTACCGGCATATTATGTCTATATCAATTCCTGATTCGTACGGAGGAAACGTGGAGTGGATCTTGGCGTTAAAAAAGGAACATGGTTTGGGCAGGGTATACACGATATTTGAGGCCCCACGTCATTTGGAGCATTGAAAACTGTAGTTGATATAGTATACCCTACTTTCCTATTTGCTTGCAAGGCTTTAGGCTTGCTTGAAAATGTTGAGTACTGGCATACAGGATTGGGTGAGGCCACATTTTGTCACTCACCACGTATGATACGTGAGCTGTTCTCTATCATGTTGGTGTTTTGACAAATGTCTGATCCGCTAAGCCTGTGGCATGCATTTAAAGAACACCTATCAAAAGATTTTAAACGACAAATCGAAATGCAGGTAGAGGGTGATATAGACCATTTAACAGATGAAGTGTTCAACAAATGTTTGATAGAAATTGAAGAAGAGTGTTTGGGTTTATACGGGCTTTCCTTAAAAGAATACGGCTTACCACAACCAAGAAGGCCTCTAGCATTAGAAAATAGAGAATTGGTTTAAGAAACCAGCAATGATGTGATGGCTTTAGAGAGGTTAGTCAGGAATAACTGTGATTAATTGACAGACGAACAAAAGTCAGTATACGAAGAAATAGTAAAAAGTGCATATACAAGCGAGAGCCAATTTGGATGCTCCAGGAGGAACCGGCAAAACCTAACTATTAAATTTGATTTTGGCAAAAATACGTGTTACACGTAATATTGCCTTAGCTGTGGCATCTTCAGGGATTGCCGCAACACTATTGCAAGATTCATAAAGTAAACTGTATCTAGACGACCTTTACCTATGTATCTTTATGTATTGAGAAGACCTATGTATCTTTATGTTTCTTCTGGGTGAGCTTGCTACATCCTCGACCGCATCTTTGCCCTTGGGCTAGATTGTGGTCAAGAGCGAACCCTTCATTAATAAATAAAAAAGACATTAGGCTGAAAAAGAGACATTCATTCATTTGTTCGCTCACTACCACACTTCGCTTGGCGTGACTCTACCAGTAAACTGAGATCCCAGGGCCGCCAGACCTTACTTATTTTCTCATTAACCAAAAGTGTGGGAAAGAGTAGTGCTAATAAGTACTATTTACATAATAATATGAATACCAGCTAGCCTGATTTCAGCTACCAGGTTCTGAAGGTACTTCCAAAAATTACTCACTTTCAGGACAAGTCTGGGTGCTATAAAAAGTATTGTTATAGTTCCCTGAACATCAAATAAAAAAATCACGGCTCAGATTGTAGGTACAATCGCATAATTTACTTGCAAGCTGTAGTGTCTGGTAGAAATTACAGTCGAATGATAGTATCTAGCGGTGTAGATAATTTATTTATTTATTTAATTAATTATATTCTATAAGACATCAGCATCCAAACTTCAAGACAATTAAGTGAGTAATTTTTGGAAGTACCTCCAGAACCTGGTAGCTGAAAATTGGTTGTCGGCCCAAGCTAGCAGGTTTTCATATCGAATAATGTCTCGCAGCCCTGGGATCTCAGTTTACTGGTAGAGCCGTGCTGAACGAAGTGTGGCAGTGAGTGAACAAATGAATGAACGAGCACGGAGCGCGGGCACTGATAAGTGGCGAAAAAAAATCGCGCGGCGCGTCTGGCTTAGTTCGAGTTCGAAACTCGAGAATTCTCGAGTTCCGGTAATTTTTTTCTCGTCTCGAATGAATCCAAATTTCTCGAGTTTTCTCGAGTTCGAGAAAGCTCGAGCATAAACCCTACGTACAATACGTATTCAAAAAAATTACGAAAAAAATATATTGTTATTCAAACGACATTAGCCGGCACTTTCGTTTTACAGAACAATTAAACATTCTTGCAAGTCTTATTAAGAAATTAAAAATAATTTTTTAGAAGAATTTGCGCCTAGCGTGGACTACCAAGAGAAATTTTATTCAAGAAGACAAAATGATTCTGAAGGCGTGCTGCAATATTACTACAGCCTAGTTTTCGTCAGTGGGATACCGGTGGTTGCGCCAAACGGTCTTACGGTATAATAATGCTGTGACTTCCTGTCAAAAACGTAAGTGTAATCTTTGGTGGCACTGGGGACAAGATTTTTTTAATTTTTGGTGGATCGATTAGAAGTTCATTTTAAACTGTTTTTAATAAGTATCAAACTACTGATAAGTACCGAACTGTTTTAATAAGTGCCAAACTAAGTACCAAACCAGTGATTCTGGTTTGGTATAATACTATTATGTCAATTTACTTGTAACCTAAAATCTTGTTCTTATCATTTTTTTTACTTGGTTTCAATTTTGGTGGCTCGATTTTGGAGGTTTTGGTGGCATTTTTTGCCACCGAAATTGAAATTAAGCCACCAAAATAGTAATTTATATCTTATAATGTTTGATTTTAATTGCACATGCTAGTCTGTAGAGTTTTATACCCCAAGGGTGAAAAAAGTGATTCCTGGATATCTTAAAGGCATTTGACAGGGTTTGGCATGCATCTCTGCCGACTTCTGTACCTAGATAGCTGACTTTCTGAGTGAACGATTGATCCGGGTAGTTTTTTTTTAATTATAAGTTGGGTTAACTCTTGACCTCAATCTTGACCATAAAGGTCAAAGATGAGGTCGACGATAGAGCGAGTTAACCCAGAAAATGCCTATAAAGACACTGGTACTCCCACGCACCGACGGAACACAGCAAGTTGTTTGGCGTCGGACTTCGGTAGGAGGGTGGTCGCGAACCAGACGGCCCTTTACAGAGCCTACCGCATGAGACCATAGGACGACACCTCAGATTCAGAAAAAAAATGAAGTGTCGTTGCCTGGGATGGATTACTAGGAGGCAGGTCTCATTTGTGTTTCCTTAGTCGCCTCTTACGACACCCACGGAAAGAGATGGGGTGGTGTTATTCTCAACCGATCACCACACGGCACAAAAATCACCACACGGTAGTTATTTATGGCTACTCCTCTGATCTTATGGCTATCGCCGCGCCGCCGGAAGTACTCGGGGTCCGTTCTCTCTGCGACTCTTTTCCTGCTGCACATCAACGACAAGCTTTTGCCTGAGTTGTTACGTATGCGTGGACAGTACAGTCATGCAGAGATCTGTCCAGATGAGGAGCTGAGGGAGTGTCATTCTATCAGAGCGGAGAGCTTTGGTTGAGCAAAAGAACTCTACCTCAAGTCTTGTCTCCTATTGGAGTGACAATAACCTGGTTAATTTCAACGGCATCAAAACTCCTTCGTTTCTGTACTCCGCGAAATGGAGTCCCTTTAATCTGACTCCTACTTTCTGGGGTGCATCTGTATCTATTAGCAATGAGCTTGAGCTCCTCAACATGAAGTTAATTGCCAACCTTAACTTTAATTTCAAACAGCTGCCAAAAAGCTGGGCGTCCTCAAAAGGGTCAAGCAGTACTTTACGCCCAATCAACTCCTGTCTTTTTATAAGGCGCATATTCGATCGTGTATGGAGTATTGCAGCCACCTTTGGGATGGTTCGACCAAGTACCAGCTAGCCACACTGGATTCGGTGGACCGCAGAGCCAGCAGACTCATCGGTGATAGGAAGCTAGTAAAAAATAAGCTCTTAAGCCTAGCTCATTGACGCAATTGTGGTCAAGAGCAAACCCATTATTAATAATTTAAAAAAATACACCTCGAATATTGAGCTTAGGTAAGGTTCTTACTGTGTCCGGCCGAATATTAACTTTTAAACAACATAAAAGGACTGGTTGAATACATGATGCTTGGTGTGTTTATAACACCCTCTCACAACAAATAAAATCAAGTAGAGAAGCGTTTCTGGGATTGGTTGTAATCTGAAGACCTCGAAAAGAAAAAGACATGACACAGACATTCAGAAGGAGCACCAAATACTGGCTGGTGTTGGTGGGAAAATTAAACTCTTGATTTTCAAGTCTTTACTCATGTTTGGCCAGTTTTTTTTCGGTTTTTTCGGTGACTGTTGTAGCTAGGGTCCTATTGGGCATCATTGTATGGAGACCTGGCCAATTTTGCGTCGAGCAATGCCACTTGGCATGGACGTTTTATGGACCAAACTGAGCCCAAAAAGCCCGTTAGCCAACCTTGACTCCGCGACAGGGGGGAAGGGGAGGGGGTTAAAGTACCGAACTCCCGGCGTTTAGAAAAAAAAATCTAGTGGATGTAATTGAGGTACAAAGTCAAGTTTGGTGTCGTTTTCGGATAAATCGAAGATGGCTAATTCATTGGCCATCCCATTTTTGTATGTTTTCATAGAAAAAAATAAAAAATGCATAAAACTCTGCATTCCAAGTGTTAAAAAAATATAAACAAACCCCAACATTTTCAGATTTTTATATGGAAGATGGTGAACAAAAAATACTCACTAAAGGCTCTTTAAATGTAGATTACAAAAACATTAACATCAAACAACTTATTACCTAATGGTAATGTAAAAAAAATAGAAAACTTATTGCGGTATTCAAATATCTCAATCCCGGCGCTCGGGAAAAAATATATCTAGTGGATGTTATTGAGGTAGAAAGTCAAATTTGGTGTCGTTTTCGGATAAATCGAAGACGACAAATTTATTGGCCATCTCATTTTTGTATGCTTCTATAGAAAAAAATAAAAATAGCTACAATTGTGCATTCCAAGTTTAAAAAAATATAAAAAAATCCCTTTATTATCAGATTTTTATATGGAAGATAGGAAAAAAAACTCAGTTAAAGCTCTTTAAATATAATTACAAAAACAAACAACACAATTATCTTTTTACCTATTATTAATGCAAAAAAATATATTTTTGCTGTGTTATCAATGTAACAGGTAATGGAAATTCGTCACAGCTTTGATTTTTGAAGAAAATTATTTGTTTTCATGAGTACGTTCATGGTTCGAAGGATGGAGATTGACGCTTGAAAGGAAAAAAATTAATTGAAAGAATAAATAATTTATGTACCTATTTTTTTAAGCAAAAGTTAAACTGTTTTCCTGTAAATTTAGCCCTGTGGCGCTTAGTCAGTTTTTCCTTTCAAGAGTCGCAATTATTTCTCTTTCACCGTATATTATATGTAAATCGACACATTCAAATGATTAATTGCATTTTTTGCTCTTTTCGTACTATGGCGCTGAACATGGTCGTACATATATTTTTGTTACATTAATAATAGGTAAAAAGATAATTGTGTTGTTTGTTTTTGTACTTAATTATATTTAAAGAACTTTAACTGAGTTTTTTTTCCTATTTTCCATATAAAAATCTGATAATAAAGGGATTTTTTTATATTTTTTTAAACTTGGAATGCACAATTGTAGCTATTTTTATTTTTTTCTATAGAAGCATACAAAAATGAGATGGCCAATTTTGTCGTCTTCGATTTATCCGAAAACGACACCAAATTTGACTTTCTACCTCAATAACATCCACTAGATATATTTTTTCCCGAGCGTCGGGATTGAGATATTTGAATACCGCAATAAGTTTTCTTTTTTTTTACATTACCATTAGGTAATAAGTTATTTGATGTCAGTGTTTTTGTAATCTACATTTAAAGAGCCTTTAGTGAGTATTTTTTGTTCACCATCTTCCATATAAAAATCTGAAAATGTTGGGGTTTGTTTATATTTTTTTAACACTTGGAATGCAGAGTTTTATGCATTTTTTATTTTTTTCTATGAAAACATACAAAAATGAGATAGCCAATGAATTGGCCATCATCGATTTATCCGAAAACGACACCAAACTTGACTTTGTACCTCAATTACATCCACTAGATTTTTTTTTCTAAACACCGGGAGTTCGGTACTTTAACCCCCTCCCCCTCCCCCCTGTCGCGGAGTTAAGGTTGGCTAACGGGCTTTTTCAGCTCAGTTTGACCTGTAGAATAGCCATGCCAAGTGGCATTGCTCGACGCAATTTTGGCACACTTTTCCCAATAGGACCCTAGCTATTGGGACCTTTTTTATTTTATAAGTTTTTTAAGTTTATGGTTTGTCTGCCTTTGAAGTTAGAGATAAAAATGTGAATATCGTTTTGTAGTTTTGTAAAAATATTAAAGAATAAATATAAGAACGCCACATATGGGTTCGTGAATTATTTTGTATAATTGTTTATAGTCAGGAGTACCGCAGAGTGTTTTTATAAACTGGCGGCCGTAATGGAGCGCGCAAAGGCGAAACGTAGTATTGCCAGACGGCTATTTACCCTTTGCGCTAACGAACTAGAAAAAGCCTTAAACGAAAAAGATCTAGTGATTATTGCCGCGCTCTCCAAGAAGCTGTCTCGGCATCAAGACCATCTCAGTAGTGTTCAAAGTAAATTGATAAATATATGGCTTAATGATGAAGAGCGAGACGATGCTGCCTTAGAGGCCGATATTGTAGCGGCTGATGTTTATGAGAAACGGTGGTACGTATTGCGGCAAAGATCCAAAGACGCCTTAAAAGATGTTGTTTTCCTCCGTGTGGTGAGAATTATGAGAAAGCCGTAAGTCAATTAAAGCAGAGATTCGGCCAAGAAGAGTTTATCATAGAACATTATGTACGAGAACTTTTAAAGTTGGTAGTCGCCAAAAGTATCAATAAGTTTAGTACGCGGGAGCTGTATGATAAATTAGACAAAATAATTCACGAGCCCATATGTGGTGTTCTTATATTTATTCTTTAATATTTTTACAAAATATCAAAATGATATTCACATTTTTGTCACTTGATGGAGCCTATAGTAACAAGCTTACCGTATTTAGTCAACCTGTATTATGCGGTTATTTACCAAAGTTAAAAGACAACCGTATTTTGACTGACCTGCGTTCTAAAGGAATTTCCCTAACTGATTGTTTTGACGACGAAACAGATATTAGTTTATTAATCGGTTTCGATGTTTTAGGTTCATTCCTGACTGGTCGAGTGGAGCGTGTTGATGAGAATTTGTTGGCGATGGAGACGAACTTGGCTGGACGCTTATACGAGGTAAAAACACTTCATGCTTCCTGTTCTTGTGATACATCGGACTTCTGGCGCTTGGAGACTTTAGGCATAAGAGACGAGGCTGAAGTCAAGTCTCAAAAAGTCGCTGAGTCCGAGGTAGAGAGTTTCTTCAGAAGCACGATACGCGTAGATGATGACGGTCGATACGAAGTTAGACTTCCTTGGTCAGAGAACTCTAAAATTCTTGAGCCTAATTATAATTTAGCTCTGAAACGTCTTAACTCAATGACATCCCGATTATCTCGCTTAGGTATAGCAGAAAAGTATGACGCTTCTTTTAGGGAGTGATTAGACAGTGGCATTATAGAAAAGGTAGAGCAAGACGATTCGCAAGTCGGTCACTACTTACCGCACCATGCCGTAATTCGAAAGTCAAGTGCTACGACGAAAATTAGAGCGGTAATCGACGCGTCGGCATTAGATCAAAATGGTTTCTCATTAAATTCATGTTTAGAGAAGGGGGTGAATTTGATTGAGATGATTCCACGATTATTAACGCAATTTATGAAAAATGAGATTGGGGTAGCGGCGGATATTAAGAAAGCCTTTCTACAAATTTCGTTACACCCACAGGATAGAGAATATCTTATGTTTTTGTGGTGGAGAGATATTAACGAGTCACCCAGAGTTTTACAAACTTTTAGGCATCGTCGTGTAGTTTTTGGGGTGAACACAAGCCCTTATCTCTTATCCGCTACTATTTTGTATCATTTAGAAAAGTACAATAGTGACACAGCTGATTTATTAAAGAAAAGTTTTGATGTAGACATTGTGTCGTAAGTGTTCGTAATCAGAAGGAAAGTTTGAGCTCAGATGTTGGGTTACCGGGCCGGAGATCATAGATGAGGATGTAGTTAGTACTTCGGTTCTGGGTCTTATTTGGAACCCATGTCTTGACAATTTTATATTGTAAGATACCATCACCTAAGGGAGAGAAGTTGACTAAAAGATATCTTCTTTCTATTGCTCAGAGTATTTTCGATCCTTTGGGATTTCTTTGCCTGGCTACTATTATTCCAAAGATTATCATACAAAGGTGTTGGATAAATAATGTAGATTGGGACCAAACGTTACCAGAGGAGTTAGCAAAGCCTGTACAGGTGTGGTTAAGTCAGGTTAACGCACTAAGTGAATGTGTTATTCCTAGAAGGTTAAGTACGTTTGATTTAAGTCTTAGTCTTAGTGAAAATAGTCTTCATATCTTCTGTGACGCTAGTCAGTCTGCTTACGCGTGTTGTATTTTTCTGCGTTCAGAATACAATAGTCAAGTGTATATCCAGCTTGTTACAGCTAAGCGTCGTGTCGCGCCAACGAAAGCTATTACGATACCTAGGTTAGAGTTGCTTGCCGCGTTATTAGCGTCTCGATTAGCGAATGAAGTAAGAGACTCGCTTGAGTTATCGTGTAGAGAATATTTCTGGACTGATTCTAGCATCGTATTAGCGTGGTTAAAAAGAAAATCAGGATTTAACGTCTTTGTACATAACAGAGTGAAAGAGATACTACAAAACACCAACGTCAAAGACTGGCATCACGTGCCAGGAGAGAAAAATCCGGCAGATTTTCCATCACGTGGTTGTGATCCTCAGCATTTGTTGAAGAGTGAGTGGTGGAATAGACCGCTTTGGTTGAAAGGTTCTTCCTCAGAGTGGCCACAATCTGTCGAGTGTCCGGATGAACTTAGTGTTATTAAAGAGTTGATTAGTTCACCTGTTTTAGCCGTTCAAGAAAATGAGACGTTTACTAACCGATTGTTGTATTTTAGCAACTACAATAAGATAGGACAGTAGGTTGGTGTTTAAGATTTGCCTGTAATGCGCGGCGTTCAGTTAGACTGCATGGAGATTTGAAGTGCGAAGAGATTCAGAAAGCTGAAATTCGTTTATTTTCTTGCCTTCAAAAGGAGAGTTTCAATGGAAACACATCATAGAATTTAAAGTTAGAAGTTTTTAGAGACAGCAACGATCTTCTACGCGTCAAAACTCGTTTGACACTTAGTGGCGATTCTAGTGATTTTATTGCACCGGTTTTGCTCCCTAGAGTTGAAATAGTAGAACGATTGGTAGCTCAAAAACATAAAGAATACTGTTATGCAGGTTCTCAAACTCTATAAGCAAAACTTAGGGAACTTTAGAAGGATTGCAAAGCGTATTGTCGATAAATGCGTAATCTGTAAACGTTATAGTGCTAAAGCCTGTACTGTTCCGATACCTCCATTGCCAGCTGATCGTATTCACTGTGGAGCGCCTTTTGAGGTGACTGGCATCGACTTTGCTGGGCCGTTGTTGTTGCGGACGGGTGACAAGTGTTGGATAGCTTTGTTTACTTGCGCGACTTACCGAGCAATTCATTTAGAACTTTGTGTTTCATTATCGACAGAGGAATTTCTTTTGGCTCTAAGACGTTTTTTAGCAAGAAGAGGTAATGTTAGAATTATTTATACAGATAATGGCACTAATTTTAAGGATGCTAGTAACATCATCAATAATATTGATTGGGGTGAGACAGAGAAACGAGCGAATAAAATAATATGGCGCTTTATCCCTCCTGCTGCGCCATGGTGGGGAGGGTTTTGGGAACGGATGGTGCGCACATTAAAAGATATATTAATAAGAATATTAGGTAAAGCTTCACTCCGGTTTAATGAACTCGTTACGGTCCTCTGTGAAGCAGAGTCTTTAATAAACTCGCGCCCTCTGACTTACATGCCAGAATCCACTGAAAAGCTACAAGCTCTTACACCAGCCAATTTCTTAAATTTTTGTAAGCCTAGTCCGTACAACATAGAAATTAATTTGTTAGATGGTAAAATTTTATCTTCTCGTTGGCGGTACATACAAAAATTAGGTAGTGACCTGAAGCGAAGGTTTCGAAGTGAGTATTTGAGTCTTCTGGTCTCTAGGAATGTTAGAAATGTAGCCAAACCTTTAGTTAAACCGGGCGATATCGTACTTCTGGAGGTTAAGGACAGGAAGCGTGTAGAGTGGCCTCTTGCCATGATTTTGGATATCAGCGAGGGCAGAGATGGTCATAGCAGGGTAGCTTTGATTAAGACAGCTTCGGGTTAGCGACTTCGAGCTGTACAGTCTCTTTACCCTCTTGAGATATCTGCTGCTGATTCCATGGCCACCGAAGGTACTGCGCGCCACCCACAGTTGGGCCTTCAGCCAAACGTCACAACACGATCCGGGCGATCAGTAAGGGTACCCGATAAATTCATGGCGTGATAGTTATGGGTTTTTCTACCTTCCACCGCCATGGTTGGGAGGATGTTGGGACCTTTTTTATTTTATAAGTTCTTTAAGTTTATGGTTTGTCTGCCTCTGAAGTTTGAGATAAAAATGTGAATATCGTTTTGTAATTTTGTAAAAATATTAAAGAATAAATATAAGAACACCACATATGGGCTCGTGAATTATTTTGTCTAATTGTTTATAGTCAGGAGTACCGCAGAGTGTTTTTATAGTGACCTCAGGATCACAAATGATTAGTATGCTGATAAACAAATACAAACTTCACTTGCACCAAAACTTAACCCTTGGTTACCGTATTTGTAATGCCGAAAAATGTATGGTATAACGTTTTCAAATCTCAGTTATCCGGCGGTTTACTTTTGGTGCAAGTGGACCTAAAATATTTTATTTATGTTGCTTTAGAATGCCAAAACAAAGCGACGAAGATAGGCTTCTGGAAAAGAGACTAGCAGATTGGAGAAGAAAGAAGAAAATGAGGTTATTTGCTAAGCTAATTTAACTTCTGTCATGCATTTAAAATTTTGGTGGTTCCGTTTCAAGTTTGGTGGTGGATTTTCAATTTTAGTGGTGGATTTTCAATTACGGTGGTGAGATTTCAATTTTGGTGGTGGTTTTTCAACTTTGGTGGCTAACTACACTTTGATTTCTAATATCTCAAACAGTAATCAATCTTAAATATAAAATTGGTGGTCCTGACTAATTGACTCATCAACGCCCAGCCCAAACCCTTTGACCTAGAAAGCTGAAATTTGGCAAAAAGGTGTCTTTTATGACGTAAACAAGCACTAAAAAAGAATTTTTCGAAATTGAACCCCTAAGGGGGTGAAACGGGAGTTCAAAGTTTATATGGGGAAGAATTTTTTTTTGACATTTAGCTCAAAAGTTTGTCAAGATATAACTTGAAGCAAATAAACGGACACGTATTTCTCAATTTTTCGAAAACCACCAACTAAAGCGTATAAATGGGTTAAATTAAATTAAACTGCAAGGTATTGCATTACTTACTTATTGATCAATGCTCAGCCCAAACCCTTAGACATAGAAAGCTGAAATTTAGCAAAAAAGTTTTTTTATGACGTAGGCAAGCACTAAGGATGGATTTTTTGAAATTAAACCACTGGATGGGCGAAATGGGGGCTCAAAGTTTGTATGGGGAAAAATATTTTTTTGGACATTTTGACTCGAAACTTCGTAAAGATATACCTTAAAGCAAATAAACGGACATATTTTTCGCAATTTTTTGAAAATCATCCCTTACCCATATATGCCCTGTGGGTCGTTTTCGTCCCATAAAACAGGTTATAGGAAACGGGTGAGTTTGTAAATGAAAACGTTTATTTGCGGCGTTTAGCGTCATCTCTTAATCAGTAATAGTATTATCTACTAAAAACAATAGGTTACATTGTTTAAAGGTTGATTTTGCAATTACTGGTGTCAGTTCAAGTTATGATTTGTTTTGTGATGGCAAAAACGTGTAACATTGCTGAAAAAAATTTAAGTAGTATTTGTTTGTTTGTAAATGTACTTGTTATGTTGTTTTTATTATAAAATTAGATAGTTGACCTATCATAAAACTGTGGATGTGTTCGGAAATAAATGTTTTTTTTATACAGAAATAGTTGTCAAACAGTTGTGGGTCGCTAACGACCCCTTGGGTAGAAGTGTACTTAATTGATATTATTTATTTTTACGGACAAAATCGTAGAGTTCATGGAAAATTTAAACTTGGACGTTGAGATAGAAGGTGTTTATATTTTTATTGATCCTCTTTGGCGATGGTAGGGATCTGACGGGAATTACGGCGATCAAGAAGTCATATATCTTCACCATTTATCCCATCGACAGCTATTTGCACCTGGAAGTTTTACTTTGAGGCATCCATTTGCTGAGAAAACCACGACCAGCAAGGAAGAGGAACCCGGTGATACACCACCATCGCAACTGTACGACAGTCCGTGTGCTCTCCTGCGGAACACCACGCGGAAGAGCACACTGAAACACACGTAGAAGAGCTCACAGAGTATCGGTTGACTATGATGAAGCGGTTGGAAGCCATGATGAGGAATCTGATGGTATAATACAACACCATCGCCATTGGAACAAGATAGTCGCGGAAGGGCTCGTGGAGGGGTACGGGGAAGGGTACGAGAAAGAGGGCGTGGAAAGGCACGAGGAAGGGGCCGATAAAAAGCTACGCAACGCCAAGCGGGTGGGGACTGTACTTGGGTGATGTGGGATCTTCTCGGGAACAACCATGAATGGACCACACCGCTACCTAGTCCTGTTACAACTTTATCCAAAAATATTGACCCTGTCACAATCTTTGAACTGTTTTTCAATCGTTCAGTTACCATTCATTTAGTCAGACAAACGGTTGTAGGTATATGCTGCTCAATGCTCAAGCGGGAAATACGAATTTCTGCTTGTCTGACAAAGGAATGTACAGCATAATAATTGTCAACTTGCATGTAAAATGCTTCTTTCAGTTCCATTCTTGAATTTTGTTGTAAGTAACACATTTGACCCAGGGGTCGTTTTCAACCCATTAAAAAAAACACCCTTCCCTCACTGTCGTCTGAAATTTTCACTCCAAGTCTTTATAAGAACCCTTCAAGTACCCACATATCCAAAAATGAAAGATATCGGAGATAAAAATAGTTCTGGGCATATATGGGTTAAGGGGTATAAATGGGTAAAATAAAATTTAAAATGCAAAAGCCTGACTCAGTCACTGATTTATGAACGCCTATCCAAAGCCATTGGACTTAACATACTGAAATTCTACTTGAAGTTATCGAAATACTCAAATAACTGACTGGTGTCTGACTGACTGACTGACTGACATATCAACACATAGCCCAAACCGCTGGGTCTATGGTTTTCAAATTTGGTACGTAGGTTTATTATGGAGAGCACTAAGAAATATTTTTTTGAAACTCCCTGTCTAAGGGGGTGAAACGGGGGTTCAAAGCTTGTATGGAGAAACAAGGTAAGTTAAATCTTCTGTTTCGAAACTTCGCAAAAGTAATCCTAACAGTAAATGAGTAAGTATGTGTTTCAGGATTTTTCAAAATTCAACCCCTAGAGAGAATAAATGGGGTGACGAATTATGAAAATTGACATTGGTATCGTTTTCATGGTTTTTTGGAACGTAAATTAAAAGAATAATATCGTCTTAAAAATCCAACATGGCGGAAGTGAAACACCATCATCCCTTGATGGGATATACTAAGAGGTTATAATTTGAAAAAATAAATATTGGTGTCGTATTTATGGTTTTTTGGGTCTTAGATTACAAAAAAGGCATCGATTTTGTAATTTAAGAGACTGTAAAAAAACCCTAATACACCACCTCCTTAGGAGTGAAACGTTGTATGAAAAAAAATTGGATACGACTTTCTTACTCAAAACTTCACAGGAGTAATAAATTAGATTCTTTTATTATAAGGGTTCCATACCCAAAGGGTAAAAACGGGACCCTATTACCAAAGCTCCGCTGTCCGTGTGTCCGTCGGTCCGTCCGTCCGTCTGTCGCCCGGCTGTATCTCATGAACCGTGATAGTTAGACAGTTTAAATTTTCACATATGATGTAATTCTGTTGCCGCTATAACAACAAATACTAAAAAACAGAATAAAATAAACATGTTAGGGGGCTCCCATACAAACAACGTAAATTTTCGGCCGTTTTATAGATAAATCTGTCCGAGGCTGTATCGCATGAACTGTGATAGTAAGACAGTTGAAATTTTCACATATGATGTATTTTTACTGTCACTATAACAGAAAATACTAAAAAATAGAATAAAATAAATATTTCATTTCATTCATATATTGGTTCCCACACAAAAAAACGTGATTTTTTTGCCATTTTTATAGATAAATCTATCCGAGGCTGTATCTCATGAACCGCGATAGTTAGACAATTAAAATTTTCACAGATGATGTATTTTTATTGCCGCAATAACAACAAAAATAGAATAAAATTACTTAAGGGGGCTCCCATACAACAAACGTGGTTTTTGCCATTTTTAGGGTTCCGTAGTAATCTACGAACCCTTATAGTTTCGCCATGTCCGTCTGTCCGTCTGTCCATCTGTCTGCGGGTTTCCTAAAAAACCTTTGGAACTACAAAGCTGAAATTTAGCATGGTCATACATATAAATTAAGCCAACGGAGCTGTATAGCAAAATCTGATAAAAAAAATTTTTTTGGTCTCCCATAGACCAAAAAGGGCGATGAATTTTTTTTTCTAGCCAATATCATCGAGTGGGGAATCATAGGATAGTTTTTTTTTTTAGTAATAGTAGGGGTTTACTACGAACATATTTCAATTCAGCATTCCGTTTGCGTCAATTAATTTTAAAGTACCAGCTTAACGATTGTTTCTAAAAATGTAAAAAATTCACCGTAGTGGAATATACAACGAAATTAAAAGGGAAACTATCACGCATAAGTTGGCCCTTCAAGTTTGCGAGTAATAGTCGACCAAGTGCCAAACGTTGTTGGGATTAATAAAAATAATTATATTTACTTATATTAGATCATTTTTAGGGACTACAGAGCTGAAATTTGGCATAGTTATACATATTGTTTGCACTGACAGATCTAAAAAATATAATGGTGGAAAAAAAGTTCGGGTGTTTCCCATACACGTGAAAAGGCAATGGTTTTTTTTTCTCGCCGAGGGTGCTTAGTGGTTACCTCCCAGTGTGGTCGAGGGAAAGAGATCCAGAAGGACTTAAAAGCCCGACTGGATGACTTTCTCACTACCCGTTGCACCTGGTAACATGGTTAGCGACTGGAATGGGGGCTTGCCTCCACTCTTCTTTCTAGCTATGGCTAAGGACTACTCGGTTCTGCTGGTGATCGTGGGTGTAACCAGTAGACTATAACGCCCACCTGCGCCCTGCGCAGTTGATCGCCGTACGTGGGGATGAAGGAATCCTGGGGGGTTGAGCCGAGCCGCATGAGGTTCAGAACATGCGGTTAGGCAACACGCCCTCTTTGGTCCGGATTTCAAGCTAAACGGTGGCCTCACTGGCTAGCCACCAGGGAGGAAACGGTCAGGAGCGTCCCGTCAGAGGGTCGTCGGCGAGGTAGGGGGAGGCCTGCAGGCTTATTCTGTGGGTAGACAAGGTCCATGCTGATGGAGAAAGGGATGGGGAGTCACTGGGGGCGGGCATGGGATCTGCCAAAGCCGGCAAACAGCCTTAACCAGATTTCCTGATGTCGCGACTGGACCCAACTCTGTCTACCTATATTCTCTCGGTAATCCTAACGTCTTTTTCATTACGTTTCCAACGTTGCGGGCTCCGTGGAGGGTGGGAAGCCGAGGGGATGAAAATAAAGAAACATTAATGGATGGCAATAGATCCCTTTCTGATTTTTCTGGGGCGGTGCAAACCGCATCAAAACAAGGAACCGCTGCAGGATTCGTCCCTGTGGCTGGGTCCTCAACACCACTGACAACCGGTGGCAACACAGGGTCTCACCCGAGTTGCGTAAATCCGAATCCAAACAGGGGCCGTGGATCTCTGATCGGTAGGAGGGCTGTCTGGGGGCAGGCCAGGGGTTTAAATAATGTTCCTTTTTAAAATGTTGTGGATCAATTATGATTTTGACGTTTTTTATGATTATGTTAGTCAAAATACATAACAAATATCCTACCTACTTCCTACTTTGACATTTTCCTACATTACGTATCTGCATAGACAAAATTAACATTTTCCAATTAAAAATTTTCCGTGCGGTGCTTGGTTGAGAATAACACCACCCTATTTCCTTCCGTGGGTGTCGTAAGAGGCGACTAAGGAAACACAAATGAGACCTGCCTCCTATTAATCCACCCCAGGCAACGACACCTCAATTTGTTCTGAATCTGATGTCGTACTATGATCTCATGCGGTGTGGTAGGCTTTGTGAAGGGCCGTCTGGTTCGCGACCACCCTCCTGCCGAAGTCCGACGCCAAACAGCTTGCTGTGTTTCGTCGGTATGTAGGAGTACCAGGGCCTTATAGGCATTTTCTGGGTTTACTCACTCCATCGTCGACCTCATCTATGTCCGTGGTCTAAATTGAGGTCAAGAGTTAACCCATGTTATTATAAAAAAATTGAAATAAACAGCATTGGATTTTTTTTAAAAAAGAAGATAAAATGTTGTCGATCGCTGGTACTAGGCTACCATAAGGTCAAAAATAAAGAGTAGGTCTAAAGTCTCGTCGGTGCCAAGTGTTGCCACGACTTTGTGAGATTACCCTCGAAATGCACCAGAAATTCCCCCAAAAATAGGCATTTGGGAACAATTAATCAACGATTATATTATTGTCAACTTTGGGCTCAGGAGCTGCATGAGTCTAATAGATACCTATTAAGTAGGTATTTACGGAAACCTAAATGACCCGACATCTTCTTGAGAACTCATATTTTTAAAAAGAAGTTAAATAATTTCTATTAAACGCATCTTTTTAAAATTCCCAAAAGCCATATAGACTATATGATAGACTATATACTATATGACAAACATGCTCCTGTGAGACCTGTCAGGGTGAAGCGGTTGCCTGCCCCTCGGTTAACTCCTATTATAAAGAGAACCATGTCAAAGCGTGATAAGGCAAAATTAATTTACAGGACGTCGCCGACTGAAGCGAACTTAGCTCTGTACAAAAAATTGCGAAACATCTGCAACAGGATGTGTAGGGATGCTAAGCGTCGCTATATTCATTCCTCATTAGACAACCTATTAGCTTCTCAAACATGGAAGTTTTTGAAATCGCTTGGCGTGGGCAAGGCCGCGGCTGATGCGAATATCACCGTGGATCTGAATGAATTTAATAAACATTTTTCTACTCCTCCTTTTACTTTTGACCCCATAACCAAAATTAGTTCCCTTGACCATCTTTATAATCTTGTCATACCAAACTGCCCTCCTTTTGTCTTTCGTGCGATTGCGGTGGAAGACGTTAAAAAGAGCATTCTAGCCACTTCCACTAAGGCTGTGGGAGACGACTGTCTCAGCATGGACATGCTTCTTCCGGTTCTGGATCACATTACTCCTGTTATCACTCATATAATTAATATCTCACTCAGCAGTGCGATTCTCTAAGCGCAAACATCGTTAAAGCCTTGATCGCAGCGGCTGTTACAGCGGTGAATACACGTTTCGTATTCTACTTCATAACATTTTCAACGCTGCCGACACTAGCGCCGCACGGCTGCAGACGGCGTGATATGGAATCACTTATTTGTCATTTCTTAAAGGAAATCGGTATTCTCTAAGCAAAACAGCCTCCATTTCAGCCACAGCCTCGGCGTACGCCTACGATTTTTAATGTCAAACTCAAAAGCTTCTATTTTGTGACTGTTGGCAAGGCTTTTTAATTTATTTTAGTGGAATTCTAAGTGCTAATATCGGATTAAATTATAAATATGTAAGTACACACCTTTTTATTTATATTGTGAACCTAAAACTTGGTAAATTACTTATAAAGTTGTGGCCTATAAACAGAGGTTATGTTAATATTTTAATTTAATTAATGTGTTAAATTTAAAACTTATTTCAGATCAATGATTGTGACCTTATTATATTACATGGAGATGCTACATTCAGTGAGACCACACACGACAGTTTTGTTTTTAATAACACAGCCATAAAACATCACCTAGAACAATTAAATAGCAGAGGAGAGAGCATGTTTGTTAGATATTTAACAATGTTAATCTCGAGCCTAGTTCACCAGAGGATTACTACAATTCACTGCACGGCACAACAATAAATTGTCGAAAGGACAATTGGAATTTTGAAGGGCAGTGCAGATGCCTTCTAGTCCACAGAGATGACCCAGATGTGGTGTCTAAAATAGCCGTTGCTTACTGTGTGTTACATAATATATGTAATCGTGCTGGATAACCAATCTTGGAATTACCCAATAACTTACAAGAAAAAGGAAATCCCATCCATCACATATTGGAACAAACCCATTATGCTTTAATTTGATTGTTTTTTTCTGTTCTAGTTAATAATGTGTGTTTTTAGTTTTAAAAAAATGCTGGATTAGCATTAAATTTTTTTTGGGTCAGTGAAAATAAAAAAACCGGCCAAGAGCGTGTCGGGACACGCGCATTGTAGGGTTCCGTAGCAGCGTGGTTCAAATATGCAGCTGGCTTCTTAATTCTACGAGCATATGGACGGTTAAATCGCTAATAATGTCTAATAAAAACGAGGTCACAAAGAAAGAAGGTAACTAAAGGAGAAATGTAGATTCCAGCGCCATAAGGAAAATGAAAAAAAAAATCATCTGTTTAATAACCACCTCGCGTGGATACAAATGGTTGTATAAAAATTGTTTACATTACGTATTCATTTAAAACGGGTGTACTATCGTTACGGTCGTAGTTAGAGATGAAAGAGACTGCCTTTTAAGGCTTAATTTAAGACTTGACTCTTAAATTAAGACTGAAAGTTCGAGTTTTTATTAATAAGACTTAGTAGTTTCTTAAAAGATTAAAAACTAAAACGACTCGAGTTCTTTCAAAATACTAAAAGACTTAAACGACTCAAGTTCTTTTATGTAAAAGGGATCGCAACGCAGTTTGTGTGTGATATTAAATATTTCTTTTGTAACCGATCAACCAAAAGGAATAAATAATTCACGCCTAAACCACTAAATACATTTTGATAACATTTGACAAGGAGATAAAATGAGATATTTATATTCTATCAACACATACCTTACGACTGTCGACTTCCCAGATAATGAGTCGCCAGATAAAGTCCTTTAAGCTGTTTAAGTAACAGCTCAGTTTAAGACTTCGACTACAAAAGCTAGTCTTATGACTAAAGGATGGGAACTAAAAGACTGAATCAGTCGCGAGGCGTCAAAAATAAGGTGAGTCTTTATTAAAAGCCTTAAAAGACTGAGTATCTTCCATCAGTAGTCATAGTCGATGTTAAAATCTCCAAATACTATAGTATAAAAAACAAATGTATGAAAGAGTTTGTAGTTTCAGAAATAACTTTAGTTTTGGTGTAAACACAACATAATGAAATTATAAAATTCGCGAGATAGACCTGCTGATAAAATAACCTCGCCTCACTTTTAGTATTGAACCTTGTAAACATATTCTTATTAATTCCAAAAACGTTTGGCACTTGGTCGACTATCATTTGCAAACTTGAAAGGCTAACTTATGTGTGATAGTTTTTCTTTTAATTTCGTTGTATATTCTACCAAAGAGAATTTTTTCTCATTTTTAGAAACAACCATTTAGCTGGTAGAGGGGGGGGGACACTAACTTTGGTTTAGGGCTAAATACAACAGAATGGAAGTATTTAATCCGCGAGCGAAGCGAGCGCGAATTTTTTTTGACTTTAAAAAAAAATTTTTTTTTTAATTTTTTTTGCAACAAAAGTATTGTTAGGAATAATTTCGGCTGGTGCTAAAGAGCAGGTCGCGTGGCGATTGTGTATAATTTTGATGTCATTTTCGTAATTAACACCCCCAAAAACCTATAACGACACATGAAATGTCAATATGGTACAGCTTGGCTTTAGACCTTGCCTCACTTTTAGCGTGGAACTTTGTATGGCAATTGTTTTGGATTAGGTTGAACTTCGTCGTAAATGCTAAATGCTCGTGGAATAATTATTTAACATTTTTTTTTCATTTTAAAAATTAATTTTTCGCAAACGGACTGCTGAATCGAAAAACGTTCGTAGTAAACCCCTTCAATCTTTTAAAAAACTATCCTATGACATCCCACTCGATGATATCGGCGGGAAAAAAAAATCCATCGCCCTTTCACATGTATGGGAAACACCCGAAAAAATTTTTTTTACAAATTTTTATTTTTTCTATTTGTCGGCGCAATTAATATGTATGAACATGCCAAATTGCAGCTCTGTAGTACCAAGGATCTAATATTAGTAAATATATTCTTATTAATCCCAACAATGTATGGCACTTGGTTTACCATTACTCGCAAACTTGAAAGGCCAACTTATGTTTTATAGTTTTCCTTTTAAATTTGATGTATGTTCTACCTCTGTGAATTTTTCCACATTTTTAGAATCAACCGTTTAGCTGGTAGAGGGGGGGACACTTGTGTTTGACAAAAATTTTCACTTTAAAAATTTATGATTCGCAAACGGAGTGCTAAATTGAAAAATGTTCTTAGTAAACCCCTTTTGTCTTTTAAAAAGCTATTCTTAGACACCCCATTCGATGATATTGGCGAGAAAAAAAAATTCATCGCCCTTTCACGTCTATGGGAGACACCCGAAAAAAATTTTTTTTCTTAGGTTTTACTCTACAGTTCTATCGGCGTGATTACTATGTATAACTATGCCAAGTTTCAGCTCTGTAGTACTAAGGGTTTCTTAGAAAACCCGCGGACAGACGGACAGACGGACAGACGGACAGACGGACAGACGGACAGACGGACATGGCGAAACTATAAGGGTTCGTAGATTACTACGGAACCCTAAAAAGAACATCAAACTAAATTGCTTTTATTTTTTGCCTTATAAAATTAAGTACTTAATTACAATTATTTTCTCCTAATTAAATTATATTTATTTAATTTAGAACATATACCCACATACAGTCGTAATATTGCAAACATAATATTTTAAGAAATATATATATTAAAAGACCTGAAGGTTCATATATTAACAAAAAAAAATATAGTATAAATTCCACAAAATCGAGCAGTCTCAAACAAAATAGTAACAAACCTTAGTTTCTGAGAAATGTTATTACAATAACCTTGATTTTACGAGTTTTTTTAAGTATTAATTGTAAATTGTAATCAATGTCACTTAATATTTTATTATATATAAAGGGACTCGTCTGAAAAAAGTGCAATATACTATAATTTTTACGAGCAAATTATTAATAATTATAATGCTCAAGCTCATGTAGGCCCATACTAGGAGAACTTTGCACTTTGTGTGACATGGATAAACACAAACAAGACCCAGGACGTTAAGCTTAATTCATCATTAGTATTGAATCTGGAACCACAGTACTAATAAACCAGCAGATTGTTAAATGGCTTCAACGTTGCCTATTGCGTTTGTGAAGTTCTCTAGCGCTTCCACCATCATGCGGTAGCCCTGCGCATACGTTTTTTTTTATCTAGTTTTTGTTGAGGCTTCGACCATGTTGAGGCTTCGACGTTTCTTGCGACCGTGCAATGGCAAGCTCCGCATCGGCACGGCATTTTCAATGGCGCTCGCCATTTCGGAGCGGCCGGCATTGCGATGGCGGAGACGGTCGCAGCAGACGTCGCCAGGCCGCAGACATTCCTCCCTGGGTACGCGCGCCTCGAAGCACGCGGCGTCGCTGCGGGGACCCACCACTTGCTCTGTGACGGCAGTGAGCGGTGCCCGCGCTGGGTCGGTGTCTCCACTAATATGAGGCGCCGCGCACATCCACCGCCCCTTGCTCCATCCGTGCGAGCTGTAAATTCAACGGCATTTAGTTATAGTAAAACATTACTATTAGTATAACCATTTAGGCCCGTGTTCACCAAAAATGTAACCAACGGTTAAACCGCGGTTAGAAGCTAATCAGACAAAATGTCAAAAAAGTGTATGAAAATGACATTGTCAAATCTTTGGTTAGCTGCTAATCGTTGGTTAAATATTTGGTGAACACTGGCCTTATATAATTACGAGTATTAACCACTAGTTTTCCGTCCGCAGCTCCGCCCGCGTGGACTACAGGTTATATCGTGCCCAACTATGGGATAAAATGTAGCCTATGTCCTTTCCCAAGCTCTAATCTATAACTGCACCAAATTTCATCAAAATCGGTTCAGTAGTTTAGGTGTGAAAGACGGAGAGACAGACAGAGTTACTTTCGCATTTATAATATTAGTAAGGATTAATTATTTTATTCAGTAATATCTTTCATGTCGTTAAAAAGAATTTAACATGTAGGTAAGTACATAACTACTGGGAATGGATTAATAGAAAGGTGCCTATCACCAGTAGCAAAGGTTAGGCCACCAGCGATAATTATAATTCGTTTTTCTAGCTCTGTGAGCTCCACCACCTCAGCATCGTCCTCTGCCATGTTGGCCTTCCTTTTAACTGTAGCCTTTTTATCTTTCCAATACTACACACAACAAAAAAAAGATCTTACTTCACTGAACTAGATACAAACATCTTAACACAAAATTAAAAGTTATATCCCTACTTCCCTACTAATATTATAAATGCGAAAGTAACTCTGTCTGTCTGTCTGTCTGTCTGTTACCTTTTCACGCCTAAACCGCTGAACCGATTTTGATGAATTTTGGTACAGAGATAGATTAGAGCCTGGGAAAGGACATAGGCTACATTTTATCCCACAGTTGGGCACGATATAACCTGTAGTCCACGCGGGCGGAGCCGCGGGCGGAAAGCTAGTACTTAAATATGTGCAATGTGCATTACATACCTTTGCCCACTGCTTCCAATCTTTAACACACCCGTTGCCATCACTATTCAATACTAAAGCGACTTATTCCTATCCGTTTCGCATCCGGGTCCTAGCATTGGTTGTACAGGCATGCCCAGTGGCAAGATATGATCTCGTCTCCATCAGCCCAATAATGTTTTTGACTTGAGCTCTTGAGCTGTGGATGGTTCTGCATTACGAGCCACTGAAAATAAAGTTGATATTTATAAATTAGTACCACCCAAAAACCTATTAAGTAATTGACTTGATAAATTGAATATACTCACTGATTTTATTGACGAAAACATAAATAATTAGTAGGAAATACTCACTTCTTATTAGATTCAAAATACACTTCGCGAAGTGTTCACTGTGTAGTAGTCACAAAGGGTATAGACGTAAAATGATGATGGAAGATTGTAGAATGCGTAAAAATTTCAAGTGGCTGGCGTGGGTTGAACCACAGTCCCATACTTAATAAGCATTCTTGGAACGGAGAGATTTTTTTCATCATTATTAAGTATTTGTTTACCAACAACTGTGTAATTTCGACCGCAAACGCAAGCACAAAGTTAGGTTAGGTTTTTTTTTAATCTGCATCGTTGTGCCTTTATTTTAAAGTAGTAAATTATTGATATTATACATTCAAACAATTACTACATATCTCTTAATAGAAAATGTGTACTTAATGTATTTTTTAATACGAGGAAATAGCCAAAATCTACTAGTCGAGAAATTATAGACTGTAAAAATAAGATTCGTCACCGCTCTAGCACAGCCTTGCCAACAGCCGTGAGTTTCTGCAGCCGAGAGATCGACGACGAGCAAGTAGAGCTTTGAGAATACCTAATATAACGTCGGTGCGCGCAGCGAACGATGTTACGGCTGCGACAGCCGTGATCACAGTGATGAACGCAGCTTTAAAGTGTTGCTTAGAGAATTGCATAGCAGGACGAAAGTGTTTCCAGCGGCCTGGAAGAAGGCTATTGTCATTCCCCTCCCCAAAATTTCTAACCCCACGTCTCTCTCTCAGTATCGTCCCATATCCATTCTCCCTTTCCTCTCCAAGGTTCTAGAAAGCATTGTCCAAAAACAACTCCTCTCCTATCTCTCCCGCAACAACCTACTATGTCTTTTCCAGTCTGGCTTCCGTCCCTCCCACAGTACCACTAGTGCGCTGCTGAATGTCACTGAAGATATCCGGCGTGCTATGGATAATAAACAGCTCACCATCATCGCACTTCTGGACTTCAGCAGTGCATTTAATTCAGTAAATTTCGACATCCTGCTTGGCTCTCTCCGCTCGGTTAATGTCTCATCCTCTGTAATCCACTGGTTTCGCTCTTACCTTCTCGGTCGCCAGCCGTGCGTGAAACTAGATGATGTTAAATCAGACTGGACCTCTCTATCTGCTGGTGTTCCACAAGGCGGGGTACTGTCTCCTTTATTGTTTTCGGTATTTATCAATAACATTTCCAAAGTACTTTCTTGTTCCTACCACCTGTATGCAGATGATTTGCAAATATATCGTCATTTTAACGTAAATAATTTTCCTGGTGCCGTGCATAGTTTAAATTCTGATCTCATAGCGGTACAGAAGTGGGCAGACTCATTCGGACTCTTAGTAAACCCTAGCAAATCGCAGGTGATGGTTGTGGGTAGCAGTAGGTTGCGTGCTGGGCTTGACCTAAATAATTGTCCGATTTTTACAATGATATTAAGATACCGTATAGTGATAAAGTTAAAAACTTAGGTTTAGTCTTTGATTGCAGTCTGTCATGGTCAGCTCATATTAGTGAGTTAAGTCGGCGCATACACTATTCTTATCATTCTCTCAAGCGACTTCAGTACTTCCTTCCTTTCAAAACGAAAATTCTGCTAGCCCAATCTCTTCTTCTTCCTATTCTTGACTACGCCGATGTTTGCTATTTGGATGTGAGTGAGGAATTGCTTGACAAGTTAGAACGACTTCAAAACCTAGCCATTAGATTTATTTTTGGTCTCCGAAAATATGATCATGTATCAGAATATCGTACGCAGTTGAAATGGCTTCCCATTCGACGCCGCCGCGATGTGCACATCCTTTCTCTTCTTTATAATATCCTCAAAAATCCTTCCGCTCCTGATTATCTCTGTTCCCGATTTAACCATCTGCCTCCTGGTCACCATCCCCGTCGCTCCCGTTTCACAAACTCTTTACAATGTCCTTTGGCCAACACCAACTTCTTTTTTAATTCATTTACTGTTCGAGCAACACAAATGTGGAACAGACTGCCGGTATCTATTCAAGAAAGCCCTTCTATTCACACTTTAAAAAAAAAATTAAAAGAACACTTTCTTTCGAGACTCTAATGAGCATATAATATATGTATTATATAATGTATGTATTCTATATTTATGTATTTATTTTATTGTAATAAGTATCATTTCATTATTGTTGTATTTATTGGGTATTATTATTATTATTATTTTTCTTCTGTAACCTCTGTGCGCAAATCTCTCTACCCCTTCTACTTATATACTATTTCTCACTAGTTAGGTTGGCTGGAAGAGATCTCTTTTAGATATAAGCTCGCCTTTGTACACTTGGTTTTTCCAATTAATTTAATAACTATGTTTGTGCAATAAAGAATATTAAAAAAAAAAAAGCTCTCCTTTCGAAAATTATCCCCGAACTTTACTTCCCCTCCGAAAATATCCCCGAATTTGTGGGAAATAGTTCCCATCTGGCAACACTGTCGGCGCCTTTGATGTTTTAACAAGTGCAGTAAAAAGAATTGTTGTGAACTCTCATGGCAAGCCCACTGGATTTTAATTTTTTGTGTATTTGGGTATTCCACACTCAGTTTTTTTACGCCACACATACAAAGGCCTACAATTAGGTTTTTCTTTGTGTCCTGGTGCTAACGTTTCCTTAAAATATACTCATAGTGTTACTAAAATAGAAATATTTAAATTATTGTTACTTAAGTTTTTTTTAGTATTGTATTCAATTTTTGTTGAATTTTATGAATCTAAGAATATCTGTAATCACACTTAACGGCCGCCTTGTGTGGCAGTCTGTGGACAGCTGTCAAGTGACCTAGACGTTCTCTTTTGTTAATCATTATTAAAATAAATATATGTGAAATCATCGAAGGGAGTATCATTGATCACCAATTCCTGAGGCTTCTCAACATTTCAGAAGTGGTAAGAACCTGTTGGAGAAAACCTTACGGTATGTACTTTTATTTTATAACCTTATACAATTCAAAATTAAATATCATGTCCATAAATATATAGATGGATAAATATGTATGTATATGTATGTAAACCTTTTTTTTGTTCCCTTATTCTTGCCTGCATAAATACGATAAATAATACAAAAGCATCGGATTAGTTTACGAAAGACTACGAATATCATTATTATCTTCACCTAACTACCCCCTATTGCTGGAATGAGAATCTGTATGCATAGCGAAAACAAAACATTACAACATTAAATGCTGGTAAGCAGGTACTTTTGTGGGTAACTAGTGTGTGTATAAATTATTTCGTGCTATTTGAAGCGCTCGTAGCCCAGTGGCGCTCGCTGATCTCAACCGATCAGTGAGGTTAGTCAACGTACACTGAGGCAGGGAACCTGATGGGTGACCAATTTATCAAGGGCATGTTAAGCGGTCGGTTCCGGCTGTTGTTGACGAACTATAGTCGTGGAACCTTGGAGTTAATAATAATGATTTTACCTTTCTTCACCGGTATAAAATTTGTTTTGTGTGACGTAACGAATAAATAATAACAAAAGGATTATATATATATATCTAAATAGAGATTTTTATTTTTATTTACGATGTCCTTTTTGAGTTACTCGTTAGTGGTGAAATTACACATTGCCTAGTACAGCTATTTGCAATATATTTTTTTTTTCTACATACATACTTAGAATAATTATGTGACTAACATTGGGTATGAGTACACCCAGTCGCGGGTTCGAGCCTCGCCCGTTTACTTAAATATTCACATTTGTTTTGTTAGTTAAATAGGATATATATATATAATATATGTATTTTTATAGAAAGTATTTTTATACAAACATGAAACATTTGTGTACTTACCTCATACTCGGGAAATACGCGATGGTTTATGAGTAGGTATGGTATAAAAGGACTATAACTTAGTAAGAAGCGTGTTATTCGCAGTATTTAAAGGCGTTTTGAATAATACATAATTTTAATAGAAACAATCTTCCATAAAGTATTTAAAGTAACGTGTCAAAATAAAAGTGTTGATGAGTAAAGCCAAGAACTGAGGTATTTCTTTCAGGATTTTACTAATCTTTTATTTTATTGTTTCTCTTTTCCTATCTTCCTAAATAATACCTTCTCTTTTACTAATACACACAAACACAATAAACTTTTACTTGCACCTATGTAAAAACAGTCTCCACCTAGCACTACCAACTTAAAAATGTCGTCGACGGAAGCTTCGGGTTATACCCGAATAGTTGAATAACTTAATAATAAAATAAAATGAGAATAACTTAAATACTAAAACTCGTGACACTACATCTAATTTGACGACCCAACGACAAATTAATAAGACCCAAAATCGAAATAAGTCTATTCAATGTTACAATTGTTTGGAATTTGGGCATACTTCACGGACTTGCTCAAAACCCATTAAGAGGTGTGATAAATGCTCACGGTTAGGACACGATGCACAGAAGTGCGAAACAATTACCAATTTTCGTGAACAGAATAACAACAGAAATAAGGATATGACCACAAATAATAAGACCGAGTCGAACCAAAACGTTTTGAAAATTTCATCGGAAAATCAGACTAACAATGGCAAGTATTTTAAATCTATCACTGTTAATAACACTAAGCGATCTGCATATATCGATTTTGGCAGTCAATGTACTCTCATTAAAAAACAAGTTGCTGAGGAGTGTCAGCTTATTTTAAACAAATGTGATTAAGGGATTCGCGTTTGGAAGCATTTCACCATTGGGAAAGGCTGTAGTTAAAATAATTGTTGATGCAGTCGAAGCGGATATAGAAGTTTTTGTGGTAGAAGACCATTTCTTGGATACGGAAGTATTAGTAGGACAATCATTGACCGAACTGCCAACAGTGATAGTTTACAAAACTAGTGACAGTCTCTCGTTATACTGTGATGAAAAAGAAGTGGATAAAATAACACTAAATATACCGAACAAAATTATGCTTAAAACTGGTTTCAACAATATAGAAGTACAAACCGGTCAGGATTTTACTGGCGCTCTCTTTGTACCAGGATCCGTGTGTATGAAACCGGGTTCTGAATACATATTATTGCAAGGAGTTTATCAATTCACAGCTGGCAACGGTCAAATATTAATTATTAGTTTATCTAATAAGGATTTTAGTCTGCAAAGTAATAAGTTGATATCACGTGCAATAAAACTTCACGATAAATGTGTATCTGCACCACCACTCGATCCACCTGTAGTCAACAAAATAGATTCATGTAATATACAAATTCCAACATCACCAGAAAGACCTTTGATCGCGATGAATATGTTAAATGTTGGGCCCAATATTGATGAATCTGTTAAAAATAAATTACTTGAATTAGTGAATAATTTTAGAGATTGCTTTGCGCTTAACATGCAAGAACTTGGTGTCACAAATCTCACTGAAATGAGCATTAAACTAAATGATAATACTCCGGTCACCTATAAACCATATCGTCTCCCGTTCAGTGAACGGGCAAAGGTTAGGGAAATTATTGGCGAATTGATGGCAAATGGAATTGTTCGTGAGTCGCAATCGGCATATGCGAGTCCCATTGTTCTTGTGCGTAAAAAGAATAATGAATATCGTTTGTGCGTAGACTATCGGGCACTTAATAAAAAGACAGTTAGAGATAGCTACCCGATGCCCGTACTAGAAGATCAACTAGATCGGCTTAGCGGAAAATCGCTATTTACAAGTTTGGACCTTGCATCGGGATACCATCAGATCCCTGTGGCAGAAGCCTCTAGGCACATCACGGGCTTTGTTACCCCTGATGGCCATTACGAGTATACTCGGATGCCATTTGGTCTGATAAATGCTCCCGCGGTCCTTCAGAGCATGATAAATAAGGCTCTCGGTCCAAAAAGGTTTGATCTAGCTATGCCGTACCTAGACGATCTTCTGTATACTGCTACCACAACCGATGAAATGTTTGCTAAGCTTGAGGCTATTTTCGAGCTACTGCGTAAATCGAATCTGACTCTAAACCTAAAGAAATTTTGCTTTTTCCAATCGAAGATAGACTATTTAGGTTTTGAAATATCAGAAGAGGGACTTAAACCGGGTAATAAGAAGATCCAGGCTGTAAATGAATTTCCTCGTCCGACTAATGTCCATCAAATTCGGCAATTTGTAGGTCTTGCCAGCTTCTTCAGGCGCTTTGTCTACAATTTTGCGACTATAGCAAGACCTTTAACCAATTTAACAAAAGCGGACTCCGTCTGGGTATGGGGCGAAGAACAGGAGACAGCATTTCAATGCATAAAATCAAAATTAATAAGCAGGCCTGTTCTAGCACTATACAATCCTTACTTTATCACTGAGGTCCACTGTGACGCGAGCAAGGCGGGCGTAGGGGGCATATTACTACAAAAATGTCATGATAATACACCTTTACGGCCGGTGGCTTATTTTAGTCGCCAAACCACTCGTGAAGAGGAATTTTGGCACTCTTACGAGTTAGAGACCATGGCCGTAGTATTATCATTGAGGAAGTTTCGTGTTTACCTTATAGGCATAGAATTTAAAGTCGTTACCGATTGCAATGCCCTGCGCGCGACCCTGACAAAGCGTGATCTTTTACCGAAAGTTGCCCGATGGTGGTTGATACTTCAGGAGTATAACTTCTCAATTGAGTATAGGCCAGGACATACAATGCAACACGTGGATGCGCTAAGCCGCAATCCAGTTCTTCCCCCCGAACAGGAGGAGTTAGAAGTGTTAAATATTCAGACTCATGATTGGTTGTACACGGTCCAGATGACAGATCCTAACTTGAAAGTTATCAAAAGTATATTGCAAACAAGTGAGAATGATATTAAAGATATCACTCAAAATTACACAATTCGCGATGATAAGATCTACCGAAAAGTGGGAAATAAATTGAAATGGGTCGTACCAAATTCTGCTCGCTGGAAAATATGCCAAATGAACCATGACGAGGCGGGACATTTTTCTGTTGAAAAGACTCTGGAAAAAATATCATCCGATTATTGGTTCCCTAAGATGAGGCGCTTCGTCAAGAAGTATGTTAAGTCCTGCATCAGCTGCGCTTACAATAAGGAATTAAGTGGAAAGAAAAGTGGAACATTACATCCCATTCCAAAAATCAGTGCTATCTTTCACACTATCCACGTAGACCACTTAGGTCCATTTATAAAGAGCAAACGTGGAAACTGTTACATTCTAGGGATAATAGATGCTTTTAGCAAGTTTATATTTATTAAAGGTGTGCGCAACACTAAATCAAAAACCACTGTAAAAGTCCTAGAAGAGATATTTGCCACATTTGGTCATCCTAAAATCATTATATCGGACCAAGGTTCGAGCTTTACTTCTAGTGAGTTCAAAAACTTTATAGGTTCAATTGGTACAAAGCATATATGCAATACAGTGGCGACCCCGCAAGCAAATAGGCAGATCGAAAGGTATAATCGAACCATTTTGAACTCACTGGCAGCAATGAATCATGGACACGATGAAAAGGATTGGGATTTGAATTTGGGCAAACTACAATGGAGTCTAAATAATACTGTTAATAAGGGCACGGGCAAAACTCCAGCTGAAATTGTCTTTGGGCAAAAGACAATAGGCCATTCGGAAGGACTTATCAAGGGTGTGTTAGACGAAACGGAGCGAATGACAAGTTCAGAAAGGGAAGAGCTTAGAATAAGTGTTCAAGATAATATAGAAGAAAATCAAGCAAAGATGAAAACTGCATATGATAAAAAGAGATCGCCTACAAAAATATACCAAGTCGGTGATCTCGTGATGATACCTAATCATAATCCTGAAAAAGGAAAAAGCAGAAAATTAGCTCCAAAATTTTGAGGACCCTTTAAAATTACTCGGGCTCTAGATAATGACCGTTATGAAGTTTCTAGTATTCATGGACATACAAACCGTAATTACATAAATATATTCCCAGCAGACCACTTGAAACCCTGGATTACGATGCATAATCCCCCCAGTAACGATATTGATTCTAGTAGTGAATCATCCCTTTCGGAATAACTAAAATTACATATTCAACACTTATACCTACCTACACAATCCTTACCCTTCTATCCATACATTTACAGCATAGGTGCCAGACGCCAGTACGGACGAATTGTCACCCACTAGAACTGATGAAGATTTGCCCAGGCTTTCCCTAGTGTGAACATTAAGAGAGATGTCCATTGATTGAGTGGTGTGACTTCGGCCGTCGCGTCGAGCTCTATGCTTACGTGAGACAGTAAGCCCCTAGTGCGGCCTGCTGTTTAAAGATTAGTCATCTTACAACCTACCTAACCTATTACATGTATCTATCAGAAATAAATAGAACCCCTAGAGTGGTTAATTTATAGAAACTTTGCCTTAGAAGTCCCTAGTGTGACATAATTGTATTATCAGCTCCTAGTGTGGCTATATTATATAATTATATAAGATGTTATGAGCCCCCAGTGTGGTAGTGATCTATTAATTTATTTATCGTACCCCTAGCGTGGTAGTGTATTAAACAGAGAAGTGTTATGTGATGAATTATTGTTAAATTTGTTTATGTTGTACTTTATGATCTCTTTTATTATTCATAATCTAGTCCCTAGAGTGACTGAGTATAAAATAGGTCCAGTGTTTTTATCATGATTGTTAAAATTGTTAATTATTTACATCTTTAGTTTGTTATGATTGCTGATATTTTTTTTTATATACTTAGATAAACATATTATACAAGTCAACAGTTTTATTAAAGTAAAAAAAATAATAATAATAATAATTAAAACGTTATTCACAAAGGTGTTGTTCCGTAAATATGTATAACTCTGCATATTGCATAAAAATTTATTTTTAATATATTTAATTATTTCGTTAACAAGAAAAATTTTTTATTATTAATTATTCTTGTACAAATGAGAATGGTATGAGGACATACCAAAAGAGAATGGCCGAGTTGAAAAAGGAATGAGGACATCCTTTGGCAGAATGGCCGCCTGTTAACTTTTCCTTAAAATATACTCATAGTGTTACTAAAATAGAAATATTTAAATTATTGTTACTTAAGTTTTTTTTAGTATTGTATTCAATTTTTGTTGAATTTTATGAATCTAAGAATATCTGTAATCAAACTTAACGGCCGCTTTGTGTGGCAGTCTGTGGATAGCTGTCAAGTGAGCTAGACGTTCTCTTTTGTTAATCATTATTAAAATAAATATATGTGAAATCATCGAAGGGAGTATCATTGATCACCAATTCCTGAGGCTTCTCAACAGTGGGTCCCATGACACCAAAACAAATAAATCTTCTTTTTACACAGATGTTTTCCCCGACTGTGATTCGAACCCAGCACCCGTCGGTCAAGAGGCAAGGGTCATTGCCACTCAATCAAACCGACCGTCCAATTTGTACAATATCATTAGTGTTCCCCGACTGTGATTCGAACCCGGGAACCGTCGGGCAAGAGGCAAGGGTCATTGCCACAATATGTAAAATTATTTTCACTGAGAAAATCAATTATTCGATCCATAAGAAAAACTTCGAATGGAAGGAATTTATCTATCAGATTTGGTTAGTTTGTTCATAAATTTTAATTCTTTTGAGCAAAAGCCATGTGAGTTAAATAAATACATATGTTTTATCTTGTTTTATCAACAATAATTTATCATATTTTCTCATAAAAGGCGGGTCATTTTGATTACTTATGGTTATTACTAAACTTTTATCTTGAAATAACTTGATTTTTTATTTCTTGAAATTAGGATTTGTAAAAATTAAATTCTAATAAATAAAATACCTACGTAAAAATAAATAAAGTTTAGTCTAGGAGGGTCGGTATCAAAAAAATAATATAACTGATTGCCAACATTAGTTTTACTGTTTCTACTTTTTCAGTTAATAGGACATGTACGTCCGGTCACATGCACTAATACGTCAACTCTTCAGAAGCTTCTCGAAACAAAAAAATTAGGTGCACTTCAAAGCTGATGACTGTACTTTGAAAATAAATGCATAGTTAAGATCTTTAATTTTCAACGCACATCCCGCCTACGTTACTTCAATGAATAAGGCTGCTAGTTAATACAAACATAATTCATGTGATAACAAATAATAAATTTTAAACAATAATTTTATCGTAACCAATGCCCACGAGATTAATTACATTTGGGAGGTAACTACCCTATGTCCACCTTTGAATGAAGACCTGCCAGACTAACAAACACGTCCGATCACTAAGGGCCGCCGCTTCTTCCTATTGGTCAGTTGCATTACAAAAATATCTAGCCGTCAAGGTTCCGCAAAAATAAAATAAAACTCAATTACTTGTTCTTACTTCTTGAACCCTGGTACTGATTAAGTGATTAATGGTTTAAATGTGTATTGATAATAATAAACATTGTTTATGACCCGAGCCGGAAGAACCAAGTTTCCACTTATTTTAAACAAAATACTTAGTAGGTCATTAATTACGATAAGAGTGTATCTGAATAATACTACAATATTTCCCATAGGTAGATATCAAAACTTCAATTATCTATGGAGTTTCCTTCCGAATGTGTAGGTACTTACGAGTAGGATCGTGATGATTTGACATCACGATCCTACTCGTAATTCGTTTTATTAATCTTATTTCTTAAATTTAATGGAAGAGGTCATTGCTCGTTGAGAGAGACAAGTAGGTAAGGATTTTTTTTAAATTAAGCAATGGTGACCAATTTTGTGACCGCTTTATTTATTATTGTGATGATAAATGTTAATTAAATTTAAATTATTGTACGGAACTCCCTCGCGAATTCAAATTATTATTATGAAAAAATGTCGCGAAATTATGTTGCTCTGGTACTTCAAAGAATAATCGTAGCAGAAAAGATTGATCACTTAAATAGGTAGTGATTATTCAATTACGTTTTAATAAACAAAAAGTTTCATGACATTATTGATGTGTAATGCAAACGAGATGGTAGTTTGACAACTGTTTTATTACCAAAGACTACCCACAACATCTTTCCCTTAACAAATAAAGAATGTTTTACAAATGATATATGTTTAACTTAGGTTTTGCCATACCCTTCTCCATCACCATATTGAAATTTTAATAATAAAATGACTCTTAACACAAAAAACTAAAATAAAAAAATAAAAAATACACCTTACACAGAACGAGTGTTGTAGTAAAAACAGACGTAAGTATAAAGATTAACACTTGACCTATTATTATGTAAGTAACATTCATTTAATAGCATGCACTAAGTACGTAATAAGTTGTACACTTAATTATAATTCAATGTAGATTTAAGTTTTAACAAACCAAAACTAGACTTTTTTTTTTCTAAGAGCAAACAAAAACAAAGTAGTTCCTAATATTAGTTTTTTTTAATCATTTAAGAAGAAATAAGAGACATATACATATTCAAAATAAGTCAAAGCTTAATTTTGTAAAAATATTATTTTTCTTCCTAAGCGTCACCAAAGGCGAATGTGACTCTACTACATCGTTATCAGACACACATGCTGTTGCACTTGAATCTGACCCCGTGCACGGCGTGTCTGCATTCTCTGTCTGATATGAAGACCCTGCTGGTGAGTCTGGTGACCCCACAAAAGCAGTATCAATATTAACGTCGCACTTCATCAAATGCCTGCGATTGCGACGATATATACCCATTTTATTTTTTACAAGATAAGATCTCGGAGTATTTAATTCGGACAGGACTTGCCCTCGCATACGGCGATTTTTTTCAAATATAACAACATCGTCGCCTGGATTTAACTTTGGCAAAACTTTGCTATGTTGATCATAATATAATTTGCTTTTCTGTTGATTTTGTATGAGCACGTTATAATTTTCAGGACTGACTGATTTAGGTAATAAAAGCTCTGGATGGACAGGCAATCTACAGTTGAGCCTGCGACCCATCAGCATTTGTGCAGGAGAATCCAAATTATCTCGCGGTGTGTTACGGTAGCTTAGCAAATTCAGATAGAAATCAGAACCACTGGCCAAGGACTTTTTCAAAATATTTTTCACAGTTTGCACCGCCCGCTCACTCTTTCCATTCGATTGAGCATAATTTGGCGAAGAAGTTATGTGTGTAAAGCCCCATTCAGATGCGAACCGTCTAAAGTCTCTACTACTGAACTGAGTTCCATTATCGCTTATCAGTATCTCAGGTATGCCGTGGCGAGAAAAGTTCTCCTTCATAGCATTCATGACTGACAGAGATGAAATATTATTCAATTTTGCCACTTCTACAAAATTCGAATAATAATCTATTATGATTAAATAATATTTTTTCTGATATTCAAAAATATCTGCCCCTAGTTTATTCCATGGCAAGCGAGAGATTTCTATTGGTAGCATGGGCTCACGAGATGGTGCATTTGCATTCTCCTGACACACATTACAACGTTTTACAAAACGCTCAATGTCAGTACTTATTCCCGGCCAAAACAATACTTCTCGCGCCCGCCTCTTACAACGATCAATCCCTAGATGTCCATCGTGTATAATGTTTAACATGTCCTGCCTCATTGATAATGGAATCAAAACCAAATTATTTTTAAAAATAACTCCATCTACAATAAATAATTCATCACGAATTGACCAGTAATATTTTAATATTTCGGGCAAATCGTATTTATTTAATGGCCATCCCTCATTTATATACCGCTTCAACTCATTCAAAGTACCACATTTATCCGTTTCTTGTTTGACTAACTGTAGTTTATTCGCGGACATTTTAACTTCACTCAATAGCAAATCAACTTGATATGCGATAGCCCTACTGATAGAATCATCATATCGCTCCGGAAGAGGCGCGCGCGAGAGTGTGTCGGCCAAATACATATATTTACTGGGCTTATAAGTGACCTTTAAAATCATACCCTTGAAGCCGTAGTAACATTCGCTGTAAACGTGCTGGGATCGACTGTAACGGTTTTTTAAAAATGCTTTCTAAGGGCTTATGATCGGTTTCAACAATTATATCTTTTTTACCATATATATATTGGTGATACTTCTCGCACGCGAAGACAATAGCTAAAAGCTCTTTTTCAATTTGAGCGTATCGAGTTTGAGTTTCGGTTAAAGTACGCGAGGCGTATTCTACAGGTCGGCCGTGCTGCAGCAGGACAGCGCCCAGCGCCACGCTGCTGGCATCCACCGACACGGTGGTGGGCGCGGACACGTCGTAAAGCGCCAGCACCGGCGCCGAGCTCAGCGCGAGCTTTAATTCACTCACTGCACGCGAATGACACTCATCCCACAGCCACTCACTATCTTTTTTGAGCAATCGAGTCAATGGAAACACGGAATCGGAGTACTTAATTATGAATAAACTTTGATAAGTAGTTCACGGCTCCCAAAAATCTTTCTAAAGATTTTTTATCGGATGGTAATGGCATTTCCATAATAGCCTTCACTTTGGATTCATCCGGTTTCATCCCATTTTTATTGAAAATATGCCCCAAATAGGTAACTTCCTCCACGCATATCTTGCACTTATTCTTATTAAACTTTAAATTAATAGAACGTGCTTTTTCTAACAGAGCTTGAAGTCGTTCGTCATGCTCTTGTTTTGTTCTTCCCCAGCAGATTATGTCATCAATAAATGAGTCCACGCCATCTAGGTTTTCTAACAGTTGTTTTATTTTCGCATGAAAAACCTCGGGCGCACAGTTTAAACCAAAGGGCAGCCGTGTGAACTGATATCTGCCGTAAGGAGTACTAAAAGTGCAAAGATTTGCGCTGCTATCGTCTAATTTTATCGCCCAAAACCCAGAATTAGCATCTAGTACCGAGAAATACCGAGCCCCATTTAACTTAGAAGCCAATTCACTAACCGTGGGCAACTGAAAATGCGAACGTCGAATCGCACAATTTAATGGTCTAGGATCTAAGCAGATCCTTAGATCTCCATTTTTTTTCGACGCGATTACAATTGAATTTACCCACGGTGTGGGGTGAGTAACTTTTCTTATCACTCCGAGAGCGGTCATTCGATCTAATTCCAATCGTAATTTGTCGCGCAATGCGAGAGGTACCTTACGCGGCGCACTGATAACCGGTTCTATTGTATCGTCTACAGTTATGTGATACTCGCCTGGTAAACAACCGAGCCCTTCAAATAAATCGCTATATTCATTTAACTTTATGCTATGACAACGTTTAACTAAGCCCAGCAGAGAACACGACTGCCGTCCCAATACGCTTTCACAAGAAATATTTGCTATTGCAAACTTTAATTCATATTTATTATTTTTATACTTCCATATTAAATTGCATACACCCTTTATTGGTATAATATCGCCACTATACGACTGAAGTTTGATATTATGTTTGTGATCTAACATGGAGTCATTGAATCCTAAAGATTTAAATCTTTGATAAGACAAAACATTTATATCGGCACCAGTGTCCAGTTTAAACTTTTCGTAACTGCCATTACATAATAAATATTCATACCACTCATTATTTACCATTTTTGACCCGTTTTTACCTTCAAAAATATCAGAAAGCATAGAAATATAAAACAACTCACAGTCATCTTCGTCCTGACGGTCATCACAAAGATTTATATCGTACATTTTTTGAACACTTTGGGACTTACACATCCTAGCAAAATGACCATAATTGTTACACACATAACACTGAACACTATGCGCCACATTTTGACCACAACCGTGACACTGTTGCTGTGCGGACTGCGCGGGCGCTGGCCCCTGGCGGCCCGCGGCGGCGCGCTGGCTGCGGGCCCTGCCGCGCCGGCCTCCGCCCCGTCGGGCGCTGCCGCGCACCGACACTGCCTCCACGCACGCAGTGGACGAACCTGGAGCGCCCCGCGCCTCCAGGCATCGGCTGCTGTCCATCGACACCTCGTCTGCTTCACAGATCTTCACCGCTTTATCTAACGTCAAATCGTCCGCTCTTAACAACCGGTCCCGTACTACTGTGCTGCGTATTCCACAAACAATGCGGTCGCGTATGAGCTCCTCTTCCAAGGATGTAAAAGCACACTTCTTACTCAACAAACGTAATGCAACTACGTACTGACTTATAGTTTCACCTTGTTCCTGGTTCCGGCTGAAAAAATTATACCTCGCTACCGTTATATTTGTTTTAACGCCAAAGTGCTTGTCTAATTTCTTAAGCACAGTGTCTACGTCATCACGATCTTCTTTCTTCTCGAATGTTAGCGTTTGGTATGCATCGAAACCGTCGGTACCAATCAAATTAATAAGTAAGCTGGCCTGAACTGCGGAATCTTCTTTATGAACGCCAGACGCCTTTAGAAACAAGAGAAATTGCGTTTTCCACTTTCGCCACGCCTCAGCCCGGTTGACTGGACTTCCATCGATACATAATTCCGGCGGTGGTCTTGCGTGTTCCATGCTATTTATATTTATTTTCAATAGAAAATAACTCTGTACACAAAACTAACACGAAACTAGTCAGCAAAACAAATGATAACTATTTAATTCTTAATTAAATACACCGCTGTCACCATGATGTGTAATGCAAACGAGATGGTAGTTTGACAACTGTTTTATTACCAAAGACTACCCACAACAATTATTATGTGGTATTTTCTTATCAAAATGACTGCACCATGCGCCATTGCTCTTTATTTTATCTATCTCGTCTGGAAATATTAAGTTTGTACCTGTTTACGCCGTTCTTTAAAGAACGTCTCTTTTCTATTTTTATTAATTAATTTATTTCAATAATGAAACGAACGGTCTTCATATGTCTACCATCCCTGTCCCTTTTTCTCGTATGAGGCAAAAGAAGATAGAAGACAATGAAGACATCAAGGCTCCAGCCAATCAGTGCTCAGCTGTCACTCTCTTCTGTCAAGTTCGCCGCCGTGCGAAGCGCAATCGCAGGACGCTGTTATTTTCCTAATTTAAAAATTATAAACTAACTCGCGAGTATGTGAAATAAATATAACAAAATTAAAGTGCAGTGTTACGTTACGGTGCAATGAAAGCTTCTATCAACAAAAATACATCATTTTATGGAAGAAAACTTATGGAGCGCTGAACCCCAACTGAGCATCGAAGAAACCATCAGGTTAGCCTCTATTACTCTCTTTCCTAGTTTTCTGACCATAATTGCTGGTCCTTCGAGCCGGATCCCTTATTTCTCGTTTCATTATTCGTTTTCCACACCTTCCATTCCACACCGCGAAATCACGCCGCCATTACGGCGCCCTGTTTGGCCATACAAACGTGGCCGGCTAAGCGCTTCACATTCCATACATCGTTCATAAGAACGGTCGCATTTCTTAAAATACGCATTAAATTAATATTTACGGATTATTCCGTCGCATATTTTCTTACTACTCGTAAACCTCACGCTTTAAAATAGCTCCCACGCATAACCTCAAATAACAATTTGGCAATTTATTGCTTTGTTCCCCAACGCTCGCCGCCATAGGCATATTCCGCATTTATTTGCTATATAAGTGCATCTTGCAACATGACTACTTCCGAACAAAAACTGCAGTTTAAAATTATAACGCTTAGTGCTAAATAACAAAATTTGTTTAGTTTACTTCAAACTATGTATAATTTGAGTACCGAAGTATCTGAAAACGATGAAAAGAAAAACTTATTTCTTATTCGTATTAAATCAATTGAGCATGTGAGAAAAGAATTCATTGAAGTCACAGAACAAGTCAACTTGGCCAATCTAGAATTCAATTCTAAATATGTTGCTGATTTTAAGTCGTTGCTTTCATTTGATGAGCTTTATTGCCATGTCAAATCGGTTGAGTCTACTTTACTAACAATGACCAGTAAGTCCACATCGCTTAAAAATAACAATAACGAAATTTTAAATAAAAAATTGCCAGCTTTGGAGTTGATGTCCTTTGATGGGTCTCCTAATAATTGGGTTTTATTTTATGAAAACTTTACTGCTTTGATACACAATAATCCCAATTTGTCTGATGCTGAGAAGGTTCAGTACCTCATCGGTAAGCTTTCTGGCAAGGCATTGTCAGTCTGCGCAGGCATCCCGCCAATCGCTTCTAATTATCAAATTTTGTGGAAGGCTTTAGAGGACAGGTATCAAGATAATCGTTCACTGGCTACTATGTATTTAGACCAGATGTTAAGTTTTAAACCTATTCAATCGCCCTCTCAAACTTCATTAGATTCTTTTATTGAACGCTATTGTGCAACTCATTCCGCTTTCAAACAGTTAAAAATTCCTGATTTAGCTGACTTCATTGTCACACACATAGCTTTATAAAAATTAGATAAAGAAACTGTCACTTTATTTGAACAGGCAAATCGAGATGAAACGCTACCTAGCTTTGATTCATTATTAAAATTCATAAAGGAACAAAGTAAGATTTATATGCTCCGCAGTCCCAATACTTCAAAGTTTAATTCAAATAATAATACTAATTCAAAGCCACTTAATAATAATAAATTCCAGCAAAAATCAAATAAACCACAAGACCAGTCTTTCTCTGTTATTCAAGAAAATAATAATAATAATTTTCAAACGCAATTCCCTGAATGTGCTTTTTGTAAGAATGGCAATTCTCACCCTTTATACAAATGTGATTCTTTTCTCACTCTTGATCCCGCTTCACGCTATAATTTTATAAAAAATAACAATATGTGTGTGAATTGTTTAGGTTTTCACAAGGTAAGGTTGTGTAAATCTACTCATAGATGCAATGTATGCCAACGCATGCATCATACCAAATTACACATTGAAAATGGTTCACCCATTGTCGAACCTACGACCCAGTCGTCACCTGCCGCTGCGTTCAATCCGCCGCCCGCCGTTAACTTAACTCCGTCGCGCGCGCACCCTCCCCGCGCCGCGCAACCGCCGCCCGCGTTCTCCTCGGCTACTCCGCCGCTAGTCGACCTCACCGCTTCGCGTCAAACGCATGCCGCCGCTTCACAACAAAATAACTTAACTTAAACTACGAGCGCGCGTAATTATTTTACAGGTTCGACCGTTTTACTGCCTAGTGCAATTGTTTATGTTTACAATAGTGCTGGAGAACGTTTCTCTGTGCGAGTTTTCTTAGACAGCGGTTCGATGTGCCACTTCATTACAAAATCTTGCTGTGATACATTAAAAATAAATATTCAACAGGCGCCTTCTACAATAAAAGGTATAGGCCTTGCTGAAAAACCTGCTATGGGTTTCGCGCAGTTTAGTATACATTCCCGCTTTGATTCGCGTTGTTATTACAGCATAAATGCACGCGTAATAGATACAATTACTGATAAAATTCCAAACGCTTTTATAAATACGTCTAACCTCGATCATCTACGCGACTTACCTTTAGCAGATGAATATTTTCATACGCCCGGTGATATAGATTGCTTAATTAGTAACGAGTTGTTCCCCTTCTTGTTGGGTAGCAACAGGGTTGTTTCTTCCTCGTCGAATGCCGTCGGAGTGGAGACCGCCCTGGGCTATGTCGTGATGGGTAGGGCCGACTGCATAACGCCGCCGCTTCTAAGTCATTCATTTCACGTGACAGTTGAACCCAATTTAGAGTCTTTGACTCAAAGGTTCTGGGAGCTGGAATCAGTACCTACTAAAAACCATATGAACCCAGCCGAAGTCGCTTGTGAAACTATTTTTTCTAACACGCATACGCGAGATGTTACAGGTCGCTATATTGTTACTCTTCCTTTCAAACACGATCCTAGTGAGCTTGGCAGTTCTTATGAGCGCGCCAAGTCGCAGTTATTGAGATTAGAAAAGAAATTGGACTCCATTCCCGAATTACGCTCCGATTATAATGCTACTATACAGGACTATATCGACAAGGGTTATTTAAATAAAATTGATAATCCCGCGTCAGGTCCCTCTTATTATATTCCGCATCACGCTGTATACCGCCCGGAGAAGTCGACGTCTAAGACTAGGATCGTCTTAAACGCCAGCTCTAAAACGAGTACGAATAAGTCGCTTAATGACATTTTATATGCGGGTCCAAATTTGCAAACAAATATATTTAATTTATTAATTAATTTGCGTTTATTTCCCGTCGCTATCTCCGCAGACATTGAAAAAATGTTTTTCCAAATTAAATTAGCTCCACGCGATCACCGCTATCAGAGAATTCTTTTCAGATTTAGCGCTTCTGACCCTATTTCTACTTACGAATTTAGTTGTGTTTCCTTCGGAATGACTAGCTCTCCGTACCTTGCGATGCGCGTTATTAAACAGCTCGCGTCCGACGAAAATAATCAGTGGCCCCTCGCGGCTCAAGACGCTTCTAAGTTCTTTTATATGGATGACTTTATTTCTTCCATCGCTACGGTTGAGGAGGCCGAGGAACATTATCGCCAGCTCATCCATCTGTTTCAATCCGGTGGCTTTAAATTAGTGAAATGGATTTCAAACGAAGCCGAGCTAATGAAACGCATTCCCGCGGATCATCGTGCTTCTAACGTCATTAATTTCGACAATAACGCTATAACAAAAATTATAGGGCTTCAATGGAAACCTTATGAGGATTCCTTCCTTTTTAAAGTAAATTCTGACGCTTCTAAGTGTACTAAACGCACTATACTCTCGGCAGCCGCTCGCCTTTTTGATCCACTTTCCTTGTTAGGTCCAGTAACCGCATTATTAAAACTTCTAGTCCAAGAGTGCTGGAAACAGAACTTGGATTGGGACGACGATGTTCCCACCTCCATTGAGAATCAGTGGGCTCAATTTCAAAACGAACTTCACCTTCTCGAAAATATTAAAATTCCGCGGCATATAGGTATATCTCCGGAAACCTGCCATGTGACGCTTATTGGATTCTCCGACGCCAGCGAGACTTGCTATGGTGCAGCAGTTTACCTCCGCGTTAGCAGAGACGCGCACTCTGAAGGTCAACCCACGCTTCTCTGCTCTAAGTCTAAGGTCGCTCCTACTAAGAAGGTGACATTGGCCCGCCTCGAGCTTTGTGCGGCGCTTTTACTTTCCAATTTGATTGCTGTCATTCGAGATTATATCTCTGATCGCGTCCACATAAGTGATATTTTCGCTTTTTCCGATTCCACGGTGACACTTTCATGGATTAACGCGGCACCCTATCGCTTTCAAACATTCGTAGTTAATAGAATCGCTGCTATTAATGAAAATCTACCTACATCCCATTGGTACCACATCCCGGGCAAGGAGAATCCCGCTGATATTATTTCCAGGCCAGTAATGCCTAGTAAACTCATTGACAATACGCTTTGGTTTCACAGACCCATATGGATGGCAAAGCCCATTCATATGTGGCCCGTGGAGCCACTTTCTGAACTTTCAAATGTAGGTGACTTACCCGAGTCCAAATAAGTGTCAAATCTTGTCCAGATTGATAAAGGTAATAATGACTTAGGTCACATATTTTACGACCTCGCTTCCCGCGTCTCTAAAAGTTCTTGCATATATGTGCTTATATTCTGCGTTTCTGTAGGATTATTAAAACACGCGGATCTCTGTCAGTCACAGACTTAGAAACCACTGAACGCTACATTATCAAATGTATTCAAACCCGACATTTTAGTAGTTCCATTAATTCCAATTCCAAATTACAAAGATTAAATGCTTTCATCGACGAAAACGGACTGATTCGTGTCGGCGAAGCTTACGTCATTCTAATCTAAATTTTACTCAAAGACATCCCGTTGTTTTACCCGCCAAGGACCCCATCGTTGTTTGAATCATTGACTTTTATCACGTTTTTAACTTACACCCCGGACCAAACCTACTTTTATCTCTATTACGACAGAATTACTGGATTATCGCCGCGCAGAGTGTGGTACGCCAACGCGTTCAAAAATGCAATGTCTGCTTTAAGCTTAAGCCTAAGAATACATTCCCTCCGATGGGTGACTTACCGTCGTTCCGCGTGAGTGAGGTTAAGAGTTTCGTTTTTACCGGAGTCGACTACGCCGGTCCCTTCTTCGTAACGCCTTATCGCCGCCGCGGTGTCAAAATCACCAAGGCGTATTTGTGCCTTTTTATTTGTTTGACCACCAAGGCTCTACACCTTGAGTTGGTCTCAGATCTCAGCTCCAAAATGTTTCTTGCGGCATTCAAACGCTTTATTAGTAGAAGAGGGCCCGTCTCTATGATAGTAAGCGATGGAGGTGCTAACTTTCTAGGCGCGAAACGCAAGTTAGACGATTTATACAATCTACTCACTTCTGACGCTCATAATAAATATATTGATCAGAATTTAGCTGATTTTCGCATTCAATTTAAAAGAAACCCCCCTTATTCTCCTCATTTTGGAGGTATTTGGGAAAGTAATATTAAATCCGTTAAAAATCATTTGTTCAAGGTTATCGGAAGTCAAATCCTCACCTACGAGGAACTAAATACCGTTCTCGTTCAAGTTGAGGGCATACTTAATAGCCGTCCGCTATGCGTGTTGAGTTCAGACCCTTCGGAGCTCACTTAAAATATTTGCCCACGGAAAACGTCAGTAAAATCCCGGATAATCGACTCAGTCGTTATCAACTTTTAAGTAAACTCGTTCAATCCTATTGGTATAGATGGAGGGTAGAGTATCTGACTTCTCTTCAAAGCAGGCAAAAATGGAATACACCTGCTAATCCCATTCAAAGGGGTTGCATTGTTGTTATACGCGAGGACAATTCGCCACCGCTTAACTGGCCTCTGGCCGTTGTCGAAGAAGTATTTCCCGGTAAAGATGGCATAGTACGCGTTGTTAAGGTGAAGACTAAGAATGGTAGCTATACCAGGCCAGTCGTACGACTCTGTTCCTTACCGCTCCAATGAATTCTACTATAATTTTCTCATTCTCACAATTAAATTAAGAATTGCAATATTATTAAGCTAATTGTGACTTAACATTTTTCTTTTCATTTTATTTCATTCACTATATTCCCATAATTATTAAGTGCTCTTCTGAAGGCATTCCTTCAGCCCGGGCAAGATGTTTACGCCGTTCTTTAAAGAACGTCTCTTTTCTATTTTTATTAATTAATTTATTTCAATAATGAAACGAACGGTCTTCATATGTCCACCATCCCTGTCCCTTTTTCTCGTATGAGGCAAAAGAAGATAGAAGACAATGAAGACATCAAGGCTCCAGCCAATCAGTGCTCAGCTGTCACTCTCTTCTGTCAAGTTCGCCGCCGTGCGAAGCGCAATCGCAGGACGCTGTTATTTTCCTAATTTAAAAATTATAAACTAACTCGCGAGTGTGTGAAATAAATATAACAAAATTAAAGTGCAGTGTTACGTTACGGTGCAATGAAAGCTTCTATCAACAAAAATACATCATTTTATGGGAGAAAACTTATGGAGCGCTGAACCCCAACTGGGCATCGAAGAAACCATCAGGTTAGCCTCTATTACTCTCTTTCCTAGTTTTCTGACCAATACCTACCTACCTACTTTTTGTGATTTTACTTTTAATTTTGTTTATGAAATAAAGGTACCTATCGATAATAACTTATTGTAAATGAATTTAAAATATCTCACTAACAATAATAGGTATTTAATAGGTATAAATGGTAATACCTACATAAAATTATAATACCTGCATGAAATAATATAAAGTAGAAAACGGTATGAAATAGGTTTAATACATAAAAAAGAAATAACCATCTGAATATGTACTTATTCTATGATTGTAGGGGGTGACTGACCACGAAACTGATTACTAGAGTTGCGACCATCTCATTATTAAATTTAATTTTGATTTTTCTTTTTTTTGGCTTTTTTTGAAACACCTTGTATATTGATTGCACTGACGGATCTAAAAAATAAAATGGTGGAAAAAAAATTTCGGGTGTTTCCCATGTACACGTCAAAGGGCAATAGATTTTTTTTCGCCGACATTATCGAGTGGGATAGCTTTTTACAAGATAGAAGTGGTTTCCTACGACCGTTTTTTTGATTCAGCAATCCGTTTGCGGTACATTAATTTTGGAATAATTCACGAGGGCAGCATTTTCGACGAAGTTTACCCTAATCCAAATTGGTAGCCATACAAAGTTCCACTAATAAAAATAAATTTCGCGCTCGCTTCGCTCGCGCATCAAATACTTCCATTTTGTTGTATTTAGGTCAAAACTAAAGTTATATCTTTCAGCGATAAATTTAAAATGGTGATACCGCCGAAACACAACAAAAAAATAAAGGAGACGAGATTTAAAAATGAATGAAAGTATTTAATTAAACAAAAAATGATTACAAAAATTCGACGTTGTCCAAGAAAAATTAATGATTATAAAAATTGCACAATTAAATTAAATTTTAAGGTGTAAACCGAAACTTAACATACAGGAAATCCTAATACGCAAAACAATTTTCAACGTATGGATATTTTGTTTGGAAATGAAGTGCAGGATAATTTTGAACAGTTACAATACCAAACATAAATTTAAGAACGTGGCCAAACTATAAATTATTATCTGATGCAAATAGGTAAAATAATTCGACGTCGAATAAATACCCCACCTACTTGATAGATAAAACCAAAGCTGATACAATTGACACTTTTTGACAAAACTAAATTAAGTAAATTTAAGGTAATGGATAAAAAACTTAGCTACTGGTCTTCCAGAGGCCGCTGGTAAAACCGCTATGGAATAGAGGCTGGAACAGGTGGTTCGGGTTGCTCAAATTGGGTACACGTCTGTCTGTACACTCAGCGGTAAACTGCTGCCCAATCTTTTTCTATGTCATAGATTGAAAGCACTGAAACTACAAACATTCCAAATTGGACTAGGATACCTAAAAGGTCACGATACCCGAAAGAGCCCAAAAGGAAGAAAAAATTAAATATATAAGTATTTATTAGAATAGTAAGGATGTCTAGCTAGTGTAACCTATACAAGAAGGACATTCTCCTCTTGCAGGTCGTGAAGTAATCCCCCCAGGTCAAATGATAACCAGATTTGATTTAAACCATAAGACCCAGGATTCTCGTAACTGTTACAAGAACAGTCAGATAGAGTATTTGTCTGAGCGTGAAGAAGATGTTGTAAAAGTGTATAGCGTAAGTAGGGTAGAGTAGGCGTGTGAGAACAAAAAAAGAAAAGGTGAAAAACTTACATTTTGATAATTAAAAAAAAGGCTCAAATAATAACATTTCCAATATAAATTATATTCCAATTATTTCCAATATAGCTCCAAATCAAATTGGTAATTATTTCGTGTATTTTATATCACTTCATTTAAAAAAAAAAGACTTTCACTAAGAAACTCGTGTCACATTAACCAAAATTTTTTGTCGAATGGCCTGACAATTTCAATTCCAAACAAAATCCAAAAATCAAGCAAATTCTAAAATTTTGAAATATATTGAATTAAAAAAAAAACTAGACCGGAAAGAATAAGAGAACATAAAAAAGATCGCAAGCAGAAATGCTGCAACACCCCCTTTCTACAAAAAAAAATAAAAAAAATTTGAACACCCTGTATACCCCAAAAAAAAATTTTTTTGCCAACCCTACAAGGAAAAACTAAATTTAGTTTAAGTTAAGTTAAGTCTAAGTTGAAGTTAAATTTAAGTTTAAGTTTAAGTTAAGTAAAAGTTTAAGTTTAATTAAATCCAGTTAAAAAAGAAAAGGTTGATATTAAATAAAGAAACTTAAATAATACCAACAACAAATAATCGCGCATTAACATAAGTAGAACAAAAACATTAATTAAAACTACTCATACGCGATAACAACAAAGTTTACTAACTCGAATTGAAAATCATGAAATTCACAAAAAGTGCAATGTCACAAAACATCACAACGAACTAATTAACCTAAAAGAAGAGTAACTGGGAACAACATCCAAAGCTATTTTTCAAGTACCAACTAAGAACAACACGCGAGCAATACCTAGAAGTTACAAGAAAAATAAACACAGCCGGGAATCCCAAACGAAACGACTCAACATTAAAACCTAGCCCTAAATAACTAACACTAAGAGATATCAACAATATAAACAACAAAAATAACTAACTATTACGTAATAATTTACGTAAAAGTTTCCTAAAACTTTCAAAACGTCAACAACTGACGACAAATAGCAAACACCACAGACCTAGACTTCAAAGAAAATAATGGACTGTCAGTCAACTCGGACTTGACAGTCAAAAATAGTGGTTGCCATCTTCTATGTCTATGTTGCCACCATAATGGCCATGCAAAACCATACCATAAATATAGTTCAACTATGACGTCCACAAATGTAAGACCACAAAGCAAAAAAAATTGCCAAAGCAAAAAAAAGATTAAATGTCTTTGGAAAAGAACACTGACTGCAAAGACAAAAATTGAACAAATCAAACATAACAGGCAACAATGGCTGTACAGCCCACCCGACCAATGAAAAAAGAAAAAAAAACTTTGTCTAAGGGCAAAAAGATATAGACCCAAAGACGACCAAAAAGGAAAAGAAAAAAAGTTCTTTAACCAACGACGAAAAAAAGACGTTATTTGAGTATATCTTTAATATGATAAATGGGCATAGTACATTTTTTTGCTTAGTTATGTAATGGACTTCCGAAATTCACAATGTTCATTTTAAATCGAATTTTATGTTTATTTGTTATAATTCACTAATCTTGCATTTTTGTTACAAATCATTTTATATCATACCTTAATTTAATTGTAATTTGCTTAATTTAGTCCATTACGTTACTTTTATGACTTTTCCATCTATTTTTTTTTCTTTTATCCAGAAAAATATAGATTTTCTCTGCAATTAGCAAATTTAAAATAAAGATAAACCGTCTGGCTATAATTTATTTAATGAATGTTTTTATTTATTTTCAATTGAAATAGTTTTAAATACAATTTCAGTCTCTAAAATAATGGGACAGTTCCGTAATAGGATTTTTTATGTAACGTAATGGACATGTAAAGGCATGTCTAAATAACCATACGAAATGATTATTTTTGGAAAGAAAAAAAAATATTTTCAGTCTTAAACGTTTTATTAGGTATACCTAATTTCATAGCTAAAATTAACTGTAAAACTTAGTAATTGCTTTTTCTTCCGTCTTTGATTTCTTTCTTGGTCTTTCCAAGGTTGTCTTTTTTTTAGATTTCTCTTCTTCACTAAGTTCTGCAATCTTATTTTGGCATTTTTTCAGTCTTTTTAATTTCTTCTTCTAATGAGCTTCGTATTTTGCTGGGTTTTGGTTTAGTTTTTCTCTGTATCTCTTCGCCCTTTCTTTTGCTGTTAACGCCATTTTATATACTATAAGTATACAGGAACCTAAGAACAAAAAAAAAACAATTAGTGCGTTATTTACTTAAGTCTACATACTCGTTCTTATTTTAATAATTGACTAAGAACCATATTGTAAATTATAGTTGTTTCCCGCAATGCAAGTTTAAAAGAAAATCGTGAATGTTCCTTGCTATAATAATTATTATTTTTGATTTTTATTTTACATACAGTTTAAATTGAGAACCCCCCTTTTTTGAAGTCGGTTAAAATATTTGAACCTTCTCCTAAATGTAACAAATACTTTTCTGAAAACCGCATCAAAATCGGTTCAGCCAAACGCGAGATAATCGCGGACAAACATACATACATACAGGTCATACTGAGAACCTTCTTTTTTTTGAAGTCGGTTGAAAATAACATGTAATTCAATCTCGATCATCACAATTTTGAAAACAATCTAATTTAATACTTAATAGTTTTTAAACACATAACCTCTCTTTCAATGTCGGTTATTGCAATATGAACTTGGCCTTATAGTTCCATTACGTAACTTTTTGTGTCCACTTAATACATAACGTTTTGTATAGGACGTTACGTATTTACGCCGGCCGGTATTTTATTTTGATTTTAGGTATTTCTAATCCTTATAGATAAGGATTAAGTGAATTCACTTATAAACTAGTAAATTACGCGATGTGTCAAATGACTAAGAATGACATAAAATAAAACTTACCTTCATTACTCGGCAAACGTGCTGGACACAATTTTTTGACCACAAATCGGTCTTACTATAACACGGCTTACAGAGCAACTGGCGATATGTTTTTCAAAAAATGGCATCTGCCATAGATAAAATAATGTTGCTATTGTAAGGTTCCGTTAAATATTTTAGCCATTTTTGCACTTTATTAAATATTTTTAAATGTTTAACTTAAATTAAATAGTTCGATGAATGACTCTTTCCGGTACAACTACTGACAGACAAAACAGTAGCAAAGTTTAGTGGCTAACTTCATGCGAAATTCAAAACGGGAAGAGGAGTTTGGCTGACGGGGACATTCGTTGCCTGGCAGTTGAAGAGAGTAGTCGTGTCCTTAGAAAGTGTAGTTAACGGAAGTGTCCGTTAAAATAGTGAGATCTAAAATATAATTAAATTGTACATTACCACGAAGTGGAAATATACGTTTAAAAGAGGTCTGGTGTTTCCTTTGGATTGATGCACGTTTTACACCTCAGAAGCGGAAAAGGACAACGCATAAACGCGTAAGTAACACGCCTTTATTGTTTTAAAGGAAACCCTTTTGATGTAGATATTTCATGATTAATTAGATACAACGGCAATAACCGATCTATCATAAAAGGAAATCGTTATGAAGGTAGATGGTTAACTATTTTTAGTTATTTTTAAAATTCTATATTTTGGCAGCGCTATTTTCACTGCTATTATGTGCAATTGGTAGAATGGTCTTTCTTTTACATAGAATGACGTCATCGATGTCTTAAGATACCGACTCGGTACCTGGGAATTTATTTATACACATATAAATGTACATTTTTGAACAATAATTGTAAGTGCTTTGAATTTTTCTCTCTACCTACATTCAATCTATGATCGAGAACAAAACTACTGTAACCAACGGAATCAAATATGGTGGCACCGGATTACTCGAACTGTGTGTAGGGGTTTCTTAAAGGGGTCTCGAAATTTGATTATTTTTGCGCTAGGAGTAGCCGATTTGAAGATATGACTACTTTTATGAATTCCTTATATATTTTGATTGTTTTTTTTTCTATTTTGAATTTTGTTTGTTTGTTCTACATTGAATACATTCGTAACGTAAATGTAATTTTATAAGCAGTTAGAATGGAGGTTTGCGTTTTTTTTTTTTTTGTGAGTTTCAGAACGTGGCAGGCAGCAGGGAGCACGCGCGGCTCCTGCCGCAGCTTGGGTGCTCGCAGCCAAGGGAGCGTCCGCGGCTGCGGTCGCAGCCTCTGCCTGCGGGAGCGGGTACGCCGGCTGGAACGGGGTCTGGAGAGGGCGCGAGATGGCGGGCATCGTGGTCAGCGGAGCGAGCGGCGTGGTAAGCGGAGCGAGCGGCGTGGTCGGCGGAGCGAGCGGCGTGCTCGACGTTGCGAGCAGCGCGGTCTAAGCAGCGATGGCGCTAGGCTGGAGAGACGCAACGCGCGGGACTCTGCGAGCGCCGGACACCAGGATAAAAGGTCATGTAGCCCTTCATTTTTCAACTAATGACTTATTACAAATTGCAAAGTCTACAAAAGATTTGCTGCCATCTCAGCCGTCAAATTCGATCAATAAATGTGCATCGGTTTATGCCTGGGATGAGAAGACGACCGTCCATTTACCATGCAAAAATTAACGGGACTCTCTAAGACTTGGTATGAGAGTTTGAATTGATCGACCGGTCCTGGGTTCGATTCCCAGTCGGGGCAAATATTCGTGTAAAAAGGAAATGATGTTCTCGGGTCATGGGTGTTTTTTTTAGTTTTTATGTATATTCCGAGAGACCCACGACACAAGGGAAAACCTCGATGGGGGCCCTGAGTGTGTAACGTTTATATTTATTTAACTTTTGTTAGAAATTTGCTCTTTTAAATCAGTGTAAAATAACGGGTAGGCACGCATCATCCACAGTATCGGCGATCGAAAAAAAAAATTAGGTTAAGCACACTAGCTTTACGATGCGTTTAACCGGATCAACTTTTGTTTTTTTTTTTACTTACGCAGAAGCCTAATTTAAAGCACAAATCTGGAGCCACTTCTGAAAGTAGGTCCAACAATAGACAGAAGAACCAGGCTTATATTGTTATAGCTGCAAAGAAGCTGGCCATATTCCAACTGTCCCAAACCACTAGTCAAGTTTACCCACTGTCAGAAGATAGAACACACTACCGAAACCTGACGAGTTAAAAAAGCATCTGAATCGACGAAGGTTTCCACAATCGCCAAAAGTCAAGGACAAAATAGATTTATTTCATAGATTTTTCTTTATAAGTATGAGACGGGTTAACTTTTGACCATAATCTTGACCACGATCATAGATGAGGTCGACGATGGAACATTCAGGAAAATAAGTCAAGTTACAATAAAAGATTTAAATACATTCATACATATTCGTTCTACTGACTCTACTCCTAAGGTCATCTTTCCCAGAGAAGAATAGGCAAGAGCGCTCTTGTAAATCTCATTACAAGCCTCATTTTCAAATTTTGACTAAATCTGAAATAACTCTAGAGCTAAGTAGTTTATTCCCATGGCTGCAAAACTATGTGCATTTCAAGTTCTATAGTCCAAATGAAATAGTGAACATTGACGGCACAATCCTGGAGAAGCATTTATAGATTAACGTAGGGAAATAACGTTGATTAAACAAACAAGTTTCGCGAAACTGGGTGTTTAACACGACAGAGTTCCTCTAATGATGAAAGGTTGTGGTTATAACCTAGTACGGTCACTTTGATCAGATTTGTGTCTGTCGATTGACGGTGCTGGTGCAACGGTTTCGTGTATGTCCCAAAACGTTGCTCGAAAAGCCAATGCTGATCGGAAAAACGTTCTCAGAACAACCTCATTTTGTAGTTTATAAGGCTGTGACCAAGTTGCATTTTTTGTATATCTGTGTCAAGATGCCAGGCTCATTATTAGATTAGGTCGTTTATTCCTACATTATCGATTTCATAATTACAATGGATGTCAAAAAGTAAAATGAATAACACTCCCGTCAAAAATAAAAATAAAAATGTAGTTTGAATCGAATTGTGATGGTGGGACACAGTAAGCTTTTTGGTATGACAAGCGTTAGAGCAGCGACCGAAACACTTTTTTCTGGCAGCTTAAGGTTAGATACGAAGGTTGTAAGGAAACCGAATGATCAGTATGTTGTATGTAGTATACACTGTCAAAAATGTTTCCTTTTCTGTAACAGTAACTCCATGCTCTAAACCGCGTAAGCTTCAGGAAAACTTCGTATTTCCTCGGGCTAAGAAACTGAAGGATTTTAGAGATCAGTTAATATTTCTGCTTTCAGGCATCTGAAAGGTATCTCATCTCTGGACAGGATAAGACCAGACTGTTAGAACTTCTTCAACGCTATGACCGACTCTGAAACGCAAAATCCAGTAAAATCTATATTCCACTTACGTTGAGTTGTTTCCCTCACTATTGTTGCTTTACACGTTATTTACAAAGATTAAACGACTTGACAACCCTTACTCTCAAATATATATATGTATTTCATCTAGGTTCATAAATTTAGAGAAACTAAATTTAATTTGTACCAGTTAGCTTCCTCTGATTCATTAGCCTAGAATATGTGCTGTATTAGGTTGGCCTTGTGTGCCGCTTTAGGAAGGCCTTGTGTGCCGCATTAGGTTGGCCTTGTGTGCCGCCTTAGGAAGGCCTTGTGTGCCGCATTAGGCTGGCCTTGTGTGCCGCCTTAGGAAGGCCTTGTGTGCCGCTTTAGGCTGGCCCTGTGTGCCGTAGTTAGCTGGCCCTGTGCGCCAAAGTGAGACTGGCCCTGTGTGCCGTAGTTAGTCGGCCCTGTGTGCCAAAGTTAGACTGGCCCAGTGTGCCGTAGATAGGTTATTTGTTGTTATAATTAGAAGTGTATGACAATACATACATATTAGTCTAGAATATGTGTTTCTTTACATATAAACCCTGTCGGGCATTGCAACAATGGAACGGCAGGCGGACTGGCATTATTGTTAATTTAATTGTTTTATTTATTAATATGTGCCTAATTCTAGAAAAGTATATCTATGTTTTTGCCATCGCTATGCTAACCGTTTTTCTGACTCCCGCATACAAAGGTCCGTATCGTGTAGTAAAAGTTATAGGTAACAATTGGTACAAGGTTGCTCCTACATCTGGATTTAAAGGGATGAAAAATAAATGTACGACCATGGTTGCCACTGAGAGAATGCAGTCGTGGATACATATAGCGGTACTAGAGGTCAATGATAATGCGGACGAAGTCGATACTGTAGATGAAGAAGTTGTCTATTATAAGTGAGGAAATTTTACTCTAGTTGATTTATACTTGTGTTTATTAATTATTTTGTTTAAAGTTGGAATATGATACTTAGTCCACTTATGTATTTGTTTCAGGTCATTGGCGGATGTCGAAAGGATAAGGCTACCATCTGGCCTGGGACAAATACACAGATATAACGGATTGGATGGATAATTGGATGGATAATTGGATGGAAAATTGGATGGATAATTGGATGGTTAATCGGATGGTTAATCGGATGGTTAATCGGATGGTTAATCGGATGGTTAATCGGATGGTTAATTGGACAGTTAATTGGATGGATAATTTAATAGATAAATGGATGGATAATTTGGATAGATATCGAATGGATAACATGATGGATAAACCGGTTAGATATCCGAATAGTTAATCGGATAAGGAAATGGATAGATATTTTGATGAATAAATAGCTATAAGTGTACCTATTTGAGTATCAAGTTGTTTATAACCTTTTGTAATTTAATTCCAAAGATATACTCGTATACTTTATCTTACGTTGTATATTCACAAACAACAACATCATTTATCTTACGTTGTATATTCACAAACAACACGTTCTATATTCACAAATCATGAACAGCTAGTCACCTAATCATAATTATGGTTGGATATGTCAGTATTTGTTTTGTAAATTGATTTAAAATTTTTGGTTGGATTAGATGTTGCACTTTGTTAAGTAGCGGTAGTTTATCTAAGCTATTGAATTGTAAAATTTTGTTCGTCTATACAGCATTCTGGGGTAAGATAGATTAAATTTATATTATAAATTGCTATTTTATTTATTTATTGCTATTTATTGTTGGACTGTGTTTTTTTTACGTTAACATTTAATACATTAAATATATATACTTTTGATACGTACTTGGATACATAATAGTAGATTAAGCAACAAGGGGATAAACAGTGTATTATGTCACGGGCAGCAAATTAAATTCTGAGCGTAATGAATGAGTCTAGTTAATTAAGATGTTATGTTAAATCCTGAATGAAGCGAAGGATTCAAGTCTGCCTAAGACTAAGACACATACACCTACTGTGAGGTTAAATAAAAAAATAAATTATAAATTCATCCCATCAATAATGTTTTGAGCCTCCGTTTCTATGTCAGAGTCGCTGGAATTACATCAAGTTTTTATACTAAATATTTTTAATAAGGCAATAAGGCTGCCGGATTGTACACTACATTATGAACATTTGTTTTTGTTTAATGTTATGTTTTTTTTGTGTGCAATAAAGAGTATTGTATTGTATTGTAATAAAAGTAAAATCTGTTTGATGTGTCAATAGATTTTACTTTCGAAATTATTTTTGATAGAAGTTTTTGTTGAAATTTTGGCATTCCATATTTAAATGTCACTAATGCCCAAGGGAAGTTTCATAAAATTTTATTTCCCTTAAGCTATAATGGCTTACTTTTAAATATAGTATATAAAAATATTTGTTATTACTGGTTAGGGCTAGAAAATCATTATTAGCTAAAGTACAGGGATGTCCTAATCAGCCAAGTGTAAGGTTTACAACGGTACGTGTATGAGGGCATACACGTTATCAGGATGGTCGAGTGTAAGGTTCCGTTAAATATTTTAGCCATTTTTGCACTTTATTAAATATTTTTAAATGTTTAACTTAAATTAAATAGTTCGATGAATGACTCTTTCCGGTACAACTACTGACAGACAAAACAGTAGCAAAGTTTAGTGGCTAACTTCATGCGAAATTCAAAACGGGAAGAGGAGTTTGGCTGACGGGGACATTCGTTGCCTGGCAGTTGAAGAGAGTAGTCGTGTCCTTAGAAAGTGTAGTTAACGGAAGTGTCCGTTAAAATAGTGAGATCTAAAATATAATTAAATTGTACATTACCACGAAGTGGAAATATACGTTTAAAAGAGGTCTGGTGTTTCCTTTGGATTGATGCACGTTTTACACCATTATTAAAATCTAAAAGCTGTTTGGTATTTTTTTGCGAGGCAGGGGGAATAACAAGACCGTTACGTATGATGGACAGTCCACCGGGCCAAATTTCAAGGACAACACAAATATTATCTTAAATTGATTTATTACCATATTCAAAGGTTAAATAAGATTTCAAATTGAATGTTAGGTTAAAGATCTTTCGAATGACATCTGTAAAGTTACGTAAAATATAAAGCTTAACATTAAAATAACTTTGTGAACTTTGGCAGGTGAGGGTGGGACAAGCAAAAAATGGTCATTTTGTTGCTTATTTGCAGTATTTACCAAAAAGTAATGATGTTAGTATGGTTTAAAATGGTTTTACTCTGGATAAAAATATATAATTAAATTTAAAATAAAGATTCCAAGCCACTAAAACGTAAATGGTCTTAGGTATAACCGCTCTAAGACAGAGGACAAGACTATTTCGCCTTAAGCAAAAAAAAATGTACTATGCCCAAGTACCAGAGGAAGGAGAATTGACATCCTGTAACTCATAGACTTGGCGGGAAATTCTTCGAACTACACGACACTTAGTGAATCTGGGTGCAATTTTACTCGAATAATAGTCAGCGCCGGAACGTGAAAAGTTTTTACGCCACACAATATCACCGACATTTAAAATGAGGGGGTTATGACTTTTATTATAATAACTCGCATTCCGTAAAAACGCCAACGAAAGACTATCTGAAACCTTAGCAAAAACCTGATCAAGGGAAGAGAGCGCAGCCGCACGTTCAACGCGACTCTCAGCTAAATCAACGCCTCGAGTCTCGCCTACACGCCGTGAACTGACATCTAAATGAACTTCCCTTCCAAACATCAGAAAATTGGGGGAAAATCCAGTTGCCATATTTATACATGAGTTCAAATATAGTTTCACTTTGGGTAATACCTTGGCCCAACTTCGCTGGTCAGTTTCAACTAAAATACTGAGACAAGTGACCACTGACTGTTTATAGCGTTCAACAGGGTTTGCCTGCGGGGAATAATAAGGGGTATAATAAGGTGAAGGAATACCATAGGAAGCCAAAAATGTACGAAACTGGTTACTATGAAAAACTGTTGCATTATCACATAACAACGTAGGCGGAACACCATAGCACAAAAAGATATCCCTCTCAAGAATGGTAGCGATCGCTTGACTATTAACCCTTTTTACCCGACTGCCAAGGAAGGGTTATGTTTTTCGCACGTATCTTGTATGTATGTATGTTCGTTTGTAAATTTCTTTATTACCTCGTATCTTCCAAACGGCTGAATGGATTTCAACAATTAAGATATCGTTTGATTTGTCTCAAACACCCGAATGTTCTTAGGTAGGTGATTTAAAAAAAAACAAATTGGCGGAGTTTTGGCACCAAATTGTAAGTTCTTAATTTATTTTTTCTCGCCAATATCATCGAATGGGGTGTCATAGGATAGCTTCTTAAAAGATAGAAGGGGTTTACTAATAACCTTTTTCAATTCAGCTCTCCGTTTGCGAAACATTAATTTTTAAAGTGAAAATTTTTGTCAAACTCGAGTCCCCCCTCTCTACCAGCCAAACTGTTGTTTCTAAAAATGTGGAAAAATTCACGATGGTAGAATATACGACGAAATTAAAAGGAAAACTATCACAGCTAAGTTGACCCTTCAAGTTAACGAATAATGGTCGACCAAGTGCCAAACATTGTTGGGATTAATAAGAATAATATATTTATTAATATAAGATCCTTGGTACTACAGAGCTGAAATTTGGTATGGTTATACATTAGGGTGGGTCAAAAATTTTTTTTCTTGATTCCTGTATTCTAATAGCGGCAGAAGGGTGCAAAATGGACTAGAAATGACATGTTTTAAATATTATAACTTTTGCATATGATTAACTGCCTCCGGATTTACTTCAAAGTTTTTGAAATTATGGTTATAGGAGGTAACTTCTAGAGCTTTAGTTAATTAATTATACTCAGGATTTTAAATATTTTATAATGCCGTTTGACCGAACATATTGTCATTTTGCTAACTAGGGTCAATAAACCTCTTGTCGTTAGCTATTTGAGGCATGAGGGGGGTCACCGATTGCACTTAGCGCGAAACATTTCTTGCGTCAATAACACGGAAGCTAATGAAGTCGTAGGTTGTTTTTTGCTCGCTATGACTATGGAACGCACTCAAAACTCGACGAAATGTCCCCTGTTTGGTGAAATTTGTGACTTGAAAGAAAAAATATTACCTTCTTATGAGGATATAATGAAGTTTTATGCCACTACAAGTCAAGCTAGGAAATCTTTGAAAAGGAAATTCCAACAGCAAGAATCTTTGCGCAAATATCAGGAAGTACATAAAACTAGGCATCTTCTGTGCCACTTGATGCACTTTCTACTTCTTTTTATTCCGGTGAGTCTAATCACAGCAACAGCGAGCTCGCACTGCATGCAAAAACTGATCCAGCTCCGCGGACTGGACTGCTTCCGTTTCCATGGATTATTGTACTTGTGACAGATATGGAGTATCAAACAGAGCAGGGGAAGCTATCGCATCAGCAGTTCTGCAAGCGACTAACTCGACTGTACAAGTAATTGATCCCAATAAGCTACGCAGAGAACGAACGAAAACCAGCTGTTACAAAAGGAAAGCTACCTGAAGATTTAGCCAACAAATCCCCAGGTAAAATGTCTCATGCTAGGTGGCTGACTCGAGCGAATCGTGTTTTTCGTGTATACGTTTCAACGAAAACTCCATCTGAAAGTTTAATAATATTAGCAACCTATGTTGTTAAAGTTTACGCTCCGACTTGATTCGCTATCAAGACTCATCCTACTTGCAAGGATGGAGCACGACACCTGTGAAAGCTGATCTCTTCATCTAGGTACCTGTCAGCTGAACTTAAAACCAAAGTCGATCCTGTAATACAAAGAAATGGTTGTTTCGCCCATCCCGATAATTTATTATTGGTAATACTGACTGATCCGCTAAAACACATTCGTGACTTAGCTGTGCGACGATTACTGAAAGCTCGTCCCATTACATAAAACAAAATCCGTCTATTTGAAGTTCTGCAGATAAACCTAGATGCATCTTCATACATAGATCTGATGGATTGGCAGCAAAATATCACCGAACCACCGATTCTAAAAGAAATTAGTGACGAAAATTTACATTTGATAGTTGATCAAAAAGGTGAGGGTGAATAGCCTCTGCTACGTCTTCCCTGTCATACCCAAGCAGTGGAAATGGCAGTTAAGACTATCACAGAAGCTTCAAGTGCTTTGTGCAGCAAATTTGCAAGAGAAGGCTACATTAAAAACCAGATAGCGTCTCGCAAAGATATGCCAAAATTTGACAGCAAGAAGGATTTTTTGGTGAAATAAAGGCAATAAATTAGATATAATTAGATAAGGTACGGTATTTAATTTTCAAAATTAAACAACTATGTTCTATAGGCTAGTGTTTTTTTACAAAATATCATATTAAAAACCAATTTTGATACTCCTTAAGGGAATTTCCTAAAAACCTTTTTTTGTATCTTTTTCTTAATTTCAAGGTCAATCCGGAGGTTGAAGATGATATCTGATCGTAACCATTTTTTGCATATATAAAAATAACGCATTAATACACCTTTTTATCATTATTACGTTTTAATATAAGACATTTTATTTTTCTTCATACACTCGTGACCCACCCTATTATACATATCAATTGCGCCGACAGATCTAACATAAAATGTTGGGAAAAATTGTTTTTCGGGTGTCTCCCATACACATGAAAGGGCGACGGACTTTTTTTTTCTCGCCAATATCATCAAATAGGGTGTCATAGGATAGCTTTTTAAAAGACAGAAGGGGTTTACTAAGAATATTTTTCGATTCAGCCCTCCGTTTGCGAAACATAAATTTTTAAAGTGAAAATTTTTGTCAAACACAGGGGTCCCCCCCTTCTAACAGCTAAACGGTTAATTTTTAAAATGTGAAAAAATTCACAGTAGTACTATATACAGCGAAATTAAAAGGAAAACTATTACACATAAGATGGCTCTTCATGTTTGCGAATAATAGTCGACCGAGTGCCAAACTTAGTTGGGATTAATAAGAATATGTTTACTAATATTAGATCCTTGGTACTAGAAAGCTGAAATTTGGCATGGTCATACATATTGATTGTGCCAACAGATTGAAAAAATAAGATTTTGTAAAAAAAAAGTTTTCGGATGTTTCCCATACACGTGAAAGGGCAATGGATTTTTTTTTCTCGCCGATGTCATCGAGTGAGATATCATAGAATAGCTTTTTAAACGTTTCACGCTAACAGTGAGGCGAGCCAAAGGCGAAGCTATAACATATTGACATGTCAGAAGTCGTTTCATAGGTTTTTGGGGGTGCTAATTACGAAAATGACATCAAAGTTATACACAATCACCACGCGACCTGCTTTAGCAGCAGCTCGATATTATTATATTATTCTTATCAATAATATTATAGCAAAAAAAGAAAATTTGCGCTCGCTTCGCTCGCGCATTCAATACTTTCATTCTGTTATAATTAGGCCAAACTACACTTATTTCTGAAACTACAAACTTTTAAATACATTTTTGTTGATACTATAGTATTTGGTGATTTTAACATCGACTATGACAATATGCTCTTAGAATTAAGAAGCCAGCTGCATATTTGAACCATGCTGCCACGGAACCCTACAATGCGCGTGGCCCGACACGCTCTTGGTCGGTATTTTAAAGATAGTAGGGGCTTACTAATAACGTTTTTCGATTCAGCACTCCTTTTTCAAAACATTAATTTTTAAGCCGCCACTCGACTGACGACGGTACAATTTCACCTTGATCGCGTGAGGGCCCTGCGCAAAGGTTTGATCGCCCTTTGCCTTTGTCAATGTTGACATTTTGACATAGGACCGCGGCGCATGTGCGCAGAAATATCGTGCTCGAGCTTCAGTTGACGTCGCTGGAACTAAGTAATGTGAAGCTTTAAAAAAAACCTCCTAAAAAAAAATTCGCGCTCGCTTCGCTCGCGCATTCAAATCATTCGTTCTGTTATTCGAATATTTATTAATAGGTATTTGGAGATTTTGACGACGACTATAACCATAACGATAGTATAACACTTTTAAATTAATACGTAATGTTAACGATTTATATACAAACGTTTGAATCCACGTGAGGTGGTTCTTAAACTATACGAGGTGGTTCATGTAAGGCTCGTTTTTATTAGACGTTATTAGCGGTTTACTGTGAATTCAATATGCTCATATTTGAACCATGCTGCTACGGAACTCTATAATGCGCGTAGCCCGACACGGTCTTGGCCGGTTTTTGTTTTGTTTGATACACTATCACTATCAATAATTCTACATCTTGTCCGATTTACATAGGTCATAAAAGTAGGTACACGTTTTCGTTCAGAAAAGTGTACCGGAACACTAAAAAGTCTAAAATAAAATAAATTATTTAAAAAACAAAAAACCCGACTGCAAAAACATCAGCAAATAAGTAACGCACTAAAAAGAACGAAACTAGATTGAGAAAACAAACTACTAAAATTAAAACCCAATAAACTCTACTATGGTTTAGCAGACTGAATTATGAGTTGAAAGCCTAAGTTACCTAAATAATTTACAAAGAAGTGTAGTATTATATACGTCTTTCTAATTATTAAAGAAGTATTAAGTTTAAACATAGGGGGTCTATTTTTTTTAATTCAAAGGTTTATCAACAGCAGTAAAATATTATTTATTTATGGGATATACTTACAGCATTGAATCATGAGCACTATTTTCACATTCAAATTCTGATAATCATTAATTAGTTTAAATGATGTAGTAGGTAAGTACAGTGGTGTGAGGGGTGCTGTCATGATATGATATGTTCAACATACAAAAAAGACCCTCTTGGTGCTAATACCGTCTGTTACAGTAAAGTAAGTCTAGGAAGATTTGGCAGATGGTACCTATGTTCTTTGTTTTTCTCTCACTAGTAGGTATACCTTAGAGCAATTAAAATTCCAAAATATTTTGATCAATAAATTTATTAAAGTGTTTAACATTATCAATGTTGGTGAGTATTTTGATAATTTTGGGAAAAACCATAGCAGCTGAAGAGGTCCTTACATGCAATCTACTCCAATAGGCGTCTGTAGCTGGAAGATGATTCAATCCAAATCTAAAACATAAAAAATAAATTACCTAAGTATCTGCTTAAATGAATAAATTAATATAGAATTCAATCTATGTATAGTCAAGAGCACGTCAAACTTGACACTTTAATAATAATAATAATACGTTTATTTCTTCAGAACAGCACACACATACATTAAAAAAAAAGTTCAAAATATTCTTATCCTAATAAACAAGTTTAAGCATGCATATGTCTGCCGCAGTGAGGAAAAAGGCCTGGGCTCAGCGACTAATGCCAGACTGATTATCAGGCTGGCAACACTGATTTTCAGCCCTCGCCCAAGTGAGATGCGAGGGACAGAGTTAATACTGTATAATGTTAAGACTACAAATTTAGGGCCTAATTCAAGTGTTAAGTGTCTGTGTGAGTGTAATGAGGTGTGAAGGTGCATTAGATGAAGGTACGTTAATATGCAGAAACAGAAAATTTAAATTTAAATAGAGCCGAAACACAAAAAATGAAAGAAATGATTACGTGGTTGCTAGTGACCGAGATAAATATTTGGTATACCTAACTTCTGTATTTCAAGTAAGAAAAGTTTCATTTTTGTCTTGAATTTAGATTTAGAATTTAGGTTCCTAATCGGTGGGGGTATATCGTTCCAACATTTTGTTGCCCGGTAACGAAAGCTGCCACGAAAGGCCACAGAACGATGAATATACCCACCAAGCGGAGGTCGAATGTTGCGAGTACCGTACTTTTGGTGAAACCTTGTCTCAGTATTCAACTTACGATGTAGATATTCAGGCTGTTTAAATTTTATAACATCATAAACAAGACAGGCCAAATGTAATTCCCTCCGCGAATTCATGTTAAGAGAAGATGCTGCGTTCAAGACAGGTGTAATGTGACTACGTGGAGGAACTGTATAACAGAATCTACAACAAGTATTTTGGACACGTTGAAGTAAACGCTGAGTTTTTGATAGAAGACGCGGCCCAAAGACAACATCCCCGTAATTAAGCCTAGACAACACTAGGGTCTCGCTCAGCGCTATACGTACATTTTCGGAGAGTAGATTTCGTATCTTGTAAAGAACTTTTAACCAAAACATACTACTTTTGACCAGGGACAGGGACAGGGACTTTGAACTTTGGACCGGCCCCGCATTGTATGGCGCGCGGTATAAATAAGAGCTCGGCTTAAACTGATAGTGTCAAGCGTGATGTGCTTTCGACTGTTTACCTACATACCTACCTCCTACATAATGTAACTAATATTACAAAGGGAGAAAGATTTGCATAAGTTAAGTATTTTTTTCAATTTTCAATTTATGCTCCAAAACCACTAAACCAATTTTGATGAAATTGGGTACAGAGTATTGGTACTGGATTCGGAATGAAAATAGGCTGCTTTATATCCCACTGCTAGACACGATATAAAGCTTACTCCTCGCAGGCTGAATCTATACTGTCATACTAAAGTCAAAATATATGCCTCGTGGGCTGAATCTATACTGTCATACTAAAGTCAAACAAAATATATGTCGGGTAGGTACCTAGTTATTTGATTGTTTGTTTGAATTAAAAGCACTGAACCGATTTTGATAAAATTTGGTAGTTACAGAGATAGATTAAACTTTGGGAATGAATAAAAGCTTAACCGTGTGGTGATCGGCTGAGAATAACACCACCCCATCTCTTTCCGTGGGTGTCGTAAGAGGCGACTAAGGAAACACAAATGAGACCTGCCTCCTAGTAATCCATCCCAGGCAACGACACTTCATTTTTTTCTGAATCTGAGGTGTCGTCCTATGGCCTCATGCGGTGTGGTAGGCTCTGTAAAGGGCCGTCTGGTTCGCGACCACCCTCCTACCGAAATCCGACGCCAAACAGCTTGCTGTGTTCCGTCGCCGCGTGGGAGTACCAGTGCCTTTATAGGCATTTTCTGGGTTAACTCGCTCCATTGTCGACCTCATCTTTGACCTTATGGTCAAGATTGAGGTCAAGAGTTAACCCATCTTATAATAAATAAATAAAAAACTTTTTATCCCACTGCTAGGCAAAACACAACTTGTAGTCAACGCGAGCGGAGCAACAGAAGAAAGCTCAGTTTGTTTGTTTTACTTAATTGAATGGATAGGCTCTGTGGAAAGTTGTAGGTACTAATGGTTAATTTCCTCAAAATTTACTCATGGTCACAAAATCTGATAATGATAAGTTAAGAGCTTACATAAAAATGCCAGTGTGAGAGTCAACTTTACGACGAATATTATAGGTCAGCGCTATATCGCGCGTCGTTAATAACAAAAACACAGTTAGCTATAGTAACACGAAGTCTTCACTGAGTTTAAGAGCATCTTTTACAGTATTCAAGAGGCAAGGAGGCTTCATTGAAAATTGCATCAGCATCACATTCCTTGAACATCTGAAAAATAAAGTACAAATGCGTTTTTATATGCACGCGTCATGAGCATTTCTTGTAAAATGAACCACATAATAATATTCCAGTTTTACTTACTTCCACTTTTTGTTCTATTTTTATCCAATTTCACTTCATTGAACTTTATTTTGCTACAAAATTAATTTGAACCGCCATATTTGTTTTGACAATTTTGACATTTCAGCCATCCAAATTGAATGAAAAAAATAAAAAATAAATTGTCGCTGGTCTGCCTTTGTATCGCAACAGCGCCAAAATTGAATCGCTAATAAGCCCTCATGGTACGAATAAGCGTTGTAGACTTGTTTAGGTCCTAAAGTGGATCGCGCTAAGCGATCATGGTAAGCCTCCAGTTTTGTTATCTGGTTGTATTTTGTCTGTCTACCTACATGAAAGCCTTTAAATAAACTAGCTACCAAAAACCTACTAAGTAGGAACACTAGTATGTTCTTCTCCAAGGTTCAAACTGCCTAGGTACTGTAGCGAGGTTGTATACCTCGCGCGTTATCCGTCTACTTGTAAAGCCTTTTGATAGCTATTTTGTAATTAAAAGGAATTGGCTTCCTTTTCGTGGTCTATGCTGATATTTTGACACAGTCTTCTCGTAGCTTCAATCAAGAATAGTTCTTTCATTTTAATAAATATTTAAAAGTGAATCTTGACCCTCATTGACCTCCCGGCTACCCCTCTCGTTATATGGTGGTCGCGCCGGGTATAGATAATAATTAATAATTTTAAAAAATATACCCTTACGTGTTTTTCAGATTCCCAACGATTATAATATTAATGAGAAGTCTACTAATGTCAAGAATACTGTTGAAACTTTTAAAGGACCTGTGATATTAAGTTTGTGCTATTCAGAGGACCAAGGAAAATCAGTATCGTATTTTTTCATATTTATTTAATCAATTTTAATTAAATTCTATATTTAATTTAAAGATGGAATCCTGTACACGATTTGACGGATTCAATGCTGATTGTTCAGACTTTTTAAGACAATTTGAAATAGTGGCCGCCATCAACAAATGGGACGATAAAACTCAAACTATTGCAATCGGCGCCTACCTAGAAGGCTCGGCCCTCTCTTTTTTTAAAAGAATTTATCAAACTAATTTAACTTTTCTCGAAATTAAAAACAAATTCATTAGCGAATTTGATTTCGCAAGAGATTATGCAGCTGATTTTTACGCCGCAAAGCAGAAATATGATGAATCAATACTGAATTATTTTTATAGATTAGATGAGTTAGCCGCCAAGGCATCCATTTTAAACGATGAGATTTTTATTAAAAGATTTATCAGTAGCTGTCATATTTATTATAAAAAGAATCTATCATTCCACTTGTACGAAAATAAGAACATGTTAAAAAAAATCATTATGCAACATGAATCTTTCTTTAATAAGCTCGATGGAACAGTCAATCTACCGATAAAACAAACAAACACTCTTGCTTCTTCGAGTACGGTCGATCCACGTCCACGCTCAGCGTATCCTCAGAAATCAGGTGGTGATGCACAGACTTCTCTTTCACTGAGGAAGGTTGCAAACTTCGAAAACTTTCGAACACCGACTACTGCAGATACTCAACAGGACACGCCGTCTCCGAATCGTCAGCCACGTAACTCACGAGCGGAAGTTCATATGATCCGAGCAACTTCGACGACTCATCAAAGTGATGAAAACCCATGTATCCAACCACCTCATATTTTAGTTGAGATACGAGGAAGACAGACACCAGTCCTTCTGGACACTGGAGCTTCTATATCCGTTATTTCTTCAGCTTTTGTTACTCAGTTTGAAGATGTTACAATCTCCGATCCCCCGACTGATGTCGTTGTCAAATCTGTGGTAGGAGATTCACTGCGGCTACGTGGAATTTGTAGAATTCATTTCCTAATATCTCGCGTGTTATATGTGCACGATTTTATAGTTTTAGAACAGTTAACTCCTGAAATAATATTAGGTCAGGAATTTTTGATAAAAAATAACGCTATTATTGATTTCAAAAATAATGTAGTGACATTTGACAAATGTAAAAGTTTGTTTTTAGCGAATTCTCATTCTAAAAAGAATGTATATAATAAAAAGTATTTAATAAAAGACTGCATTCGTTTATCAGATGGACTTAAACAAGTTCCATCGATCATAGACATAGATAAAAGACCATCGACGGATAGTTCGATTGCCAAACGTAATGTCAAACGTATTGATAAAGTTATTTTTTCAAAAAATCAGAATATTTTTAGTATAAATGATGAAAAGTTTAGTAAGTTAGCCCCTTTAAAGTGGAAGGAGAGAAAGAAGGTAGTTTTATATAATGGTCGGTCAAACCAAAATGTAAAAGTAAACCGTTCGGTAGTTGATTCACGTAAGTTGTCGAATCATCATTTTCTATTAAATGTTTCGTCAGAGATTAGAAAATCTCGACCCGTTCAGAAGTTAGAAACCACTAGACAGAGATCTAAAGTAAGAGAATTCAGTGATTTTACCCAAAAATGGAACACTAGACAAACAATGACGAGTTATTTTTTGGGATCCAATGTTACCCAGCGGGTCCCGTGTAATGACTATTTAATTAGGGAAAATAATCAAAGAAAGTTCTTTGCTGTTCATCGCAGCAGATTGAAACCTTTTATATGGTAATTTTAAATAATTCAGGAACTTTCATTCTCTCTTCTAGTTTTTATTAGATAATAATATATTCTTATTTTATTAGATATAATATGGACTTAACCTTAATGGATTCTTTTTGTAAATAAGTATTGGTTACTCAAATTATCCTGGTTTAGTTAGGTACCAATATTCTATATAGGGCTTATTGGATTAGTTAGGTTAGAGGATTAGTTTGTTTAATTTAATTTTGTGTTTCATGTAATCACTACCCGGAGATGAGAGACCATGAAAGACCGAAAACGAACCTTATTAAGATGATTAATTCCGAATAGTTTTATAGTTAAAATATTAATGTCTACAGTTTTGTATGTGAATGTTACCTAGCGCAGGACATGATCGTGATATGGAGTCGTTCTCGCTCTTAGTCAGCAAACTCATTTAAACCCATAGGGCCTGAGGTGTCCGCGTAGGACATAAACGACGAGGGGGGAGGATCTCCGTTCACGATCACTCAGAATCACTTAGAACTAAATTCTTTTATATTGACATTATGTCTATTTGGCTCATAGGAATTAGATTTTACTTTTTTCAAAATTTACTTTAAATGTCAGTTCGGGTTAAAGTTAGGCAGTGGGTTAACCGATTGTCGCTTTCTTTTGCTGGCGTTTTGGGAGCGAGGGTTCGAAGGATGGAATCATTAGATTGAATTTTGGGTATATGGTTTTTTTTTAAAGGATCCTTCAAGCCTGTCTTGAGGAAAAGACTTGCTCGGTCCCACTGTGGTGTGTCATCGTGGCCCGCCCGCAGGTAGGTTAGGACGAAGCTGCGAGACTTCTGAAATTTTCTCGCTTCACGAGAAAATTTATCCTCACCGGGAGGGATGTAGCGAGGTTGTATACCTCGCGCGTTATCCGTCTACTTGTAAAGCCTTTTGATAGCTATTTTGTAATTAAAAGGAATTGGCTTCCTTTTCGTGGTCTATGCTGATATTTTGACACAGTCTTCTCGTAGCTTCAATCAAGAATAGTTCTTTCATTTTAATAAATATTTAAAAGTGAATCTTGACCCTCATTGACCTCCCGGCTACCCCTCTCGTTATAGTACCTAATTCCATCATTCTAGTAAAAATGTAATTAAAAAAAAAAGTTATAATGTCTTCTTTTTTTTAAAAAAGGGAACCGCCTTTTAATAACCGACCCACTGAAAAGCAAAAAATTGAAAAGCAAAATAAAATAATGATATGTACAGAGGCCAGCACATCAGGTTACTCCATTTTCATTGCAAAACCGTTTTTATCAAAACAGCACAGAGTGCACGCGTGTGGTAACCTGAGTTGCGGCCGTCCGTACCTAGGTATTTACTTAGTTTTTGAAGACGGCGAAGAAGACAAGGCTACGAAGGCTATGTTTGTTAGAAACAAAATAAAAAATAGTAGTAATATCGTTAAGACTTCTTGGAAAATTATTAATAGTGAGACGGAAAGGGTTAAGGCTCGCAAGTTTGATTTTAAGCTCAATATTAATGACAAAATCCTAACTTCCGATGTAGCTATTGCTACAGAGTTTGAAAGGTTTTTCACTGACATTCCAGTCTCCACTACTCAATCACTTGGATCATCTCCCGCTCTCGCTGAATCGCTACTCAAACAAAATGTAGACGAAAGTAAGGTTCAATTCAGTTTTTCACACATAAGAATTGTTGACATTCTTAAAACTTTTAAAATGTTAAATATAAAAAAGACTGCGGACCTTGATGGTCTTTCAGTAAAAGTAATAAATTGTATAATAGATTGTATTGCTCCACATTTAGTGTTTATTTTCAATAGTTGTGTCGATAGTGGTGTGTTTCCTGATTTGATGAAACATAGTAAAGTAATTCCTCTATTTAAAGCTGGTAGTACATCTGACCCCACCAACTTTAGACCTATTTCAATACTACCAGTACTAAGCAAAATTTTTGAAAAAATTATCCTTAGTCAAATAACTACTCACTTCTATGCTAATAAACTTATGAATATTAATCAATTTGGATTCACACGGGGTCGTTCAACAACCGATGCCGGTGTTGAGCTTATTCGTCACATTTTTGAGGCCTGGGAGGATTCACATGATGCTCTTGGGGTCTTCTGTGATTTGTCCAAGGCTTTTGACTGTGTTCACTATGAGACTCTAATTAGAAAATTACATCACTATGGCATAATGGGAAATGCACTTAGGCTTCAGGAATCTTATTTGTGTAATAGGATCCAGAAGGTTGAGGTTAACGGCACTAGATCACCTGGGTCCACAGTCTGTATGGGCGTCCCGCAGGGTTCAATTTTAGGACCATTCTTGTTTCTCCTGTACATTAATGATTTGCCTTTTCTTGTTAAAGAGGCCCATGAGATCGTATTATTTGCAGATGACACATCACTTTTATTTAAAGTGAAAAGATATGACACTAATTATGACGACGTGAATATTGCGATCTCAAAGGTAGTTGAATGGTTCACTGCAAATAACCTACTCTTGAACGAGAAAAAAACCAAATGTGTTAAATTTACCTTGCCTAACTTTAAACAGTTTAATACCAATGTACAGGTTAAAAATGAAAAACTGGAAGTTGTAGAATATTGACGCAAAGCTTCAATGGGGTCCTCAACGATATTACTACTATTTTTTATTTTGTTTCTAACAAACATAGCCTTCGTAGCCTTGTCTTCTTCGCCGTCTTCAAAAACTAAGTAAATACCTAGGTACGGACGGCCGCAACTCAGGTTACCACACGCGTGCACTCTGTGCTGTTTTGATAAGAACGGTTTTGCAATGAAAATGGAGTAACCTGATGTGCTGGCCTCTGTACATATCATTATTTTATTTTGCTTTTCAATTATTTTGTGCTTTTCAGTGGGTCGGTTTTTAAAAGGCGGTTCCCTTTTTTAAAAAAAAGAAGACATTATAACTTTTTTTTTAATTACATTTTTACTAGAATGATGGAATTAGGTACCTAGGCAGTTTGAACCTTGGAGAAGAACATACTAGTGTTCCTACTTAGTAGGTTTTTGGTAGCTAGTTTATTTAAAAGCTTTCATGTAGGTAGACAGACAAAATACAACCAGATAACAAAACTGGAGGCTTACCATGATCGCTTAGCGCGATCCAATTTAGGACCTAAACAAGTCTGCAACGCTTATTCGTACCATGAGGGCTTATTAGCGATTCAATTTTGGCGCTGTTGCGATACAAAGGCAGACCAGCGACAATTTATTTTTTATTTTTTTCATTCAATTTGGATGGCTAAAATGTCAAAATTGTCAAAACAAATATGGCGGTTCAAATTAATTTTGTAGCAAAATAAAGTTTAATGAACTGAAATTGGATAAAAATAGAACAAAAAGTGGAAGTAAGTAAAACTGGAATATTATTATGTGGTTCATTTTACAAGAAATGCTCATGACGCGTGCATATAAAAACGCATTTGTACTTTATTTTTCAGATGTTCAAGGAATGTGATGCTGATGCAATTTTCAATGAAGCCTCCTTGCCTCTTGAATACTGTAAAAGATGCTCTTAAACTCAGTGAAGACTTCGTGTTACTATAGCTAACTGTGTTTTTGTTATTAACGACGCGCGATATAGCGCTGACCTATAATATTCGTCGTAAAGTTGACTCTCACACTGGCATTTTTATGTAAGCTCTTAACTTATCATTATCAGATTTTGTGACCATGAGTAAATTTTGAGGAAATTAACCATTAGTACCTACAACTTTCCACAGAGCCTATCCATTCAATTAAGTAAAACAAACAAACTGAGCTTTCTTCTGTTGCTCCGCTCGCGTTGACTACAAGTTGTGTGTTGCCTAGCAGTGGGATAAAAAGTTTTTTATTTATTTATTATAAGATGGGTTAACTCTTGACCTCAATCTTGACCATAAGGTCAAAGATGAGGTCGACAATGGAGCGAGTTAACCCAGAAAATGCCTATAAAGGCACTGGTACTCCCACGCGGCGACGGAACACAGCAAGCTGTTTGGCGTCGGATTTCGGTAGGAGGGTGGTCGCGAACCAGACGGCCCTTTACAGAGCCTACCACACCGCATGAGGCCATAGGACGACACCTCAGATTCAGAAAAAAATGAAGTGTCGTTGCCTGGGATGGATTACTAGGAGGCAGGTCTCATTTGTGTTTCCTTAGTCGCCTCTTACGACACCCACGGAAAGAGATGGGGTGGTGTTATTCTCAGCCGATCACCACACGGTTAAGCTTTTATTCATTCCCAAAGTTTAATCTATCTCTGTAACTACCAAATTTTATCAAAATCGGTTCAGTGCTTTTAATTCAAACAAACAATCAAATAACTAGGTACCTACCCGACATATATTTTGTTTGACTTTAGTATGACAGTATAGATTCAGCCCACGAGGCATATATTTTGACTTTAGTATGACAGTATAGATTCAGCCTGCGAGGAGTAAGCTTTATATCGTGTCTAGCAGTGGGATATAAAGCAGCCTATTTTCATTCCGAATCCAGTACCAATACTCTGTACCCAATTTCATCAAAATTGGTTTAGTGGTTTTGGAGCATAAATTGAAAATTGAAAAAAATACTTAACTTATGCAAATCTTTCTCCCTTTGTAATATTAGTTACATTATGTAGGAGGTAGGTATGTAGGTAAACAGTCGAAATCACATCACGCTTGACACTATCAGTTTAAGCCGAGCTCTTATTTATACCGCGCGCCATACAATGCGGGGCCGGTCCAAAGTTCAAAATGTCAAGTTTGACGTTCTCTTGACTATACATAGATTGAATTCTATATTAATTTATTCATTTAAGCAGATACTTAGGTAATTTATTTTTTATGTTTTAGATTTGGATTGAATCATCTTCCAGCTACAGACGCCTATTGGAGTAGATTGCATGTAAGGACCTCTTCAGCTGCTATGGTTTTTCCCAAAATTATCAAAATACTCACCAACATTGATAATGTTAAACACTTTAATAAATTTTTGATCAAAATATTTTGGAATTTTAATTGCTCTAAGGTATACCTACTAGTGTCAACCGTCAACCGTCAACCGTCAAATTGGCCACGCTCGCCCAGCAGTTCTGCTGCAGAGGCTCAACAACAGCATCTATTCCGGTCTGCACGTCGTGGCACGAATGCACAAACCCCTCCATTCATGCTACGTTTTATGAACGTAATGGATCGAGTAATTTGGCATACGTATCATATCCTACAGGCGATCTAGATACCGCAGCGGCCAGTGGTCGGCGGGGCACCATAAGATAGGGTCTGTGACTGTATGGGGCTTTAGCAGCAGGATGTGGAGTGGTTAGGAAAGGGAGTCGACAAGAATACTAGCATCGAGCCAACGTAGGGAGGATAGATACTATACTTGGTGTGTAATATATGCAGGTAGGATTTAAGCTGCAATGATGTGGGTCCTCTTCCTCGACTGTTTGTTTTTCTTTTATGTGCAGCTTCTTTTACCGGGTAGGTTGTTTTTGTTAATCATTCTTGTTTGTAGAGTAGTAGTAGCCTGGTTTTCTTCGTCTACATCTTATCCTCCGTTGGTGTAGAATGTTGGATTTCCTGCCGCTCTTGAGATGCGTTTTTACTATTATTATTGTTTCAATAGTGCGGATCTGAGTTCTTCTGCTACTTTGTAGATGTCTTCAGCTTCTTGTTTGATTTTTTGTCGGTCCGAAGCAGTTGTTTTCCAATAGGATTTTGACGTCATTCCTCGGGTATATTGTTTGATAATGATAACCATGCATTCATCATTACTTTTGTGATTTGCACTAACACCTCATGCGGTGGTACTTTATACAGTTCTGTAACTACTTGGTCAGTTGCAGGGACTGTTCCGTTTTTTATTGAGCTCATTAAGTAAATCACAAATATTTTTGAAATTCGGGAAGTATGCGCCTAACTATTTTCTTCATCAATTAATGGGCCCTGGCTTTTTTGCAGGTCTTCGACCCAGCGGGCAGTGGAAAAAAGCACCTAGTTTTTGTGCGAGCTGTGTTGTTTTTGTGTTTCTTGAGGTATTTGTAAGTTGTTTTTATCCTCGGTGATTTATGCTGTTTTGATAAGTCTTTAAAGAAGATTTCCTTAGCTACTTCTTCTTTTGTTATTTTGTTAAGATTAGTATGTGCTTCCAGTACTCTCTGCCATAGGTAAGGATTATCCGGGTATCTTGATTGAAGAAACAAAGCTTTCTTGATTTTAGTTAATGTTAGCCTGCTTTCGCGTAATCTCGGAGTTGGCTTCACTAATAGTTATGAGCTGTTTCTTTAAGAATGTTGTTGATATCCGTCCAGTTCAGATTCTAATTGGAAATATCTGGCATGTCTGCTTGGGAGTTAGTTTGTGTTGATCTTCTTGTAAGATTTTCATCCTATGGGTTACAAGCCCTTGGAATTTGTTTAACACGAATTCCCTTTGGAGAAGAAGCTCATTTTACGATACTAAAATTTCTGATTTAAGGTGGTAGGTGAGCTGTTTTAACTATTACTTTGATTTACGTGTTTGAGTTATGCGAGAACATTAGATAGACGGATCGTTCCCCATACCAACTTGTAATCAGTGTTTATTAATAACCCGAATCAACGCACAAAGGTTTTTTTGGCATTAGTTAAGATATGATCGATTTGTTATCCTGTTCCCACAAAATCACGTAGTTCGGCAGGATGGTATACCCCAAGTGTTGCTAAGTTTTAAATCGTGTTGCTCAATAAAACTTAGAATTAAGTTACCGTTAAAGTGATATGCTTGTGGTATAAGTGTTCTCCGGTTCTTTTAGGGTGAACTTAGAACAGCCTCCTACATTCCATGTGCCGGTTCTTAAATTTTTACAGGGAGTATGTTTGTGTTGCGTTTACGGTGATGACCTAATTAGAGGCTGGCCAGTGCAATTATCAACAATACAAACGTGACAAGACACGTAAAACGCAGCATTTATTTTCAATGTTTCATTGAATTGCAAAAGGAGTTTTCCATCGTTTTCTATTTAGATGTGTGAGTTTGTTGCAGGACTACATCTATCATAAGCATTTTCATCTCCGCCGTAGTTGGATAAAGCCCCTTGATTGGTGGGTATCAAGCTACTTTAGTGGTTGTTTCCGAAGTGTAAATAGATGTCTCCGGGTACTCGTGCATCACGGGGCTTTAAATGAGCGAATCCAATAGACTTATGAGCTGTTTCTTTCAGAATGTTGTTAATATCCGTCCAGTTCAGATTCTAATTAGAAATATCTGGCATGTCTGCTTGGGAGTTAGTTTGTGTTGATCTTCTTGTAAGATTTTCATCTTGTGGGCTTGTAGCCCTTGGAATTTGTTTTATACGAATTCCCTTTGGAGAAGAAGCTCATAGTTTCATTAACGATGGTAAAATTTCTGATTTAAGGTGGTAGGTGAGCTGTTTTATTACTCTGATTTGCGTGTTTGAGTTATGCGAGAACACTAGATAGACGGATCGTTCCCCATACCAACTTGTAATCAGTGTTTATTAATTTCCCGAATCAACGTACAAAGGTTTTTTAGCATTAGTTAAGATATGATCGATTTGTGATCCTCTGTTCCCACAAAGTCACGTAGTTCGGCAAGATGGTATAAACCAAGTGTTGCTAAGTTTTAACTCGTGTTGCTCAATAAAACTTAAAATTAAGTTACCGTTAAAGTTGATATGCTTGTGGTATAAGTGTTCTCCGGTTCTTTTAGGGGTGCATTGTCTATCTTAGAGCTTAGAACAGCCTCCTCCTACATTCCATGTGCCGGTTCTTAAATTTGTTACAGGGGGTAGGTACATTGTGTTGTGTTTGCGGTGATGACCTAATTAGAGGCTGGCCAGTGCAATTATCAACAACACAAACGTGACACGACACGTAAAACGTAGCATTTATTGTCACACGTGGCGGGTATTGAAGTCAATGTTTCGTTGGATTGCAAAAGGAGTTTTCCATCTTTTTCTATTAAGATGTGTGAGTTTGTTGCAAGGACTACATCTGTCATAAACATTTTCATCCCTGTAGTTGGATAAAGCTCCTTGATCGGTGGGTATCAAGCTACTTTAGCGGTTGTTTCCGAAGTGTAAAAGATGTTTCCGGGTACTCGTGCATCACGGAGCTTTAAATGAGCGGCTTGAATAGACTTTCGTTATAAACATAGACTATAATATTCAGAGGCTGCTATGCTATATATTTATCTTCTCCTCCCCAGAATCCAACCTGGAGTTGTTGATTAATATTGGAGTTGTTGATAAGCGTTCTGTCCGTGAGGTTATTAAGTAGTGCTAGTTCTATTTGTGGGTCATGCCGGTTTCCAGACTCGTAGGTTGCTAGATCCTTCCTAATCACAGCGTGGTCAAATGTTGGGTAACACGTAAGATTTATTTGGTTACGTATGGATCTGTATGAGCAGTTGCCGACATTTCCGATGCATCGCAGAAAAAAGTTGTATTGTTCTGGCTTGCCGTAGCTTTCGGGTTGTTGCTGTCAGCCAGATGTTGACCGAATGACTGTGGAATCTTTTGTTTAGTATTTTTAAGAATTATACAATTGTCGTGCGCAACAAGATGAAAGACAGTAGGATATAACTTAATGAGCTTTCGTTTCCCAGGCTCCGATATAGTATTATTGTTTTATTAGACGTTTTGCACGTGTTTGGGTTCGAAAATGCTTTTTCTCTATACCCTATTGTAAAACTTAGGCAAACTTATGGCTCTTCGGTCATTTGCTTGTTTTAAGTCGTTAAATAAAAAAGTGTACTTAATGAAATAAGATTCGGTATCTTTCCCAAGTTGAGAGATTCCTACACGATGTGTTTTACGACTGGCTAAGTGATTAATGATTCGTATGGCATATCAGTAAGATATGATAAATTTATTATGCGAATAATGTGTTATTATTATTAGGGTGTTGGGTGACCTATTGTAGTACTGTCTTTGCAGCACACAATACCTATAATGGATTCCTTTGTTTGGCGATTTTGTGTTAAGTAGGTATATTCAATTAAATTAGGTGTCGCGCTCCAAACAAGTGCATTCTTAAATTCTAGGGTGAGGTCCTTTATTTAGGTGTAAATTGAATAAACCACTAGCTACGTGCTTTCTTACCCTAGATTTTAATGTTGGGGTAAGGTGGTAGATCGAATACGCTAAGAGGTAACTACTATCCGGATTGTTAAGGTAGAACACTTTAAGAATATGTTGCGCTGGTCAGGAACACTAAATGGTATGCTGCGGTTCCTACAAGTTACAATAATAATGTCTGCGTGCTGTGGCGGCTAGATCGGGGCCTTGTGAGTTGATGCTGGAATAAAAATTATGTGCAAAAGACGGATGGAACGGATTTTTTGCAAAAGGCTAGAAATGTTTTACAATGGAACGAGCTCACCAGGTTCTCCAGGTTCCTCAAGATATTGCACGTGTATCGCACTGTTCTTAGCTCAAGTTTCTGTCTTGATCGTCGTTAATAAGTTCCACTGTAAACTGCACTGGATTTGTGGATGACGCATGCGATGCGCGACGTAGGTATTACCGAGATGAATCGGAACGCACTTTTATTATATGGGGTACAAAAGGCACTAGTCGCGATATAGTTTAGTGAGCCACAAGTTGTTAGAGGCTAGATAAAATTAAGAAATTTTCAATATGATCTATCGCTTAAGTCACAGTACAAAGATGAAAACGGTACACAGTATAACAATAGCCGACCGAACTTGGGAACAAAGGCGCGGGCGCGGGTGTCGTAAACTTCGTCAACATTTGGGATATCAGGAGAGCACGTGCAGGGACGTCTGCCCTCGACCGCTTGTCAAACAAGACTCCTGCTCTAAGGTATACCTACTAGTGAAAGAAAAACAAAGATCATAGGTACTGTGCTGTATGCGTCCTTAAACGCCTAATTATACTTATTACAAGAAATAGTTTTAATGTAAGAGTATCGAATCTTTTTAGAATTAAATGACTCGCTTTGTCTTTGAAAGAAAAAGAAAAAGAAAAAAATGACAACGGAGAAAGGGATTGTCAGAAAAAAGGTGAAAGATAGGGGGTGGGTTTTTGAAGAAAATTAAAAAAATCGTGATGAGTTTCAAAATAAATTGAAGTAATTGGGGAAATAGATATTTTTTTTAGGTTTAGCAAGTTGATAATAGTATTCGTTATCTTTTGCAAGGTTCTACCGGGTCCCTTAATTGAGGACGCTATCCGGGGATCTTGCGAGGATAGAGAATGCAATTAGCTAGAAAGGCCAACTTCCGATTCGGGAATTAAGGGAATATATAAGGGTGGTAGTCTTGCTGGTGTTCTTATTTTTCAGCGTTACCTTCCTAATGACAGACGATTTGACGGAATTATAAGTTTGCAGGAGCAAATTAACAAGGACCAAATATAAGACTAGATATAGTTGAAAGGAAAATACTACTGGGATGGTTTTACAGCTAAGTGGATAATTTTATTTAATGTTGTTGATTAGTTTCATATTTAAAAGCGTAGGAAAGACACCGGTATAAAGAAAACCCTTAAATAGAACGGTCGGCTTGGTGGAGTGGTAGTGGCGCTGCATCTTGGTCGGCGGGTCCTGGGTTCGATCCCCAGTCGGGGCGAACATTTGTTCTCGGGTCATGGGTGTTTGTGTCTGTCTTTGTGTTTGTTCCGGGGAACCCACGATACGGGGGAGAGCCTTAGTGTGGGCCTTTGAGTGTGTAATTTTATTAGCTTTATTAACAGGACAATGAAAGCAGCAGATTTAAATTTTGTTTAAAACCCTAAATTTCATTTACAATTAGAAAATCGCGAGTGACATATAAATAAATTTTGAAGTGTCAGTGAAAACAAAGTCTATAAGAGGGAAGCCCATTTTATTAATATATTTAATTAAATAATCTATTAATAATTTTGATATTTGCGCTTGGGCGTCTTAGACAAACTGTGTCACTGGAGGCTGCGTTGACTGCTTACCATGGCTATGTCTCATCTGTCTTGAGATATGGACTTATGATGTGGGGTAACTCAGTTGATGCAGAAAGAGTTTTTATTGTTCAAAAAAAATGTTTACGGGCTATTTGTAATGCACATTTCATGGACAGTTGCAGGCCTATATTTAAAAAACTTAAGGTATTACCATTGACATGCATTTATATAAGAGACCTATGTATTTTTGTTAAGAATAACCGTTCGTTGTTTAAACGGCGTTGCGATGTTTCTACAAGACAGGCCAGATCCATATATGCCAACTTACTTTATAAACCCGAATGTCGGCTTGATATTTTTAAGAAAAACGTTTTTTATATGTGTATAGTTGTTTTTAACAATTTGCCTGAGGAAATTAAACAATTAGAAGGTAACATTTTTATTCGTAACATAACTGGTTGGCTGCATGAACATTTATTTTATGACTTAAAAGAATATTTTGATTTTAAAATATGGACATAGAAATAAATTATTGTATATTGTAATAATAAATCTAAACTGTGACAAATATTTGCATGCCTATTAGGTTAGGTAGAATATGTGACTCACTGTAAACATTTTTAATTGACATCTAATGTAAAACATATTCTTGCAAATAAAATAATTTGAATTTGAATTTTGAATTTTTGAATTTGAATTTGATAAAAATAATTTAATAATTTAAATAGTTATACAATATTTTAACATTAAAGTGAAAAGAATAATTCAAACTGAAATAAACTGAAGTTGTCAGTTTATTTTGAACTTGAATATGGAACAGGCCAAAGTTGATTAAGAGATTCTCAATCAGATTTTAGGAGTAAATTTTCTACCTGCACAGAGTGAAGTTGTGTTCTTGATTTTGGGCTCTGGTGAGTAGAACCTACTTTAAGATCACTAGGGATTTTATTTATTTAGGGATTAAGTTATAGGGATGTTCTTTAAATTTCGGGCGGATTCTAAATTGAATTTTTTTTATTTATTTATGACTTGATTTTGGTAAAACGTTATGCCTTTATTTTATTCTTTCTTATCAGACGATTTAAGAGTTACGGACTTGCTGCTAGTTTAGGATCCGCCTGAAGTTTTTATTTTATATCCTTCTCCCTCTGTCTACTAGGATCGTTATTTCGTGATTCGCGATGTTCGGCGAGGCCTGAGTGACTAGGTTTTCCTGAATTTCCGAAACGACATTATATTATAGCACCTATCTCTCCTTCTACGATTCTTCTACTGGCTCACGAAGGGCAATTGTGACGCTGCTATTAGTGTAGCACAATACACGAGTAGCGACAAAAGACGGATGACCATCGGCGGAAAACGTCAGATTTTAGTTTGCTTTCGTAGGCTCCCTCTTGCTTTACAGTTGACCTATGGAAACCAGGAGATGCCCCTCACAACCACTGAACAAAGTACCTCTACAGACTATACATCCTACTCAGAACCATGTAGCTGAGCAGTCTTCTCATTTGCTAAATTATCCTTGGGGTTGCGCAATCTCGTTCACCGAGGCGCTAGGGGAGGGCTTGTCAGTAGCAGACACGTGGTCGCCGCGTGCGGGGGTTGTTCAGTCCAATTGAGGGGGGTAGCTTTATAATACCACCCCAAGGAATACTGTCCTACCCGTATACGTGATCACAGCTGACTACTTCGGTAGTCAGTCGTAGGGTCTGTAGTCTGCGGTAATACAAGGACGCGCTGCAGGCGACGGCTCCTAGGTTTCGCGGGGAGGAGAGATTGCGACTATTCGGTTTTCCTTTCTGACACTTGGCTTTATAGTTCGGAGTCTAATCCACTCACAGGAGAAATAGGGAAGCGCGATGTTTGGCCTAATATTAGTTGAGGATTTGTCGCTCAGAGAACATAACGATTCTAGGAGATCCTATAAGATGCCCGACTCGAACAGTCTCCCCGGGTTGGTCACCCCAAGGCGACGGATCTCGTCATTTGGAGCGCCGTCGACAGGTTCCGGGGCGTGGCTGGGGGCCCCAGAACGGGGAACTCCCAAATGATGCCCTGGGTTTATATTGATCTCTCTGTCTAGGTATTCTACTCGTTGTCCCAGCCTTCGGCTTTCGTCCTGCTTCGATTGGAATAATCAAGAGATTAATCCTTTTGTGTCAATATGTCAAAATGTAATTTATTGGACTATGTGAAACACATTAAACTTTGTTTTAATCTTGATTTTGCTTTTAATTCCTCTCTAAGTCTGAAACCCACTTTTAAATTGCTTGTACCTGCGAGAATCCTAAAAGTAATTCACAACGTAGGACTCTAGACATCACAGCCGTAAATATAGAGTATCCACCTCTATTTAATGCAGGTGGGGATCAGTACGGTACCATCTGCCAAATCTTCCTAGACTTACTTTACTGTAACAGACGGTATTAGCACCAAGAGGGTCTTTTTTTGTATGTTGAACATATCATATCATGACAGCACCCCTCACACCACTGTACTTACCTACTACATCATTTAAACTTATTAATGATTATCAGAATTTGAATGTGAAAATAGTGATCATGATTGAATGCTGTAAGTATATCCCATAAATAAATAATATTTTACTGCTGTTGATAAACCTTTGAATTAAGAAAAATAGACCCCCTATGTTTAAACTTAATACTTCTTTAATAATTAGAAAGACGTATATAATACTACACTTCTTTGCATATACAATACAAGTAGACAATTCTGATATCTTAAGTTCTTACATGAAAGTTTTACAATAACGGTGAGTTTTATTGTAAAAACCTTAAGAACCGTGACACTATGTCTATGTCTACCCCTTTGAGACTTATAGGTGTATTATAGGTTTTTAAGTTGTAAAACTTTTCATTTACTTCATTAACAAAGATAAATAGATAAAATATTTATTTGTCACTTTAACAGTAACACACACAATTACATCTTGTAACAGCTCTGAGTTGAGTACATAATGAGATAATTTTGTAGCCTTTCAGTAAATCCTATTTGAATCTGCACCAAGCCAAAGCAGATTACTGGTTCTGATTGAAATTGCCTTCTTCATTAATTTTATTTCAGTATCTGCACTATTAATAATTAGGTACAGATTTAATTTTCTCTTTGTAATCTGTAACAAAACAAGTCCAAATTACTAATTACTAACCACAAAGAGTAAAGTATATTAAATGGTTAAAAAGACAAAAATCATAAATTGTTTTTGTTAATATCAAAATGCGTGTGTTCAAAGTACTTGTTTACGTATTTCAAGAGAATCTTTTTTTCTGAACTTGATTATGATTACATGTTATTTTGGTTAATTTTTTCATACCTATTACATAACAATTAATATTTTGTATAAGTATTTTCTTGCTTTGATAATCAAGTCTATATAACATTTAAACTCTAAATAGTTTTAAAATAAAATCTTAAAATAGATAAACAGAATTATGGTTTCCGAACGCTTTTTTGATTATTCTCATTTGGCGACCTTTAGACGAACACGGGAGTGATCAGTCCATTTGAACTGTCATTCAGAAGGGGACAGAGCTATACTAGGAAGCGAAACAGAATGATCAGCTACGTGTAATGTTAATTCTAGATCTGAAGACCTTTGCCTATCCAAAATGTAGAAACCAAGAAAAAAAATAGACCATAGACAACCGAGCAGTTCAAAAGAAGCGCCATCATGGTACCATTTTAAAAAAACATTCCAATTGCGAAGCAGTTCAAAGTTGGATCCTAAATAAAAATGCTTTTAAGGCGATTGAATCCCTCAATTCCCGAAAATTGAGCATTTTGTAAAGCTTACTTCTCATTTATGATTGGCCAGGGAAAGTTGAAAAAAATATATGTGAAACATCTGTTCAAGGACTACATGTGGAACGTCAGTTTTTACGTCTTTGTTTTGTATTTTTAAAAAATACCACGAGACATCGATTTTTGACTTAAATTCCTTACTGCTCCTAAACGGCTATGATATATGGAAATATTCTTATACTAATAAATTAAGAATCCCTTTTTCTTGAAATACAACGTTAATTTTGTAAATCGAACAATATTTTCATTCAAAAGTTACGAAAAACGGAAATCCTAACGTTTAGTTGCAGAGGGTAGTACGCGCGGGCGCGGGCGGCAGTCCTCCGCTGACATTCCGACGGGACGGCTGTGTCACTCGCATCCAGACTTTTACGAGCGATAAAGCGTATTTTCTATTTGCCTGTGTGCGTTGACACAGTATATTTATGTATTAGTGTGCTTAGAGAGTAGTGCAGTCAGACGATATTAATGTGTTACGGTATAACTCGCGCGTGGACGCTAATTGTACCTACTATTATAAGTTTGTAATCTAGTCGTAATATTTGATTATTTTGCGCTTATAGACGTTTGACGAAATTAAATTGTATTAAGTACTTATGCGGATCTAAATCTATATGATTGAATATATATAATATGTATAGGGTGTTAAGTAATTCGATCTTATCCTCTCAGGTGGTGAATCAGCCCATGACACTCAACAATTTTCGAAAATTCGCTTGCCACACCCGGAATCGAACCAGCTAAAATCCAAAAAAGCACCCTGTACTTTAATAGTATTGATCGATAGGGTCAATCGTAAGGATCAAATCTCCCTAACAAACATAGTAAATTAAGTGAAAGGAAGACCATTAAATCTTAGCTTACAAATTTGATGGGACGTGTTAAAGCACTTTTACTTAAGGGTCCCATCGTTAGGTTTTATGTAGTTTAAAGGTTCTCTTTTCATCTAATTTACCATGTTTGTTAGAGAGATTTGATCTTTACGATTGACCCTATCGATCGATACCATAAAAGTACAGGGTGTTATTTTTTTGAATTTAAGCCGGTTCGATTCCCGAGTGTGGCAAGCGAAATTTCGAAAATCCTTGAATGCTGTTTTGTTTCTTATAGAGCGGGACCTATTCGTAAAAAAGTCTTCAAATAACGATTTTCGTGGGACTTACCTCCGCCATACGAACTACTGGTATGTACTTATTCAGCATATTTTCCTGAACACAAAAAGTGCGGTAGTCACTTTCTAAGGGTATGGAGGGGGTAGCTATGACGTGACGAATATTATTTACGCTATATTTAGATAACTACTGGACGGATTTACTTAAATAGGGTCTCAAATGAAAGGAAATTTAATGAACATTGTTTTATTTAAAGATTCATTAGTGTAAACCTAGTAACAAAATAAATACATATTTTCAAAAAACGACATTATGTAAAATTAATCATTTTGTTACGAACTATTTTCAAAAATTCTCGTTACCAAAATAACGCTTCGTATCGTATCGAAATAAAACTCTTAATACTTGCACGTACTTGCGTTATATTTCAAAACAAATGACTCAATGGTACTGGTCTGTACTGATGGACATGAGAGCGTAAACGTACGCACTCGGGGCAGAAGCAGATCGCTGACGTGCGAGAGTGGACAGCCGCCATTATATTTTTTACATCGGCAACACTGAGATTCATTCCGAGGAATCCCTGCACCGTGCTGCGCCGTGAATTTTGGCACTTGTCGCTTCATTCATTTGAAATCATTCGGTCAGGCCTATGACACTGTTAGTACCAATAGCTGCAAAATTGCGCTGCTATCGCCTTTTAAAACTAAAAAAATAGTTGATGTTTGATATGGGTTCCTATTAAAAAGTTCTTTAGCTTCATGAGGAGCCCTAAATTTTGCTAGTTTAAAAGCATTAATAAAGCTTTTTTTTATTTGAATCTTTGGCCCATTTTAATAAATCATACATGAATCGAAACAGACTCTTGAGTAACTATTGCCTTTATGTTGTTGCTACGTAACAGCTACTAGTTTGGTTCCTCTAAGTTTAATTTTTTGCCTGTTCTTGGAAGATGATTGCACATTAAACAGACATAGTTAACCCTCGGCATACCAGGTGAAAATTTGTAACATGCCTTACAAGGTGGGGTCTGACATACCCTAACAAAATGGTCGCTGTAATCAGATAGGAATAGGGGTACTGAATTATTATTGCATATTTTTGAAATTGAACATAACCTGAGTAGCACTATATAAAAAAAAATAGATTAAATGGTTTGTTGAAAAAGGGTAGCGAAAATGCCATCTTCTGACTACTAATTTAGACTTGAAATCACCCTAAGAATTGATAATTACCAATGTTTGTAATTAAACTGACTAAATTTAAAAAAAATTAACAACGATGATACATCTTTAAATTTTTAATTCAATCTCGAGGTAGGAGTTCTTTAGTTCGCCATAATTGCATTTTGTATATGCTCAAATAATAACAATTCTAAACAAAAACGCATCTAGAGCCCTAAAAAACGCACGCACCACTAAACTAATGGTACTTGCCAGTGTAAGAACGTCGCAACTCCAGCTACTGAGAGCTTCAGATTCCGCGTACGAAAATTTTTGAAAATATATCGATTTTTCACCGCCTGGGGTTTATTAGACCCCACCTGGTATGCGGAGGGTTAAAAATTCCAATGCAATTGTTTTAAGCATCTCCTTTTCAGATAACTAAATTATGTAATATGACATGCTATGGTTAAAGTTACATTACACGAATCAAATGTTTTTGACCCTGATTGATTTGTTAAATACATAGTTTCATTAAATAATAAATATACGTACCAGCCCTTCCAATCACCAAAGTCATTTCTGGGGTACCATCCTCATCCTAATTTTGCTCTCGAAATTAATTATAATTATACAAATAAATAAACGCTACACACTCGAAGGCCCACACTAAGGTTTTCCCTTGTGTCGTGGGTCCCTTGGAAAGTTGGAACACACATAAAGACAACCACAAACACCCATGACCCGAGAACAAACATTTGTTTTTTACACAAATGTTTGCCCCGACTGGGGATCGAACTCAGGACTGCCGATCAAGAGGCAGCGTCACTACCACTCGACCAAACCGATCGTCGTTATGTTCCGAGAATGTGCTCCATTCTGAAAAAGAATGTCATGTTTCATTGTTATCCGAGAAGATACATATCCAATCGCAGGGAATATTTTGTTATGTTGTTTGTGGTATTATCTAGATATAACTAAATAAACCAGAACATTAATGAAAATAAATCTCTGACATGCTGCTCGGTAGTAATAAGTAACATTTTATTCATTTAAAAGCAGTAGGTACAGTTTTAAAGTACAGTGGGTAATAAATATGCCTATTGGGTTTCTTCATGGGACAGACTGTCAGCCAACTCACCCTGCACTAGGAATAAATCTGTATTGCAGTGGTAAGTTTTTTTTTTAAATCTTTATTTTATAAAAGGGTTTTGTCAGATAAAGACAATGTCACCCCTATCGTTCACACAAAATCACAAGATTCTATTCTATTCTATTTATCTTCTATATAAATATAAATCAACTAGCTTGTACAAAAATCTTGCCTCCTCCGAGGACGGAGAAGCAAGAATACTGTTAAAAACACCAATTTGTGAGCTATTCAGTTCAAATTTTGAAAAATACTCATACCTTTCGGCCTCGATCCGAACACATTCCGTCAACATATGATGGATATCCTCGACACGATCACACTCTGTACACCGAGGGGAGTCAACTTTTCTCATCAGAAGTGCGAAGCTGTTTAGTGGTACATGTCCAGATCGAAGTCGGAGGACAGTAACAATGGTTTGCCTACTTAAGCTAACACCAGCAAACCAGGGGCAACGAGACAGGCAAGGTTGAATTGTTCTATACCAGATACCTTTGACTAAAGAACGTTCATCAAAATGTACTTTCCAACTTTTACTGCAGCTACGTTTAACTTTAGACAAAACCTCCGAATAATACGGTAAACAGAACATTTCAACGCCTTCCAAAATAGAATTTTTGGCGAGGCGATCTACGATCTCGTTCCATGTGAAGGGATCCATTGAAGGACTACCGACTTGTTTTGTGAAATCATTTCATACATAGATTTCAGGATAGAGTAGGCAATCGGGTAGCCTCGAAAGGTCGAGGTACACCGAGCCACGTGGTACAAAGCACTTTTTGAGTCAGAGAGGATTACAATCTCTTTGCAGGGCAGATCCCGGACATACTCTAATGCCTCAGCGATAGCAATAAGTTCCGCACGCATAATCGTTATATTAGCCGAGATACTCAGCCCGATTTTACACTTATTTTGAGCATCATAAAATGCGGCACCTACGCCATTGTGATCTTTTGACACGTCAGTGAAAACTTTGTATGAATTTCCATACCTCTTTTGTATGAAATGATTGCACAAACCAGCCAAACTAGATGCACAATATGTACGTTTGGGAGCTTCGACTAGATCTATATCTATTTGAACAGATTTACCAAGATTCATATAGCTAACCCATGTGTTCAGCGAAAACATTTCCAATTTCTCAGTCTTAAAAATTTGTTCTTGCCTTAATTCTCTAAATAAACTTATTAGAAGTGGAATTTTTTTATTTCTCCAAAATGTCGTCTGTGTTAATTCTGATAAACGATTAAGCAACTGACACATATGATTTTTTCAAAAGACATACATTTCAATAAATATCTGCCAGCTAGGTATTTTCTACGAACGCCGAGAGGGGGTAGGCTCAGCTCGCATTCCATGACATGTAAAGCAGTCGTTTTTATAAACCCACCTATGATTCGCAGACACTGATTCTGCACTGTATTTAGTTTGTTCAAATGTGAGCTGCAACTAGAATCGTAGAAAAAACTAGCATAATCTAATCTACTCCTTACCATAACAGTGTACAGGTGACGTAAATGAATTTGATGAACCCCCCATCCCGGCCCAGTTAAAATTTTCAAAATGTTAACAAATTTAGATGCCTTTTCTACAGTCTCATTAATAATATGTTTTGACCACCGAAGCGATCTATCAAGCCACAGACCCAGATATTTAATCGTGTCAACCGTTTGAATAATTTTATTATTAAGCTTAATATGTCTAATAAAACCTCTGCGCCTTTGAGGAGTAAAACTCCGGCTAAATATACAAACCTTACTCTTTTCCGGCGATATTTGTAAACCCAAATCTCCTAAAAGCCCAACCATACTATCCAATCCACTTTGTACCTCCCGCTTCCCCTCATTAACATTACTACATCACTACATAGTATAAAATAAAGTCGCTTCCCGCTGTCTGTCTGTCTGTCTGTCTGTCTGTCCCCATGTATGCTTAGATCTTTAAAACTCCGCAACGGATTTTGATGCGGTTTTCTTTAATAGATAGATTGATTCAAGAGGAAGGTTTATATGTATAATACATGCATAATATAGAAGAGAAACACTGATAATTTTAGAAGTTTCTAATGTGATGTCGTAAAACACACTTTTTTGATGTCGTATAAAACACTTTTTTTTGCGCTCACGAAAAAAAAAATTGAACTAATGACCAAATAACCCATTTATCAAATACCAAAATTCTACTTTGGAGGCTATTCTGTGATCCAGTGAAGTTATTTTTTTTATCAAATGATGCATAAAAAGTATGTAAAAAGTGAATAAAATACTGACAAAAATGTATGACGCAATAAAGAGTAGCTGATTTGATAATCAGTGACACTTTTGACAAGTGAGAGTATTACGTATTACCTTTTTCACAAAGCTTCATACTGGCAGTATAGAATGACAGCAAAGAGTTTTTTTGTCTAACAAAATAATTATTTCTGACGTAATCTTGATTTTTAGTGAAATAAAATATAAAAGCAAATTAATTATTTTACTTTTTTCATAAAACAAATCTTATTTTTAGCGAATTTGAACTATTTAATAATTTCTGTTATTTAGGCGTAACTGGCATTTTAATTGCTTAGCCTTTGCCTCATAATTGTGGAAAAAGATTTTACTCGCCATTTTATTTTGGCGGACATTTGAAATTATTTGTTTAATAGGTAAAATATTCTTTTTGTTATTAAATGTATTAATATGAATACACAAAAATGGGTTAAGGAATTATCCTTAATGTTTGTGTAATATCGTAAAGTTTTAGTGCACATTGTTAAATCGTATTCAGTTTGAGAACTTTTGATGTGAGTAAGTATGTACTTATAACGATGTAATAACGATGTATGTTTTTGACAACATTTCTTTTAGTTTCATGTCCTCGGCCACTGCATTGTAAAACGTTGAACAATATACGTGCCTTAAGTAAATCGTTAATAACTAACTATAAATACATTGTGCATTTAATATAGATCAATGTGCACATTGTTCAATCGTAAACACGTTTTCAGTTAATTTTGATTGAAAATACTATATTTTAAGAACTTTGGATGTACAGACAGTAGCACGTCAGGTTATCCATTTGCACTACGAAAGCCGGCGCTGTTACTAGCGAGTTAATGGCGACGTCAAGGTTAACATGTATAGCCTGATGTGCTGCCGTGTGTACCTGTAAGATGTAAGTTTTTGCCAACATTTTTTTAGTTTCATTTCCTCTGCAACTGCATTGTAAAACGTTGAACAATATACGTGCCTTAAGTATATCATTAATAATTAACTATAAATACATTGTGCATTTAATATAGGTCAATATGGCTCTTAACAGCATTTAATTTAAATGAATGTTAACAGGTTGGTAATGGAGAGTTAACACAAAGTGGTGGAAGGATTAACCTAGAAAACCTTTGTGTTTTGATACACAACATCCAAGAGTTGGTCAACCATGTCTATCCCGACATTGATAACATAAGTTTGTAAGACTATATCTTGGTTTAAAGAAAGAGCGATTCTGTCACCAACTAACGAACAAGTAGGTAGATAAGGTAAACAACTTGATTCTTTCAACGATTGACCCGCCGTCGCAAATATACAACTCGGTCGATACTGTTCTCGATTTGGAAGAAGCAGTTCATTTTCCTACAGATTTGATATTGAAAGTAGGTTGACCTGTTATTTTATTAAGAAACCTGAATCCACCTACACTTTACAATGGCACGCATTTGCTGGTAAAATCTCTAAAAGCTTTTATAATACAGTGCACTATACTCACTGGATGTGGTACAGGAGAAGATGTATTGATTCCCCGAATTCCTCTGATACCATCGGATTTACCGTTCTAATTTAAACGCCTACAATTTCAGATAAAGATATCTTTTGTAATGACCATTAAAAATCGCAGGGTCAAACTTTCAACGTTGCAGGCTTAGATTTGAGCGTTGATTGTTTTTCACATGACCAATTATATGTCGATCTTTCAAGAGTCTAAGGAAAAATTGTTTGTTTTGTCTAATGACAAAAAAGCGGTGAACGTAGTATATACAGACATTTTGTAGTATATTTATTAGTTAAACCAGTTCTGCTTACTATTTTCTTATAAACATGTAACAATGAAGCATTTCTTTTTTATTTATCGCTTCCTACTTTCTGTCTGTCTGTGCCTATGTATGCTTAGATTTTTAAAACTACACAACGGATTTTGATGTCGTTATTTTTATAGATAGAGTGATTCAAGAGGAAGGTTTATATGTATAATATATTCCGGTGGCGCATGACAAAAGTGAACGTTGTATAAAAGACATTCTTTAGTATATTCAGTAAGTATCAATAATTGCACCCGTGCGAAGCCGGGCGGGTCGCTAGTATTGAATATAATACGAAGTCATCGGCCTACTAGGATATGCACACATTAACAACCCGCCTCACGACGTATAATGTAGCTAAATTAAAGAGTAGTGGCGAGTTAGGATCGCCTTGAGCCAGTCCCTTATTAGTAAATCGACACAAATCTTTATTGTTTACTTGAATTTTCAGCCGTCGTTCACTAAGAAATCCCCACAAGTATTTGCAGATGTTTATACCTATCCCTAAACTGTCCTAAATCCTTATCATTGCTATAATGTCCACGTTATTGTATGCGTTTTCCAAGTCAATAAAACACCCAACTGTAAATTGTTTTTTAGAAAATCCAATCTGAATGTTTGTAATTAAACTAGCTAAGTTGTCATAAGTTAAATATGCTTTTCTAAACCCTGTTGTGCTCTTCGAAAATAACCCTTTACTTTCACAAAACCATTCTAATCGTTTGTTTATAATGTTGTGAAATACCTTGCACACGCACGATATTAATGAAATAGGACGCAAAGAGGATAAAGAATTAGGGTCCCGGCCCGGTTTACGAATAGGTACAATACTAATTTCCCTCCATTGTTTCGGCACAAAACCCACATCAAAAAAACGATTGAATAAATGCAGTAAAATTTTCTTGCCATTTACTGGAATATGACGGATCATACAATAAGGTATGTCATCACAACCCGGCGCGGTATTTTTACTACTTTTAAGGCACTGTTCTAACTCGGACATAGTTATAGGTACATCTAACTCCGATTTTAAAGTTGAAAATAATGGCATCGGTTGAGAAACATAATCCGGAGTGAGACTTTGGAGCAAATCACTAGCGAGATGCCGAGGAACTTCTTTTCTAGGTACCTTGTAGCTCTTACACCACCTCATCCTACGCCACACATCACTTATTGATACCGACTCATCCAGGGATGACCAATATTTTTGCCGAGCAATATTACTCGCTATACGAATTTGTTTCTGAGCAAAACTTATACTTGCTTTCAATAAATCATAATTCTGTGGGGTAGGGTTTCGCCTTACATTAACTAATGCCAACCGGCGCTTAGCCACTGCCTCCGAGAGACTCGGGCTCCAGTATGGTTTAGGGACAAAACTATTAATGGGGTTTAAATTATATTTAATATTAGGAATGTGTAAATCTGCCGCAAGGTTCAAATAGTTCACAAAAGTGTCGTAAGCTAATTGTAAGTCACTAGAAACCGGGAATTGGTTAAATAATTTAACTAATAACGCTGAATATGATACCCAGTCCGCATTTTTAAAGTTTCTTTTGAATAACGGAGGGTTATTATTCGATATGAAGGTAGGCAAAATTATAATTCTGTGATCGCTCCCTAATGTTTCATTCATAACCTGCCAGTTAAACCTCAGTGCCATATCTGGCGAAATCAAGGTTATGTCAGGTGTCGACTTTTGTAAAACTCCATTTCTCATCCTCAAACGCGTTATACTACCATCATTAAGTGTTACAAAAGGACTATCAACTAAAGCACCAAATATTTGCTGTCCTCTTGTGTCGGTTTTAACCGACCAACTTGAGTGGTGTCCGTTAAAATCCCCTAAAATTATAGATTTACTGCTCGTTATTGAAAATAAATTATACCAGTCTTGAGCACAAGTATGAGCTGACGAGGGACAATAAACTGAAAAAATGTTTTCAACAAAATCACAGTTTAAAATTTTAACGTGTAAAACTTGAATAGCCGAGGCAATATTACTCACGGTAACAACATACGACTGGATGGTTTTATGCACGAAGATAGCAACACCTCCGTATCCGTCACTACAATCACTCCGATAAACGTTAAAATCTTGAATTCTTAACACACTATCAGGGTCTAGCCAAGTTTCGCTTATGGTAGCAATATGAATCTTGTCCTGTCTAAGCAGATTTTCAAATGGCTGTAACTTAGGCCTTAAGCTTTCAGCATTCCATTGCGCTATTTTAACCCTAGTACATGCCTTCACTGAATCGATCACGATTGATGGAAGAAATCAAATACTGTCTGTAACAGCGGCCATTCACAAACGTTTTTTACAACCACTAATACTAACCATTGAACACACAATTTAATTACTTTCCCGACTTTTTCCTGAATACTAAAATCCCTCATAAACAAGACATTCCTCAACCTTTCAATCAACTCACTTGAAAGGTTTGAAAGGTTTTTCACTGACATTCCAGTCTCCACTACTCAATCACTTGGCTCATCTCCCGCTCTCGCTGAATCGCTACTCAAGCAAAATGTAGACGAAAGTAAGGTTCATTTCAGTTTTTCACACATAAGAATTGTTGACATTCCTTAAACTTTTAAAATGTTAAACATGAAAAAGACTGCGGACCTTGATGGTCTTTCAGTAAAAGTAATAAATTGTGTAATAGATTGTATTGCTCCACATTTAGTGTTTATTTTCAATAGTTGTGTCGATGGTGGTGTGTTTCCTGATTTGATGAAACATAGTAAAGTAATTCCTCTGTTTAAAGCTGGTAGTACATCTGACCCCACCAACTTTAGACCTATTTCAATACTACCAGTACTAAGCAAAATTTTTGAAAAAATTATCCTTAGTCAAATAACTACTCACTTCTATGCTAATAAACTTATGAATATTAATCAATTTGGATTCACACGGGGTCGTTCAACAACCGATGCCGGTGTTGAACTTATTCGTCACATTTTTGAGGCCTGGGAGGATTCACATGATGCTCTTGGAGTCTTCTGTGATTTGTCCAAGGCTTTTGACTGTGTTCACTATGAGACTCTAATCAGAAAATTACATCACTATGGCATAAGGGGAAATGCACTTAGGCTTCAGGAATCTTATTTGTGTAATAGGATCCAGAAGGTTGAGGTTAACGGCACTAGATCACCTGGGTCCACAGTCTGTATGGGCGTCCCGCAGGGTTCAATTTTAGGACCATTCTTGTTTCTCCTGTACATTAATGATTTGCCTTTTCTTGTTAAAGAGGCCCATGAGATCGTATTATTTGCAGATGACACATCACTTTTATTTAAAGTGAAAAGATATGACACTAATTATGACGACGTGAATATTGCGATCTCAAAGGTAGTTGAATGGTTCACTGCAAATAACCTACTCTTGAACGAGAAAAAAACCAAATGTGTTAAATTTACCTTGCCTAACGTTAAACAGTTTAATACCAATGTACAGGTTAAAAATGAAAAACTAGAAGTTGTAGAATCTACTGTATTCTTAGGTATCACTATTGACGCAAAGCTTCAATGGGGTCCTCATATTAATAAGTTAGCGAACAGACTCAGTTCAGCAGCTTACGCGATTAAAAAAATCCGTCAATTATCGGACGTAGAAACCGCGAGAACCGGTTATTTCAGTTACTTTCACAGCCTTATGTCATATGGCATTTTGCTGTGGGGTAATGCTGCCGACATTAATAAGATATTTGTCCTGCAGAAAAGGGCTGTTCGCGCGATTTATCAAATGAGACCTAGAATGTCTCTTAGAAATAGATTTAAGGAAATAGATATTTTGACATTTGCGTCCCAGTATATATTTAATAATCTTTTGTATGTAAAGAAAAATGAACAATTGTTTAAGAAAAATTGTGATAAGCACAATGTAAACACTAGAAGCAAACATAACTTGGATATACTAGACAGCCGTCTCTACAAAGAAACAAACTCATTTATGGGTCAATGTATACGCTTCTACAATAAGATTCCCATGTGTATTCAAAACCTACCTTTAGAAAAATTTAAGACGATAATTAAACAAAAACTTTGTAAAAAGGGCTATTATAGAATTTCGGATTATCTGTTAGACAAGCAACCATGGGAATAAATTGCTCAGCTCCAGAGTTATTCAGATATTAAGTCAATTAAAATTAAAAGTAAGAAAATTTATATGATTGACTTAAAAAGAGCGACCCTCGGAGTTTCTTGCCTATTCTTCTCCTGAGGAAGACTGCACCTTTGCGAATAGGCGCAAAGCCAAAAGTGCTAATGTAATTCATAATATTGACGTGTTCAAGTATCATTTTATATGTTCAATGAAATAAACACTTTTGACTTTGACTTTGACTTTGACTTTCACTAAACGTGACATCAGACTCCTTCTGTGGAATATTCCGGCGTTTGTTCTTTGTCTGCTCAGATGAAAAACTCAAATCCGAAATAGTTTCTGCTTCCGAGCTGTACGCGTACGCATCCCAACCATCTTTTTCTTCAATATTACCCGATTTCTTCTTAGTGTTCTTTGTCTTGGTCTTTTTCTTGCCTTTTTTACCTGTTCTGGTTCTGGAGTTTTCGTCAAATGCCTCATTTATTTTTTCATCCCACACAAATGAAGGTTCTGGTTGGGTTGGATGCTCATGGTCTTTAATAATTGTTTGGGTAGGGGTTTCGGGCTTAACGTATGCAGATAAAGCCTATCTATAGGAACACCTGTACTCGGACATAAGCTCCCTAATCTTTTTTTCTTTCATAAAAACAGGGCATTTTAACTTCTCAAAGGCCATATGATTTTGTCCACAATTGACGCAGCAGAATTTTTTTATGGTACAATTCTCGTGAGCTCCACCGCACTTAGGACACACTAGGTTTTTAGAAGAACACCTGCGGGATGAATGACCCAGCTTCCAGCACCGCGAACACTGCGTCACAGGGAAAACGTATTTTTACTGCAATTCTGAGATGATCCACGAATATAAATGACGGAACTATCGTCCCTTTAAAAGCTAGTCTTGTTACGTCACATGGTACCCATTTCCCAGAATTATCACGTCTCTGCAAACGCTTTGCTGACAGCAGTACTGCAGGCTCGGGACAAGTAATGGAGATTGCAATATCCTCGTCCTTTAGCTCTAAATCAACACCTCTAATGATTCCGTATGATGAATTGACCTCAAATGATCTCTGACACCGCCAATCCATCTCTTTGAACTTTTTACAGGACACTATTTGTTCTGCCACGGCTTCATCCTTAACATCCACCCTAATCTTATACGGGCTCAAATATTTAATCTTGTTCACATCTACAATCCCGACCTCTTTAAATAATCTAGCTAACGCGAACTGTTTTGGCATTTTATCCTTGCAGTATATGTAGATCTCTTCTTCTTTCTGTACTTTTAAAAGTTTCTTCTGTCTCCTACTCAGAACCGCTTCAAACCCTTCATCGTTGTCCTCCTCCTGTCTATCCCTCTTAATCGCTAATCTTCCTGACATCGAACTCTCTTCTAGCATATTATTCGTGACCAAATTTCCTTCTTGATTAAGGGGTAACTCGTTGAGGGAATCTTCACTCCTTCTCCCTAAATCCCATCCTATTTCTGAGGTATCTGGAGCTAATATAGTAGTGGCCGTCCGTGGTATAGGTGTGGGAGCACGAACTACCTTAGTAGGACCCCCAATTTCCTCATCGTCGGTACAATCACCCTTACTGGCTACCTCTGACATAACGCCATCCACTCAGCACTGGAACTTATGCCTCAAGTAAAATAGAAACCGGTCGGTGCGCACAATAGGCGTACCGGCCGGTAAGCGCGCGGAGACTTGTAAACACAACCACAGCGCTCGGATACCGAAGCGACACCAGTGGTAAGATATCTAGTCAGTTCACGAGAGGTAAGGTTATGGTACTTATAGTTGAGTTGTTTTACAAGTGAATAGGTACTTCGCTAAAGGTTTAACCAATTTCCAGAACTAGTAAATAAAAGTGAATAGATAGATTCTCAAATAAAGACCCATATGTGTTGCCACAATTCCGTCAATGTCATGTAGCGCAGAACACTTTACTTTATAATAAATGGTAATCAGCCATTTTGTGAAAAAAATGTGGATAAGAACTTTTTTGAGTTACACCCAGGTGACACCTTTAACACTCTCATGTTTTCAAAATGGTTCAATGATAATCAATGGAAAAGTAAAAGAATAAATAATTTTTTTCAATGACTATAATCATTGAAAAAATTTGATAGCTATCAACGTCTGACCCTTTTGGCGGGGGCTGTCAGACAACTTGAAAGACTACTATAATTATTGAATTATTATCTTTTTTGGTAACCCCAGTGTCATTACACGGTTACATATTACTCTCTCTGCTCTTTGTGGTGGAAAGTTTTGAATTTGAAAATTTAAATAATAGGTACAGTGTGTCCAATTAAGAATAATACAGATTTTATGGACTTACTTTACTCAGTGGTTCGCCCAGAGCAATTCCATATTCAGTGAAGAGACATGGGCAAGAAAAGCGAATTCTCTTGCCTTCTTCATCGAATTGGGTTTTGTCAAAATAAACGCTACGCTACACACTCAAAGGCCCACACTAAGGTTTTCTCTTGTGTCGTGGGTCCCTTGGAACACACACAAAGACAAACACCCATGACCCGAGAACAAACATCTGCTTTTTACACAAATGGTTTGATTTAAAGACACCAACTGGCTGTGTTTAAGAAGCTGTTTGTCATTAAAATCTTTGGTCACATTTGACCCAACTGAAAAATTTGCATAGACTTACTATTGATATGAATGCATTATATTCATAATTAATTAACTTTAAATTAATTGAAAAAGTTTTATAAGAAAAATATTTTATAGAAATGAGAAGCGACCAAAATTGGTGCTATTTGTTATCATTGTCAAACACAAACACTGACCAAGAATTTGTAAATAATTTTTTTATCTCATTCCTATATTCTGTCCCTGCTACTTCAGCTTTCTCCGAAAGAGTTTTTTCAGTCATTAAGACTAAATGGAGAGACGACAGAAACAAAGCCATGTTAAATTTAATTATAATTTAACTCTTAATATGTTCAATTATAATTTTGACTGTATCGAGGCAGATAAAAGTTTTAAAAAGACAACAAGTTAATAAAATATGCAAAAAGTTCAAAAAAATATGTATTTAAGTAAAACAATAACGAATACTGTTTTATTTTATCTAATACCTTTTTTTACCTTCTCCCACCTTAATATACTTTATTTCATGAAAAAAAGTTGGTACCCTAGCGTGCACTTAACTCAGTGACAAGACGCCATCATGACAGTTTGAGGTTATCTTGACATACAGCATGACGTCACAAGATGGCGAATTAAAGGCGATAGCAGCGCAATTTCGCAGCTATTGGTACTAACAGTGTCATAGGCCTGACCAAACGATTTCAAATGAATGGAGCGACAAGTGCCAAAATTCACGGCGCAGCACGGTGCAGGGATTCCTCGGAATGAATCTCAGTGTTGCCGATGTAAAAAATATAATGGCGGCTGTCCACTCTCGCACGTCAGCGATCTGCTTCTGCCCCGAGTGCGTACGTTTACACTCTCATGTCCATCAGTACAGACCAGTACCATTGAGTCATTTGTTTTGAAATATAACGCAAGTACGTGCAAGTATTAAGAGTTTTATTTCGATACGATACGAAGCGTTATTTTGGTTACGAGAATTTTTGAAAATAGTTCGTAACAAAATGAAGAAAGTTTTTTGACAAAAAAAAATGATGCCTGTTAAAAAAAATGATGCCTGTTCATAATACTTTTTCATTTTGCTGTGATTCTACCCGTTTTGTCACGTTATTTTCAAGATTATTCATACCAAAATCTACGTACCGTAGTCAGTTCGGCGCTACCCACGCTCACTTAGACGACTGCAGTTTTTGAAAATATGTATTTATTTTGTTACTAGGTTTACACTAATGAATCTATAGAATAAAACAATGTTCATTAAATTATATTTCATTTGAGACCCTATTTAAGTAAATCTGTCCAGTAGTTATCTAAATATAGCGTAAATAAAATACGTCACATCATAGCTACCCCCTCCATACCCTTAGAAAGTGACTACCGCACTTTTTGTGTTCAGGAAAATATGCCGAATAAGTACATACCAGTAGTTCGTATGGCGGAGGTAAGTCCCACGGAAATGAACTTTATTCTCCTTGGGTCCCGCTCTATTATTAAAAATAAAGGAATGTTTCCTTGAGTAAAATTTTCTATCTACAGTATTTACAATACACAAAACAATACAATATTCTTTATTGCACACATAGGATTACAGAATATGTTTATACAGCGAATTTGAAATAATGTATACAAATAGACGGCCTTATTGCTTAACAGCAATTTCTTCCAGGCAACCTTATGGTATAGGAGTTATAGATTGAAATGCGGGAAAGGCGCAAATATTAATTAAATAATAATTATAAATAAGTTGACTATTTATGCAGTAAAATATATCACAAATATATATTTATTAAGATTTATATATATTTATTATATTTATTTAGAGTACTTTCCCTCCAGGAGACGTTAAAAAATTCCACCCTGTATATATGCGACCGGTGAGAATGCCAGAATTGTCAAATAATAGCATACGTCGATTGCGGCAATCAAAATAAATCAACTTAGATTAAGTATAATTACTACATCTTTTGTTATTAGAAGTACCTAGTTAGATTCATCAATACAAACTCAAGTGATAGGCAGTAATGTATGGAGTGCGCTTCTGTACATTCTACGCCTGTGTATTCTTTGACCGGTGTTTTCTTGCGGGGTGCGGTTGTGGCGCGCGGGGCGGAGGGCTCAAACGTCAAGGGCATTGACGACTCTAATCGCCTTTAACGATCGTGGTAGGTACCCAGGACAAATTTGCTCCACTTGTAACTGTAGAGGCTGTTTCACAAACTTTATTTTCTTCAAATTGTGGGAGATGCTTGATATTGAATGAGAATATTTTGGAAAAGCGATTGCATATATATTGTAAACATCCTACCCATTTCTTTTTATAGCATAATCGACGTTCACGGAAAACTAGGTAAGTTAGTTGATATATAAGTCCTTCGATAGGATTTATCCAACAGGTGTTTCAAACCACAAATCGTTTTAAGCATAGAATCATTGTCTGTCAATTGGGTATTCTAGATCACTTTGTTCTAAATCATAGATCACGAAACGGAGTGTAGCTGAGCGAAGCGAATCTGCATGTTGATGCAGATTTGTAGGTCTTACGCATTAGGCCGAATGCAAGAGACGAAAATGGAAATGTAGTCATTGTAATAAGTCATTGTATCGCTTCATACAAATATGCTTGTTTTGACGCTCTTATCTTGCTACGGTGTTTTCTACAGCGTTTACAGTACCCTCGATTTTATTATTTTTGTGTAAATTTACCAAAATCTTTTACTTTATAATATATTTAAGAGCCTTAATTGATGTTTTGCACCACTCAATTGGGACATACACGATATGAAAACTTGTTATATTGCAACTAGTTAAGTGTTAACGCGATGAAATCAGTGAGACAACTTAGTTTTCTTGAAATAGTACACGCATTTATAGCCAAGGCGTAAATCATCCAGGATTTTAAGTGGCACTCGAAACTATTGATGTGCAATTGGAAATAATTATCCCAGAGTATATATCTCATTGCAAGTGTCAATTTGTCAATCATTCCTCAAACTACTGACGAGATTGATGTATTGCACACGTGTCAATTTGTTTCTCTTGTACTTTCTTCCCAATTCGCTGTCGAGGTAATATTTCTGATGAGGGGGGGGGGGGGGTCCTGTTACGTTCAATGTTCAAACCTTGATTTTAACCCTTCTAATGAAGTTTCTATTCACAGATTTGCAGTTTTCTGAAGAAAAGAAACGGTCCCAACATTCCTGAGTAATGGCTGATCGCAAGGCATCCGGTCCAGAGAAATCGAAGGAGGCATCTGGGAATACAGTTTGTAGATTCATTCGACGCCTTAGTCCCACCTTACTGTAACAAGCTCCAGTTCTCCTAATCTTGGTGCTCCGTTATCTAGAAACCAAGAGGCTTTAGGAAAGGGTTCATCACCGAAGAAGGCCAAGTCTTTTGAAGAACCCAAGAAGTCTTTTTATCTGGAATCAAAGTCTAGTTCATCGAACAAGAGTAGTCTCAGTAGTCTTTCCATGCCGTCTCTGGGTGGTACTACAACTCAATCGAACCAATCGCTAAACAAAATAACATCTGATGAATTTAAAGTTCTAAGCCAGTTGCATTCTAACATTGGTGACGCCTCCAATCTTCTTGAAAAATACATGTCTTTGAGAGATCAGAATAAGTAATGTGTTCATTTTCAGCTGGTAGTTTACGATTACAGCTTTCGAATAAGATATTTGAATTGTTTGCATTACTATAATCATTAGAATGATCTTTATGTACTTGATATTCGTTTTAATAAAACATTTAACTGGTCTATGACTCATTTTATTATCTCAACCAAACACAGAATGTACAATATATGTATAGCCTAATTGATAATTGTGTAGAAGTGAGTAAGCAGAAATATCTCTGTCTCTCTCATATATAGCTTGAGTTTAGAAATAATAACATATCTTTCTTCAGTACATTATTGTGCGTATCAGCTGTTCGACAAGTTGCAAACACTCCTTGATCATTATTTGTGAATTTGCATATTCAAAATAAAAGTTAAATCATGAGTTCGACAAAGCCTGAGGCTGACACTGCAGCAATTAAAAGAGACGTTGCTACACAAAGGGAAGCTACAAAGCGATTTAAGACTATAAATCAGATATAAAATTCTGGAAAAATCGCAGGCAGCCAGGATAAAAGAAAAATCTCGGAAAGTAGAGACAGTGTCTGCCAAAGTTCAGATTTAGAGCCAGAACCAAATGTTGGCATACCGGACTAAATAATTGTAGCACTTCGCAGGATGGTGGTGAATAAGTCACGTTTATTTCAATAATTTGCGAAGTACAGTTCTAATTTGGACAAACTCTACGCTTACTTCATGTACTAGACAATTTAGCATTAGATTCATTACTGATATAAGTGGAACATTGGAACAAAATCGAAGGTTGAGGACTTGTTGTTTCAACTTTTTGACTTGATAATGAAGTCACACCTGTCTAACATTTAACTTAAATAAATTGCTTATGTGTTCAGGGAAGCACTTTGACGTCATTTTAGCACTTACTCACGCTTATTCTCCAAAAACATGAAAAAGACAGTAGTATAAAAGGAAAACTATCAGGAATTACCTTATTCCGCTTGTTTTTATTCTTGAAAATCATCATGTAATCCTTACCAGGCGGGAATATTCTTGTTTGCTGAATATACACAATAAAAAATAAACGTGTTTAATTGATAACTCATGCATAACATCAACAGGGAAAGATCGTTTTTGCACTTTAACATCAGTTGATGACGTCTGAGCTGACGTAGAAGTTTTAGTACAAGATTAAAGTAAACAGTTAGTAGATCTATGTTGTATTGTACTAATAAGTACTACTAATAACAATCTAATTTGTTCATGATTATAATTCATTATTGTATAAGCTATAGAATGTCATCTAAATATTTTATCAAAACCCTCATAGTACATTCTATAATCACAATTTTCTCATCATTTAAATTCAACTCAACAATACGCGTTGAGATCTTTTTAAGTTCCTATATTTCGAGATGGAAATCTTTCCTTGTTAAACTTTATCTTTCATGTAATGCAAATTTACTTATATTGGCAGAGGTACACGCAATTAAAACTAGACAACATAAAAACTATGCAATTTGCAGAAATTTAAAGCTTGACAAAGTTGTGGGAAATTAAATGAGCTTAAGTTCATATGTGAGAGAATTGTAGCTAAGGTAACCTGATTTCGAGTTATGAGCAAAAAACTGAAAAAAGGGAACTTTATTTCTCCTTGCCACCCCTAGCGGCACCTAAAATCGAGAGGACATAAGGCGACTACTGCACCTAAATTAAGATTTTATGATGCGTAGATAAGCATGACGGACTGCATTAAATCGCAGAAAAAAAAATACTACGCTAATATGCAGGACATAAACTAGATAAAATTCTTGTTGAAAACATGATTCAGCACTTTTGGTTCGATATAAAAAGCTCACAAAGTCACCTCTAAATACGCAATATTGTGTAAGCTGTAAAAACGATAGTAAAATGCACACAGGAACTTGAATTTGCAATCAAAATGTTCGTGATTGAACACTCTCGATAAGAAGTTAACGCATTTTTCGATTTAAGCTGTTACCTTTCCATAAATCTCATTTTTCTAACTTTCGAACATGTTTTTACGTACGCACGCTTTCGTAGTCCGTAAACTTCGTGTATCGATACTGTTCGCGTTGCCGGCCCAGGCCTGTTGAGAGAAGGAAATAGCACTTTTCCTATGTGTGCTGCCTTTATCGGGTGCTGTAGTCGCCTTAACTAAACTGTGTTCAAGGGACCTTCCCTATATAATTCTGAAACTTTTGGAACTACACGAATTAATTCCTTTTCTGAAACTAGCTGATCTATTTTTCGTGGACTACAAGGCTATATCGATCTTTTTGATTTTTCGATAATGTTGAGGCCATTCTCAGTTCAGCTTCAACTTGAACACAAACGGCAGGCATGTATGAAGGGACAACTCCGAAACTGCTGCGACCACTTTGCGCCCTAGATCGCCCCTGCGGCAGGTATGTGAGTAGCTCCTGCCGCAGTGGCGAAAAAAAAACAGTTTAGATTTAACCTACGTTTTTAAAATAATGCAAAAAAATGTCACAGTCAATATAAAATCCAATAGGTAGTTTTTCTGTTTTACTTTTTTAATAAAAAAATCTAATTACCTTTTTTAATAAAACTCCAAAATAAAAAAAAATCACGGATAACTCCTGGAAACAGATTATATTTGAGGGAAAATAGCAAAACCTTTACCTCCTGCAACAAGTACCGACAAAACTTTAATAAATTAGTATATAATTTATTTATTTGTTGGTGTTACATTATAACTAAGTATTGACAGTAGCAGCACAAATAAAAGATCTCTCTTTGGCTTAAAGGCCAACTCATAAACTACGAGTAGCATTTTCCAAACTTTACAGGAGAGCCAAAAGAAAATTTCTAAAATTATTGCTTATAATCGTGTTGACAAATGTTTTAGGGCCAGTATTTCAATAGAAGCTTATCGCAAATTGATCCAGGATTGAAAATTAGGTTTAAAATTAAGTGACACGTAAAATCTATCCAAACTAGCCTAAACCTATTGATATCCAGGGGGGTGGACTATGCCTACTACCCCTTCACTGTTTAATTGTGCATGGGCTGATGAGAAATGAGACAAGTTTGTTTCATAATTTATATTATTTCAACCATTAGAACACCTAACTTTATAAAAATAAGGCAACTTTTCCGCTGCTAACTCTTGGCATTATAAATGCCCTGTGGGAGACGGCGCTGTTTTAGGTAGGCATTTTATAATGCCCGTGGGAGATAAGTTGCAATCTGAGATTGGAATGTGGCTAAAGGAGAATGGGAAAAGTTGTATGAGTGCCGTATAAAGATGTGACATATATAATTTTGAAGGTTAAAGCAATGCCTTCATTTATGTTCGAATTCGAGCGACGTCGTAGACTCCGTTGTAGATTTGCACCAGTAGATCAGCAGGAGCAGCTCAGGTCGGGCTGCTGTTTAGCAATAAGGCCGCCTATTGTACATTTTTCTGTGTTTTTATGTTTCTGTGATGTACTGTTTTTTTTTGTGCAATAAAGTATATATGTATGTATGTATATGTCGGGCAGCACCTTCCCAGCGGTGGTTCAGGGATAAATAATAGTCGAGAGAATTAGTGTTTAAAAGTAAATATTTATTAGTCAAACAGTCGGCCTTATCTGCAACTCGCAACTAGCTACGCATTGGCGGAGTCGCGACACGATTTTGTAACTACCCTTCAATTTATTTTTGTGCTATAATAACGGAACTTTTGCAGGAAGTAAAATACGAACCATTTTGTGACATATTTATTCGATTTTGATTCTAACATTTTGTTTCGTCCTCAGTGGTGTTAAGGTTGTGACGTATGACATTTCAAATGTCGTATATAAAATGAACTGATGAACCGTTTTACCATTATATTGACTTTTCTTACGGTTCCAGTAGCGTATAAGGTAAAGGTCATAAATAACCAATAACGTTAATCGAAATAATGATATTATTATTGTGACTTTTAAAATGACGTTTGTAATAATCTTATTCGCCACTGCTAACGAATCAAAAAAGTAGAGTAAAAATACGTTTAGTTTACGATTAGATGTTTCACAGTTCATTCCTCGCAGGTCCTGCAGAGCAGGAGTCACGTTACAGTAGGGGACACAAGAGCGTACGCGGTAAAAATCAAAAACGGTGTACGAGGGGAAGGGGAGGGTGATACCATTGTATGCAGTGGAGAAACGACTTTAATGCATAGTAGACTCGGGAGAAGTATGACTGTTGGAGGAGTTCTAGGTTTTGCTATGTGACAATGAGTCCTCGATTCAAGCTCCTAACCTTAGGTCTCTGCGAATGCAGGTGTAAAAACTCTTTACTGTTAACCTGTAAGTTTACCTTGATTGTAGGTAGCAATGTCCATATCAGCAAATTGCTACAACATTAGAGCAACCGACCGTGACGGCGATAACGCCGTTATCGCTGAAGTTAAACGATATTTGTTTAAGTTTCTTCTGATTCAAATAGGTTATCGGGCTCAATTAACCGATATTATCCGGTCGGTGGAATTTATTAAATTATTTATAGTTCGGGAAAATAAAACAATATACCATTGTCCGATAAGGTTTGACGTCATACCTACGGTAAACCACAGCTACACTTATCAACGTATTGAAGTGTTCATTACCTAACGATGGTGTGAATGGATGTTTCAATATAAACTCAAGTCTCTCGAGTTTGCTTCGTAAACTTTTCTGAGGACATGAGTGCATGCTGCAACGCTCTAGTGGAATAGCTTGGCGTAACCAAACCTCCAGAGAACATCACACGGTCAAGTAAGACTGTAGGTCACGTACCAAGACTCCATGCATGCTCAGCAGTCACGGGCAGCTCCTGAATATTGCCTACATACTTTTTTCTATATGGAGCATGATTGCGCAACCTAACAGGAAAGTTAACACAGTCTATGATATCACTCGCGAAATAAAATATAAAACTGTATGTATTATCCCCATCATTTTTCCTTTTTCAGTTATAAATAATTAATTGCTCCTTTCCTGAATTTTATGGAATTTCTATTGTTACTACGGTACATCATGCGGTCAGTGCGTTTTAATTATCCTCATTATAGCGACATAATTAAACCACAAATAAATTCCCTATCGTTATGGAATTCCAAGCAGTCCTTATTAGGTAGGTTTCTAATTAGTATAAATTGCGGGAAAGCCCTATCCAACCAATCATTAGCATATATATCCTCGACACAATCGCCAGGAGCTATATAGTCAATCAGCATACTATTGACCCTCGACATATCACCATGTGGGGAAACAATAATGGAGAAGCCGCTCGTCGAGCCGCCGAGGAACGTTGGGAGGAGGAGAAAGCAGAGTGGAAAAGACAAGACGAGGAGCGTGAAGAAAGGAAGCGTCAGCGTGAAGAGCAGCAAAAACTTGAGGAGCACCTCTTGCGGTATGCAGAAGCTTTACGACGGCAGGCATCGTGGCGCGGGACACACAACAGGCCGAAGTAATACGCGGCCAGACAACCTAACCTACTCGTATATGTGATAATTTATAATAGTATTTATTCTTAAAAATAAAAAAACTCGTTCCTCAGTTTTTTTATTTTTATAAAAAAACTCGATTATTTCATTTCAAAGTGCATGTCAGCTCAGCAACGAATGCCAAGCTCGCGTGTACCTCCTCATAAATGTCAAGACTAGTCACTACACTTTGTAAGAGGATTGTAGGTGCACAGTGACATGCTATGCAGCGATAGGTAGGTACGGTGCACGTTACATAGTTTCTCGGTAAGGTATCTGTGATACTATAACTCTAACATTACAGGCAAAATAAAAAGGACACATATTTAGAATAATATTTGATTACACTATTATAGTCTAACAAATCCTGTAAGCTATGAAATGACAAATCTTAAATATAATTAAGGTGTATGAATGTATTAAACAGTCGTCTACGCTAACTTATCAGGTTTGATTTCGTTTTATCATACATTCCGCCACATGTTACTCGTCCAAGCCCACCTTAGCCAATATTTTGCAGTTGCCATCTCGTCGATTGAATAATAAAAGCCTGTTACTGCCCCGTGCACTTCGCTCACGCGGTACTCGTAGTGCTTCTTAGATTCTTTCAACAGAATCGCACGTTCCAGGTAGAAGTTCAGCCACTGATGGACGTGTCCCGCGCAGTAGTGATGCCAGTGATTATCTTGACAACGGTAGTCGGAATGCTCTTGGCCTGGCTCGATCTTCCGCCGACACGCGCAAGAAGCGTAGTCACCGTGTGTACAGTCATCCATGTTTATGAGCCGGATGAAATTGGTGAGCTTCGAGATATAGGTGAATTGAGGTATACCGGGAGGTGTGATACCTCCGAACAGTGGTACCAAGCTGTTGAGGCCTACTCGCAGACATTTTTCTCCCATAATTTCGGAATGGAAAAGGTACTCGATGCGCAGCTTTTTTCCATTGTAGAATGTCGCTTCGAAAGTCTTCACGTTTAACTCTATCAACAAATTGTGTGGAACGGCTTGCTTCTGCCGGTGCGGACATTGTTTTACGTTTATCTTTTCTTAGCTGAATAAAGACAGTACAGACGTAGACACGTTCGTAACGTTCAGCAACCGAAAGTCATTTGTGACTGAAAATCCATTATGTTAAAAATGAATACTTATCTTGAAGCAAATATAGCGTTGGGTTTTCCTCAAGAATTTGTAACTAGTGCCAACTGACCCTAGGTTATCGTAAGACGCTGAGCCCGACTAACTGTCTGGAGGCAGCGAATAATAATAGTTTGATAACGATCTCGTACTCGTCACATATTACCTATATTCTGAGTTATGAAACATGGTTTGTTCTATATTTAAACTAAAGTGTGCCACGTCTGGCAACGTATTATCGGTAAATCTATGTCTACATGTAGTTACACATAGAACGTTCATTGTCGCGGCTCTTTGCCGTAATACTGTTTGCGGCTTAAGCGTAAATACTACTCATGAACCAAGTTAAGAAAAACGTTATTTAGACGTCTCACATTCCTGTATGGTCTGCTCCGCACCTAAACGTCGCAGGTACACGTACTCAGTAAGCAAATGCACGTTCAGGCCTTGCTCAAGACATATGACAAGCATTGTTTGTGATAGCGGAGCTTTGCATCCCATGTGCACGTAACTCTTATCATCACGCCTTGCAACTCAACTGTAAGTGATAGTGGTGTGACGTGCTATGCGGCCGCTAGTAGCACGTTACCTAGCCGTTACCTCTAGTGCCGTCCAAGCTTGACTTGATTGTATCTAACACAGAGTTGTCATGAGGGAAACTAAATTTGAACTTGGAGCAACCTAAGAGGGAACGGTCTCAATACCTTACCTGCACAACTCTCCATCATCCTACACAACTAATAGGAATAAAACAAATAAAAGTAGACATATTGAACACAACTATTTATTTCAATCTACGGTACTGTAGACTAATGCAGACTATTCACACTATTAACACTATTGAGATGCGGCTGCCCCAGAGCTGGAACCACCAATACCGCGAGCCGAGTCAAGCAACAATTGTGTGTCCGTACCGTCACCCGTGGAATAAAATTCCAAGATGGCTGGATCGTCTCGATGCACTTTTGCAATCATCGCATGGAACATCTCTTTAGATTCTTTAAGAAGAATCGCCGGCACCATATAATGGGTCAACCACGCAGAGACGTGCGCGGTGCAGAAATGATGCCAGTGGAGTTCGTTCGTGCACTCGCTTCCAGGAGATACCACTTCATGTGGATTGTTGTCACAGGAGCAGGTTTCGCCGGCGACCGCCTTGCACTTCTGGAAACGAAGCTCTTCCTCGACGAACTTCAGTATCGCAGGCAGCCTTACAAAATCTCTTTCACCTGGCAGCTTCTTCCAAAATAGGGGCCGGAGCCCGTCCCAATTTATCAGCAGGCGATCTTCTTCTGGCCTCGTTGCATCGAAGCTGTAGTTGACGGGAAATTTTTTCCCATTAAGAAAAGTCGTGTCCAGGTTTCGCATCGATCGAACGAACTTTGAATATGCAGTGTGAAAACGCATAAATTCGTCAACGCTCAAAAGCGCCCCACAGGGTATAGCAGGCCCGCGGAACGTGAAGGTGTCCACCGGAAAAGTAAGTGCTCTGTCTTGATCTTCTTGGGACGTCATGTTGAGTTCTCGATGTCACGGGGCTTCTCCGTCCAACAATAAGTAATGTTCCTTCGTAAACGTTCGCCGTTCAACGTGTAGCAATCGACTATGCGCAAATCAACTTTTACGTACTGAGCAAGTAGATTAGCGTACAAGAAAAATGGAACGATAGAGGGATAACAAAGCAATTTGGGAATACCGCAAACTAACCCGTGGGTTATTCGCGGCAACGCTGTTGTAATCGCTCGTAATATGAACAACTGAATAATAAAATATTCTCGTACCACTTCAGCCAGACTTGCATTGTTATAGAAATAGATGGGAATAAATGATCCTGCGCTCCCATACCTGAAGGTCGGGAATTTACGCTATAAATTCGGTACATCGTTAACAACGTTTAATTGCTGCTTAAACAACTAGTATGCGACCCTTGACCGAAATTGGGTTTTACCCAATAAAGTAGCCATCTGGTTACTGGGCGACTTTGAGATAAGCAAGCCACGTGGGAAATTGAACTTGTGTAAAGAACAATGCTGCGACCACGTCATCCCATGTCCCGGTTGCTGGCTGCAGGTGTAGGTATCATCACACTTTAGTAGTCCTGTTGAAAAATTAACTTCAATTCTAGCATCAGTGGGTCTTGTGAGTGCCCGCTATGAATGCGGCAATGTAGTCCATCGTCATGCTTACATTGTGCAAAAGTGGCAAGCGGAGCATGGCTTACGAGATGCAGGTGAACGCTGCATATCAACGATAAGCAGATAATTCTAATCCTGTCAATGGCTGTATAAGGGTTTTATAACGAAATCAAGCTATTGTCATGACCTTTAAAATGACATATGTCACATACACATACACCACCACATACAACACTAGAGTCAGATGGAAAGCTAGATCCGATAAAATGGTTTATAGTTTCTTACCTGCACGAGTCTCGTTGTGATTGTAATATAAAATAATGAAGGTATTATTATGACCGTGTGGTGATCGGTTTACCGTGTGGTGATCAGTTGAGAATAACACCACCTCATCTCTTTCCTACGACACCCACGGAAGAGGCGACTAAGGAAACACAAATGAGACCTGCCTCCTAGTAATCTATCCCAGGCAACGACACTTCATTTTTTTCTGAATCTGAGGTGTCGTCCTTATGGTCTCATGTGGTGTGATAGACTCTGTGAGGGGCCGTCTGGTTCACGACCACCCTCCTACCGAAGTCCGACGCCAAACAGCTTGCTGTGTTCCGTCGGTGCGAGGGAGTACCAGTGCCTTTATAGGCATTTTCTGGGTTAACTCGCTCCATCGTCAACCTCATCTTTGACCTTTATGGTCAAAATTGAGGTCAAGAGTGAACCCATCGTATAGTAATAAAAAAACCGTTAAAATGACATATGTCACAATCTTATACAACACTGGGGACTGCAGCATTTCTGCTTGCGATTTTTTTTTATATTCACTAATTATTTTCGGTCTAGTTTTCTTTTTAATTCAATAGATTTCAAAATTTTAGAACTTGCTCCATATTTGCTTTTTGTTTGGGATTGAAGTTGTCATTTTGATTCGACTATAAATTTTTGTATGGTAAACATTATTTTTCAAGGAAAATATCCATGCCATTGTGAGATTAATTTATTAATAATAAGTCTGTTATTAATTTATAAGTCTGTTTATATGAAATCAATTCATTATAAAATATTAGTGAATATTTATTAGCCATAAACATTTGTTAATGACGGACATCAAAATGTAAGTTTTTCACTTTTTTCCCTTTTTTTGTTCTCACACGCCTACTTTACCTTACCTACGCTATACAGTACACTTTTACAACATCTACTTCACGTTCAGACAAATACAATATCAGGCTGTTTTTGCAACAGTTACGAGAATCCTGGGTCTTGTGGTTTAAATCAAATCTGGTTATCATTTGACCTGGGGGGATAACTTCACGACCAGCAAGGGGAGAATATCCTTCTTGTATAGGTTACACTAGCTTGACATTATTACTATACTAAAATACTCATATATTTTAATTTTTCTTCCGTTTTGGTGTCCTTTCGGGAATAGTGGCCTTTTAGGTATCCTAGTCCAATTTGGAATTTTTGTAATTTCAGTGTTTTTTTATGACAACCTAATAAAAGGCTGGGCTGAAAACTACATAGTGAAGTCCGATAGATGATCACTCAAATTATGTTCGCCCCTACCTGAACCAGCCACAATTCCGTTGCGGATACTCCGGCGGCCCCAAGAAGACCATTTAGTTAAGTCCCATTGATCTATTCCCTAAATTCATTAATTTTCATAAACAAATAGCCAATTGTGATAGCTATAAATTTATCTGACAAATAGGTAGGACTTTTGTTCGTTAACAAATTAAATTTATCATCCTATTTGGATCGGATACCAATTGAATATAGTTAGGCCACAAGATTCGATTTATGTATGTTATAGTTACTGTTCTAAATTAACCAGCACTTCTTTCCCAAACAAAATTTCCAATCGTAATTTGTAGTTTAAATCGTTAGGCCTACCCTACTGTTAAGTTAAAGTTTTAAATTCTATTGTGTAATTTTTGTTTTATCCTCTTGGTCCCAATGTCGAATTTTTGTAATGCCTAAATTTAATTAAATCTTGTATTTGTATAAATCTCATCTACTTTCTTCATTTTGTGTTTCTGCGATTACCACCCGTAAATTGATCGCTGAAGATCTGGCGCCTGCGTTTAAAAAACCCTGAATTTTAGTTAAGTAATTATCCATTTACTATTCCGTGGCATTGTTTTTTTTTTTTTTGCTTATACGGTGGGCACGTTCCGTGCCGCTGTCGCTTTCATAATTGTATCATTTTTGTTTCAGATAACCTATCAACCACTGAAGCTCTGCCTACCCCATTGGGAATGTTGGATGTGTGAGCATGGAATGACAGACAACAATGATCGACGTACTCGTGTGACTTCGTGCCATATTTTAATTTTTTTTTTTGTCATGTGTTATTTAATGTAAAAAGAATTTTACTTAAAATAAATCTCGTTCTTATTTATAAAAATAAAGAAATATTTAACTCTTTCCCTTTTCCCGTAGTTAGTTGTTTAACGCAGTAAACAACGCGTTTTACAGGTTTTTCCCACGTGTTCAAGGTATTTTTTTTCTCACTTTCGATTTTCACCCTATTTACCCTATTAGGTATTTTTTCCCCCTAATTAGGTATTGTTTTTCTTAGGGAATTTTCAGATATTATGACTTGTATTAACGATCTGTTCACTTAACGGTATCGTTTTCTTTGCTTTATTTCTAATAACAGACTCCACTTTGTCTAAAAATGTCGCTGAATCAGGACACAGTCATTGATATTGAACCGGAAGAGGCCGCTTACGAGCAAGATATTGGAGAGACACTTTATTTCGTTAGTCATATTTTGCAGAGAATGAACAACCTGCTCATGAAGCTACGCGACTCAAACAGCTTTTCACCCGCGACGTTAGTTTGTCAAAATGGAATATTTGCTTTGATGGTCAAACTTGCGTGAAAGATTTATTTCAGCTCATCGAAGAACGGATGTTCGCTTCTGACATTCCATCCTCGTATATTGTGCGTCTCGTAACCCCATAAATGTGGGTATTATTTCTTATTATGGTGGGAATTCTTAACACTTCTGATCGTTGGTATAAAAATATTTATGATGTTGTTTCTTACATCACTCAGATGTTTCCAGCGTATGTTATTAATGACGGAATACTTCTCCGTAGGATGTCTTCTGATTTTCCGTTGTCTGAAGACCCATGGCGGATAGTATTGCCTTCAGAACAGTATCAAAGCGCAATATCTGAGATACATAACGAGTCACCTTCTATTCACCCAGGTGTTAATTAAAGTTATTATAAGTTAAAGTCCCTTTATTATTGACCAAACATGTTTCATATTGTCTTAGAAGCGCTTAGAGCTTGTGAGACATGTAAAGCTTTCAAGATCTCAATTACTCAACCTCGAGGCCACATGTTATTTCCTAAAGAGGTTACGGCACCGATGCAATCGATTTCTCTCGACATTATTGGTCCGCTACCGCTGGCGTATTATGGTTATCGCTATATTTTAACTATAGTTGATGTGTTCACTAAATACGTCTGGCTTAATCCTTTAAAAAGGGTTAATAGTCAAGCGATCGCTACCATTCTTGAGAGCGATATCTTTTTGTGCTATGGTGTTCCGCCTACGTTGTTATGTGATGATGCTACAGTTTTTCATAATAACCAGTTTCGTTCATTTTTGGCTTCCTATGGTATTCCTTCACTTTATTATACCCCTTATTATTCCCTGCAGGCAAACCCTGTGGAACGCTATAACCAGTCAGTGGTCACTTGTGTCAGTATTTTAGTTGAAAATGGCCAGCGAAGTTGGGCCAAGGTACTACCTAAAGTGAAACTATATTTGAACTAGCTTTCCGCCCGCGGCTTCACCCGCGTGGACTACGGTTATATCGTGCCCAGTTGTGAGATAAAATGAAACCTATGTCCTTTTCCAAGGTCTAACCTATCTCTGTACCAAATTTCATCAAAACTGGTTAAGTAGTTTAGGCATGAAAGCATAACAGACAGACGCGTACGATCGCTGCTAATCATAAAGTGCTATAGGGCGAAGCGCGGCCTTCGATGCCTTATTTATAGGCATGGGCAAAATATTAATTTAAATTAAATTCTGTAAAGGGCCATATTGATCTATATTAAATGCAAAATGTACTTAAGGTTCTTAATTGAATTAGAATTAATGTTGTACTGCTTAAATTCGCTGCGTAAATAAGCCATGCCTGAAATAAAACTATTTATTTATTTATTTTTTATTTTAGATCTGTCAGCGCAATCAATATGTATGACCATACCAAATTTAAGCTCTGTAGTACCAAGGATCTAATATAAGTAAATATATTCAAATTATTCCCAGCAACGTTTGGCACTTGGTCAACTATTATTCGCAAACTTGAAGGGCCAACTTATATGTGATAGTTGTCCTTTTAATATTCTTGTATGTTCTATCACTGTGAGTTTTTCACATTTTTAGAAACAGCCATTTAGTTGGTAGAGGGGGGGAACACTTGTTTTCAACAAATAATTTTACTATAGAAATGAATTTTTCACAAACGGAGTGCTGAATCAAAAATCGATCTTAGTAAACTCCTATCTTTTAAAAATCTATCCTACGATTCCCCCCTGGATGATATTGGCGAGAAAAAAAAATTCATCGAATAAAAAAACAATTTGATATACATTAAAAAATTTACTACTCGTACAACAACTAATATGAATTTGTTGTAACCCCATAATGACTACACAAATAACAAAACCGTTGCACACTCTGTCAGGAGTCACTTAACTACAGTAAATGTTAAATGAATATTGAAGTAAATATTGAATACATAATATTATGAACTAAAGCTTTTTTGCATTTTGGATAATATGAAAAACACAACCACTATTTAGCTGCACCTCGATTATACTAATGGAAAAAGTTTCCCAATGATTACTTCAGAAATAACTTTAGTTTTGGCCTAAGTACAACAGAATAATACAACACAATGAAAGTAAGTAAAGCGCGAGCGAAGCGAGTGCGAAAATTGTTTTTTTTAGCGACAATATTATTGTTAAGAATAATAATTAATGCGCGAAATGTTTTTTTGATTATATTATTGTTTTAGGAATAATATCGAACTGCTGCATTTAAAACGTGGAACCTTGTATGGCAGCCATTTTGGATTAGAGTAAACTTCGTCGTATGTGCTACCTTCGTGAATTATTCAGGAGACTTAATTGGCTTCCAATTCATCTGCATAGGGAATCACATGTTCTGTCGTTCCTTTACAACGTTCTTTTTTTCTCCTTCCGCTCCTGTTTACCTGCGTGAAAAGTTTCAGTTCCGATCTGAGATCACTGGTGACCGCCTTCGTTCGGGCTCAAATTTCTCACTGAGCATTCATACGCACAGCTCTTCCACGTATGACAGGTCATTCACGGTCCACGCAGCGCGGCTGTGGAATAAACTGCCTGTCTCTGTCCGTGAGGCTCCATCCCCAGCTTGCTTCAAAATCAGATTTAAAAAACACCTTGGTTATACCGCTGATGCTTTGAGTTACGACTATTCCTCTCTCGTAACATTATATGTATATGTTTATATTATGTGTATATATCTATACTATATTTATGTATTTATTTAAATATTTTTGGATACTACATATCAAATATTTATTTATCTATTTCCATGATAATATTCAATACCTATTTTGTCTCTACTGTTTTCCTGTAGTACGCCCACGTATCATGAATCCTCTCGCTCTCTCGTAAGTTGACTGGAAGAGATCCCCTTGTGGGATAAGTCCGCCTTTGTACCTTAAATTTATTTAATATTTATCTCTTTTGTTTTAAATGTATTTATTTTGTTTGATGTGCAATAAAGGATTTTACAATACAATACAATATTCCACATTTTTTTTTAATTATAAAAATTAATGTTTCGCAAACGGATTGCTGAATCGAAAAACGTTCTTAGGAAACGCCTTCTATCACTCGATGATATCTGCGGGGCGAGAAAAAAAATCCATCGCCCTTTCACGTGTATGGGAAAGACCCGATTTTTTTTCCATTATTTTATTTTTTTAAATCTGTCAGCGCAATCAATAAGTATGACCATACCAAATCTCAGCTCTGTAGTACCAAAGATCTAATATAATTAAATATATTCTTATTAATCCCAACAACATTTGGAACTTGGTCGACTATTACTCGCAAACTTCAACGGCAAACTTATGTGTGATAGTTTTCCTTTTAATTTCGTCGTATATTCTACTACGGTGAATTTTTTCATATTTTCAAAAATTTGAAAAACATATATTGGTTAATTTGTTTAAAAGATACGTAATTTATGTACGTCCATTATGTTTTTTCTCAATTCACACTTTAAACAGCCATTTTAGGGTTCAAATTTCAAAAAATCCTTTATTATTCCTTGCCTAAATTTAAAGTATACCTTTTTGTAGAATTTCAGTTCGCTAAGTCCAATGGCTTCAGATGGGCGATGATAAATCAATAATTGATTCACGACCTTGCATTTTTAATTTTATTTTACCCAAACCTAAGGACGATTTCCTTAGGGGATGATTTTCGAAAAATCGCGAAAACTGTGTCCGTTTGTTTGCTTTAAGGTATATCTTAGGGAGTGATTTTCGAAAAATTGCGAAATACGTGTCCGTTTGTTTGCTTTATAGTATATCTTGACGAAGTTTCGAGACAAAATATCCAAATAAATATTTTTCCCCATACAAATTTTTAAGCCCCCATATCACCCTCTTAGGGGTTGAATTTCTAAAAATCCGTTCTTAGTGGTTGCCAACTTTATAAAAGACACCTTTTTGTCAAACTTCAGCTTTCTAGGTCTAAGAGTTTGGGCTGGGCGTTGATCAATTAGTACGTAATTCAGGATTTTTTGTTCGTCTTAATTCGGATGATTTGTTCGTCTTAATTTATTCGTTCCATTAGGTACTGTAGTATGCAGACCTTCACAGAGGATCGGGCATAACGCAACTTCTTTCTCATTCGATCATTTCGAAGAAGATAATTCGAATATCAATTTCAAAGGTTTGAAATGGTATTCGATGTCATGATTCGAAATGATTGAAGATCTAGCCTTGCGCCATTCATTGTGTGATGGTGGTGTATTGAGTATTTTGATCTTTGCGGATTAATTGTGTTTAGCGGAGTAATTGTATTCGATGATAGGCGTGCAATAGCACTTTTAAAGCAGGTGTCTGTTTTACAGTTGTGATTTTATAAATGAAGTAAATGATTATATAACGAAGAAATTACTGTTGTTAATTATAATCAAGAATAACGGAGAATCCAGCTGTTTTATTATTGCCCCCTAAAAGACACCTTGCAAATGGTAATGGAACTTCACCCTATTGAAGTGAAAAATATTTTAGAAAGAGTGGGAGTGGATATTCTGGGTCCGTTCAAAAGATCTTATAGAGGTAATGAATATCTCATTGTTGCCGTTGAGTTCCTGTCTAAATATGCTATCTGTAAAGCGGTACCAAGAGTGAATGCTGATGTGATATGCAATTTTCTTATTGAGGAAATTTTTTTGCAGATTAGGAGCAGTTCAGACTATATTAACTGACAGAGGAACTGTCTTTACCGCTCATGCTGTGAAGGAAACGGTGGAATCTTTTGGTGCTAAATTGACCCATACTACTTCTTTTCACCCACAGACCAATGGGCTAGTGGAACGCTTCAACAGGACTATCACTGACATGTTAGCAAAGTATTGTTCACCAAATCAACGTGACTGGTGTGCGGTTGTTCCATTGGTGGTACACGCTTACAATACGAGCAAGCAGAGCTACACTGGCATGTCACCCTATCTCTTATTACATGCAAGAGAAGATTCTACACAAGAAGAAAGAACTTTGAATATAAATTGCACTGGATTGTTGGGAAATATGTCTCAAAGGCAAGAATTCTCTAAAATGCTTGTTCGTAAAGCTGTAAATAATATAAAGAAGGCACAAGTGAGGCAAATAAGGAACTACAACAAAAGGATTAAACCAATTTTATTTAATGAAGGGGACAAAGTATTAATTTTTGTACCAAGGAGAGTTACAGGAAGATCTGTCAAATTAATGCGGTTCTTCCAGGGTCCTTTTCGTGTCCTCAGAAGAATTTCAAGATATTCTTATGTGGTGAAAAGATTCTCATCGGCACTTCAATTTGTGGTCCATCCTAATCGGATGAAACGATTGATCTTGAGACAATGACGCATGTTTTTTCTTCATGTTTTTGTTCTGCGTTGCGTAGAATTTTTTCCTTTATTTTGTGTTAATATTCTTTTATGTTTCAGATCTTGATTAATATTATGATATGTAAGTTTTTTTGTGATAAAGAAAGATGTCACAGACTCCATATTTCGGTTTATGGTAATGTTTTTCTTTTTTCATTGGGGTTTGTGATTGCTTCATTCATCAATCTTTCTGGCATAAAAGGGGCGGTGTACGCCAATGCCAATTAATTTACCTTTGCCTAAATTAAAAAAAAAGAATGGTTGTTTGTTGTTGGCATTTTATACGTCAGTCATGTCACTGTCATGTCATAGCAAAAATTTTTCTTTGTATAATTTTTTCTAAAATTTATTAAAAAACTATCATTTTTAGCAGGTAATGTTAATAAAAAACATCCCTGGGCTGTTAGTTAGTTTTTTTTTAATGTAAGAGTGTTAATCTTGATGTGAATTCTGTTCGTAGTGAAACGAAGACAACGAAGGATTGTGAATGGAAGAATGCGGGAAGTCTCCGGCTCGATTCTGCCTTCGCTTGTGTTGGCGAAAATGACGGGCGTCCGAAGCTGAGCATCCCAACCTCTTCCATCGTTAGCTGAGGCCCGCGCCGTGCAGCAGCAAGTTTATAAGCCATATCGAGACGCTGGTGCTACGCCGCGAATTTCAAGCCCTTATTTGTACGGAGTGCTACATATCAGGTGCAGGAGTTTCAATGGAAGGACCATGGAAAGGGGAGAGTGACATGGTTTATGTCCCCTCTCAATGGCCCTCCTTTGTTATTGGCCTCTTTTCATTAATTTTCTTTTCAGCGAAGTCCGCATAGGAAAAATTCCCTTTTTCCAATTAAGGAGGGGAGGAGGGTTTATGTTGGCCCTCATACTCAGTGGTCCTCCGCCTCTGAGGCCATAACATGGGCACTCCGACAGAATATGCATGTGAGGGAGAGGTCAATGCAATTTTGTGCACTCACATGTTATATCTTTTGGGCATACTGTGATAAGGCCATTATGGTACAAGGACGTTTTGGTAATATAGGGACGTTATGGTAATATATATGGACATTATGGTAATATGGGGCATTATGGGAATGCAAGTACAGGTGCAATGTAAGGACATGCACATGCATATAAATATTATTCCAGTTTCACTAATGCTCTGTTTTCAGATTTTTGTTATTGTGTTCTGATCTGTTTTATTTGTTTTTCATGTCATATGGACTTCGAGCAACGACGCTGAAGACACCCGTAGCTTCGAAGTTAGGCGCGTGTGTTAAAGTGCGGTTTTGAAATTTTTTAAGTCCGCGTCTTTGACTTGGGGTCAGGGTCCACCACCACCTGGTGACCTTTGGCTTCATGTTCATAAAGGCAGTACCCGGGTGTGCAGCGTCGAGCTAACACTTGTTTACTCCTTTTAATTTTTAGTTAGGGACAGGTGCGGGTTTGATAGGAGCTATTAATATTCGGTCTTATTTCCCCATCATCCGAACAAAGAAGATCTTTATCCTGATGGAAGAAAGAAGACCGACCCGACCACCTGATCCAATGCAGCCCAGAGAGATGCTACTTCAAGGCCAGAGATGTAACTTCAAGGCCACCCCGATGGATTAAAAAACTTAGGGCCATCGTATATGAAGTTAGGTAGGCCTGTTGAAAAAAATTTTCGACCGATCGAAGATTTTTCAATGGGGGGAGGCAGTTGTGGTATGCAGACCTTCACGGAGGATCGGGCATAACGCAACTTCTTTCTCATTCGGTCATTTCGAAGAAGATAATTCGAATATCAATTTCAAAGGTTTGAAATGGTATTCGATGTCATGATTCGAAATGATTGAAGATCTGGCCTTGCGCCATTCATTGTGTGATGGTGGTGTATTGAGTATTTTGATCTTTGCGGATTAATTGTGTTTAGCCCGCGGAGTAATTGTATTCGATGATAGGCGTGCAATAGCACTTTTAAAGCAGGTGTCAGTTTTACAGTTGTGATTTTATAAATGAAGTAAATGATTATATAACGAAGAAATTACTGTTGTTAATTATAATCAAGAATAACGGAGAATCCAGCTGTTTTATTATTGCCCCCTAAAAAACAATTTGCAGTACTGATAGGTTTAAATTAATACATTTACATCCTTCATCATCCCTTGTTTTATCCCCATGGGGGTTGAATTTATCAAAATCCTATTTAAGCGAACGACTTCATCATAGTAGCTCCAATCTTTAATTTCAGTTCAATCAGTCGAAAATCTAAGAAGATTTATACAAACTTTCATCACCTATTGTATCCCCTTAGGGGTGGAATTTATATCCCTTTAGGGGTTGAATTTATCAAAATCTATTCTTAGAGGATGCCTAAGTCATAGTAGCTTTATTCATGCAAAGTCTGAGCCCAATCGGTTTAAAATTGACAAAGTTTCATACAAATTTTCATTCCCTATTTCATCCCCTTGGGGGCAGAATTGATCAAAATCATTTCTTAACGGATGCCTACGTCATAACATCTACCTGCATGCCAAATTTCAGCCCGATCCGTCTAGTGGTTTGGGTTGTGCGTTGATAGATCACTATGTCAGTCAGTCACCTTTGAGTTTTATATATTTAGATAGATAGATTCATGTATAAATGTGGCAACTGGATTAACCCCCAATTTTCTGATGTGTGGAAGGGAAGTACATTTAGATGTCAGTTCACGGCGTGTAGGCGAGACTCGAGGCGTTGATTTAGCTGAGAGTAGCGTTGAGCGTGTGGCTGCGCTCTCTTCCCTTGATCAGGTTTTTGCTAAGGTTTCAGACAGTCTTTCGTTGGCGTTTTTACGGAATGCGAGTTATTATAATAAAACTCGTAACCCCCTCATTTTAAATGTCGGTGATTTTGTGTGGCGTAGAATCTTCTTACGTTCGTCAGGCACAGACTATTATTCGAGTAAATTTGCACCCAGATTCACTAAGTGTCGTGTAGTTCGTAAAATTTTCCGCCAAATCTATCAGTTACAGGATGTCAATTCTCCTTCTTCTGGTACTTATCATATTAAAGATAAACTCAAATAACGACTTTTTTTCGTCGTTAGTTAAAGTACTTGTTTTTTCCTTTTTTTTGTCAAGTCGTTTTTTTTTAAACTTACGGACAATTTTTTTTGTGAGCTATTTTTTATATATATAGATAGAAGTTGTTGATGTTTTTTTGGTGTCATTTTTGCAGTCAACGTTGTGGCTTTTTTGGTCGTCTTTGGGTCTTTATCTTATTGCCCTTAGACAAAGATTTTTTTTTCATTGGTCGGGTGGGCTGTTCAGCCATTGTTGCCTGTCAAATTCGATTTGTTCGATTTTGTCTTTGAGGTCAGTGTTCTTTTCCAAAGACATTTTACCTTTTTTTTTTGCTTTGGCAATTTTTTTTGATTTGTGGTCTTTAATTTGTGCATGCCACAGTTAAACTATATTTATGGTTCATCTATGGTATGTTATTGCCGTTATGGTGGCAACATAGACATAGAAAAAATAAGTTGGTGGCAACCATTATTTTTGACTGTCAAGTCCGAGTTGACTGACAGTCCATTATTTTCTTTGAAGTCTAGGTCTGTGGTATTTGTTATTTGTCGACAGTTGTTGTCATTTTGAAAGTTTTAGGAAACTTTTACGTGAATTATTACGTATTAGGTAATTAGTGATTGTTGTTTCAACTGTTGATAATTTTTAGTGTTAGTTATTTAGGGCTAGTTTTTAATGTTGAGTCGTTTCGTTTGGGATTCCCGGCTGAGTTTATTTCTCTTGTAACTTCTAGGTAGATAAGTTTTTCGGGAGCACGAGAACGTTTTAAAAAATACAATGAAAATGTCTCTAACACTAATTTTTTAATTACTAATTACTTTCTAAATTACAAGACGTCAAATTTTAGACGTGATTAACGCTAAGAGTCTATTTTAGTACATACCATTGTCTAGACTCTCCAGACTAAACATACAAATATGCTGAGGTCGCGGTTTCAGCTAGCCAGCTAGCTACGCGTTGATAAGCCTAGGCGCAGGGTGCATAACTCCTCCCTCTCTTAGTTCGAAATCAACGGGGGGTGAATTTTCTACATGTTAATTTTGAGAAATACGAGACAGCTTATGCTTAAAGATCTTACAAAGTAGTAATAATACAAAAATTACAATGATTATATATAAGACTAATGTTCTAACACTGATGCTTTTAACATTTACCACACTATCAATTGCAGGTCTGCCAAATTGACTCCATCTAAGGTAAGTGATCGTCTTTCTATAGTAGGTGGTAGTTTTATATCCGGAAGGTTGAAACTCGGCAGCATTGGCGGGATTATCTCCTTGCCCATGACGTTATGTTTCTTTAAGGTGGTTTCCATGATTTTAACTTTACAATCATCGTCCATCAGCAGCAGGTAACTACCCAGAATATTTTGTCGGTTTATTTCATTCTCGTAATATTTAGTTAGTAAAAATGAACCATTGGTTAGCTTGGATACGTTCTATTTTCAGATCGTGAATTTCCACTGGAATTGGGTGACAGGAACTGGCATTGATGCTGAATTTCATTAACTCCGCGATATGTCTATCTTCAGGTGATAAAAGTATTTCAAATTCTTGGCAGAGAAAACACTGTTCGTCAATTTCCTTGCAGGCGTGTGCGACAGGTCTGGTTTTCAACCCATTTACCAGGACATAGGGATGCTTTGGGATTTTAAGGGTACCTAGTCTGATTACGCGAATAAATGGTAGGTAAGGGAAAGATTCTGTAATAATTATAAGAAACATTTCTAATAACGGGAATGTCTAGTAAAAACGTTATCCTGTTCGCCTTTGAGAAGGATCTTATTTCTAAACTACGTTCTAAGTTTAAAATATTATCATTTAAAACAGGATACACAAGCTTATCAGTTTTTTCTATAGATTTTTATACATTTAGAAATTCATTGGTATCGAACACAGATTAATGAAGTATTCCCAATTTACTAAAAGCTATAGCAGTTTCAATCTCCTCCAATCTGGCTTGTAACAACATAAAGTTATGCAGAAATAAGTTGAAAGTTTTGACAATGTTTTAAATGGTCAGGTTGTTTCGTGTTTCATTAATTTGTTTTCGAATTTCCCATATAATTTTGTACAACTGGATGAAATTGTTCCTGCTAGAGCTAGTAAAGAATCCACCATTTCAGCGACCAGTGTAACCCTTTTTGATACGGCATCTTGTTTTGATTTTATCTGGGATAGCAATCTATCATACCTAAGGGCGTCTTCGTTATCTAAATTACCAGTAAAAATCTGAATTAAGGAACCAAAGGGATTTAGAATTCCACGTCTGCTCCGCGTTACCAGAACTAATTGTGCAAGTTTTTCAATAGTTATATTTTTAATATAATCGGTCTGAACTTTAACGTCATTAATTTCAAAACAGCATGATTTCTGATTGTTTTAACGATTAATGTGTTTATTAAAATTATAGTATCTATTAATATTAAATTCTAAATCTTCTCTAACATTACTTAAATTTAATACCTTAATTATAGTCCACTTATTGTAGCTAATAACTGCTGTACCTTCCTTGATGGGTAAGATACCAGGATTGTTCTCAATCCGATCCAGTTGAAGGGCCCGAACCTCTGTTCCCAGGGTCAAGAGAAGCAGTACGAACCTGTGGAGGACGTTTTACGTCTTTAATCGGAATTTTAGAGTGCCTGCCACGAGTTATTACAGGGATAGTATTTCTGACGATTTTGTCAGTGACCTTAGCCCTCTGATAGCGAGCTTTATCTTTGCTTCGCCTTGTGTTAACACCCTTTATGAAAACATTGTCGTTTTCCTTTAGATCAATATTAGTCTCTCCTCCACTTTTCTCAACACTTTTTTTCCTAATTTGAATCATTTTGTCTGTTAGATATTTATAGAGATGTTTGGTTTTATTAGCGTGATCACGTTCTAATTTCTGGGTGTATTGTCTATCGAAATCCACGTTAAATACTTCGCTTGCGTCAGTGTGCCCGAAAGTTACCTCGAATGGGGTGAAACCTGTGGTTGAGTGGATGGTTTGATTGTAAGCCATTATGGCATAAGTCATGATCGATGCGACGTCAGATAATTTTTGTTCTTGTTTTGCCAAATGGTAAATCGCCAGCATCAGCCAGAGAGTGGTTGGGACGTTGCGGGCACTCTCGCGCCTGAAAAACTTCTTGCCCATCCGGACAAAAATCATGTTAGTGCAGACACTCATACTTCCAATGATAGATTATGGTGACGTATGCTATTTGGATCTTAATGCCGACTTTCTTAACAAACTCGATCGACTGTTGAACAACTGCATACGTTTCATTTTCTGTCTGCGGAAGTATGATCATGTGTCTGCCTATCGTCAAAAACTGAAGTGGCTCCCTATCAGGCAGCGGCGCAGTCTACGTGCACTGTGTACCCTGTACTCGGTGCTGACGGGGCCACATGCCCCGAACTATCTCAGGGAGCGCTTCCAGTTCGTCTGTGAAGGACACAGTCGGCTGCTGCGTTCAGAAAATAACCTTCTCCTGCAATGCCCCATCCACCGCACGGGCTTTTATCACCAAAGTTTCACCGTGCAGACGGTGTTGATGTGGAACTCCCTACCTGTGGAAATTAGAAGGTCCCCCAGCCGTAACTCCTTCAAACTCAGAGTACGGTGTCACTTTTTGAAGCTGTTATATGATTCAAGCTGACTTCTTCATTCTTATATTATGTATTTATATATCTATTATAGTTATGTATATTCATATTGCATGTATGTATATTTATTATAATTACTTTATGTAAGTACATGTATGCATTTGATTATATATTTATTGGGTATTACAGTTATTTTCCTTTGTTCATGTAGTTTCATAGTTTTTAAAGTAATTCCTTATATTTGTGATATGCACCTACCACGTACATCTCCCAATCACCCTAAGGTAGACTGGTAGATAATGCCATTAGGCATTAAGTCCGCCCATGTACTTTAGTGCATTAAGTTAAATAAAATTAAAAAAAAATAAAAATAAATCTCTAAAATAGTTGAGTGGAAACGCTCTACAATCCCCATAGAGTTAGGGTTATGTGGTGTGCCAATATGAACGTCTACTTTATAGAAGGCCAACATTTCTTTGAGAAATGAATTATTAAATTCTGTACCAGGATCGGAACTAATTCTTTTTGGTGGACCGTAAATAGAAAAGTATTTTAGTAGTACTTTAACCACCTCAGGGGTAGATCTGTGGGGATTTTCAAAGGCTCGACCTAATTTGCTGAATGCGTCAACTATCGTGAGGAAATATTTACCTTCAATGCTAAAGAGATCAATAAATAGCTCTTGGAACGGCTTTGTTTGGGTTTGTGTCAGTTATAATTTGGGTTTGAGTGGCTTCCGATCATACTTTATGGTTTAACATAGTTCATAGGAGTTTACGATGCTAGAGATTGTTAGATGCATATTATTCCAGAAATATGTTCGTTTGATGTGCATCAGGGTTTCTCTGATGCCACACGATGGCAGGTTTTACCTTCGTGATATTTTTTGACTATTGCTTGTTGTTCATTTTTGTTTTCAACGAAAATAACACGTTCCGTGCACTTAAAAAATCTTACTGCTTCTTTTTGGAAAAAGGGCTACCACGGCTTCAGTTAATTGTGCACGGTGAATAGGATTCTCAAAATAAATAAAGTATTTTATCTTGGGCCGAATGTACTCTTTCAGGAATTTTTTTACAAGATCAGGTCTATTTAAAGGAAGATTAACATTTAAAATCTTTTGGGTTTTATTTGAAACATTAGTTTCAGTTAATTCAGAAATAATATGGATCTGATTGGGTTTTGTGTCTATAGCTTCTTGTAGGATGGGTATACCACTTGTGTCTATGTCATGTGCGGAGTGTGCAGTTTCATATTCCAAAAGCTTCGCTGATAAGGTGCTGAATGATGGAGAAGGCGAAACTATAGGGTACGACCCGAGTGACAATTTTGATTGAATGCTTTGAGTGTCTAATAAGTCTGACAATTCAATTAGGGAATCATCAGACCCAGGAAAATCTTTAGGTTTCGAGTTTTGGTTATCACTATTACGCGATACTTCAATATCCTGCTCTGTCTTACATAATCCTGTAAATCATCTGGTGTGTCATCGACGTTTACCTGCATTGACACACCATCATCTTTATGTAGTGCATTTAGTTGAATGCGAGATAACGCATCGGCGTTAGTGTTTTGTTTTCCATTTTTAACCCCCGACGCAAAAAGAGGGGTGTTATAAGTTTGACCGCTATGTGTGTGTGTGTGTGTGTCTGTGTGTCTGTGTGTCTGTGTGTCTGTGTGTCTGTCTGTGGCACCGTAGCTCTCAAACGGGTGAACCGATTTGGATGCGGTTTTTTTTATTTACAAGCAGGGTTTTTGGCGATGGTTCTTAGATACGTTTTATCAAAATCGGTTCAGCCGTTTCAAGGTCATCAGCTCTTTTGTTAGCATCGGTAGGGTTCTTAGACTCTTAATGTGTATTTACTTTACTTTCAAACATACATGTGACCTAAAACTTGAAATACTCATGTATGCTTAATAACTATGCAGGGTTATGGAACTCTTGGTCTGATGCTGCAGCCAGGGTATCCAGAACACTAGCACACTCTTAAAAAAAAAATTGCAGATATGTCGTGTTTGGACTCGTTTTGTTCAGTATTTGATTCTGCATACAATGCAATGGTGGCAACACGGTGAGCTGATGCTGCGGCCAGGATATCCAGAACACTAGCACATCCTTGAAAAAATAATAGCAGATATGTCGTGTTTGGACTCGTTTTGATCAGTATTTGATTCTGCATACAATGCAATGGTGGCAACACCGTGAGCTGATGCTGCGGCCAGGATATCCAGCACACTAGTACACTCTTAATTATTTTGAAAATAAGTTAAAAATTTTGAAATAAAAATTAAATTAAAAATTTAAAAAAACCCCCCCCGCAAAAAAAAAGTAAAAAAAAGTACCGCTTTAGTGAATCAGACCCTTCATTTGATTGACTATTCACTGATTCACTAAAGCGGTACCCCGACGCGACATTATAGCGCCATTTTAATGAGCAAACCCTATCGTGCCATCCATCGATTTCGATAATTAAAATATATATATAGGTATTTCTGAAATGAATTTGATGGCTCAACGAAAGGTATTATTTTTTACTTTTTTTTTGCGGGGGGGGTTTTTTTAAATTTTTAATTATACACGATGTCGTAGTCAAATTCTTCTAGACGGAGTTTCCATCTAGTTAATTCACTATTTGGCTCTTTTATCGACTTAATCCACGCCAGTGGTCTGTGGTCCGTATAGATAGTGAATTTACGACCATAAAGGTACGGGTGGAAATATTTTACGGCCCAGATTATTGCTAGCAACTCTTTTTCGATGGTGCTGTAACGTTTTTCGGCATCGTTTAGTGTTCGACTGGCGTTTGCTATTGGCTTGTCGTTGCCGATCGAACCTTAGGACAAAACTGAACTCTTCCTCTTCCGAGCACGAGAACGTTTAAAAAATACAATGAAAATGTCTCTAACACTAATTCATTAATTACTAATTACTTTCTAAATTACAAGACGTCGAATTTTAGACGTGATTAACGCTAAGAGTCTACGAGTATTTTAGTACTGAATGCATCCTGTGCCCTCGACCGCAACGGTCCCACATACCATTGTCTACACTCTCCAGACTAAACACACAAATATGCTGAGGTCGCGGTTTCAGCTAGCCACATGCGTTGATAAGCCTAGGCGCAGGGTGCATAACTAGGTATTGCTCGCGTGTTGTTCTTGTTTGGTACTTGAAAAATAGCTTTGGTTGTTGTTCCCAGTTACTCTCCTTTTTAACCCCAGACGCAAAAAGAGGGGTGTTATAAGTTTGATCGCTATGTGTGTGTGTGTGTGTGTGTGTCTGTGTGTCTGTCTGTGGCACCGTAGCTCTCAAACGGGTGAACCGATTTGGATGCGTTTTTTTTTTATTTACAAGCAGGTTTTTTGGCGATGGTTCTTAGATACGTTTTATCAAAATCGGTTCAGCCGTTTCAAGGTCATCAGCTCTTTTGTTAGCTGCGGTAGGGTTCTTAGACTCTTAATGTGTATTTACTTTACTTTCAAACATACATGTGACCTAAAACTTGAAACACTCATGTATGCTTAATAACTATGCAGGATTATGGAACTCTTGGTCTGATGCTGCAGCCAGGATATCCAGAACACTAGCACACTCTTAAAAAAATAATAGCAGATATGTCGTGTTTGGACTCGTTTTGTTCAGTATTTGATTCTGCATACAATGCAATGGTGGCAACACGGTGAGCTGATGCTGCGGCCAGGATATCCAGAACACTAGCACATCCTTGAAAAAATAATAGCAGATATGTCGTGTTTGGACTCGTTTTGATCATGATTCTGCATACAATGCAATGGTGGCAACACGGTGAGCTGATGCTGCGGCCAGGATATCCAGAACACTAGCACATCCTTGAAAAAATAATAGCAGATATGTCGTGTTTGGACTCGTTTTGATCATGATTCTGCATACAATGCAATGGTGGCAACACGGTGAGCTGATGCTGCGGCCAGGATATCCAGAACACTAGCACATCCTTGAAAAAATAATAGCAGATATGTCGTGTTTGGACTCGTTTTGATCAGTATTTGACTCTGCATACAATGCAATGGTGGCAACACGGTGAGCTGATGCTGCGGCCAGGATATTCAGCACACTAGTACACTCTTAATTATTTTGAAAATAAGTTAAAAATTTTGAAATAAAAATTAAATTTAAAATTTAAAACCCCCCCCCCCCGCAAAAAAGAAAAGCGAACATTTAAAAAGTAAAAAATAATACCTTTCGTTGAGCCATCAAATTCATTTCAGAAATACCTATATATATTTTAATTATCGAAATCGATGGATGGCACGATAGGGTTTGCTCATTAAAATGGCGCTATAATGTCGCGTCGTCGGGGTACCGCTTTAGTGAATCAGTGAATAGTCAATCAAATGACGGGTCTGATTCACTAAAGCGGTACCCCGACGCGACATTATAGCGCCATTTTAATGAGCAAACCCTATCGTGCCATCCATCGATTTCGATAATTAAAATATATATAGGTATTTCTGAAATGAATTTGATGGCTCAACGAAAGGTATTATTTTTTACTTTTTAAATGTCCGCTTTACTTTTTTGCGGGGGGGGGGGTTTAAATTTTTAATTTAATTTTTATTTCAAAATTTTTTAAGTTAATTAGTTTGTTGTGATGTTTTGTGACATTGCACGTTTTGTGAGTTTCGTAATTTTCAAACCGAGTTAATTAACTTTGTTTTCATCGCGTTTGAGTTGTTTTATTTAATGTATTTGTTCTATTTATGTTAGTGCGCGGTTATTAGTTGTTGGTATTATTTAAGTTTCTTTATTTAATATCAACCTCTTCCTTTTTAACTGGGTTTAATTAAACTTAAACTTTTACTTAACTTAAACTTAAATTTAACTTCAACTTTACTTAAACTTAATCTTAACTTAAACTTTTTTTTCTATATAGGGTTGCCAAAAATTTTTTTTGTTATACAGGGTGTTCAAATTTTTTAATATTTTTTTTGTAAAAAGGGGGTGTTGCAGCATTTCTGCTTGCGATTTTTTTATGTTCACTAATTCTTTCCGGTCTAGTTTTCTTTTTACCTAATTCAATAGATTTCAAAATTTTAGAACTTGCTCCATTTTTGCTTTTTGTTTGGGATTGAAGTTGTCATTTTGATTTGACTATAATTTTTTGGATAGTAAACATTATTTTTCAAGGAAAATATCCATGCCATTGTGAGATTAATTTATTAATTTAAAGTCTATTTATATGAAATCAATTCATTATAAAATATTAGTGAATATTTATTAGCCATAAGCATTTGTTAATGACGGACATCAAAATGTAAGTTTTTCACTTTTTTCCATTTTTTTTGTTCTCACACGCCTACTTTACTTTACCTACGCTATACAGTACACTTTTTACAACATCTACTTCACGCTCAGACAAATACACTATCAGGCTGTTTTTGCAACAGTTACGAGAATCCTGGGTCTTGTGGTTTAAATCAAATCTGGTTATCATTTGACCTGGGGGGATAACTTCACGACCAGCAAGGGGAGAATATCCTTCTTGTATAGGTTACACTAGCTTGACATTATTACTATACTAAAATACTCATATATTTTAATTTTTCTTCCGTTTTGGTGTCCTTTCGGGAATAGTGGCCTTTTAGGTATCCTAGTCCAATTTGGAATTTTTGTAATTTCAGTGTTTTTTTATGACAACCTAATAAAAGGCTGGGCTGAAAACTACATAGTGAAGTCCGATAGATGATCACTCAAATTATGTTCGCCCCTACCTGAACCAGCCACAATTCCGTTGCGGATACTCCGGCGGCCCCAAGAAGACCATTTAGTTAAGTCCCATTGATCTATTCCCTAAATTCATTAATTTTCATAAACAAATAGCCAATTGTGATAGCTATAAATTTATCTGACAAATAGGTAGGACTTTTGTTCGTTAACAAATTAAATTTATCATCCTATTTGGATCGGATACCAATTGAATATAGTTAGGCCACAAGATTCGATTTATGTATGTTATAGTTACTGTTCTAAATTAACCAGCACTTCTTTCCCAAACAAAACTTCCAATCGTAATTTGTAGTTTAAATCGTTAGGCCTACCCTACTGTTAAGTTAAAGTTTTAAATTCTATTGTGTAATTTTTGTTTTATCCTCTTGGTCCCAATGTCGAATTTTTGTAATGCCTAAATTTAATTAAACCTTGTATTTGTATAAATCTCGTCTACTTTATTCATTTTGTGTTTCAGCGATTACCACCCGTAAATTGATCGCTGAAGGACGCAATCGTACATTCTTCTTTATATTTTTCACCCGAAAAAATCAACACGCTGTGGTAAAAATGAAACAATGGCTATTTGTTGGTTGTAGACCACTCTTCATTCGTTTTTTCAGCAGAAATATCGTGATATTGATGTTATAACTTCTTTATTTGCAAAGGAGAATGGGAAAAATTGTACTGAGCTTCGTTTATGTTTTATACATCAAGAAGCAGTCTCAAGACTAAGCATTTCTAGAAACGCATTAATATGCAGAATTATTTAACAAAAAACAATTGTGTGAATACACCGGTTTGTTTAGGAAATGTAGAATATTTTTTTAATACTTAAATGACTTTTGAAATACACTTGTTTCACAAAAACCAGTGACGTTGATTGTGAATACCAAAAGTTTTAGTTAAAAAAATTAGTTCACACTTATAAAATATACATCGCGGTTTATTTGTATTTCTAACCATGACTCGAGTTGGCTGTCATATAAATTGTTTTTTATTATGAGTCCAACTTTGATATTCTATGCAAACTAGAGACTGCCGCTGACTTTTTTGTTTGCTTTACTAATCCTAATAATAGGTCTTTACCTATGAAATTTCCGTTTTTCATACAATATTTTTTGAAAACTGAATTTTTCATACTAACGTTTTTGGATTTTTTCGGGAATACGAAATTCAAATTAAGCAAAATTTTGTGGGGAGGTTTGGACAACATTAAGTTAATTTTCATCATATTTACTTTATTGAAAGTTGTAACTGTAACAAAGGTACAGCAAAAATAAGCAATGAAACGGGCAACGGATGAAACGAGCTATATTTGAGCTTCTTTTTCAGCAAATAAATCTAAAGTAAATATGTATTAATTTAACTCAATATCTCCGTTATATGGCCAAGGTTTTAAATAAAAAACAATTTTAGTAATAGCTGTTCAATCAAATAAATTATGAATAAGATAAAGCTTGAGAAAAAATCAGCAATTTCATAAGTAAAGACCTATTATTATAAAGAGGAAAGATTTGATTGTTTGTTTGTTTGCATTGAATAGGCTCCGAAACTACTTAAATTTACCATTGGAAAGCTACATTATCCCCAATGGACATAGGATGCATAATTTTTCCGAATTTCCACCACAGGGACGAAGTCTTGAGCAGAATGCTAGTCTTAAATATATAAAACTCAAAGGTGACTGATTGACGTAGTGATCTATCAACGCACAGCCCAAACCACTAGACGGATCGGGCTGAAATTTGGCATGCAGGTAGATGTTATGACGTAGGCATCCGCTAAGAAAGGATTTTGATCAATTTTACCCTCAAGGGGATGAAATAGGGAATGAAAATTTGTATCAAACTTTGTCAATTTTAAACCGATTGGGCTCAGACTTTGCATGCATAAAGCTACTATGACTTAGGCATCCTCTCAGAATGGATTTTGATAAATTCAACCCCTAAAGGGATATAAATTCCACCCCTAAGGGGATAAAATAGGTGATGAAAGTTTGTATAAATCTTCTTAGATTTTCGACTGATTGAACTGAAATTAAAGATTGGAGCTACTATGATGAAGACGTTCGCTTAAATAGGATTTTGATAAATTCAACCCCCATGGGGATAAAATAAGGGATGATGGAGGATTTAAATCCCACCAAAAACATAAATGTGAAAATGGGAGCCAAGTTCAACCGTCGACTTTGCCGAAAAAAGAATTGAGATCTAAATGTGTGCCAAGTTCTGTAGGCAGTCCAGAAATTTATTTACAAAGACATGAAATTCATAGATGGATTTCAAACTCAATCATTATTTTTCCCTTAAAGAATAATGCTTATTTCAAAATATGGCTTTTTCAATTTGTTTAATAGAATTATTTACATAAAGCAAACAACTAATAACCTATTTAACTTCATCATTTGACTTGGCTAGTTTTTACCAGTTTCTAAATCAAATAATAAAATATTACAAATTATAACCGTCAATAAGATCAATGTGAGAAGTTCTGTAGCCTATAATATAAGATAAATAGTAGGTGAAAACTAGCCAAGTCAAATGATGAAGTTTAATAGGTTATTAGTTGTTTGCTTTATGTAAATAATTCTATTAAACAAAATGAAAAAGTCATATTTTGAAATAAGCATTATTCTATAAGGGAAAAATAATGATTGAGTTTGAAATCCATCTATGAATTTCATGTCTTTGTGAATTAATTTCTGGACTGCCTACAGAACTTGGCACACATTTAGATCTCAATTCTTTTTTCGGCAAAGTCGACGGTTGAACTTGGCTCCCATTTTCACATTTATGTTTTTGGTGGGATATCATCACTTTTTGAAAAGAAAATTACTATACTTAGATTTACCTTTATGAATATAATACTTTTTATATAGAGTTATTTTTATTTTTTCTTGCGTTTTCTCTGTATGGTGTGTTTAGTACTATTTTCTATATTTTCTTGTATGTTCAAAATATCAGCGCGCATTCCCTATTCATTATCTGCAATTTTTTTAACTCGTCTTCTGCTTATGCTAAGTGTAGCTAAATCAGGACGATACGTCGTCCGTAGGCGGTTGTACTCCACGATAGCGCTCTCCTGCGCTTTAATTTGACTAGGATCTAAATTTATAATATTTACCCGTCTAGCGTTTTAACTCTAGACAGTGCAACGTTAGCCTGCCCTTTACAAAATACTGAACAGCCGATATTAAGAAGAGCACTGTCAAGACTAAGGCCTTGTGATTTATGAATGGTAAACAAATAATCGTCACCTAACAAAGTTAAGTATTCACTTAAACCGCTTTAACATTACTGCATGAAGTTGTAATAGAGGTGAAACAAAGACATTTTGCTCTTAAAGTTTTGCCGGGCGTTAACCTTAGCTTATAAAATTGTTTAATGGAAAAAAATACTCAAATTCGATAAATTCACTGCTTTCTGATTTTTTCCTTTGTACACACACTATTACCTAGCTAAAAGCTAAATTTGAACTTTCTAGGTCATCTGGAAGTGGGTTAGGTTTTTGATCTATCTATGAATGAGTCAGTCAATGAAATGACGTTTTTTGGATGTTAATAACTACTTAACTGTTTAATCCATATTTTTAAATTTTGGGTTTCTTGTTTATCTTGAGGGTCTCTTTATATGTAGAAAATTTGGTTTGTTTAAGTTACATAGTTTTTGAGTTATAAAGGGGTCAAAAGTGGCTACAAATGGTTCGTGTAATATTACACTCGGCGCTGGCTAGCCAGTTCCTTTGCTTGAACTTGGCTTGACACGCTGCCGCGTGTCTAGATGCATTAGTTTGAACCTATCAGTACCTAATGGAACGAATAAATTAAGACGAACAAAATCATCCGAATTAAGACGAACAAAAAATCCTGAGTTACTTACTAATTGATCAACGCCCAGCCCAAACTCTTAGACCTAGAAAGCTGAAGTTTGACAAAAAGGTGTCTTTTTAGGGTTTCGTAGTAATCTACAAACCTTTATAGTTTCGCCATGTCCGTCTGTCCGTCTGTCCGTCTGTCCGCAGGTTTCCTAAGAAACCCTTGGTACTACAGAGCTGAAACTTAGCATGATTATACATATGAATCACGCCGACAGAACTGTAGAGTAAAATCTTGGAAAAAAAATTTTTTTCGGGTGTCTTCCTTAGACGTGAAAGGGCAATGTTTTTTTTTTCTCGCCAATATCATTGAATGGGGTGTCATATGATAGCATTTTAAAAGATAGAAGGGGTTTACTATAAACGTTTTTCGATTCGGCACTCCGTTTGCGAAATATAAATTTTTAAAGTGAATATTTTTGTCAAACACAAGTGTCCCCCCCCCCCTATACCTGCTAAACGGTTGTTTCTAAAAATGTGAAAAAATTCACGTTGGTAGAATACACAAAGAAATTAAAAGGAAAACTATCACACATAACTTGGTCCTTCAAGTTTGCGAGTAATAGTCGACCAAGTGCCAAACACTGTTGGGATTAATAAGAATATATTTACTAATATAAGATCCTTGGTACTACAGAGCTGAATTTTGGCATGGTCATGGATATTGATTGCGCCGATAGATCTAAAATAAAAAATTTTCGGGTGTTTCCCATACACGTGAAAAAGCGATGTTTTTTTTCCGTAGTTCTACGGAACCCTACAATGCGCGTGGCCCGACACGCTCTTGGCCGGTTTTATAAAGTAGGCAACCACTAAGAAAGGATTTTTAGAAATTCAACCCCTAAGAGGGTGATATGGGGGCTTAAAAATTTGTATGGGGAAAAATATTTATTTGGATATTTTGACTCGAAACTTCGTCAAGATATACCATAAAGCAAACAAACAGACACATATTTCGCAATTTTTCGAAAATCACTCCCTAAGGGGTACAAATGGGTTAAATTAAATTAAATTGCAAGGTCCTGAATTACTCACTGATTGATGAACGCCCAGCCCAAACCCTAGAGACCTAGAAAGCTGAAGTTTGACAAAAAGGTGTCTTTTATAAAGTCCACTAAGAAAGGATTTTTTGAAATTCAACCCTTAAAAGGGTGAAAATGGGGGTTCAAAGTTTGTATAAAGAAAAAAACAATTTTTGGACATTTTGGCTCAAAACTTCGTAAAGATATACCTTAAAGCAAATAAACGGACACAGTTTTCGCGATTTTTCGAAAATCATTCCCTAAGGAAATCGTTCTCAGGTTTTGGGTAAAATAAAATTAAAAATGCAAGGTCCTGAATCAGTTACTGATTTATCATCGCCCAGCTGAAGCCATTGGACTTAGCGAACTGAAATTCTACAAAAAAGGATACTTTAAATTTAGGCAAGAAATAAGAAAGGATTTTTTGAAATTGGAAATCTGAAATGGATGTTTAAAGTGTGTATTGAGAAAAAACATAACGGACGCACATAAATTACGTATCTTTTAAATAAATTAACGAATATATGTTTTTCAAATTTTTGAAAATATAAAAAAATTCACCGTAGTAGAATATACGACGAAGTTAAAAGAAAAACTATCACACATAAGTTTGCCGTTGAAGTTTTCGAGTAATAGTCGACCAAGTCCCAAACGTTGTTGGGATTAATAAGAATATATTTACTAATATTAGACTCCGCTCCTACGCTCCGCTCTGTCGCTCCGTTAACGTTTCAGAAATGTTTGATCTAGCCTTACCAATCAGATATTTCGATCTAGCCTTTCCAATTTATTTAATACACGTTTTTTCAAGATACAGATTTAAAACTACTTACACTTCCTTCGTTTTTAAACTAGGTACTTACTTATACACATATAAATAGTTTAAAATGTTTTAAGATAGCATGTGCATAAAAGAACCTAATGGAAATTGGTTTACCAATTCATTAAAAAATGTTATGGTGTTTTAAGTAATTAAGTTAAAATGTGTTTGACATACCTGTGTTCACGACTTAAGCAATCCAAAAAAGGGTTTTCAGCCACACAACGCAATCACATCAATGACAATAACTTACATTTTAGTTCTAAATGACCTACTTAGTTACTTGAAGCTAGATCTGTATCCCTGACCATGTAAGGTACGTGAAATTTCCTCCTCAAAGATTCGGAAATAACCTACAAACCAAACTCCAATAACTAAATAGGTACCGAATCACATCAAACAGAAATAACCAATTTTCTTCGGAGCGAATTCATATCTCAGACCATATTGAGCACGTGAATTTTTCATTAGATGTATGAAAAAAACCTACGAATTAACTCCGAGTCATATTAGTTATTTTCTGTAATGATTTCCTTTCCCCAAACTTTCTTTATCTCAGACCATGTTGAGCACGTGAATTTTTCACCTCTTTCATGTGAAAAAAACCTAAAGATTGTTTAGGTACTTAGAGTCATTACAGCTGTATGACATAACGTACTTTTTTCTAAATTAAATTAAAAACGAGAACGAGACGTTCGACCGATGTAAAAGTAAACGCGGACTGTACTCTGTTTCTTTAGCTGGTACAGATCAGTAGAACTTTGTTATTCAAAAATGAACTCTACAATAATTGAGCTAAGACAGACAATTTCTTTGAGATCGTCGTCGCTGTATGTTGCAGTCAATTTGAATAAAAGAGGCCAGTTAATTAGTTCCGGCAAGTAATATCTAATTTACTCAGAACGGGAGCATTTTCTGAAAAAAAATATATGTTTACTACGATTGTTTAATAATCATTACTAATGCAACTAGTTAATCATCGAGCTCAATTTTGGTATAAGTACTGTCTAAAAAAAAAAATAAGGGAAGTACGTAACTTGTTTTACTTTAAGTCTGTTTTTAATATTTGTTTTCTAAATAAAGGTGCTAGAGAGTTTAATTAATGGCTTATGTAAATTATTTTTGACTAGGAGGAACACTCTATTAATTAAAATAAACAACATTTTTAAAATATGTACCCAGTATATCCTTAATATCGAAATTGACTCATGTATAAAAACGATTATATTAAATATGAGATGAGCAGGGTTTCACGCTGGACTGGGAGTGAAAGAAAAACTTAGAATGTGCCAGCTGCCTACTTTTCCCAGGCATACTGTAAAGTCAGTAAGTAGGATGCGAGGGTTTTGTTGTACCGTGGGCGAAAGGCTGACCACCTGTCACCATTATACGACGTGTTCCATCTGATAACCCTCACAATTTGAGTCAAATGAGGCATCAAGTGGTTTACTAGAGCTACTGATGCTCTGCCTACCCCGTTAGAGATTACAGGCGTGAGCGTATGTATGTATGTATGAGCAGGGTTTTAATTTATCATGCTCTGCCTACACCGATAGTGAAAGTAGACACTTTTTATTTCGACTGATTGTTATTCACAATGCTACAGCATGAAACGTCTTATCACTTTCTGACGGCGCAACTCTGTGGGAACAAGTACGAACAAGAAAGTACAGGTGACGAAAATGCAACGTAGTGACATCCAATCGATTTTGCTTAGGTAGTATTGCACCTGACTTTGTTTGTTTTAATAAATATTTTATGAATAAATATTGATATACTTCCGAATATGTTGACGTACCTAACCATTATATTTTTTATACACACAAATTGTCTTTATATTTCGTAGTACCTAAGTCAAGTAAACTTAGTTATGATACACTATTATTTCGTAAATAATAATCTATACATGTCTATGAACAGACACAGCTCGCGTAAAAAGTTTTTTACTATTAGTATTGTAGATTTGTAGTAGCGATAACGCTGACAAGCTTTTCTGTGGGAATCGTTACGTATGTGTGAGTTAAATTTGCTATCCTTGTTTGTGTAAAAGAAATAAGTGAAAATTGTACTTAACGCTCAGATACAGCTTTTTTAATTTTATTTGCTCCGACGGTTTCGTGAAGTGACATACCTACGTACAGTCGTACCACCCTCCACCCTCCTATCAAGAAAAACTTCAAGATTCGATTCCGTGCTGTAGAAATAATGTTCGTAAGTTTTTATATTTTTAAAGTTTTCAATTGATTTTTAGCAAAGATATAGGAATTTCCAAGTTTTTTATTTTTTATGTTCCTTTCAGGTCTGAATCCGAATACAAGAAAAGGAACGCTGCGGCAGCCGCCCTAGACTCAGAAGTGGAAGAAGTCGAGTCAGAGATTGAAGAAGAACCTCGGTAATTATATAATTTTTTTTCTTTTTATTGAATTTGTTTCTTTTTGAAATTTAGTTACTTAGTTTCTAACAATGATTGTATTCTTTCAGATCAAAGAAAGGATCGAGATCGAAGAAACAGCCGGAACCAAAAAAATCTAAAGCTGCTAGGTATGTACCTACATCTATTTAGTGGATTGTAGATGTTTTAGCCGGCCGTGTGGTGATCGGTTGAGAATAGCACCACTCATCTCTTTCCGTGGGTGTCGTAAGAGGCGACTAAGGAAACGCAAATGAGACTGCCTCCAATTAATACATCCTAGACAATGACACTTCAATTGTGTTGAATCTGAGGTGGTGTTCTATGGTCTCATGCGGTGTGGTAGGCTCTGTAAAGGGCTGTCTGGTACGCGACCACCCTCTTACCAAAGTCTGACACCAAACAGCTTGCTGTGTTCCGTCGGTGCGTGGGAGTACCAGTGCCTTCATAGACATTTTCTGGGTTAGCTCGCTCCATCGTTAACCTGATCTATGATCTTAGTCAAGATTGAGGTCAAGAGTTAACCTATTTCATAATAATAATAAAAAATGTTTATATACGTAAACTAGGAATTTTGTAATATACTTTCATATTCTTTGCCTACATTATAAAAGGTTTACCTGTGCCGAATTTTAGCTTTCTGGGACTGAGGGTTTGGGTTTGGCGTTGATGAATTAGTGAGTGAAGTGAGCATGTTACTTGGTACTTGGTAATAATATGGGTTGATGAATAGATATATTATTTTTCTTTTCTTCCACAGTTCCGCCCCTCCGCCGCCGCAAAAACTAAACGTTTCTACCGAATTGTTCGGAGGAGACGAGCCGCAGCAAACCTCTGCGCCCGCACCACTCTGGTCTTCACTAAGCCGACGGGTTGCTGGAGGAGTGTTGCAGAATAACATCATCCTGGATGGGGACCTATTCTTCGACGTACGTGTTTATAACACGGCGGACATAATTAATTTAAGCCCCAGGGAGCGCCCAGACAAAACACAAGCACATCTAAGGCTTCAAGTGAACCCGAACGACGAAAATTGGAAATTAATTAAAAAAAATTTCAATAACGCGAAAAAAAAATTTGATAAGGACGCTGTGTTTTACGGTGATAAAGCCGAAACAAAAAAAAATTGATTCAGATTATTTTCCATTATTTTATTTTTTTAAATTTGATTTTGTTTTTTTAATGTTTTATGTGTATCTTTTTTAAGTGTTAGTATGTAAGTATTTTAAACAAATAAATAAGTAACAATTAACAGTTTCCTAACATTTTTTAATTTTTAAAATAAGACGCACACATAAGTCATTAATGTGAAATAATTATAATTCAGTTATTTTTGGGTAATGAGATCGATTCAGGTAGAACTGTAAAAAAGATGGTTAAGAATATTTTATGTTCAGTTTGTGATTTGTCAATACCAAGTAGAGCATTCTCTGGTCACTTGCGTAGTATTTCTCACAAGAATAATAATGCGGTATACATTGACGATGGTATTGAAAAGCTGAGTTCTGCATTCCGTAATCGGATTGCGTCGTACCGCATACATTGCGCCGATACTGATACCGGTGAAGGACCGTTAGGAAGTACAGTAGCCTCCGTAAGCCCTTTGCTGTATATAAATAATTGTGCCTCACGTTTGCGTAAACTCCTTGATGCAGCTCTTTCAAATCACATAAGCATAAAAGTTAACTTTGAGTTATTTATTAAAGTCATAACTGTTAAGGATGATTCGATGGAGATCAAGTCTTTTAAAACTGATAACATAACATTGCATCAGAACTATAGTTTTGACGAGTTGTTGAAAAAAATCTCAGACATTTTAAGTAAAAAAGTTGACGAGTTTGAGGAAAAAGGTAGCGGTTGGTCTCTTTTGGACATTTTATACCTTGAGTCAAACATCAATAGGTACACACCTTTGTCAGGCTCCACCTTTATAGATTTACCAAAGAAAATTAAAGCTAAAAAATCTTGCTTGAATATAAAAAATGATGACGAATTTTGCTTTGCATGGAGTGTAGTTGCTGCGCTATTTCCCAGCACAACTAATATGAATAGAGTTAATTCTTATCCGCATTTTAGTACAGTTTTAAATTTATCGAACATGATTTTTCCGGTTAGTTTGAAGGATATTAAAACTTTTGAAAAAAATAATGTAAATATTAGCGTGAATGTATATGGTTTAGGAGCTAAATATATTATTACAGGGCCCCTGTACAAAACCTCATCGCGGAAAAAGCAACACGTTAATTTGGTTTTACTACAAGACGGATGTAAATCTCATTATTGTTTAATTAAAAACTTCCCTAAATTGATCCGAAGCCAAGTAACTAAGCATCACGGTAGACTTTACTGCTGTGAAGAGTGTTTATTGTTTTTCAAGTCAAGCCAAGAGTGTGAAAATCATATTTGTGGTGGGGTGGCAACGGTGTTACCAAGCGAAGGCACAATTATTCAATTCAAAAATTATCATTGCATGCAAAATGTACCATTTGTTATTTACGCTGACTTCGAAACCATTTTGGAACCCTGCGTTGAACAAACGAGTACTCATACAACAAACATGCAAAAACATGTTCCGGCTGCGTTTGCATATTACATAGTTTGTCACTATGATACAACACTAAACCGTTTTAAGGCCTATCGAGGTCCCGATTGTGCTACAAAGTTTATAGAGTTCTTGCAACGCGACGTAAAAAATATTTACCATATCATTAAATCAAAATCTGAAAACCCCGTCCCTATGATTTTTGACGAAAATGATAAAAGCAATTTCAGTGCTGCTGAAATTTGTTACCTGTGTAAAAATTTGTTGCTTGACGATAAAGTAAGAGACCACTGTCATTTCACTGGTAAATACAGGGGTGCAGCACATTCGTTTTGTAATCTAAAGTTTCAGATACCTCAGTTTATTCCTATTATGTTTCATAACTTGTCAGGCTATGATTGCCATCTGTTCATTCGAGAATTAAGTACGACTCCTGGTAGAATTAAAGTCATTCCCAAGACTAAGGAAAACTACATTTCCTTCACAAAGTTTATTTCTATTTCAGAGGAAAGCTTTGCAGTTTTGCGTTTTGTAGATTCCTTCAAGTTTTTGGGAACTAGCATTGAGCATTTAGCGAAAAATCTAAATCGTGATGATTTTAACCATTTGAGACGTTTATGTTGTAATGAAGATCAATTCGATCTTATACGTCGAAAGGGTATCTACCCATATGAGTATATGACAGCTTGGAACATATACGACGAAACCACCTTACCTCCTATAGAAAAATTCTATAGCAAGCTCACTGATGAATGTATTAGTGACAGTGACTATGCACACGCTCAAAATGTATGGGACAGCTTTGAGATTAAAAATCTAGGAGAGTATACTGACTTGTAAGTCAAAAGCGATGTATTGTTATTGGCGGACATATTTGAAAAATTTCGTAATACTTGTAAACGGAATTACAACCTTGATCCGGCTTTCTATATCACAGCCACAAGTCTAAGCTTTGATGCTATGCTGTTAAAGACTCAAGTAAAACTGGAACTCATAACTGAATTAGAAATAATTCGTATGATTCAGAAAGGAATTCGAGGTGGTCTTTGCTTTTGTTCAAAACGGCATGCAAAATCGAATAACAAGTATCAATATGATTACGATAAATCTCAGCACAGTAATTTTTTGATGTACTTGGACTGCAATAATTTGTATGGGTTCTCCATGTGCGGTTATTTACTGCAGTCTGATTTTAGACTGCTAGACCAAACTGAATGCCAAGATTTAGATATTATGGCAGTGCCTGAAAACAATGACATAGGGTACATTTTGGAGGTTGATCTTGAATATCCTGAATACTTGCATGATTTTCATAATGACCTAGCATTTTGTGTTGAAAATTTCGTTCCACCTGGATCAAAACAACCAAAATTGATCCCGAACTTATATGATAAGTATCATTATGTCATTCACTATGTACACTTGAAAACATGCATAGAACATGGGCTTCGCTTGAAAAAAATTCATAAAGCTATCAAATTCAGACAAAGTCCGTACCTGAAAATGTATATCGATCTTAACACTGATTTACGTCAAAAAACAGATTCTCCTTTTGAACAAGATTTTTTCAAACTCTTGAACAATTGCATTTTTGGTAAGACATTGGAGGACACAGAACGCAGAGTTGATGTTAGACTGGTAACAAGATGGAATGACAACAATAATAAGACAAATAAGCTTTTAGGCGCGGAGCAGCTCATAGCACGACCAAATTTTCACAGTTCAGCAGTGTTTAACGAGAATTTGGTGGCAATACAATTAAAGCGTGAAAACGTTCTCTTGGACAAACCAATATAGATCGGTTTCACTGTCCTCGAACTGTTGAAAAGTCATATGTATAACTTTCACTATTCAGTGATGAAAAAATTCTACAAAGACAAATTGTGTCTTTGTTATACAGATACTGATAGCCTTCTTTATTCTATCCAAACGAATGATTTCTATTGTGATCTGAAGAACAATTTTCAGAATTATTTTGACACGAGCAACTTTCCGAACGATAATCGTTTTGGTATTGCTCAAAAAAATAAAAAAGTTCCTGGCTTATTTAAAGATGAATTAGGTGGTAAAATTCTACTGGAATTTGTAGGCTTGCGGCCAAAGCTGTACAGCATAAAAACAAGTGAAACAGAGATAAAAAAAGCAAAGGGCGTAAAAAAACCTGTCACTAAACAGTTGAGATTTGATGATTACTATGATATTCTTACGACCGGTTCAGAGCTTAGGAGAAAAAATGTTCACTTTAAAACAATAAAACATCACATATTTACAAGAGAGCAAAACAAAGTCGCGTTGTCTGGTAAAGATGACAAGCGATTTATTTTGAAGGATAATGTTAATACGGTTTCTTGGGGTCATTATTCTATTACCCCATAAACTATGAAAAACTAGGTGTGCGTCTTACCCATAATTTAATAAAGAGTTTTTTGATAATTTTAAAGGATGTTTTGAAAGTAATTAATTAATTATTTCATTTTACTTTAAAGAATTAAGTACACACTGATGTGCGTATATGCCATAAACTTAATTTAGTTTTATTATGTATGTTTTTAAATGTAATGATTTGTAAGTAAAGATAAGATAAATTAGTAAGTATTCTGAAATAAATAAACTATGTATCTAACTATATTTACCTTCTGTTTTATTTAATATAAACCTACCTACTCACTTCTACAAATTCAAGGCCTTCTTCTTAATATAGCTTTGGTCACCTCACAGATTCCCAGCTTCTGAGTTCGGTACTTACCTTCACTGACCGGTTGAGATTAGCAAGACTCTGAGCGATTAAATTCTTAGTACACTCAATGCTCAAGTTAAAAGCCAAAGTTCATTCTAATTTGAACCTTATCACCAGCAGACAAGAGACATGGGTGGATACTTAAGTGAGAGAATAGACTGTACCTATTAATTAGGAAGTAAGTATATTTTAGACAAGTTGGAACATGATTTCATACCTGCGCTCTTGGGTTACAAAAATGTTATTTATACAACTTGAACAAGATGAAACAAGTTTCAATATTTTATAATGATTTAGAAAAAACACACTAACAACATGTTGCTGCATGTTCGCAGACACCTGCATGTCATGCAATCCTTTAAGCGCCGATACTCTTCTCATGTTCTAAATCGTCATTATTCATCGTGCGTCTTTTGCGCAAAGCACTCGTCTCTCGCTAATACTGAAGCAATCAGCATGTCACTCTCAATCCTAACCGAAGACATGTTTAATTCGAACGCCTTCCTCAGCGACGCTCAAGACCCCCTGCGAAACTTCAGCGAAGATTATCCTGAATTGGCTAATAAAAAGAAGAGAAAAACTGTCAACCGCAGTACCCAGACCATCCAGAATAAAAACATGGTGGAGAAGAAGATGAGTACTTCATACGTTAAAGTGAAAAATGAAAAAAAGGGGCTCCGTCTGATTAAAATTAAGGTGTTCGACCTTACATCTTTACCGTTTCAAGATTTTAATCTAGAAGAATCACGAGAAGGAGATGTCATAAGTGCTCAGTATGTGGTGACTGATGCTGTAGACAGTGTTATGGAGGTTACTGAGGAGCTGGTGGACAAAATGTCAAGAAAGTGATTTACGAATACTCTGTAGTCTGTAGGCAATATTGTGTTGCTAAGTTCAAATTTCTGTAATTATGTTTTACTAAATTATTCTGAGTAATTGTAGTATGTACTGTTCTTTATATTAAATCAATTATATTGTTTTATCTCATGTGTATTTTCCGTTGAAACAGATTTAAATAAAACACAATTTAAATTGAGGCACTTTTTATTTTCAAATTCTCTTATATACTTACAAAACTATATACAAAACTTTTCATACCGTAAATAAATAAAAAAAATATCTAGTAAGTGTTTAAATATTAAAATAAATTAAATTGATGCATATTATTTTCATAATACCATTTTTTATGCAAATTACATTTTTTAATGCACAATAATTTCTATGATTAGGACAAGTTAAGTTGTCATTACTAAACTTATGCAAAGTTATAAAATTAGGACACCCCTTTTCACCAACATCGATTATTTCACAATTGGAACACATTTTTGTTATCCACTTTATCTTCTCGTTTCCTTTAGTAATTATTTTCTTGTTCACTAAATACGGAACGATCACTCTATGAAACTCAAAATAGTCAATGAATCCCTCACGCCAAAGTAAACCTCTTTTCCTTTCCAACCACAGCACTGGTTTTCTTTCTTCAGTAGAAAGAATTTTGAAAGGATACGGTGGCTTAACTAAGAAAGTTTGTGTATATTCTGTGGTTGCAATAGCTAATTCTTTAACGATAAATTCATTTTTATAAGTTTGAAACCTTGAAGGTCTACAATAACGATTTCAGCATTCATGATACTTTTTTCACAATGCTACTCAATGGTTTGTACTGAACGATACAATCGTTTAATATGAGACAGTAGGCTGTCGTTTGATCAGGTATTTCAGTGTCTGTCTCTAGTTCCACTCGAACATCTACCACTGTACCTGGTTTCAAGTTATCAATTTGTCTGGAACAGTCAATCACAAATAATGGTGCTCGTTCCTTGAAATCTTTTACTGATAACAAAGGTTCAGCTCGGCGACCGTAATACGATTGCTGAAAGTTAGCATATTGCTCGTATAATAAAGCGATCCTATTTTCGGTAAAGCTGGCATTCAAGTTCTCATATGGAAAATATGTTGAATTTAGGTATACACGAACATCGCGTATATCACAGTGATCAAATTTTGACATATCTTTATCTGACATGTTCTTTCTATTTTTCTGCAAACCGATTACAACATATCTAGGTTTTTCTACTTGAGACGCTGTCTTGATGGACCATGTATGTTTTCTAGTCTTTGGCAATGAAGGGTACTCATACAAATCCCAATTCCGAAATACTAGCTGCAATGTGCGGTCATTATTCAAAACTTTTAGAAGATTAATTTTCTCTTTATCAGAAACTTTTACATGCGGAACTCTCCAAACTATTTTATTTATTTCTACGTCCTCCATTTCTTCACCGGTACTGAGTGTCACTGCATTCAGGTTTGTATTGCTCCGCAATAGAATCAGTTCATGTTTACAATTGATTATCACTTTTCTGAAATCTTCAGCAAATCCCAGGATATTGCTAAGAGGTATCGATACGCAAAAAGTTCCATTACCTTTAGTGCCATTGATAACCCAACCCCAAGCCTTCGCTTTTAGCGACTCTCCGGTGTTCATTGATAACAACGACTTGATAGTGGTGGTAATACCAGCATTTTTGATCTTATCAATTTCAACACCGTTGAGTTCATATCTTGGATTGGGGGGGGGGGATGCTCCGGGCTTCGCCCTACGCGGAGCTCGGCCTTCGGCCTCGCCTCACTACTCCTTGTATGGCGGCCATCTTGGAAAATGGCGAAATCGAAAATCTTTTCCGATATTCGGATTCAGCGACCCCTAAAACCCCCGGATACCGAATTCGGTCCGAATCAGAGGAGATACAAAAATCTCGTTTTTGTATGGCGGCCATTTTGTTTTTTTGAAAATCGAAAAAATTTTGTCACCGGTAGACTTCGACCAGGGTGTGGGTCGACCTTTGTTCGAGCACCACCGGTCCAAGTCCAACGGTTCGCCCGGGAAGGTGGGTCGCGACCTGATGAGGAGAAGAATCCGAAGATGTCGAGGTTTTTCCATACTCGACGGAAAATTCTGACCACACCTCTCATACATCATTTTCACCTCCCGACCCTCCTTCTGGGAGAACAATTATGTCAATCAGTCAGTCAGTCAGTGGTAATGTAGCTTTATATAGTATAACTAGGTTTCGCGTGGTGCGCGACCTGCTAAAGCAGGTCGCGAGGCGGTTGTGCCTTTCTTTATAAATTTTAAAAAAGTTTTTAATTTTTTTTGTTTTTCACGGCCGCCATCTTGGATTTAAAAATGGATGTTATTTTCTTAATCAGAACCCCTGAATACCCAAATAACGACACCAATAACGATATTTTGCAAAAAATTTATGTCCGCCATCTTGGATTAAAAAACGTATGTCATTTTCGGAATCAGCACCCCCGAAAACCTATTAAACGACACCCATGACGGTATTTTCCAAAAAATCCATGTTCGCCATCTTGGATTTCAAAATGGATGTCATTTTCGAAATCAGCACCCCTGAAAACCTATTCAACGACACCCATGTCGGTATGATGGCGGTCGGCTGGTAATATGCTTGGTGACGCTTCGGGCTTCGCCCTACGCGGAGCTCGGCCTTCGGCCTCGCCCTATACGCAGCTCGCCTCGGCCTACGGCCTCGGCTCGCGCGTTCGGCTCGGTCTGCGACCTCGCCTCACCTTAAAAATCTAAACTTGTATGGCGGCCATCTTTGATTGGGGGGGGGACGCTCCGGGCTTCGCCCTACGCGGGGTTCGGCCTTCGGCCTCACCCTATACGCGGCTCGCCTCGGCCTTCGGCCTCGCCTCGCGCGTTCGGCTCGGTCTTCGACCTCGCCTCACCTTTAGAATCTAAACTTGTATGGCGGCCATCTTTGATTGGGGGGGGGGACGCTCCGGGCCTCGCGCTACGCGGAGTTCGGCCTTCGGCCTCACCCTATACGCGGCTCGCCTCGGCCTTCGGCCTCGTCTCGCGCGTTCGGCTCGGTCTTCGACCTCGCCTCACCTTTAGAATCTAAACTTGTATGGCGGCCATCTTGGATTTTGGGGGGGACGCTCCGGGCTACGCCCTACGCGGAGCTCGGCCTTCGGCCTCGCCTTCTACGTAGCTTGCCTCGGCCTACGGCCTCGCCTCGCGGCGTTGCGTCGTGGTTCGGCTCGGCCTGCGGCCTCGCCTCACCACTCCTTGTATGGCGGCCATCTTGGAAAATGGTGGAATTGAAAAACTTACCCGATATTCGGAATCTTAGTCCCCCAAACCCCCCAGATACCGATTTTCGTCCGGATCGGAGCAACTTCATTTCCGGCCGCCATCTTGGATCCGCCATCTTGAAAAAAAAATTTGACAGCCAGCTGCTTCCCACCCCCCTGTAAAACATTTGTTCGAGCACACTCCACTTATGTCAAACGGATCCGGAGATACAGCAATAAACATTTTGTATGGCGGCCATCTTGTTTTTGCGAAAATCGAAAAAATGACGTCACCGGTAGAATTCGATCAGGGTGTGGGTCGACCTTAGTTCGAGCGCCACCGCTCCATCTGCAACGGTTCGCCCGGGAAGGTGGGTCGCCACCTGATGAGAAGGTGGATCCGAGGATCTCGAGGTTTTCCCGTACCCTCCGCGTCACCCACTCAACACCTCCCATACAAAGTTTTCACCTCCCGCCGCTCCATCTGGGAGAACAATTCTGTCACCCAGTCAGTCAGTCAGTCAGTCAATCAGTGAGTGGTATTGCAGCTTTATATAATATAATAACTAGGTTTCGCGTGGTGCGCGACCTGCTAAAGCAGGTCGCGAGGCGGTTGTGCCTTTTTTTATAAATTTTAAAAAAGTTTTTATTTTTTTTTTGTTTTTCACGGCCGCCATTTTAGATTTAAAAATGGATGTTATTTTTTAATCAGCACCCCTGAATACCCAAAAACGACACCCATGACGATTTTTTGCAAAAAAGTTATGTCCGCCATCTTGGATTTCAAAACGTATGTCATTTTCGGAATCAGCACCCCCGAATACCTATTAAACGACACCCATGAAGGTATTTTCAAAAAATCCATGTCCGCCATCTGGATTTCAAAATGGATGTCATTTTCGAAATCAGCACCCCTAAGAACCTATTAAACGACACCCATGTCGGTATGATGGCGGTCGGCTGGTAATATGCTTGGTGACACTTCGGGCTTCGCCCTACGCGGAGCTCGGCCTTCGGCCTCGCCCTATACGCAGCTCGCCTCGGCCTACGGCCTCGGCTCGCGCATTCGGCTCGGTCTGCGACCTCGCCTCACCTTAAAAGTCTAAACTTGTATGGCGGCCATCTTTGATTGGGGGGGACGCTCCGGGCTTCGCCCTACGTGGAGTTCGGCCTTCGGCCTCACCCTATAAGCGGCTCGCCTCGGCCTTCGGCCTCGCCTCGCGCGTTCGGCTCGGTCTTCGACCTCGCCTCACCTTTAGAATCTAAACTTTCCGCCATCTAGAATTGGGGGGGGGGGGACGCTCCGGGCTTCGCCCTACGCGGAGTTCGGCCTTTGGCCTCACCCTATACGCGGCTCAGTCTTCGACCTCGCCTCACCTTTAGAATCTAAACTTGTATGGCGGCCATCTTTGATTGGGGGGGGGGGACGCTCCGGGCTTCGCCCTACGCGGAGTTCGGCCTTCGGCCTCACCGTATACGCGGCTCGCCTCGGCCTTCGGCCTCGTCTCGCGCGTTCGGCTCGGTCTTCGACCTCGCCTCACCTTTAGAATCTAAACTTGTATGGCGGCCATCTTGGATTTGGGGGGGGGACGCTCCGGGCTACGCCCTGCGCGGAGCTCGGCCTTCGGCCTCGCCTTTTACGCAGCTCGCCTTGGCCTACGGCCTCGCCTCGCGGCGTGGCGTCGTGGTTCGGCTCGGCCTGCGGCCTCGCCTCACCACTCCTTGTATGGCGGCAATCTTGGAAAATGGTGGAATCGAAAAACTGACCCGATATTCGGAATCTTCGTCCCCCAAACCCCCCAGATACCGATTTTCGTCCGGATCGGAGCAACTTTTTTTCCGGCCGCCATCTTGGATCCACCATCTTGAAAAAAAATTTTGACAGCCACCTGCCCCTCACCCCCCTGTAAAACATTTGTTCGAGCACTCCCCACTTATGTCAAACGGTTCCGGAGATACAGCAATAATAATTTTGTATGGCGGCCATCTTGTTTTTGCGAAAATCGAAAAAATGACGTCACCGGTAGAATTCGACCAGGGTGTGGGTCGACCTTAGTTCGAGCGCCACCGCTCCATCTGCAACGGTTCGCCCGGGAAGGTGGGTCGCCACCTGATGAGAAGGTGGATCCGAGGATCTCGAGGTTTTCCCGTACCCTCCGCGTCACCCACTCCACACCTCTTATACAATTTTTTCACCTCCCGCCGCTCCATCTGGGAGAACAATTCTGTCACCCAGTCAGTCAGTCAGTCAGTCAATCAGTGAGTGGTATTGTAGCTTTATATAATATAATAATAACTAGTTTTCGCGTGGTGCGCGACCTGCTAAAGCAGGCCGCGAGGCGGTTGTGCTACCCTATTTGTAGGGTCAAAAAGGCGTTCATTCTTTTTTTGGTTTTTCACGGCCACCATCTTAGATTTAAAAATCGATGGTATTTTAAGAATCAGTATCCCCGGAAACCTAAAAAACGACACCCAATACGGATTTTTCCACAAAATGCATGTCTGCCATTTTGGATTTGAAAATAAATGACATTTTCGGAATCAGCATCCCCGAAAACCTATCAAACGACACCCATGACAGTTTTTCACGAAAAATGCATGTCCGCCATCTTGAATTTCAAAATGGAGGTCATTTTTGGAATCACCATCATTAAACTTTATGTATAATAAATATCCACTACATAACCTATTTATGTACATACTTACTATAAACTAATTTACGCAGAAATCTAAAATAACATAGTAGTAGGTGGGTATACTATGGATGCAACACACACTTGCGCACGCGCGCGCGCACGCACGCACACACACACACACACACACACACACACACACACTCACACACACACAGATATACATACACACACACACACACATGCATTCGATATGCGCACATGCACTCTTGGTTCTGTTTTTGAAATTTTGTTTTTATTTCGTTCGTTATTTTGTTCTTTTTTATTAGTTAAGTAGATAATAATTTGTTTCTCTTATATAAGGAAAATTATATCATTCCTTAAATTGCTATAACAGGTTAACCATAAAATCACTATGTCCATGGAAAAGCGTTGTCTCCTGCCACAGGTTTTATCAAGCTTAAAAGGAGGCATCAACCCAATCTATATATTATGTTACAAATTAAGTGAAATAAATATTTTTCATTTTTCTTTTTTTTTTTCACCACCCCCGAAAACCTATTAAACGACACCCATGTCGGTATGCCCGAAAATTTCATATCCGCCATCTTGGATTTTTGGTGAGGAGGATCGAGAAGTTCCGGGCTTCGCCTTTCGCGTCACGATTTCCCCAACTAAAATCCAAGATGGCAGATATGAAATTGTCGGATGTCGGTTGTTGGGTAAGATGTTTGGTGATGCTTCGGGCTTCGCCCTAAGCGGAGCTCGGCCTTCGGCTGCGCCTCACCACTCCTTGTATGGCGGCCATCTTGGAAAATGGTGAAATCAGAAATTTTACCAAATATTCAGATTCAGCGACCCCTGAAACCCCCGGATACCGAATTTGGTCCGAATCAGAGGAGATACAAAAATCTCGTTTTAGTATGGCGGCCATCTTGGTTTTTTGAAAATCGAAAAAATTTTGTCACCGGTAGACTTCGACCAGGGTGTGGATAGACCTTTGTTCGAGCTCTACGGGACCAACTCCAACGGTTCGCCCGGGAAGGTGGGTCGCGACCTGATCAGGAGGACAATCCGAAGATGTCAAGGTTTTCTTATACTCGACGGAAAATTCTGACCACACCTCCCATACATGTTTTTCACCTTCCGACCCCCCTTCTGGGAGAACAATTATGTCAATCAGTCAGTCAGTCAGTGAGTGAGTGGTAATGTAGCTTTATATAGTATAATAACTAGGTTTCGCGTGGTGCGCGACCTGCTAAAGCAGGTCGCGAGTTGTGCCTTTCTTTATAAATTTTAAAAAAGTTTTTTTTTTTTTTTTTCACGGCCACCATCTTGGATTTAAAAATGGATGTTATTTTTTTAATCAGCACCCCTGAATACCCAAAAAACGACACCTATGACGATATTTTGCAAAAAAATTATGTCCGCCATCTTGGATTTAAAAACTTATGTCATTTTCGGAATCAGCACCCCCGAAAACCTATTAAAGGACACCCATGACGGTATTTTCCAAAAAATCCATGTCCGCCATCTTGGATTTCAAAATGAATGTCATTTTCGAAATCAGCACCCCTGAAAACCTATTAAACAACACCCATGTCGGTATGATGGCGGTCGGCTGGTAATATGCTTGGTGACGCTTCGGGCTTCGCCCTACGCGGAGCTCGGCCTTCGGCCTCGCCCTATACGCAGCTCGCCTCGGCCTACGGCCTCGGCTCGCGCGTTCGGCTCGGTCTGCGACCTCGCCTTACCTTAAAAATCTAAACTTGTATGGCGGCCATCTTTGATTGGGGGGGGGACGCTCCGGGCTTCGCCCTACGCGGAGTTCGGCCTTCGGCCTCACCCTATACGCGGCTCGCCTCGGCCTTCGGCCTCGCCTCGCGCGTTCGGCTCGGTCTTCGGCCTCGCCTCACCTTTAGAATCTAAACTTGTATGGCGGCCATCTTTGATTGGGGGGGGCCGCTCCGGGCTTCGCCCTACGCGGAGTTCGGCCTTCGGCCTCACCCTATACGCGGCTCGCCTCAGCCTTCGGCCTCGCCTCGCGCGTTCGGCTCGGTCTTCGACCTCGCCTCACCTTTAGAATCTAAACTTGTATGGCGGCCATCTTGGATTTGGGGGGGGCACGCTCCGGGCTACGCCCTGCGCGGAGCTCGGCCTTCGGCCTCGCCTTTTACGCAGCTCGCCTCGGCCTACGGCCTCGCCTCGCAGCGTGGTGTCGTGGTTCGACTCGGCCTGCGGCCTCGCCTCACCACTCCTTGTATGGCGGCCATCTTGGAAAATGGTGGAATCGAAAAACTGACCCGATATTCGGAATCTTCGTCCCCCAAACCCCCCAGATACCGATTTTCGTCCGGATCGGAGCAACTTCATTTCCGGCCGCCATGTTGGATCCGCCATCTTGAAAAAAAAATTTGACAGCCAGCTGCCCCCCAACCCCCTGTAAAACATTTGTTCGAGCACACTCCACTTATGTCAAACGGATCCGGAGATACAGCAATAAACATTTTGTATGGCGGCCATCTTGTTTTTGCGAAAATCGAAAAAATGACGTCACCGGTAGAATTCGACCAGGCTGTGGGTTGACCTTAGTTCGAGCGCCACCGCTCCATCTGCAACGGTTCGCCCGGGAAGGTGGGTCGCCACCTGATGAGAAGGTGGATCCGAGGATCTCGAGGTTTTCCCGTACCCTACGCGTCACCCACTCTACACCTCCCATACAAAGTTTTCACCTCCCGCCGCTTCATCTGGGAGAACAATTCTGTCACCCAGTCAGTCAGTCAGTCAATCAGTCAGTGGTATTGTAGCTTTATATAATATAAAATAAATAAACTAGGTTTTGCGTGGTGCGCGACCTGCTAAAGCAGGCCGCGAGGCGGTTGTGTACTCTATTTTTTGGGTCAAAAAGGCGTTCATACTTTTTTTGGTTTGTCACGACCGCCATCTTAGATTTCAAAATGTATTTCATTTTCGTAATCAGCACCCCCGAAAACCAAATTAACGACACCCATGACAGATTTTTTTTAAACTGCATGTCCGCCATCTTGGATTTAAAAATAGATGTCATTTTCGCAATCAGTACCCCAGAAAACGTATTAAACGACACCCATGACAGTTTTTGAGAAAAATGCATGTCCGCCATCTTGGATTTCAAAATGGATATCATTTTCGGAATCAGCACCCCCGAAAACCTATTAAACGACACCCATGTCGGTATGCCCGAAAATTTCATATCCGCCATCTTGGATTTTTGGTGGGGAGAATCGAGACGCTCCGGGCTTCGCCCTTCGCGTCACGATTTCCCCAACTAAAATCCAAGATGGCGGATATGAAATTTTCGGATTGCGGTCGGCCGGTAAGATGCTTGGTGACGCTTCGGGCTTCGCCCTACGCGGAGCTCGGCCTTCGGCCTCGCCCTATACGCAGCTCGGCTCGGCCTTCGGCCTCGCCTCACCTTTAGAATCTAAACTTAACTGGCGGCCATCTTGGATTAGGGGGGGGGGGGACGCTCCGGGCTTCGCCCTACGCGGAGCTCGGCCTTCGGCCTCGCCTCACCACTCCTTGTATGGCGGCCATCTTGGAAAATGGCGAAATCGAAAATCTTTTTAGATAATCGGCTTCAGCGACCCCAAAAACCCCTGGATACCGAATTTGGTCCAAATCGGAGGATATACCAAAATATCAATTTTGTATGGCGGCCATTTTGTTTTTTTAAAAATCGAAAAAATTTTGTCACCGGTAGACTTCGACCAGGGTGTGGGTCGACCTTTGTTCGAGCACCACCGGTCCAAGTCCAACGGTTCGCCCAGGAAGGTGGGTCGCGACCTGATGAGGAGAAGAATCCGAAGATGTCGAGGTTTTTCCATACTCGACGGAAAATTCTGACCACACCTCTCATACATCATTTCACCTCCCGACCCTCCTTCTGGGAGAACAATTATGTCAATCAGTCAGTCAGTCAGTGGTAATGTAGCTTTATATAGTATAATAATAATAATAATATCTTGAAAGAAAAACATTAGCGGATTGTTCGTGAACTGAATTGATGACACTTTTTGCCTACCTGCAGCTTCTTTTTTAAATATTTTTACTGTTCCCTCAACATACAACGTGCTCGCACTGGGGAGTATGTACAAATCTTGTTGATTAATTGGAATCCTGATTTCATCATTTCTATTGAAGCTTGTCACATATGGCTTGTACGAGTGATACTCGATTCCATCAATCGTGTTGTCATATGCAGGTGCTGATACCTATAATATATCTAAAATACTCATTTTACTTTATCAAACCAATTAATTTTAGAAATTTAATGTTTTCTTTTGTCAACATTTTTATTTCCGTTTTTTCTTAGCTGTCTTATGCTCGTTGTTGACTGAATGCGACTGGGACATTTTTTTGATGGATGTGTGTATTTATTATGATCAATCATTTTTTCTTCAAATGCAAGTATTGTTGTATTTGCTCCCCACGTAAATTGATTAGATGATTATTCGCATCTAAAAGTCTTATGTTAATACAACTGATACTGTTTTGGTTGACTGGAAAGTAGATGATGTTTTTAGGTATTTCTATGATCCTATAGCCAGGTGGCACATTAGGCGCGAATTCATAAATGATGTGGCTGGGTTCACCGTTTACAAATGAACCGCTTACTATGTCACATTCGACCCGCACAATGGTTGTCGACAGAATGTTGACTGGCAAATTAGACACATGCATTTTATTTGCTTCAAGTTTCCGCGTGCCGAATCCTAAAAGGTTTCCAATAGAATTTTCTTTTGAAAAATCTATAGCTTTTGAACAAAATATGTACGTTTGCATCGTATTATTGTTGCATTCCAAAACAAAACTTATATTTTTCATTTGTCTAATAATATATGCGTTTAGATCGGAAAGTTCATATGCTCCTTCAGGTATTTCGATAACTTCACCATCACCGTAATGTAACTTGTTATTTCTTTGATCTACATTGGGAATCGAGTTGAATGTTGATAGATGCAACAAAGCGCACTCATATTCACCAACCAATTGAAGCGTTGGTGTGTAGTAGGATGACAGTAACGCTGTATTACCCGTAATGGAGAGTGCGAACGACATTTTACTAATGATGTAAATAAAACAGCGGTAATCATTTTATATTTTATTCCAAAAATCACATAAGAATTTCAAACATAAGTGACCGCAGACTACAGTATTGAACTTTTGGAACCTAGTATAATTATAAAATATTTCACAGTTTGTCATATAGCTTACAAACTCTAAAGGAGGTTTCAAATCCCCATAACTATCAAAATATTCACAATATCTGTTAAGTTTCGCATATGCTATCCAATGCGTTCCTTCGTTGGCAGATTCATCTAAATTAAGTATACCGCATTCTAGAGCTTTTGGTTTTCTAGGCAGTCGATCCCTCATAAACACTCCGCGAAAATATGGTATACTCACGGTCTTAGCAAACTGCATTATATCGAAATCTGTTAAGGCACGTTGAGGTAGCTGTTTTATTAGTTTTTTGAACAGCTTATAAACAATCCGCTTCCTTTTTTGTATGGTTTTAAATACACGCCTTTTCCTAATGCGACTGATTCCATTACTCTGTTGTGCCGTTCATTTTCGAGTAAATTTTTCTGAGCAAATTTGTAGTCATTCACACTTTTAGCTATTCCAGCTGCACCACCAGCTAAAGCGCCGACTGCTGACAGTCCAGCAAAAATTGGAATAAGCGGTAAGATGCCACCACTTTTCGGTAATGGTATTACACGAGGCAAAGATATAGAATGAGTTTTTGGGAAAAGCTTTTTAGCACACTGGTATGCGTGCTTTATCAAAGTCTTGGAACCCTTGCATTTTAGCTTTTTAATCTGAGATCGAATTTTAGATACCAACTTTTTAAACGATGATCGCACACCCGAACCTGTTTTCAACTTTGCTTTCATAACTTTGCTAACTAACCACGAGGCAAGTTTCTCTCCCTTCCCAGCATCTGATGCGTTCATCCTTTTCTTAGCCATATTTAATAAGTTTAAGTCTGCTGCGTGGCGATTGGGTAAATCGGAATGTATCAAATATGCTATATCGTGCTGTTTACAAGCTTCATCCAATCCGTTTATTCCACGATCACCTCTTTGCAAGCGTTCACGCAGTCTCGTTCCCGGACCACAGTAATTATAGCCTGGCAAATGTATCTCGAACGGAAGATTATTTATTAAATTGTTAACAAGTTCACCTCCTTGCATTACTTTAATCAAAATGAAAATACTACAAAGCACTCTATAAATTTATACCCTTAACTAATTGACCATGGCCTTTTTATCAATCCAACTGTTTTCAGAATTACTGAACCCTAACCACTTTACGTAAACTTTGTTTCCCCGTGTTTTTATTACCTTCTCGATGAGGTAAACTTTAGGATAGAATGATTTCAACAGTTCTTGTTCATAGAAAGTACCAATAATGTTTTGAAAGTATTAACAATAAAGCAAGTATTAACAATAAAACACTTAATCTAGACAAGGGCACGGACATCAAGTCTGTGGATGCTAATATCTTTATTATAAAAAAAAAAAAAAATGTTTTGATGGCGTTGATCTTCTAAGTTATAAGTTATGGGAATAGTGTTGTTGATATTTTTGATTTTGAATATTTCCGTTGACCAGTTTGGGGTGTATCCTTTTTCAAAACAGTTTTTATACTTGCTTACGCGGACATAATCGCCGACTGCAAACTTAGGTTTCAATTTAACTTTTCTTTTACTGTACGAAGCGAGAATATTTTTTTTTACGAAATTTTCACTAGCCGAACTTACGTCTATCGGTCGAAACTGAATAGTTCGATGTACAGTGTTGTTATATTCATTAACTACGTCCTCTAAAACAGGTCCTACCCACTTGTAACTCCCATTAAAACTGAAACGTTTATATAATTTGTTCTTAAGAGTTCTGATGAGCCTTTCTACAATTGATGCTTTCTTTGTTGAAAATGTTGAGTAATGATTAATATCGTACGACTTAGTCAATTTATTAAACACGTTGTTATAAAATTCTGTACCCTGATCTGTTTGTAGGTTTTTCGGACAACGAAGACTTTCTTGCAACACCTTTTCAAAAGCATTTGTAACATCAATTTTAGTCTTGGATTTAAGAGGCACTACCCAAGCGTATTTCGAAAAGCAGTCGATTACTACGAGGATGTACTTGAAACCTCTATTACAGTTATCTAAGTGTTTTATGTCAATTAAATCAGCTTGCCAAAGATCATCAATTCCCTTCAAAACAACTGAACGTCTGAAAAAGTTTTTTCGAGCAGATTTGTGCAGTTCCTCAACAATTCTTTGCCTTATCATTTTGACTTTTAGCTGCAAACTGAGAAGTAAATTGTTCGAAAGCCGGTTTTATTATAGATGTAACAATTTTTTCAATATTTTCTTTTCTATTTAACTGCAATTGATCAATAAGAGAGAGTACATCGGTTTTGGTATAATAATTTGCCATATTAGTGTCAACGTATTCTTTAGAAACAGCATCGTCAGGCGCCTGAGGTGGTCTTATTCCGGTCAATGGTACTGAATTTAAATTGTAAGCTCCATTTTCTAGTTTAAGATGATTTTGGTTAGAAGGAAACAACAACTCAGGCTCAGATGCCTGCAGTTTTCTGTATATGTGATGACCGAATTTGTCTATACTCATAGTTGGAGTACCTTGTGTATACTGATCAAAGAATCATATGCAATTGAAACAAGCTTGCAGAGTGCCGTGTATTTATTGATTAATCAGACCACTTTCACGTAACTCCTCTATGATTGAGATGATTTCATTGTCTACTCCAGTATTTCCAGCTTGTCGGGATGCAATAAGAAACTTAAGTCTATCCACTAACTCATTAGGATCATCCCAGTAAACCAAGTCTACATTTTTCTTAAGCTTTTTCATCATTTGCGGTAATCCAGCACCTTTGCATGAACAATTACTATCCTCAGTGCTGGTAGAGTGCTGACGATTTCTTTTAAACATGGGTTTTATAATTTGTAAATATTTCCGTCCTCTGTTGCTTTTGATAGGTTTCTTAAAATCTTTGTCTCGATGATGTGCGTTAGTTTCTAAAAGCATCGATTTATAATTATTTTTGTCAGCATCTGTTACAACATCCAAATTAGGCACCTTTTTAAACAATAATTCATACAAGCCAGGACTTTTATCATAAATTTGACTTCCAACACAAATTTTCGAGTCAGTTATTATAACACGAGAATTCCCCATCATTAGCTTTCCACGTTCATTCCTTACACCGAAAGGAACATCTAGGAATACTTCTGAAGAAAGTGACCAGGAAGAGGTATTATTGTCAGAAAAGCTTTTAAATGTTTCATCATCACTTTCGCTTTCATTGTATGTTTCATTTTCACTTTCATTGTATTTTTCATTTTCACTTTCATTGTATGTCTCATGTTCGTTTTCAACTTTGTCTTCTTTTTCACGCCTTCTTCCTTCATTTTTGTTACCTTTCAGAGTACGATCAAAATTGAAAAAGTTATCGTTTTTAACTTTCATAACATTTTGGTTTTCTGCTATTTTGCTGAGTGGCTCACTTAGAGGTTTGAAAACCATGTCCAATGTATTTTTATTGGACTCTTCAATCTCTCTCATCTTTTTTACTTTTTTCTTGATACCATCAGCTGCTTCAACCAATTTGCGTTTTAATGAAATATCCATGTTATAGCAGTGAACGGTTTCAAATTAAATAAGATACTGATACAGTACTCGAGTCACTTTTGTTTAAATATGTTACTGCTCAAAAACTATGAACGTATCAAAGTTCTTTCGATAACAACCATTTGCTATACTACAATCTTTGTTGATAACGACACAATCGTATGGGGTGCTCCAAACTTTGGAACACATTGTTTTAAACTGTATCCAAGGCATATCAGTGTTCACATGTTCATCATAAATGTGCTTCATGTTGATGTCATCCTGCTTAAAAATGACTATCAAGTTGGCGTTGTCTCGAACTAGCTGCTTCGGAATTTTTGTGTAAGTTTGATTCAAATAAAAACTATCAATGTGCTTATGCCTACCCGTCGAGAAGTAATCTCTAACATTATTTTGATTTTCACATGAAATATCATCAAAAACTATTACTGAATTGGGCTTTGCTTTAGTAACAGGGAGCACTTGATCATTCTCATGATATTTTTCAAATGATACCTCCGGAACTAACTTTAAAACTTTTTCAAGATATGCGTATTTTGGTTGATCGAGAGTTTTTGAATAAACATACAAATTTCGATATCGCAATCCATTTTTGTGTAACAGCAAACCTACCACCAAATTTGTTTTACCACAGTTTGACGGACCGCAAACTATGCATCGAATTGTGTTTGGTAGTAGTTCCCCATGATGATGGTTTTTCTGCTCTAATTCTCCACACAACTTTCTGACATGTAACGACTGGGGCTGTTTCACAAACTTCATTTGTTTCTCTAATCTGTTTGAATGTGTAGATCAAAATGATTAGGTCTATGATCGTACAAGAACTTATAAAGAAAAAGTAAGTAGGTAGGTAATTAAAAAGTAAACTGTAAATAATAGTGATTATTTTCATATTAGTGGACAATGTTGCTGGTACAGTTTCTTGGAGCACGGGTATGTTAAAACACATTTTCATCTCAAATAATGCATTGGTTATTCAATAATGTATTAATTATTGCGATGAGGTCCTTAGATTCCGATACATCTCCTTTATATTTTGAATGAAGGCTAGATCAAAAGATCTCAAACGTAAATTTAGCGACAGAGCGTAGTAGTTTTAGATCTGGATCACCATACCTACCTAGAAAAAATAAATTGGAAAGGCTAGATCAAAGATCAGAAACGTAAACAAAGCGGAGCGGAGTAGTTTCGGATCTTTGATCTAGCCTTCCCAATTTATTTACTACTTCCTAAGAACGTTTTTCGATTCAGCAATCCATTTGCGAAATATTAATTTTTATAAATAAAAAAATTTGGAATCATTCACGAAGGTAGCATATACGACGAAGTTTACTCTAATCCAAAATGGCTGCAATTCAAGGTTCCACGTTTTAAATGCAGCAGTTCGATATTATTCCTAAAACAATAATATAGTCAAAAAAAATTTCGCGCATTAATTATTATTCTCAACAATAATATTGTTGCTAAAAAGAACAATTTTGGCGCTCGCTTCGCTCGCGCTTTACTTACTTTCATTGTGTTGTATTATTCTGTTGTACTTAGGCCAAAACTAAAGTTATTTCTGAAGTAATTATCGGGAAACTTTTCTCATTAGTATAATCGAGGTGCAGCTAAATAGTGGTTGTGTTTTTCATATTATCCAAAATGCAAAAAAGCTTTAGTTCATAATATTATGTATTCAATATTTACTTTAATATTCATTTATTATTTACTGTGGTTAAGTGACTCCTGACAGAGTGTGCAACGGTTTTGTTATTTGTGTAGTCATTATGGGGTTACAACAAATTCATATTAGTTGTTGTACGATTAGTAACTTTTTAAATGTATATCAAATTGTTTTTTTATTCGATGAACTTTTTTTCTCGCCAATATCATCGAGGGAAAAATCGTAGGATAGATTTTTAAAAGACAGGAGTTCACTTAGATCGATTTTCGATTCAGCACTCCGTTTGTGAAAAATTCATTTCTATAGTAAAATTATTTGTTAAAAACAAGTGTCCCCCCCTATACCAACTAAATGTTTGTTTCTAAAAATGTGAAAAACTCACAGTGATAGAACATACAAGAATATTAAAAGGACAACTATCACACATAAGTTGGCCCTTCAAGTTTGCGAATAATAGTCGACCAAGTGCCAAACGTTGCTGGGAATAATAAGAATATATTTACTTATATTAAATCCTTGGTATTACAGAGCCTAAATTTTGTATGGTCATACATATTGATTGCACTGACAGATCTAAAATAAAAAATAATTAAAAAAATAGTTTCATTTCAGGCATGGCTTATTAACGCAGCGAATTTAAGCAGTACAACATTAATTCTAATTCAATTAAGAACCTTAAGGTTTAACATTGTGCATTTAATATCGATCAATATGGCCCTTTACAGAATTTAATTTAAATTAATATTTTGCCTATGCATAAAAATAACGCGTCGAAGGCCGCGCTTTGCCCTATAGCACTTTATGATTAGCAGCGATCGTACGCGTCTGTCTGTTACGCTTTCATGCCTTAACTACTGAACCAGTTTTGATGAAATTTGGTACAGAGATAGATTAGACTTTGGGAAAGGACACAGGTTTCATTTTATCCCACAACTGGGCACGATATAACAGTAGTCCATGCGGGCGAAGCCGCGGGCGGAAAGCTAGTACATCATATTTTCCCAGAAATGTTAATAAATTGATTATCTTATCCCCATAAGCAACATGTATCATGTGTCATGACTCATTCACAGCATAAAGCTAATGTTCGAGTTGAGCTATTTGACAAGTTTATGGCATTTTAAAAGATGTATGATTTCGCACATTTTCGCGTATTTGTTCACTGATTTCCATTTAATATTATTTTTTATCTTATAATTAGAGGTGCTTTTCTTCTAATAACACAGACAAGCAAAGACATTCCTTTGAAATTATACATCATCATTATCATACTCGGGACTGAGCTAATAAATAAATATCAACTTATTGCGTACTATGCCAAAATCCAATAGTGCACCTTTATTATTTTTTTTTCACAAAATATTTTACTTAAATTATTCAATACAAATACAAATACAAATACAAATATACTTTATTGCACACCAACATTACAGAACATGAGACAGAGTAAAAGTTACATTATGAACAGTAATAAAGTTAGGGTACAAAAGGCGGCCCCATTGCTAAGAAGCAATATCTTATCGGCAACCTTTGGGTATGGAGAAGATGAAATTACACCATACAATCTATAAATTGTATGGTGTAATTTCATCTTCTCCATCAATCTATAAATCTAATCTAAAAACCTCCTCCAGCGCGCCACATCGGGGCAACGTGCCCAAGATACTGGCAGCATTCCCGCGTTGCACGGCCAAACCTATTCGTTGTGCAAAATAACTGCCAGCTCTCTTGTCACCCGTTGCCTCGATGAGACGCTTAGAGAGGCTCTTCATAAATTGTTTTGCCTCAGCACCCCATGGGCCTAAGGTCTCCAATGCGAGTGGCACAAAGATGTAAGTACTGCCTAACTCGCTGTATTTTCGGGATTTTAAAAGCTCTGCCCCGTTCGCCGCCGCGCCCGCTCTGGTGGAAGTTGCCGGTACGTGTGAAGGTGCCAGTGTGTCAACACACGTAGCGTCCCATACGAGACACTTGCCGAGTTTCCAGGGCACAAGCGTCAACCCGTCTGGACGCTTTTCATCCGCACGCACTATTCCGCTAGGTTCAAGAACCGACGGAATACCAGCAGTGGAAAGTGCTCTACGGATAACGTCATTTAAAGATGCGTGGCGTGGAATTCGGCCAGCACTTCTCACACACGATAATCCATGGTGTCCCAACTCGTTGACCATTTCACCACAAACGCATCGGTGTCGTTGATTGATAGGAACACCCAGTCGAAGCCCAATAGCAAGAGAAAAAGTGCAGTTGTCCAGAAGAGTGCCCACGTTTGCCGAAGGTAGAGCTTGAAGCCAGTAACCAGATTCCTTCTCTGATAAAGCTAATAGGCGAGAGCGGTCCTGTTCATTACGGCTATTGGTTATTAACTCTTGTCGAAGCTTTTGGCATAGAGGGTCATTCCATTGTCGTTGCGATTCCAACTTTCTTGGCAAGTCTTCTGGACTCACTGAACGCCACGCCAACAAAGCCTCCGTTTTGCCACTAATCCCAGCGGAACTCACAAAGGAGCTAAGTATTCTACCGCATAGTGGGGACGAGGCATGAGTAGAGGATAAAAAGGCGGGCAGAGCGATAGATGATGCTTTTCTAACACCAATACCTCCGAGTCTAACGAGCAGGGTGGCAAGAAACCAGGCACTGTCATCCATTTGGCAATTTAGCACCTTGATGAGGGAATCTCGAATCAAGTTGGCTATCCTGTGAAGCTAATCATGGTGTTTCCAAAAGTTGGAACACCTTAAAGCATAAGTAAACTTGGGCACAAAAACACAAAATTTTATAATGCAATAAGCCATGTGAGCATTTATTTTAAACAAAAGATCCAATGATTGCGTAAACTTATTTAGTTGTTCATTGACATACTCTGGAATCGCATCGTCTAATAGAGGAGCCCCTAGCAGTTGCAGCGAATTCCTTGTTACAATCCTGATGCCCGGTGCTAAAGCGTCAAAATCCGAAGTAATAGTAGACCGATTCATACAGGAATCTTGAATAAACAACTCACATTTTCCAAAATTGAGTTCTAGACCTAGAGCCGCAAAGCTATCGATTATAACCCTCAAATCCGAAAGTACTACTTCGGCATTACCCCCTAAAGTACCGTCGTCTAAATACCATACATTCAAAGGTGAGTTGAGTTTGGAAAGGATTGAGTTAATGCCCAAGCTGAAAATAGCAGGACCCAAAGGATCACCCTGTTGACAACCTGTTGACGAACTAAGAAGATGGTCCTTATACACGAGTGCAGTAGGTGTACTATAGCATTGCCATAAATATGGGTATGTCGAAGGTATATGATCCCTTACTTCGTTCAAGAAAACTCCACGGTCAATGGTGTTAAATGCGTTTTTAACATCTACTTTGAGCATAACTTCAGTACCAGCCAGATTTAAAAAGGACCGAGTCGCATGGTGTAGTATTCTTCTTTTCCTGTATTTTAGTTAGTTTCTATTTCTTGTTTTATTTGTTTACATTGTATTTTTCATTGTCACAGGGGTCATGTCATTGGTCTGTCATATAGCCGTTGACATTGAATCCTATGTCTTTGGTTACTCTCTGTCTTTGGTTGATGGCATCATTCCTTGTCGTTGGCGTCTAAACCATTGACATAGAATGATGGTTCAACCGCGATTCATATTGTCTTTGGTATCTGCCACCTATTCTTGTCAATCTTGACTTCTATTTGAATTTGAAATCAAAATTGGAAATCGTGAGTTTCGCGAACGATTTTCTGTTTACCTTTTGACGGCTGAATTTTAAAAGGTCAGTCTTCCTTCATCTCTCACGTGAGATAGAAGGACAGGACAGCTACCTTACTGTCTCAAGGCCTCCCTGGGCCGCAGCACGGCCCAGGGACTTTGCCCAGGCGCGAACCCTACGCTACAACAATACTCGACCCTAAAGTGGTAGGCGCGTGTGACCTACGCTACAACAATACTCGACCCTAAAGTGGTAGGCGCGTGTGACCTACGCTACAATAGTACTCAACACCTAGTATTTTCTCTAAAGTGGTAGGCGCGTGTGAATTCACACCACAGTTCCCTCTTTTACCACTGTACCTCGCGTGGGGCTCTCAAAAACTCCAGCCTCCTCGTACCTCCGGCTGGAAGCCGTGAGGGCAGTCCTATCCTGCCTCCGGCGAGGAGCCGTGAGGACAGTCCTATCCTGCCTCCGGCGAGGAGCCGCGAGGGCAGCCTTCTCTTGCTTCCGGCGTGGGCCGTGAGATCTGCTGCAGACACCACCTCGAGCGCAGAGTAACCGGCATAACACGATCAAGACCTCGCTCTCCTGGCTTCAGCTACGTCATCCTACTTAAGTCAAACTCTTGTTTTCTCTCAGCTACCTATAACTCGCCAGTGACGTTAGGGAGGCAGGACCCAAATTTGTAATATTAGGCTCTATATATAATACATCTGTTCTCTTGTATCTACTCTCTTTCTCTACTACCTCTAACCTTTCACTCGACCTTTCCCTACCTACGTCTAGGGTCTTATATCTATAGGACCCTCGACGTAGCCTACCTCGACTACTGTTCACTAGGTCCTTACGGCTCTGCTGTAAGGCTTAGTGTAACATTACATTTGGCGCCCAACGGCTTCTCACCCCTGGTTCTCAAAATTCTAAAACACCACTTCTTCTAGTGGCAATAAAAGACATATCAACACTATACACTTTATTAGGACTCTTTATTAGGACACTTTTATTTATCTCAGGCTCTCACTATCATCACTCAATTAGATACCTCTTCTATAAAGGTACTCGCTTTTCCTCTTCAGAGGACCGAACCTCTTTCCCTCTTCAGAGGACGGAACCTCTTTCCCTCCTCAGAGGACCGACCCTCTTTCCCTCCTCAGAGGACCGACCCTCTTTCCCTCCTCAGAGGACCGACCCTCTTTCCCTCCTCAGAGGACCGACCCTCTTTCCCTCCTCGGAGGACCGACCCTCTTTCCCTCCTCAGAGGACCGACCCTCTTTCCCTCCTCGGAGGACCGACCCTCTTTACCTCCTCGGAGGACCTACCCTCTTTACCTTCTCTGAGGGCGTTACCTCCTCTGAGGGCGTCCCTCTTTTCCTCCTCAGAGGGCGACACTCTTTACCTCCTCTGAGGGCGACCCTCTTTACCTCCTCTGAGTGTGACCTCCTCTTTTCCCTCTTCTCATCTTATAATATTCCCTCTTTGCCCTCATCTTATAACATTCCCTCTTTGCCCTCATCTTATAACATTCCCTCTTTGCCTTCTCACATAACATACCCTCATTTCTTTTACATACAACATACTAACCCTAGCTAATTATTTTATTCTCTTTACTAAGGAACTCCCTCCCTTTACGTTACTGGCTCTATACTTGTAATCTAGTTGTAATTCTTGTAGTAGTTTTAATCTACACATATCAAAAAAAGTTTGCGATCACTTGGAAAAGCGCTAATATTTTTTATTGTAGAAGAATAAAACTTAATCACTTTTTATCTTTTGATTCCTTATTTAAAAATATGAAATTTAAATATAAAATAATTTCGTAATTCAAATGTTTTTTCATTTAAAAAGACAATCAACCCTTGCTTGCTTTCATTCAGAAATCTGACATAGTCGCAACTTATCAATATTTTCAATTTATTCAAAAAAAATTAAGTTGGTAACGATGCCGAGAGGATTAACTGCAGTTTTACGAGCCAGAATTCTAACTTTAAGTGGAGAAGGCTATTCCACGAGGGAAATATCACGCAGAGTTCATGTATCCCAATCCTGCGTGGTGACCACGTTGGAGAGGTATCAGGGCATGGAAGATTTAGCTGATCGACCTCGCAGTGGTCGCCCAACTGTTCTTACTGCAATTCAGAAGCGATATATCAGATTACTGGCTGCCCGTGACCCAACAATGAACGCTACTAAAATGAAAGCAGAGCTGCGAGCTGCCACCGGCCGCGAAGTTAGCACCCAAACGATTAGAAATTGCTTACACCAAGCTGGATTACGAGCAAGGAGATCCTGGCGAGCACCTCTGAACTCACAGCAACGGAAGCGGCGCAGATTGCAATGGGCTAGGCTCCGTCAAAATGAAGAAATTGAGGACGAAAGCATCTGGCAGAACTGCTTCTTCGTTGACGAAACGCGGATCAGTACACATCCAGATAACCGACGTGTCCGTGTCTGGAGAAGACCTGGCGACTCTGAAAGGCAGAGAACTGCCACTGGAACCGTTCAGCAGGGCGGGAAATCAGTGTCCTTTTGGGCCGGGATAATGATTGGGGCTAGGACGCCCTTAATCCCGTATCAAGGCACCATGACCGGAGCCATGTACAAAACGATTGCAATCGATGGATACGTCAGACCATTCCGCATCAACCACGGGCGCCAATTCATAATGGTAGATGATAATGCGCCCGCACATCGAAACGGACGTGTTGATGCTGCTCTCCAGCAATACGACATCACCAGGTTAGACTGGCCTGCCGGCTCGCCTGACTTAAACCCGATCGAGCATGCGTGGGATGCTCTTAAGCGAGCTGTTTGGAACCGTCAGCCACCTCCGCGAACAGTGTCAGAAATCAGGGCAGCTGCTATTGAAGAGTGGGACAGGTTACCACAAGAAATGCTAGATAACTTAATTCTTAGCATGCCCAGAAGGGTTTCCGCATGTGTGCGAGCCAGGGGAGGAGTCATTTTATACTAACTATTAATTTTTTCGTAATAAATTTTGTTTGTTTTTTCATTAATTCAAATTTTTCATTACATTACAATTAAGCCAAAATTGCATTTCCTAGCTTTTGTTAATAAAAAGTAAATAATTAATAATGATTCTTTTATTTACTTAGTGCATTTTCATTATAAAATCATAAAACGTAAACAGTTTCTTTAAATAATTTATATTTTAAAGAATACACCTGATTTTGCTACTGATCGTAAACTTTTTTTGATGTGTGTAGTTTATATTGTAGTTATTTAGTACTTAACTATCGCTATAGTTTTAGTAATAGTTCTTATTCTAATTCTAACTAATACTAATGATTTTAATACTGACAATTTTTACTAAAACGAATAATTTTATCTGATTGTTTAACAACCTTTTATAATTTTAGCTTATAATTTTGTGAAATCTAATCCCAAATTACTCGATCGACTTGTTGACTATATTTGTGACTCAATTGATCTATTAAATTCTATTACCTATTGTTCTACTTAGACTTACCTCTCTACTGTAAACTACCTCTCAACGTCACTATGGCTCGTCTTATCAACTTTAATTTACTGAATAAAGCTGAAGCCGAATATGAGGTCAAGATCCGTAATGAGGAACCTGCATCGACGGTCTCTAATCTCCATTCTCAGCTAAAAATATTGTCCAACTCTCTACTGTTCTTGATCAACTCTTAACTAATCTTGATCCATTGGATGGCATTTTTAAATCACATTTTCTCTAAACTTCAGTGAATTGACATCGACAGCTGTGACTATGACTCATCTTCTCTCGATTAATTTCTCCCAGGTATGAATATACCACTTGTAAATTTTGTAAATATTATCGGGTATTTTCTATACTCTGCTTTCCTTTCTTAACTTCGACTTCAGCTCCTTCAGGCTTCCTTTGGCATAATCTATGTTTGTTCCTATACTTTCTTTTCTGGAGCGGCTGACAACTCCTTAAATAAGCCCTTGTCATATCCTTTTTATATCTCTTGGAGCGGTTGACAACTCCTTAAATAAGCCCTTGTCATATCTTTTTATATCTCTTGGAGCGGTTGACAACTCCTTAAATAAGCCCTTGTCATATCTTTTTATATCTCTTGGAGCGGTTGACAACTCCTTAAATAAGCCCTTGTCATATCTTTTTATATCTCTTGGAGCGGTTGACAACTCCTTAAATAAGCCCTTGTCGTATCTCCTTTATCTCTTGGGATAGGTTAATACTTGCCTCCTTAAGAAGTCACTGTACTTCTCTTTTTAACCCACCACGGTAGGCCGATTGGACTGCTTATCGTTGGTTTGGGTTCCTTTCTGAAGTTTAGTATACCTTCTCTATCTACTTCTCTACTCTCGATTGGTTGCATACTAAACCTCCTTCCGTTAGAGAAGTTATTAACTTCGTTTTGTTGGGTTTTCGCATAGAACGGCTGACTACTCTCAAAACAAGCCTACAGTCTAGCCTCCTTACAGGCACGAGCGGATGACAACTCGTCTAAATAAGCCTACTGGTCATATATATCCTTGATTGAAGCTCTACTTCCGGAGTACGCGTCATTGACTGTGAACCGTACCCCATCTTATGCTAGCGTGATCTATGTATGTGGACGATTGAATGATATAGGATGTATGATAGTGGTATGAGAGTGGGAATTTTGCTTCCCGAAATTTAGCACAAAAATTTTTCTCTGAAGTCGAAAAATTTTCCGGGGTTTCTGGGGTAATGTAGTATTCTTCTTTTCCTGTATTTTAGTTAGTTTCTATTTCTTGTTTTATTTGTTTACATTGTATTTTTCATTGTCACAGGGGTCATGTCATTGGTCTGTCATATAGCCGTTGACATTGAATCCTATGTCTTTGGTTACTCTCTGTCTTTGGTTGATGGCATCATTCCTTGTCGTTGGCGTCTAAACCATTGACATAGAATGATGGTTCAACCGCGATTCATATTGTCTTTGGTATCTGCCACCTATTCTTGTCAATCTTGACTTCTATTTGAATTTGAAATCAAAATTGGAAATCGTGAGTTTCGCGAACGATTTTCTGTTTACCTTTTGACGGCTGAATTTTAAAAGGTCAGTCTTCCTTCATCTCTCACGTGAGATAGAAGGACAGGACAGCTACCTTACTGTCTCAAGGCCTCCCTGGGCCGCAGCACGGCCCAGGGACTTTGCCCAGGCGCGAACCCTACGCTACAACAATACTCGACCCTAAAGTGGTAGGCGCGTGTGACCTACGCTACAACAATACTCGACCCTAAAGTGGTAGGCGCGTGTGACCTACGCTACAATAGTACTCAACACCTAGTATTTTCTCTAAAGTGGTAGGCGCGTGTGAATTCACACCACAGTTCCCTCTTTTACCACTGTACCTCGCGTGGGGCTCTCAAAAACTCCAGCCTCCTCGTACCTCCGGCTGGAAGCCGTGAGGGCAGTCCTATCCTGCCTCCGGCGAGGAGCCGTGAGGACAGTCCTATCCTGCCTCCGGCGAGGAGCCGCGAGGGCAGCCTTCTCTTGCTTCCGGCGTGGGCCGTGAGATCTGCTGCAGACACCACCTCGAGCGCAGAGTAACCGGCATAACACGATCAAGACCTCGCTCTCCTGGCTTCAGCTACGTCATCCTACTTAAGTCAAACTCTTGTTTTCTCTCAGCTACCTATAACTCGCCAGTGACGTTAGGGAGGCAGGACCCAAATTTGTAATATTAGGCTCTATATATAATACATCTGTTCTCTTGTATCTACTCTCTTTCTCTACTAGCTCTAACCTTTCACTCGACCTTTCCCTACCTACGTCTAGGGTCTTATATCTATAGGACCCTCGACGTAGCCTACCTCGACTACTGTTCACTAGGTCCTTACAGCTCTGCTGTAAGGCTTAGTGTAACATTACATTTGGCGCCCAACGGCTTCTCACCCCTGGTTCTCAAAATTCTAAAACACCACTTCTTCTAGTGGCAATAAAAGACATATCAACACTATACACTTTATTAGGACTCTTTATTAGGACACTTTTATTTATCTCAGGCTCTCACTATCATCACTCAATTAGATACCTCTTCTATAAAGGTACTCGCTTTTCCTCTTCAGAGGACCGAACCTCTTTCCCTCTTCAGAGGACGGAACCTCTTTCCCTCCTCAGAGGACCGACCCTCTTTCCCTCCTCAGAGGACCGACCCTCTTTCCCTCCTCAGAGGACCGACCCTCTTTCCCTCCTCAGAGGACCGACCCTCTTTCCCTCCTCGGAGGACCGACCCTCTTTCCCTCCTCAGAGGACCGACCCTCTTTCCCTCCTCGGAGGACCGACCCTCTTTCCCTCCTTGGAGGACCTCCCTCTTTCCCTCCTCGGAAATGTTTTTTTTTTGGCTTGCATTGGCTATTTGGCTAGCAAATGTTTTTTTTTTTAAATACAGTGATTTTTAATAATTATAAATAGTACCTACCTAAGTACTTAAGCAGGCTAAAACTGAGTTGCTATTAGAAAGTTTCAAATTTACAAACTAATCCAAAACTTAACACTAAGCTTATACCTACCTACCTACCTAACAGCCTAAATTAAAAATAAATTCTTAGAATAACACAATAATTAAGAAACAAGAAAAAACCCAAAGTCATATCCATGCCCAAAGCCCAAAATAGTAGCAACAATCGTAGCAGTAATAGACTGTTGTTCCGGTGCAAAATAATTCATTTGCCGAATCTGCACGCGTCGTCCTTGGCCTTGGCCACGGGTCATTGTCTCCTGTAATCCGTGCTTTCATCTGCTTGTGGCGCTCTCAAGCGTTTCATTTTGATTTTGCTTAAGTATGTATTCAAAAATTGTATGATCATGAATCCTAGTTCTAGGTTGCTATTGTCTGTTGTAGTTCCAGGTGTTGTCAATAGATGGCGTTTTTAATGTAAATTGTTAAAATAACATAAAAATAAATTGTTTTTAGTCTGCAAACGAAATAAGTTTCACTCTCATTCAACATTTACAATCAAGGAAATCATCATTTACACATCCAGAATCCAGGATAGCAGATAAATTGTTATTTTAACGAAAAATTATTTACGAACGTTATATGACGCTGCTTCGCGTCATATTTGAAATCATATCACCGTTTTCGTAAATTTTATCAAAGTCAAACAATATTTCTATTTCTAATATTATATTTCTATTTCACCTGTTTACTTGTTACTTGTTTTACTTGTAAATTATTAAAAATGTGGCAAATTAGATAGTTTCAGATGATTGAAAACACACAAATAGACACAAAATCTGCGTTTAAACCGTCAACGAACTGCAAACGTTGTAAAAAGTTGTAGAATGCACTAAGTATTTTTTTTTTTGACTGCATTTATGTTCACTAGCTAATAGAAAACACAGAAACTTATTTTAAATGTTTAAATTAAGATGCTACTACTAAAAGTATTTTATTATAATTTTTAAAAACGGAGCCAATGTTTACGCGATGGCAGCGCCACCTTTTTTGCACCTATAGGATGGAACACCTATAGGATGGAAGTTAATTTAATTTTCCATCACTCCATTGAGTAGTTATCATCTCTCGTTACCATAACGATTAACCTCCTGCCGTAAGGTATTCTATTTCAACAAAACAATCAAAATGATTGATTATGCAGTGAATTATGATAAGTGTCCTTACACAAAGGTTGACATTATTTTGAATCTAGAAATACTGTGTTAGGTATATTAAATGTAAAGAAAAACTGTCTACGCTTCAAAGCTGCGACACGCAATTTTACAGAACTATATGTAGAAATAGATACCTATCTATACATCGCTGTAATTTCAAGTCAACTTTTTTTAAGCTACCTCTAGCTGTTATTTATGTTATATTGTAAAATCACGCGATATGCATCGTATGATCTCCTTTATCCAATCAAATTGTTGGATTTGTATGTCGTACCACGATCTCGTCATAGGTGGGGTACGCACATCAATCTTTGTACACCTTTTTCGCCTCTGTATTTATTAAGGTTCAGGTTAATGTCGTATATACATATTTCTTATTCTATTGTATAAGCAAGTTTCTTATTGCGTTAGTTTAAAATATTAGTCTGTCTGCATTTCATCTTCGTCGAAGGCACTTGTCCTAATTTTGTAATTCTATAAATTAAAATATAATAATTTATTAAAGTTATTTCGTTTTTAATTTCACTTGTTCCCGTAGCGAACAAAAGCTATATTATCAATAGCACTATAAAGTCCTTTCAACATCTTTACCCTTTAGGCAATAGAAGTTAGCTTTTTCTGCAAAAGATCAAATCAACCGAATAGTTTAAGTTATTTAGTGCAATCTTTATAACAGACTATTTCAATGCAAAATATAAGTTCTATAATGAGTTAAGTACACTTTGAAACCAGCAAGGCTGTTTCTTACCCCTTTAGGCAAAACTCTTAAAAAATATTATTGTCCTTGTCTTCCGCAGACCCCAGTGCCAAACTTGGTAAGAAAGCAAGTAAATGTTAGACATCATTCTAGCGAAATATGTCATGTTGTTGCGTATTTAAAAAAACTAGATATAGCGACTTGTAATCGTCGCATTTTCGATATATCCATGGTATCAATTGATTAAAGTTTCTTTACTAGTAACAATCTGTAAAGGCGTTTATATATGTTACAGGAAATCATTCAAAGTCATTAGGCCCCGAAGGCTGTACTAGGCTAAGATTGTCTTATCATCACGCTTCCATAGCAATATTACCAAAGTACCTAATCAATATTGATCATTATCATCACTTCTCACTGGGGAGACTGTATCTCCGCAAACAGACTCGGAGCTAGAAGAGCAAATGTAATTCAGATTTAGGCAATTGATGTAGTTTACATAACATACTGTGTTTTATGCATTTGTATTCCACAACCAAAGCACTTTAAGAGTAGTTCAATAATTTGGTGCAAGAGTGAACACGAAACGCCATCGACTCCGATCGGCAACACTAGGCCCTATTAAGGTTATTTCTGTCGAAACAGTAACATTACAAATTCTAGAAACCCTGCTGTCAAACAGCGTTATCATTTCCTTAAGCCTTCTTTTTTAAAGTTATTTCAGAGGCTGCATCAATATCAACCTTACTGGCTAATCAACCATTTTACTAAAAACTATTTCAACCATTATTAGATAGACATATTAGCAAACCAGGCAAACCTGGCAAACCTGTTTAGCCCAGAAAGCCAGCATAGGTGTATTCCCAAATGAAGATTAATTTCCAAAGTCAGCACATGGCAGCTCCACCAAGCTGTTTCGGAAACAGCATCCAGTACCAGGCCCCGGAGGCTGCACTGTCTAGCCTAGAAGGCAACCGTTTTAAGCCCCGGAGGCGATTGTGCAAACTTCTGAAGCAAAAGTTCAAAGTGTTATTATAAAGTATCAGTATTGTTGGAATCACAAGTAATGTCATAATCCTTCGAAAACAAGTATCTGATCATACGCCCCGTAGGCAATGACTAAGCAAGGGAAATTTTATGATTGTAAGCCCCGTAGGCACGTTTGTTCATTTTAGTGCAATGATAAACCTTTTTTTTGTGACTGCCATATTTACTGCAATAAAGTTAGACCATTAACTTTAAAGGTGATTTTTTTTAAACATAGCCCTGCAGGCGGTTTCACAAGTAGACAAGTTTAGACTTAGTATATTATTTAAGATTCTCGCGGTTACTTTCATCTGTTACATGTTTTAAACTAAAAAGTTTAGAATTGTTAGCCCCGGAGGCAAGTTTAGGACATGCACAACCTGAATAGGTAAGTCAGACATTCATACTTATTTACTTAGAAATGTTAGGTCTCGCAAGATAATGTTTATGAGCTTTGTATCCCTTAGACCTCAAACTAACTTTACGAGATCTACCACATTAGCCCCGTAGGCCAGTTATATTATTCAGGCATAAATACAAGTTAACACACTGTTGGTAATATTAAGCCCCGTAGGTGATTTACCAAGAGCCCCAGAGGCAATTTTTTTAAGTCTCACCGATTAGAGGCGATTTATATATCCAAACTTTAAACTTTTCAATAAAAAGAGTAATGAGTGAATTAAAATGTTCTTTATAATTCATACACCTTGCAGGAAAGTATTGTGTACTTCATAGGCAAATGTCCTGCGAACAATGGTTAAACGCCCCAAAGGCAATTTCATACAGCCCCAAAGGCAACATTTATACAGCTCCGAAGGCAAAACTTATACAGCCCAGAAGGCAAACATTATACAGCCCTGAAGGCAAAAAGTATATAGCCCCGAAGGCAAAAATTATATAGCCCCGAAGGCAACTGTGAATTCGTAGGCCCTTATGCGAGTCTGATGCAAGTGTTAAGCCCCTGTGGCATTAATTTCATGAGCAGGGGCTAATTCGTAAGCCCCTGAGGCATAAGTTTTGTAAGCTCCTGAGGCAATAATTTCGTAAGCCCCTGAGGAATAAGTTTTGTGAGACCCTGAGGCAATAATTTCGTAAGCCCCTGAGGCATTAGTTTTGTGAGCCCCTGAGGCATTAGTTTCATGAGCCCCTGAGGCAATAATTTCGTAAGCCCTCGAGGCATTAATTTCATGAGCCCCTGAAGCATGTAGCGTAAGCCCCTGAGGCATGTATCGTAAGCCCCTGAGGCAAATATCGCAAGCCCCTGAGGCAAGTATCGTTAGCCCCTGAGGCAATGTGTCGTAAGCCCCTGAGGCAATTCGTCGGAAGCTCCTGAAGCATGTAGCGTAAGCCCCTGAGGCATGTGTCTTAAGCCCCTGAGGCATGAATTGAGGTCTTTGCAGTAAGCTGAGACCACGAAGTCAACAGAAGCAGGCCCCGTAGGCGGAAGTTCCAGATCCCAGAGTGTTCTTTTGACGCCATGATCCGTAGTGTTGCTAAGCCCCATGGGCAGTGTAGTCACACCCGTAGGTAGCGGTAAGATGCCACATAGGAAGTGCCATTATGCCCCACAGATAGGTGGCGTTAGCCTCCTTGGACAGTAGCCTCAGTCCAATAAGGCATCAGTGACAAGCCCCAGAGGCAGAATCACAACAATAGACTGCAACATAAAAATAAAGAAAATAATAGTAGTGATACTATACCTCATCCTGCCTGATTCAATGTTTCAATCCTGTGAATTTGTAGCAGACTACAAACTCTATTTATTTACTTTTAGTTTTGTTATCATTAACCATCACCAATGTCACAGTAGGTTTAAATCAAACTGAACAAAGATCAAATATTGTAGATCAGAGAAGATTGATAAGTAATGTTATTACAATTATTACTGATAATTATTGTAAAAATATTTTAGTATTAAAATAATTTGTATTAAAATAATAAGGTTGCCTGGAAGAAATTGCTAAATTGTAAAATTGAAATTGGAATTGTAAGGCCGCCTTGTTGTACACTAAGTTTTATATTCTGTTGATTGTGCTGTAGGTCTTTGTGTGTAAATAATGTATATTGTATTGTATATCAAACCTCATACATTGATCAACTCATGTTCCCACAATACATCACAGTACAGTCAGTTTCCTCATTATTAATAAGTAATTAATTTCAAAATATTAATTATTAACCTTCTTACTTGATATTATAAACAAACAACACACACAAAGGTTCAGGTGTTAGTTCGGTAAGATTTTCTCCCATATTTCTTATCCATTTGCAATAAAGGTGAAATTAGAACAAACTTGCATACCTAATTTTGCCACAGTTTGTACCACTCTCTAATAGATATTATTCCTTCAGAATTTCTCAAGTAAGCTATAGAAACATTCACAACATCCTTGTTTAGTGATAGGGTTCATATTGAATACTTAATTAAATAATTAATTTATTCAACTCCGATAAGTCTTTATAGGTGAAATTCAATCATATGTTATACTGATAACAATTTAAATTGATCGCTACTGTTATAACATGTTGACAACATACACACTTTCACATATGAAGTTATGATTTGGTTATGGTTTTATCAGAATAAAATAACATCATAGGTAAGTAACCTCAGTGAGTTCACCGAGTAACTCAAAATTGTCACTTCCTAATCTTCACAGAACTAACAAAACATTATTATTTACTACTAGAATATAATGTTTGTGTCACTTACATAAAATTAAATGTACTGAGTGACAGTAATTTATAACTGAACATTCTTACCAAAACACAATGTTAGGTATTTGCACATTATGTTATACTTATACAGGTTCATATCACTTCTGAATTTGTTAAATTAAAACACCTTTTACTCATTAAACAGTCCCTTTAATTCGATATTTTACAAATTACAAAGCGAGAACATATAAACACCGATCTACGCGTGAAAACGATCTGTCAAAGTGCCGTGTAGTGTTGCGCCACACCGCGTGGACTGGTAGTGTTGTACCAATTGTGTCGTTGGTCGATTTTCTCTTAACACTACCTACTAAGGAATTTAGCTATTTTTGATGGTCTTAAGGCCGTAAAGCCGTCTTCACTGTGCCATATTTTCGTGTTTTACAAAAAGTCAAAGTCATGTTTCATCATTATAAAAAAGTCCCCTGCCGCATCAGTCTGTCTGTATGTCTGTTTGCGATGATCTCAAAAACTACTGAACGGATTTTCATACAGTTTTTAACTATGAACAAAATGATCCGTGAAGATGGTTTAAGTATATAATTTATTGCAGGTTTTTTAAGGGGGACCGGTCAACGCTGCGTGCATGGCTCCTAATTTTTAGTAAAAAAACACAATATCACTAGTAAATAAATCCTGGATAAAAGAGGGAGGGGGGAGGTATGGGAAGATTGAAACAGAGCTGGAGAAGTTTTGCATTCGAAATACACGGAACGTTAATATGACCGTAATAAATAAACATCACGCTAAACGTAAAATCATATTTATTTTATAATCATAACTTGATCATAAAAAAGATTCCCAAAACGGATTTTGATAATATTTTGCCCGAATCATATGACAGGTATGTACTTTTATTTCCTACAAGTCTCATCAGTGGAGGCTCTTGGACCAAGTTCCATACATTTTTGCCCATTGACATTTTTAATAATAAGATAAGGTGTGCTGAATTGCTTCATAAAATTAAAATTGGTATCCCTCATAATTATCCGCGACGACCTATTACTAAAATATTCAGTTTAAATAAGAAACCAACCTGGGCTTACACCAACCGCTAGCCAGAATCTGTACTCTATAAAACGACATCAATTGGAAATTTCCTGACATTGATATTTTTAATGACTCCTTAAACGTTTTTAAGCTTAAATTGCTGAAATACATCGATTAGTCTGTCAATTATAATATTTTTAATACTTTATTTATTATTTGTTATTTTTAATTTCCTTAATTGTAAATTAATACATTATTATCTTTAGCATAAGTAATGTCTTATTCTTACATTACTTATGCTAAAGCAATGTCTGATAAATATCTTATTAACGACATCTTCCGGCATTGGTTAACCCAGCACGCCAGTAGAAATAAGAAGTGACCCTTATACTTACAAGGATAAATAATGATAAGATTGTGTAAATCTTTTAATTATGTTTTTTTTTGTATTTTTTTATGTATATGATATGGGTGCTTTTTTACCTGAAATAAAGAGATTTATTATAATTATTATTATTAATGTAACTGGTCAATGATGAACTTATCTATAATGGGCATACATATAAAATGGTTACCTAGTTAATATGTAGATTTATATTATTAAATAAATATATTATGCTGATGGTTCGCCTATAAATAAATAAATTTCATTTATTAGAAAAAAAGAGTTCCACTAATATTAACTACTAGCTGATGCCCGCAACTTCGTCTGCGTGTTGTATGTATTTTTATAGACCGAGTATGTACAGTGAAACAACTACAGATACATGAATTGCCGTTTTTTATTAAAGCAACAATTTCGTTCATATTTTCGTTTATTGATAACTAAGGAACAGCAATTTCTAAAAATATTTTTTACTTGAAAACTTGGCTAACTATGTCATATTAGGTTGATACTTATTACATTACTTTGGATCTGAAAACAAAGCTCAAGCTCTTTCCTCTATCGCTTATATTTTCTATACCATTGTTACACTTGCTGCTTTTGATAGATTAAGGTCCGTATTACAGAACACGACTCAGACTGTGATCTATACTTAAGTAGCAGTCGTTTTTGTTATTATGATAGTGAGAGAGATAGACAATCAACATTTAACTCTACACTTGAGTCTCCTTTAGTGGTGCCTCTAAAACTTCTTTAAAAAGTTTTATGTTGTCTTAACAATCTCACAAAAAGTGGTTAATATTGTATTTCGCGTTTCTGTGAAAAACGTAAAGATTTTGTATTGAAAATCAATTTTGATATAATAAAAATATATGGAGTAAAAAATTTACGAAAATTGTATGTTGAAAGACCTATTACTTAGGTAAGTACAATAAATGACACACGAATTCCTAAGTGCTGATTACGGACTTATTTTTGATTTTAAGTGGAATAAAAGTTTCTAAAACAGGGACCTTATTCTCTAAGTGCGATAGTGATAATCAAGCTGTATCGCAATCTTATCGCAATCAATTACTGTCAAATAAATTATAGATGGAACAGGAAATGGCCAACTTCATGTTATACTGTCCGAATTCTCAAGCTGTTATAACTGGAACAAAGACAGAGAATGACATTTTGAATGATATTGAATGAATGTAATTGTCAATTTGTCAATTATTTTCATGTTATTTGATAATTTCTTATGAAATGTTTTGTAATTATTCAAAAATACTAATGTTATTTAACAAGAAAAAGTAATTTGGGAGATACTGCTCTCTTAAAAATTAATGAGGTAAATAGAAATAGCCATATTGGGAAGTATTGACATGCTTTTAACCAGAAAAAGGGGTTGTTTTATATTGTTCTGGTGTTTGTTTACTTCTGAGAAATACTATTATTATGTTATTTTTCTCGTGTGATTGATAAAAAACATGATTATTGTTACGCAATTATAGCAAAGTAAACGTATGTATACGTATTTGTGGGTACTTCGGAATTTGTTGGGGGAATAATGATGCATCTCACGAGTAAATATGCTTCCACCACGGCGGGCTGTATATAAAAAAGTGCAAAAATTTTGCAAAAGATCGTCAAGCTGTACCATTTTTATAAATAAATAAACGCTACCCACTCAGAGGCCCACACTAAGGTTTTCCCTTGTGTCGTGGGTCCCTTGGAAAACACAAAGACAAACACAAACACCCATGACCCGAGAACAAACATCTACTTTTTACACAAATGTTTGCCCCGGCTGGGGATCGAATCCAGGACCCGCCGATCAAGAGGCAGCGTCACTACCACTTGACCAAACCGGTTACATTATACATTATACCCCTGATTATGGATCATATTAAAATCCTAAGTATTTTTGATTGCTTGACGCTCTGCCAACCCAAGTGTTAGTACGTATATGTCCAATACAGGCGGTCGTCTCGTATGCCACTTAATTTTTAACGTTCTCAAATCATGATTTTTTTAAACAATGTATTAAAATCATTATTTTTAAGGACTTGGCAGGTGTCGTTGTTATATATGGTTGCATCTGCTTCCTCGAGTCTTACCTTAAGCAGTCCTTCATTTCCTAAATGGAACGAATGCAAGATGTTCTCGCAGGTCCTGAGATTGACCTGTCTGGTCGCTTTAATGACTGCTATGAACTCAAGGAATGCATTCGCCATGTGGTTGCGGGGAGACTCTGCCTGTCTGAGGGTAGGCGGATATACTTGCCCCATATCGGCTTTTGTTCGGATGGAAGGGGGGTTTACTGGATGTCTTTTAGGAGGGCTTCTCGTGAACAGCTCAACTGCTGCTGCTTGTCTTTCTGACGTGGTCATTGTATCTTTTTTTTTCTGAGTATGCCGGGGATATTGGTAGCTGCAGCATTTATTGCATTAAGTATTGTGCTTATCATGCTTTTTCCCTTGGTGCTTACATCTTTTCGCTTCTGCTGCGCCGTTTGATTGGCTTGGGCTATCTTTGGTTGTAACCTCTCGGATCCGCTAAGCGTTCCCACAATGGGGTGACCGTTGGATGTCTCATTGTTCGGTGCATGTGGTAAGAGGAAGTTCAGGTTTTCACCCCTATCTTCGTACACCACTATCTCATGTATTTCTGAGGTTTTTATACAGCCATTGTAATCCGAGACTGCTCCTTTGGCATGTCCAACCACCATTGCGTCTACACTAATCTTGCGGGAGGTTATCGTGTTGTCACTCTCTCCTAACTTTGCGAGCACTGAGCATGCTTGAGCGAATTTGGTCTCTTCTGTGCTTCCTTCAAATACCACTACCGTTTTGTTGCGACATCGTACAAGTCGACAACGGTAGCTTGCTACTTTGATTTCCGATAACGCACTAAATGTCTTGCGTTTCATGCTTGTTCTGAAAGTGCTGCCATTCAATAGAGCTGCGAGGCCTGGTGATAGTGTTATATTTCCTCGGTTTGTGACGCTACAGAAGCCTATTCCTAGCCTCTCTGTGTTACTGTCCATGAATAAAGCCACTCCACGAATTCTTAGTCCGGGTTCGCCTTGCTCTCCGCACATTAATAATTGGTCAACGGAGTTGCACTGGCGGGTGGTCATTTCCCCTGTTGGTTTAAGATTCGTTTGTGTGACTTGGACGTTGATGCAGGGCGTTTCGGATGTTTGATATGAGGGGTACCTTGGTACTGCTGTTGTTAAGGTGCTGTTACGTTTGGTGGCGATGCGAAATATAGCCTCCGTGTACGCGAGGAAATAGTGCCTTTTTTGGGGATCGGTTATGATATTTTGTAACACCGATTTATTTAGTTTGGTGTCCATGAGAATTTCCACATCCATCCTTGCAGCTGCGAAGCGGGGACAGTCAAGTATTATGTGCCACACAGACTCACTGACGTTTAGATCACACTCACAACCGGGACTGTCTTTTAACTTGAACCGGTGTAGATACTCCGCTATTCCTCCGTGACCTGTCATAGCCTGCACTTGAATGGGTGTCAGTTTCATGGACCTCACCAAACTGTACGCCTCGGAGACATACGGGAGGAAAGTTTTCGTAACTGAACCTGTGCTGGAGGTTTCATATCTATCCTGCCATTTGCGGACCGATTCCTCCCGGATCTTTTTTTTAATGTATGACAGGGGGACTTTGTCGTAGTCTGGGGCAGTACCTGATTTCAGTGCACCCGTTTTGGCAAGTTCGTCTGCTCGTTCGTTTCCAGCTGTGCCGATGTGTGCCCTCAACCAGAAAAGCCTGACCTCTCTCCCCTCGGCTCTAATCTTTTTTTATACTGTCCTTAATGGATTTTGCAAGGGGATGGCTCAGCTTGAGATTTTTGAGCAGATCAAGTGAAGATCTCGAGTCGCTCAGTATGTTGACAGTCGAATTTCTGTTGCTTTTAGCCATCTCCACTGCTTTGCAAAGGGCATAGAGCTCAGATTGAAAGACCGTGCATGAGGGGTGTAGGCTGAAAGTCGAGTACTTAGTCTCTTTACCGTCCTCCCACCAGGTTAATGCAGCTCCCACCTTGTTCTTCATCTTACTACCATCTGTGTATATTTGGGGTCCGGTAATTTGGTAGCTGGTCAAGGTTTCATGGTCTGACTTCTCAAGGAGTTCATATTCAGTTGCTATGAGTTGTGATGGGTGGGGTAAGTCTTTATGGCTTACTGTGCGTTCTAACTCCAGCCCCGGTGGGAGGTAGTCCAGAGATATACCCTTTTTCATCTTATATAGCGCGGCGGCTTCCTGTATCCTCAAATCCAATGGGAGGAGACCCGACAAAACAAGTGCCGACGTGAGCGAGACCGTGCGGTACGCCTTGCAAATTTTCTGCGCAAAGCCCCTTTGGAGAGCATTCAGCTGATTTGTAATCATCTGAAGGTCTGTGGCCGAAGACCAGGCACATGCGGCGTACATCACAATAGGCTCAATAACAGCGATATAAATGGTCCTTATGATCTCTCCGTTCAGGCCCCAACTCACCTTTGCGGTACGTGCTAACTGTTTATATATATCCGCAGCTTTTTTACAAATCGCTGTAACGTGCGACTTAAAGGTGAAGTTGTGGTCTATGATTAGGCCTAGGAGCTTTATTTCTTTAACTATATCTAGCTTCTTGCCTGACATGTAGAGTTCTGGGTTCTTGAACTTAAGCTTTCTTGTTGTTAGCATCACATTGGTTTTGTGTGGAGCAAAATTAAGCTTATTCCGAGTCCCCCATTGCACTACAGTCTCCAAAGCAGTGTTAGTTGATTGCTCCAAAGCACTGACCTGGTGTCCGGAGAAGACCAAGACCACGTCGTCGGCAAATGCCTGGCAGTATACCCCTTCACCGGACAGTGTTTGCAACAGAGAGTCGAGGATGACGTTCCAGAAGGTTGGTCCTCCGATGGAGCCTTGTACACAGCCCTTTGTAGTATCCTTCTCGAATGCTGCTCTGGCGTAGTTAACCTTGATTTTACGGTCACTGAGGTACGAGCTCACCATGGTGTATAAATTTCTTGGACACCTTTTAGTCACCAGCTGTTGCTTAAGGGCTGGCCACCACGCATTGTCGAAAGCGCCCTCTATGTCAAGTGACACCACAAGAACAATTTTTTTAAGGTTCACTTCCTCCTTGACATGTTTAATAAGATCGTAAAGAGCGTCTTCGGTGCTGCGTTGGGGCAGAAATCCGTATTGTTGTGCATTGAGAGTTGGTAATAAGTGCCAGTGGAGACGGCTTACCATTAGTTTTTCTAAGATCTTTCCCAAAACTGACAGGAGGCCGATGGGTCTGTAAGACTTTGGTTGGGTATAGTCTTCTTTGCCTGGTTTCCGAATGATGATCACGTGCGCTTTCTTCCATGGCTTGGGAAAGTATGCCAGCGACATGCATTTGTTTGCTAGGGCCATAAATACCTTCCGTTCACTTAGGATCGCTTCTGTGCAGATGTCGGCTGTTAGTCCATCGGGCCCAGGGGCTTTTTTCGGATTTAGTGATCTCAATACTAAGTCCAGCTCCGCTAGTGTGAATGGCGGGTCATCATCAGACAGATCGGTAATCTCCTTCGGCTGGATACCTTCCGTGAATTGTCGGATAGGTGTATGGACTGGTAGATCAGTCTCCACAGAGTCGTCCGGATAAAAAGTTTGGGCCAGAAGTTCTGCAGATTGCTCTGGGCTTAGAGTATTACCGTGAGCGTTTCTAAGAAGCATATCTTCTTGCCTTTTACCTGTTCTTCTGATGACTCTGTAGACGCTGTCCCACATACTTTCCCTATCTTGTTTGGAACAGAAATCTTTCCAACTCTCTGTTTGCTGTAATTCCGCTGCAGATTTATATTCTCGCATAGCAGTCTGGTATTCTTCAATAACGTATTGTTTTCGTGATGGGGCAGCATTTTTGATCCTTCTCTTTTTTCGGAGCACGTCTTCCTTGAGAGTACGAAGAGAATCAGACCACCATGGAGGTATAGCATTCACCTTTCTTGGCCCTACAGGTGGAATGGATTTCTCACAAGAGTCCTGGATAGCATTAATGTAGGACTGTACTATGGTCTCTAGCTCTCAGGGAGTTTTGACTTTTTCTATAACTACAGGAGAGATGTTTTTCCTCTGTTAGGGCTTTCCTGAAGAGTATACGAAATTTTTTTCAATTTGCCTTCTTTGTTTTGTACTTGTGAGTAGTTATGGGCTTGAGGGATTCCAGAGGACTTTCTAGGCACAAGTTAAAAACAATGGCGTTATGGTCTGATGTTGTCGTTGTTCGGTCCACTCTCCAGTTATCAACTTTTCCTACCAGAGGTAAGCTGCATGCGGTTACATCTACTCTGCTCGAGTAGAGCTTACCATTTCTATAGGTTTCAAAGGTTGGTGTGTCTCCCGTGTTGAGGATTTCGAGCTCCATTTCATTCAGAAAGGTATTATATTTTGCTCCTCTATCATCTTCTTTGCTGCTGCCCCACCAGTGGCTCCAAGCGTTGACATCGCCCGCTACAATAAGGTTTCGTGTTTGTAGCTTCTGAACAATGGTCTTTATTCTGGTTAAATAGGGCTCTATGTCTTGGTCCCCCTCGAGATATAACGAGACTACTCCTAGTTTCAGGTTTCCTGCGACCAATAACACCGCAGCTTCGGTTTCGGTCACTAGCTGGGGGTCATGAATTACCTCCAACTTGTCCCCGAATACTATTACCGCGGCTTTTACTGGTTTCACGCGGTTAAGGGTGCACTGGATGACTTGAGTGCCAGGATATTGTTTTAAAACGCCTCTCCCACCCACGTAGGGTTCTTGGACAATGGCGATCGATATCCCTTTATCTTTAGCTACCTGAAAAAGTTCGGCTGTTGCTAGTTTCGAGCGGTGCAAGTTGGCTTGTATGATGTGAAGCTCACTTTGTTTCTTCTCTTGAGGGGGGGATGCGCTTTGGTCGCCTTTAGCAATACGCTACTCGAGATCTCGCTATTGCGTCCCACTTTTGTTTTTCTGGGCACTCTGCACTGAACGCGTTGTGTGCATTGTCTGAGCCCTGCCCAAATGCTCTTAGACAGTTCTTGCAAGTTGGTGACCTTCTCTCTTGCCGTCTGCAACATTTATCCCAGGTAAAGGCTTCCCCGCAGTAGCTGCACAAGTCTTTTTTCTCCTTGCAGGTCTTTTTGGAGTGCCCATATCCTAGACATCTGGTGCACTGAACCAAAGGAGAATGGTCTTCAACCAGCCTTTTTTGTAGGCCTACATAAATGTTACCAGCTTCTATGAAGCGTTTATGTATAAGCGGGGAGAGCTCAATTACAGGATGGCATTCATGGGGATTTCTGGCTCGCTTTCTGTAGCGCACCATAATAGTGCTCTTCTTCACATCAATGTCCGTCAATAGTTGCTTATTCTGTGCCAGTAGCAGAGCAACCATTTCGGCATCAGTGTGATAAGATAGCACGTTTTTAATTACGACTAAAGGATTTTTTGCACGAGCGACTTCTGCCTTTAGAGTTTTATTCTTTTCTACTCTTGTTTGTATAAGATTAAGGTCCTCTTTTGTGCTGCAGCTTAAAACAATCTTTTGATTTTTCGCCTTTCGAAGTCTGTCAACCTTAGCCCCTGTTTTGGTGATGTGAAGGGCCTCCCTGATTTTTTCAATAACTTTTTCTCCTGTATTTTTGGGGTCCGTTGAGGAGATAATCAAGGTGTGGTTTGGTTTAGGTAGGGGTGGTTTTTTAAGAACTTCTGAATAGGCTAGTTTTATCTTAACTTGTTGTTTGGCTTTTTCAGCTGCTATGAGTTCAGTTTCAAGACTAGCTGTAGAAGACCCGTTACCTCCTTTTAGCTGCCTCATCGTTCGAAGTTCCGATGTAACATCCTCAAGGCGTTCGTTTAGGGGACGCAAATGCTCCTTAAGGTTTGGTTCAGGGACTGGTTTGTTCATCGTCTTTATAGAGAGACTGATGTTGCTATCAAGTTTATCTATTTTGTCTCTCATTCTCGCTAGCTCTTTCTCCATTGAGGCGTTTGAATTCATACCGTCAATTTTGAGTGGAACTTTTGACACGTATTCTAATGTTTTTACATTTGACTCTAGAATGGTGTCTGCCTTTTCCCTTATATTGTCGAAGAAATAAGTCGGCATATGGTTGCATATAGCAAGACTGGTGGCTTTGTGACTCTGGACAAAGAAAAAACTAGAATATCGGGAGTAATAACGTTTGAAACCCCTTCAGAAGATCCTATAGTCGTTACAGCCCGATGCACGAAGGTAATGCTAGACGACAGGATCCTTGAAATGTCTGATAAGGTTTCGAGAGGTTCTTCCGATGACATAGCTTTCGAGTCCTGGGAGGCGCCAAACATAACATGGATAAATGGAGTTCCTGGATGTGGCAAAACAACCTGGGTTGTAAACCGTTTTGAGGTTGAACAAGACCTGGTAGTCACAACTACAACCGAAGCGGCAAAAGACCTTAGAAACAAACTTGCAAGCCGTATTGGAGGCTTCGCCAGATCCAAGGTGCGTACTCTTGCATCTGTTCTAGTTAATGGCCTTAGAGAACCGAATAAGGACAGATGCAAGAGACTCATTGTGGACGAAGCACTCATGAACCACTTTGGAGCTATTATTATGGTTGCCCAAATTGTCAAGGCAAGCGAGTTGCTGCTTATCGGTGATAGAAACCAACTACCCTATATTGACCGACATAATCTTTTTCCTTTAAAATACACCCGCCCTGAAATAATGAGTACCATAACGCAGGAGCTTCTGTGTACCCATAGGAACCCTCTTGACGTAGCATTTGCCCTTAGAGAAGTCTACAGTGGCATTTACTCATCGAAACTTCGTACGGCTTCCTTAAAACTCGAAAGGTATACAGATGCACAGATCGATCGAACCCAATCTGAAACCCTGTATCTTGTTCATACACAGGTAGAAAAGACTACTCTACAAAACCAGGGATACGGATCGGGCACCGGGTCACGCATCCTCACCATACACGAGGCTCAAGGGTTGACGTACGAAAAGGTGGTGATCGTGCGTACTACAACGACCAGGCAGGAGCTACACGACAGTATCCCACATGCTGTAGTTGCCATATCGCGTCATACCGCCAGTTGCAAATATTATGCGGATGATGGTAACGATGCGATAGGCAGATTCATCAAAGAAGCAGAGGCGGCAGGCAGGGGAAAAGTGGTCAATTACAACCTCAAAATGGCGATCAAAAGTCGAGACACAGCCGTCATAGATGCCTTGAGGTCTGAATGCAACAGCGAAGAACCGTCACTTGCTTAAATATACATATATACATTATATACATTATGTATTCATATATTTATTATACTTATTTATAAATTGTAAACCTCTATGGAGAGCATTGTATTATAGTTAAAAATCAAGCATTAACAAGAAAATTTAATCTAGACAAAGGCACGGACATAAAGTCTGTGGATGCTAATAATAAAACTAAAAAAAAAAAAAAAAAAAAAAAAAAAAAAAAAAAAAAAAAAAAAGTCATTATTTAACACCATTTTCCAGATATTCAATGTCTGGACATGCAAATAAAATAACACATTTTACATTTTGACAGTGTCTGAACTTCCTAACGTGAATCCTTTCTTTGGAAATAGAAGTTTTAACTGCAAAACGAGGACGAGATGAAGTAAGAAGTGTTTCCCAAATTATGATATTTCTCATTGGGTTATCATTATCGAGCATATTTTAATTACAATTAAGCTTGGATAATTAAACCACATACCACATACGTAAAAGGGATCATAGTCGTAAGTGTACAGATAGATATATGATTTATGTCTTAACACACTTCTTCTTATCATGTAGGTATAGTCAAGTGTGAAGTGTGTTTACCCACTGAAGATTCCAAAAAGAAGTTCGGTTGAGCTTGTCCAGTCCAACAGTGGGTTCACATAGTACTTATCAAACAAAAAAAACCCTGTGAATCAAGAACTAATAGCGTATTTTCTTAAACCTTTACGTAGCCTCTGAGTTAGTTTTATCTGTAAATATAAATCCAATTACACATTGCAGAAATGTGAACTGAGAGCCATTTTTAATATTGTGATATATGCCTTGGTTGTTGACTTCAACGAAAAAAGAAGTAATATCTAAATGGGTGCCTTTAATTTTGAAGTCGGTAAACATTTTTATAAAAATTTTATTTATTGTATGTTTGTTTGTAACGAATAAACACAAAAACTAATGGACCGATTTTAAAAAATCTTTCACTATTAGAGTGTTACATTATCCCCGAGTAACATAGGCTAGGATATCATTTTTCTAAATTCCCACGGAAACGAAGTCCCGCGTCGGAATCTATCATGAATAAAGTTTGATAAGGTACTTACATTACAGGCACTTTAAGTAAGTGTTCCTAATAAAATCAATAAATTGAAAAATTATAATGACAAACATATTATTTGAAGTCTTTACCTTCCTTACAGCATTAAGATAACTCTATCGTATTGAGCATAGAAAAGCATTTTTCTTACTTATATTATCAAGAGCACGCTAAGCTTGACACTTTATAATATACTTATTAGGGCATATGTATTTATGTTTATTATTATTTATGTTTAGTTTCGTAAGTATAATGTTTATAATTTAATATTTTATCTTTCACCTCGGATAAGGTGTGGATACCACTCACTCTCACCAATCACCCTAAGGTAAACTGGTAGATAATGCCATTGGGCATTAAGTCCGCCCTTGTACTTTTAGTGCATTAAGTTAAGTAAATAAATAAAATAAAAACTACATTCCTGTGAAGTTGTCCAAAATCCCTTGAATTGTTTTTTTTGTGAAGGTGTAACTAAACTCCGTCCGTCTCAAACTTTTACGTTTATAGTACATATACATATGCTCATCCCTATAATCCCTATCAGGGTAGGCAGAGCATCAGTGGTTTTAAAACCACTTGATGCCACGTTTGACATATATTCAAGAGGGTTTTAAGATGAAAAATGATGTAAGTGGTGAGAGGTTGTCAGCCTTTTGCCCACAATACAGCAAAACCCTCGCGTCTCACTTACTGACTTTTACAGTATGCCTGGGAATAGTAGGCAGCTGACACATTCTATGTTTTTCTGTTACTCCCAGTCTAGTATGGAAGCTACTGTAGCTTCCATGCTTCCACGTTTATAGCAGGGTAGGGTCATAATTATTCTAAACTCATTATTATTATTTTGTGAAACAAACTAGGTACATTGAATAGGTAAACAATCAGACGCACTCGCGTTAATAATAAAAGTAAAATATATCAAACATATATAAGCTTGTGCTTATATCTTAGAATGCATATGATAAGTTAATTTAAAAATTGTTTCTTTTTTACAGATTTTCTCCAAGCACAAAAATCAAAATTCAATTTAGTTCATGTATTTTATTTAAGTTATTCAAGTGTGGTCATTTTACATCTTTGTTACTTATTTTCAAGAGCTGATATCCTCTCTTGAATCTCCACGTTTCAAAACTTCATAATATGTCATGTCACTCAGTTGTGATTCACGTTAGGAAGTGTACCAACTTCGACGGCTATTGGATGATGTCTCGATAACTGAAATACAATAAAACTTTGTAAAGTAAAAGATAATTACTTTTTATCTATACTAATATTTAATTAAAGAGGGAAGATTTGTAGTTTTAAACGACTTCAAAAAAGGAGAAGGTTGTTCGACTGTATGTATGTTTTTTTAAATGTATGTTCACCGATTTCTCCGCCATTTTTGGACCGATTTCAAAAATTATTTCACCATTAAAATGCTGATTTATCCCTGAGTAACATAGGCTAGGTACAACATCATTTTTCCAAATTCCCACGGGAACGAAGTCGCGCGCGGAAAGCTATCATGAAAATAGTTTGATAAGGTACATCATTATACTCAGCCCACATCAACCCACTGCTGGGTATGGGCTTCTTCTCTGTAGCGATAATCGTCACGGTTCTGTGCTAACCTCATCGATAGAGGTCCCGTCATTTTGACGATATCTTCTGACCATCAGGCTGGTTGGTCTGCTCATTGGCCTTGTTGCTCCCATTGGCCACCATTCGAGACTGCCTTGGCCCACTGTCTGTCGTTCCTCGTATATATAAGATACATACTTGAGGTATTTACAAATGTTTGATCTTGAATTTGTAACTTCGCATTTTCGTGGTTTTGTGTGGATGAAGTTAGAGTGTAGACGTCATTTTCTATCAATTACCCTGCAAACAGATTTATTAATGAAAATTATGCAAAATACCTTTGATGTTGTAAATATAATAGACTAGCTTTTACCCGCGGCTACACTCTCGCGCAAAGAACTATTTTAGTCACCCATTTCATTCTTGACACCTTGATTTTCGAAAAATCCGGAAACACTCGTCCCTTTATTTGCCTTAAGGTTAATCTTGACGAAGTTTCGAGTTAAAATGTCCAAAAAAATTGTTTTCTCCATACAAACTCTGAACCCCCATTTCACTACCCCAGGGGTTGAATTTCGAAAAATCCTTTCTTAGTACTTACAACCTTTACAAAAGACACCTTTCTGCTAAATTTTAGTTTTCTAGGTCTGAGGGTTTGGGCTGGGTGTTGATGAGTCAGTGAATCAGGACGTCCAATTTTATATATAAGAAATTGTATATATAAGAAGAGCTTGATATTTAAACGATATTGAGTGGCTTGTGCCTGAAGTTGTGGTTTCAAAACCCTGCGCACGTTTGCCATTCTTTACAAAATAGTTTTTTTGCAATTTTTTTTTTTTGCTTTCTATTGTAGGTATAACATAGATTATAGCGACACAGGCTCGCCCTCTTAGAGCGAGTAGGGGTATTAAACCCATCCGTTTCCGCTAGATGTCAGAATCTATAATTTTGATTGATTGTCTATTGATTTAATTGTGAATGGTAGGATCTAAAATGTGTTGGCAACCTTGGAGCGTGCCCTGCGAGGCCGCCATCTTCTATTCGAGACGAGTTGTTTAGTGTAGCTCCGTACGATTTTAGTGGATAGTTTTGTTGAAAAGACTGTTTGTAGCATTGTGGTGATACAATACAAGACTTCTGTGCGACATTGTGTTGTTTTTTCTCAAAGAACCCCACTAAACTGGCGCCCAACGTGTTTTTGTGGACTTGTGAAAAATGGCGTCTTTCGTGTTGTAAGAAGAAAATTTTCACCATTGGAATTGCATCATGCCGAGGACGAGAGCTCAAGGGGAGGACAGCGATGAGGATACCACGTTTTCGCAAAGCGACGTGGCCGCAATTGTGGCATCTATTCAGCGGTCGCAGTTCGACGCGTTTCGGGAACTATTGGACAGTGTGCGCCATAGTACATAAACGCCTACGTCACACACAGCCTCCGCCGCGTCGGCCAACCTAAGCCGCTGCAAGGCCACCTTCAGCGGCAGCCCAGAGGAGTCCGTCGACGGTTTTATCGACGCAGTTGAGTCGTTCAAGGACTGCTCAAATGTCGAAGATGCGGTGGCCATTAAAGGTTTTTCCATGCTACTGACTAAAACAGCAGCCACGTGGTGGCAGGGAGTGAAGCACCAAATAATTACGTGGGACGAATTAACATCAAATCTGCGGAGTGCGTTCGGGGATCGGCGACCGCCGCATAGAATTTATAAAGACCTATTCAAGAGTGAACAAAAAGAAGAAAACACAGATCTGTTTGTTGCGAAGGCACGGGCCTTGCTTGCCAGACTTCCAAGGGGTGAACTATCGGAAAAAACAGAACTGGATATGGTGTACGGGCTCCTTCACTGCAGGATTAGGAAGCGGCTTCGACGGGAAGAATTCACTACATTCGCGGGGTTGCTTGAAAAGGCTAGAAGTATCGAGGATTCGACTAAGGAGAACTCAACCCCTGCATCAGCTATTTCTCCGGCGTGCGGCCGCCAGCCGCCGCCGTCAGAATCTGCCCCGTCGAGTGCACAGGCGCCTGCGCCGAGGGCGCGCGGCCGCCGGCCTCGTCTGTCCATATGGGTGCACAGGCGCCTGCGCCGCTGCCGACGCCCCCTATCGCTGCTGGCGTGCCTCTACAGCCTCCTCCGCCCTCCTCAGGGTCAGGTATTAGCAACAGTGATACAGGTACTGTCAAACGCATTTATTGTTTTTATTGCAAAAAGACTTGCCATCTAAAGAAAGACTGTCCTAAATTAAAAGCTAAACTTGAGTCTCAGTGTGATAATAATGAAAGTGATAACGGCAACGATAATAATAATGGACATTTCTATTCTTTGTCTAATGATAATAATAGTGGACATTTCTATTCTTTGTCTAATAATAAGATGGATTGTCGGCCCTTGTTAAATATTGAAATTTTAAATTGTAAGGGTACTGCTTTAGTGGATACTGGCGCAAAGGGTTGTGTGGCAGGTCATACACTGTATTCTCTACTCTTATCAAAGGGGCATCCTTTGCATCCTGCTAAGCGTATAATTAAATTGGCTGATGGTCATACTCGTGCCATGGAGGTGTTGACGGCAGTGGTTGACGTAAAGCTTTGTGACAAAATCTTACATACGGAATTTATGATTTTACCTGACTCGCACGAAAATGAAACGTTGTTAGGTATTGACTTTTTAACAAAAGCTGGTCTGGTATTCGATTTTGCCAAAGCATTGTGGCATTTTAGTACTAACCCGACTAACAAATTTAAAATTATTTTTGAGTCCGCTGTCAGCTGCACTAACAATAACATAAGTGAATGTGCAGTAAAACATAACGGGCTTTCCCAACTGCTTGCTGAATATGGGGATATTTTTAAAGAGACGGGACCTCCAACGCAGTTTGCTGAGCACCGAATTGACACTGGTGACCACCCGCCGATCGCAGTGCCTCCCTATCGCCTGACGCCTGCTCGAAAAAAAATTATGGAACAGGAATTGGAACGGATGCTCGCAGAAGACATCATAGAAGAATGTGAGTTGGCATGGTTAGCTCCTGCACTGCTTGTTCCCAAGAGAAATGGAACTTTCAGATTTTGTGTCGACTACCGTAAGTTAAATTCTATTACTAAATCGGACGCCTATCCGATGCCTTTGATTGAAGATCTGCTGCAAGGAACGAAACGTGGCTGCGTTATGAGTACACTGGACCTAAGGTCTGGGTATTGGCAAGTGCCCGTTCTGGATAAGGATAAAACCGCCTTCACGACGCCTTTTGGGACGTTCCGCTTCAAGCGCATGCCCTTTGGCCTGAAGACAGCGCCCGCTACGTTCCAGAGACTAATAGATAGGCTGCGTTCCTGCTCTACATTGAAGGATATCACAATATTGTGCTACCTCGATGATATCTGTATCATATCAGAGAGTTACCAGAAGCACATCGAAGACTTACGTGCTGTATTTGAGCGTCTTCGTTTCTTCCAGCTACGTGCTAACAGGGAGAAGTGTGTGTTTGCTCGGGATTCTGTCGAGTACCTAGGGCATATAATTTCTTCAGAAGGTATCTCACCGTATACTGAGAAAGTTAAAGCGGTCACCGAGATGAAGAAGCCCACTAACTTAAAACATCTTAAAAGTTTTCTGCAAACCTGTTCATGGTTCCGTAAATTCATACCTGGTTTTTCGCAAATTGCAGAGCCGTTGACGAGACTTACCAGAAAGAATCAACCATGGCAGTGGGGATCAGAACAGCAAGGCGCGTTCGAGGAGCTGAAAAAGAAACTTACTTCCGCACCGATCCTGGTTCAAGCAGACTACTCGAAGCCGTTCATCCTGCGAACCGACGCCAGTAACTACGCGCTCGGCGCCGTCCTCCTACAAGGCGAGAAGGATAAGGATGAAAGGCCGATCGAATTTGCTAGCAGATTGCTCTCGGCCGCTGAGAAAAATTATTCGACTACTGAAAAGGAGGCCTTGGCTGTCGTCTGGGCTGTGGAACGATTCCGTGGATACATTGAAGGTCATCCTGTCATCGTGGGTACCGACCATCAGCCACTCAAATGGCTGCTGACACTGAAGTCGCCGTCCGGCCGTCTCGTCCGATGGGCGCTGAAACTTCAAGCCTTTGATCTTCGCATCGAGTACACTCCGGGGAAAGCCAACGTCGTCGCCGATACTCTTAGTCGCCCCAACTGCGATGAGGATACTTCCGCTTCTTGTGGTATTTGTGCAGTCATCATCGACTTACCTACACGAAGTCCCTCCGAGTTACGACAAAAACAACTGGCTGATCAAGATGTGAAAAAGATTATAGATGATTTAGAAGGAGAAGAAGAGACCAGCGCACGCCGCTGGACATGCCGCGGCTATCTTATGGAACAAGGAGTACTGTACCGCTATAACCCAGACTCGGACAATGAAGAACCGCAACTTGTGGTACCAGTTGATCTTCGAGAAGAGATTTTGAAGGAGTGTCACGACGCCCCTATCGCCGGCCATCCTGGTATTGAAAGAACCTACCAGAGGATTGCACAAAGGTTCTATTTTCCTGGAATGAGACGTGCGATCATTGAATACATCAAAACATGTACGTCTTGTCAACGTTATAAATCAAGCAATGAGAAACCTCCTGGATTATTACAGACACCCACACTGAACCAAAGAAACGAAGTCCTGGCCATCGACCTCTTCGGTCCGCTGCCGCCTGGTGATGAAGGGCAGCGATGGATACTTCTAGTTGAGGATACAGCCACGAGATGGGTCGAGTTATATGCATTACGTGACGCGACATCGGAAGCTTGTGCGCACGTACTGATAGAAGAATATTTCTTGCGATACGGATTGCCGCGCCGTATAATCTCCGACAATGGCGTTCAATTTATTTCTTCTGTTATGCAGCAAGTTATGTTGGTGCTGGACATCAAGCAGGATCTACTGCCCCTCTTTCACCCCGAAGCCAACCCGGCGGAAAGAAAAAACAGGGATTTGAAGGTGCAGCTGTCCCAGCTAGTAGGAGCGGATCACTGCTCATGGCCTCGCCATCTCTCGTCTGTAAGGTTCGCAATGAACACATCCAGATGCCAGACTACAGGGGTAACTCCTGCTTATCTAGTATTCGCTAGAGAGTTAAGATCTCCGCTGGAAGTTACTACAGATCCCAGAGCGATACTTCAGAAAGAAAATTTTATACCACAAATAACACCTTATCTTAAGAATTTTCTTCATGCACTGGCTTCTATTCGAGAAAGAGTAGAAATACAGCAGGATAAGAGAAAAGACTATGCTGATCAATCACGTCGAATTGGGGAAGACTTCAAGGTTGGAGACAGAGTACTGCTCAACACTCATGTGCTCAGTAACGCAGCTAAAACCTTGAGTTCCAAGTTTGTACCCAGGAGAGATGGTCCTTATGTCATAACCAGTAAGGTGAGCCCTACCACTTACACTATTGCTCCTGTCGACGACGAAAGCAAGCTTTTGGGAAAGTACCACAGGAAAGAACTAACGAGGTATTTAGGACGCGATGAAGATAATCCACCAGTTCCCTTAAACCCTAAACGTAATCGTGGTCGCCCACGCCGTCAACCCCTTGAGTTGGTAGAGTCTGTCGGTCCTGTAGAACCTGTTGTTGATCTTGTCGAGCCTGTTGTTGATCCGGTAGAGTCTGGTATTGGTGGGAATGTGGGGGATGCAATTTTGATACCTCGGGATGACCCAGTCCATGAACGGGGACGTACTCAGGGACTGGGGGGGGGAGTATAGCGACACAGGCTCGCCCTCTTAGAGCGAGTAGGGGTATTAAACCCAGCCGTTTCCGCTAGATGTCAGAATCTATAATTTTGATTGATTGTCTATTGATTTAATTGTGAATGGTAGGATCTAAAATGTGTTGGCAACCTTGGAGCGTGCCCTGCGAGGCCGCCATCTTCTATTCGAGACGAGTTGTTTAGTGTAGCTCCGTACGATTTTAGTGGATAGTTTTGTTGAAAAGACTGTTTGTAGCATTGTGGTGATACAATACAAGACTTCTGTGTGACATTGTGTTGTTTTTTCTCAAAGAACCCCACTAAAAGATGTATTATCGTACTACTAATGTAAAAAACCTGTTATTTACGGGACTATAACATAACCATTTAAATATTATATTTACAAATAAAATACTTACTTCTACGTGGACTGACGTTGACAAATTTTGACACTTTTGATAAACAGAGTAATTATAGTAAAAAGATAAAATGAACAATAGACACCTCTTTCATAGAAAAATAAAAAAAGTTTTATGTGTTTTAGAGTTCTGTACTCAAAGGGATCCATTTGATTTGGCAGTAAAACACGAAAAAGAAAATAATAATAATCAATTTTTATTATTTATTACGTAATCTCTACAATCCAATTACAGTAGTAGGAGGAAGAAGAAGACCCAGGTTTTGTTATTGAAGTTTTGTAGAATGACGAGTTCTTTTAAAGGTAAGAGACCTGAGAGGAGCAAGTTTTTAACTTATTACTGATCTTGGAAAAATGTTATTGAACAAGAAATGTCTTAGCCTTGTTTTCTAGAGCCCGGCCTTTCCCGAAACACGGCAATAGGCCCGGTAGTACTACATTGGTACCGAGGCAAAGGTCGCAGTCTTATGTGGAACGCTACATGCGCCTGCACCATTACACAACACAAGCAAATATTGCTATGCTATTTGTCTTTATTTTGTATTATTTTGACTAATGAATGGGTTAGTGAAATTAATGGACAGAAAACATAAATTTACTACGTTTCGGATGGCTAGATAACTCATTTTGGCTCTGAGTTTCAGTAAAATTTTATTGAAACATATATATACACTGAAGTCTAAATCCCTGACGGAGTAAGCAGAACATCATAATGGTTGTAAAACAATTACATACCTAACCTACATTCTGACGGTCATAATATAAGATAAAACATAAATATTGTTTTAAATAGGTTGTCAGTTTTTCAGCCACAGCAAAACCCACTAACTGGCTTTTAAAGTATCCCAGAAAAGAGTTGGCAGCTGGCACAATATAAGTTTCTCGTAATTATAGTCTAGCATTTAAGTAATTATTGCCATCAATATTTAATTATTGACCTCAGGTATACAGAGCAATATCCTCTTTTAACGTTTTAGTATTTAACGAATTACTTATAACATATCTAGGTATGTACTGAACCTAATTCAAATGTGAAGATTTTTTTATCTAAAAGTTTAAAAGATGGGATCATGAAAAGAAGATGATAATATTGGTTACAAAGCTTGTTTTCAGGTCAGTGTATTAGTTGCTACGTGCTGTCTCACTTTAATTCACTTTAGTTATGCTTTAGTTACAACCCCATCTCTCTTTAACTTATTTTTACTGTACATGTCATTTAGTTGATCACCGTGTAGAATGAATGTATTGAAAATCGCAAACTTCAGACAGGAAGTACTAAATGAACGAGAAATGAGAAATGAAAATGAAGGACTGCTAAAGGTAAGACTCGAGGAAGCAGATGCAACCGTATACAACAACGACACCTCCCAGGTTCTTAAAGGCTCAAAAATAAGTCGGCATATGGCCGCATATAGCAAAACCAGCGGCTTTGTCACTCTGGACGATGAAAAAACTCGGAAATCAGGATTAATAACGTTCGAAACCCCGTCAGAAGATCCTATAGTCGTCACAGCCCGATGCACGAAGGTCATGCTAGACGATAGGATCCTTAAAATGTCTGACATGATATCTAAAGTTTCTTCCGGTGACATAGCCTTCGAGTCCTGGGAGGTGCCAAACATATCATGGATTAATGGAGTTCCTGGATGCGGTAAAACAACCTGGGTGGTAAACCGTTTTGAGGCTGAACAAGACTTGGTAGTCACAACTACAACCGAAGCGGCAAAAGACCTTAGAGACAAACTCGTGAGCCATATAGGAGCTGTCGCCAGAACCAAGGTGCGAACTCTTGCATCCGTTCTAGTTAATGGTTTTAGAGAACCGAGCAAGGACGGACACAGGAGACTCATGGTGGACGAAGCACTCATGAACCACTTTGGAGCTGTTATTATGGCTGCCCAAATTGTCAAGGCTAACGAGCTGTTGCTGATCGGTGATAGAAACCAACTACCCTATATTGACCGACACAATCTTTTCCCTTTAAAATATAGCCGGCCTGATCTAATTTGTAACATTACGCAGGAGCTTCTGTGCACCCATAGAAACCCTCTCGACGTAGCATTTGCCCTTAGAGAAGTCTACAGTGGCATTTACTCGTCGAAACTTTGTACGCACTCCTTAAAACTTGAAAGGTATACGGATGCTCAAATCGATCGAACCCAGTCCGAAACCCTGTACCTTGTGCATACACAGGTAGAAAAGAGATCCCTACAAAACGAGGGATACGGATCGGGTACCGGGTCACGCATCCTCACCATACACGAGGCTCAGGGATTGACGTACAAAAAGGTGGTGATTGTTCGCACAACAACGACCAGGCAGGAGCTACACGACAGTATCTCTCATGCTGTGGTTGCCATATCGCGCCATACCGCCAGCTGTAAATATTATGCGGATGATGGTAACGATGCGATAGGCAGATTCATCAAAGAAGCAGAGGCGGCTGGCAGGGAAAAAGTGGTCAATTACAACCTCAGAATGGCGATCAAAAGTCGAGACAGAGCCGTCATGGATGCTTTGAGGTCTGGATGCAACAGCGGGGAACCGTCACTGGTTTAGAAAAATACATTATGTAATATATAAATATATATCTTTATTATAGCTATTTATGTACCTACTGTAAACTACTATGAAAAGTATAGTAAAATATTTTTAAAAGAAAAAGCAAGTATTAACAATAAAACACTTAATCTAGACAAGGGCACGGACATCAAGTCTGTGGATGCTAATATCTTTATTATAAAAAAAAAAAAAAAAAAATGAACGAGAAAGCGAGAGGAATATACAAGAGACAAATATATTAAATTAGTTACAGACACGAAAGAATTTGGTAGTTTGGCAATTTATCAGCCAATGAAAACCTGTCATACCTATATCATTCAGTGGTAAAATATCATTCATTTTCAACATCCACTTTTGCTATTGCATTCAGTATCACTATCGCATTGAATTATCGCAATCACTATCATTATCTCTATCGCAGTTAGGGAATAAGCTTCCTGGTCATCTATCTGAGTATCTAAGACGACCCCCGTGCATTTCAGATTTCAGCTAGCACGCTGCTTTTATTGTGCTTTGCGTTAATTGTGTAAAATGATTGAATACAAATTTAAATTTAAGTAAGAAATGACTTTTCCCTTCAATGGACATTTGTAGAAATAAGCAAAGGTGTCAGTGCTTGATCCAAACTAAGAAACTTATAGAATAGTAATATATTATTATATTTATCTATGGCTAAACTATTTACGAAATACTACGCTAAAATCAATAAATAGATCAAGCCTATAGACCATATTCATAGTGGTTTTAAAAAATTAAATGTCAATTGTCAGTTTCTATTGAGTTTCCCGCCTTTAAAAATAAGAAATGCATTGAAAGCACCGGCTGTACGGCCATAAATTACTTTGCTTGAAAATAAAAATAAGCCGTTTTATTGTTTTCAAAAAGTATGTACATTTGGATGTGTGGCCCTTAATCCTAGGATGAAAACTCCGAGAGACTCGCTCAGTGATGGATAAAAGACTTTATATTTGCATATTGAAATCATTTGTGACGCAATAGTTCAAGAATTATTGGCAAAAAAGTATGGGCCACACATCCAAATGCCTGCGATTCTCAGTAATGAAAACAAGATGAACCGATTGACGGAGCTCCAATTTTATCATTAACATCTACAGTGATTCATAAAAAAATCGGTTCTGGCTATAAATCAACCCAAAAAACCTAATACTTTGGAAAATATTTACATTTATTATAAATACGTTGATCTCTATGGTATGATTTGAATTTTTTTAGGGGTTTTTGTTGTTGGTTTTATATGTATTTACTGGCTAAATTTCGAGATTTTATGTAGCCTAAATGTTGAACGGGTATATAAGGTCCCACCATGCAAAAGTTCATTTAAATCAGTCCAACAGTTTCGGAGATTAGCCCGTGCAAACAGACAAACAGAGAAACAATTTTTTTTTAAATCGGAATTTGTTTTATTTCTCTTCTTACATCCCCCTGACTTGGTTTTTAGCATTTTTTTTCTATGTACAGAAATTTTATTATTCGTATAGATTAACAAGCTTTCTGCCTGGAACTTTGTTACCATGGGAATTTTTTCATAAATTTTACAATGTTTTTTATAATTATTCTGCTATTCGGGACAGAGACAAATATTATAACAAATCAAAAACCTTGAAATTCGGTCCAGTCGTTCTCGAGCAATAAGTGTTCGAACAAACCCGACTTTATTTAATTATTAAGATTACAAAATACTATTATGCAATTGGCTCAATGTTGACATGTCATCGTAGATGCATTCTATTTACGTTCATTACGAGTAGAAAAAATTGTATATCTACTTGTAAAAAAAAATAAAAAAAATATCGCGAATGAGCTCTTTTTTAACAAATTGAAGGGAATGTATCGAATTTCAGATAATTCGTATATTTTTAGTGACAATGCAAATCAAAATAGTATAAATAAAACGAAATGTTTATATTGGTTAACTTAATGTTTTTTCATTATTTTAACACTGCCTTACTATTTGTGTTTTCTGAAATTTCTCCGTAAATTCAAACTGTTAGTGCATGGTTTAAGTTTTGAAAACTTTTTTCAAAATAACCAAACATATTAAACGATACTCACCAAGCTTCACTCCGTTGCTCAATTGATTATCAGCCTTACAAAAATATTGCCCGAAGTCACTTGTTGCAACCGAGTTAATTTTTAGTTCATTTCCTTTGATAGTGAATTTTGAACTGAAAAATGTATACAAACTCAAAATACACACATCAACAAAGTCTAGGGAACACGCACGATTTTTCATACAACAGAGGCCTCTTTGAGAAGCTGTGAAAAGTATTTAAGACACGTATTTTTAATAAAATCTTTAGTGTGACCAAGTTCTATACCTGAATTTTCAATATCTATAAATGAACTTTATTTAGCTTGAAATTTGTGGAAAAGAGGGAAAAATGAAAATTAAAACAGTTTTTATTTGCTTTTAGTATGGAAATGGTGAAATTAAATTTTCATTTTCGTCTCTTTTTCACAAACTTCAAGCTAGATAAAGTTCATTCATAGGAATTTTAAATTCGGGTATAGAACTTGCTCACACTAAAGATTTTATTAAAAATACGTGTCTTAAATATTTTTCACAGCTTCTCAAATAGGCCTCTATTGTATGAAAAATCGTGCGTGTTTCCTAGACTTTGTTGAGTAGAGTAACTAATAACTGAATAAATTTAATCATACTTTATTGCACACCAGAAACAAATAAAAAGTAAATGAACATTTATGAAAAAACAAACAAAATGTAAAAAAAAGGAAAGCTGCGAATTGCTATGGTAGCGACTGCTTTCAGGTAACATTTTGTAAGGACATTTTCTGAGAGGTAACGAAGTAAAGCGTATTTAAAGAAAGGTTTTTATAGAAAGAATGATGATTTTAGTTGAAAGTTGCAGAGCGGAAAATAAAGATATTTTTAAGGTAGTAAAGAGCAGTATGATTGGACAGGATAGTGTAAAATAGAGAAAGAACGTGACAGTACCTCCGGCAGCGGATGGGGAGACATTGAAGACGAGAACGATATTCGGAAACATGGTCTTTCCATAGATCAAAAATAAAACGTATACGCAGGTTTTGTAAATATTCAAGCTTATTTAAAAGCTTCACAAAATGTCTAGGGAACAGATATTGGCATAAAAGAAGTGCCGCAGTGGCAAAAGAAGCGCCAGAGCCAAGGTAACTTTCGTATTCGTCGGTTACAAATTAACCTCTCACCACTTACATCATATTTTATCTTAGTACCTGCGGGTAGTAAGGGCCGGTGTGTAAGAAAGGCCACTTCCACAAAAGCGCACTTCCAATTATCTTATTAGATTCCAAATACACACACATGTAAAGAACCAATAGGAAGGCTTAAAAACGCAAGCGCATCATTGCGCGATCCGCCATCTTCTCAGTAGCCACGAAGCTATCCACAGAGTCAATCTACGCGCTTGGATAACAACATTTTCTCCCAAAAACATTAAAATTTCCCATTAATACTGTTTTTTTTGTGAATCTGGTTATTTAAGTTATTATTGTACCTATTGCTGTTGCCAAATCCATGTAAGTTTTTGTCGTTTTGTCGTTTTGTTGATTTTTATTAATTTACTTCATTATTATTAAAATAGGTACCATTGTCTAACAAGGGCCATACAGAAGTCGGGTAAAAAAGGCCGGCCCTTATTAAACATACTAAGTTCGTAATACCGATATTTATTATTGCTTTTAATCTGTACATATATTAAAACTAATCGTGTAAACTAAACGGACTGTGTTTGTACAGTAGCGTTCTTTAATGGAGTCATAGTTAAACTACTTAGCGCGTTGCAATAGGGACTATGTTCCTATGAACATAGTTCAAACGATTTCTCACGCACACAAGCTTGTAGCCTCCTCTAAGAACATAATTTTGCTAAGTGACATCTCTTGGCTCCACGGTGAAGTTTTTGTAGGACGCATTCACCCGACATTACACTGTCCTCCACTCACCGCTGCTGTTGAGTCATATCAAACAATCGGTAATGTAAACATGACGTAGTGTATCTTTATTTTGTCGATCTAACTAGCGTTATGTATGGTCCAGCGGATAAGCACTGTCCTAGCAGGGAGAAAGGTTCACGGGTTCTAATCCTAGCCGAGTAATTTCTTTTTGTAATTTATTTTTGTTTATTAAAGCATTAACAACTATTTTCACACATAATATTACATTAATAATAATAATGTTACATTATTGTATCAGTGACAAAGTATTTGAATAAAACAAATATGAAATTCGACTAGGTAATTTTATTTCCTACTAACAAAATCACATTTTTTTTCTGCAACTTGATCACTTACAGTTTTATTAAGGTTATAGCTTAAGAATTCGTTTTCGTGAAGAAAAGAGTATTGAAGCTAAACCTTAACAAACATTAATATTCAACTTACACTACAAGGCAGTAGATGTATAGTTTATAATAACTAAAGAATAAGTTATAGATAAATATCACAATTTTACACATAACAATATTTAATTAAACTTGTTAAGCCTTAGAATCGATGAACTCCATTTATCTTCCGTATGAATGAATCCATTATTTTCATACATTTGCACCACACGCTGATTCATTGATAACTCGCGATCGTCCACTGCGCGGCCGAGATTACACGTTACCCTCATTCCGTAATGATTCACCCATCCTTCACTAAAACCAAAATAACAAGATTAATATAATAAGGAACAAAAACTATGCACCACTAATAAAATGCATTACAATAGTTAAGCTTATCATTTAGATGATATGTTTACGTTCTCAAAATAAATTATAAATTTAAAAACTGTGTTAATATTAAGTAAACATTAGAATACTCACTGTAAGACCATTAGCAATTTGGGATATATTATATCCTATATTGTGCAGCGCAACAATATACTGCCTCTCCTGAAAACTTATTATGTATTTGTATGCATGTCGAAAAAAGAAATCACAGTAAACTGCCGATACGGTAAGAACACACGAGCACCTTCGCTTATGATCTAGCAATGACAAACAGGTTGCTCATGAACACCGAACCGAATGAATCTAAACTAACTTCATTGCATTCAATTTTTGTATGGTATGGTCTATGACTATAAAAATGTTTGAAAACCAAAACATATTTAACAAAACTTCGTAGCTATTATGCGACAGTTGGGCTCGAACCCGCGCCTTGCTACAGCAGGCAGACAGTGTTTCCGCTGCGCCACCAAGGCTTATGCTTTGGCTCGTGAAATTATGATTGTTATCAGAGCAACAAGCGTAGTGGGGTATGCGGTATACGTCATTTGTGTCCATGTGTGAGTACACGAGAGCGGCCGCAAGCGACTTGTTTTCTGCGTTTGTACTGACTATGCTTCCGTATATGAACGTGATAGTACATTGTATATTTTTTTGAACAGTTATTATTTGCGACACCAAGACAAGACCAAAACAATTTTCATTTTCATTTTTTGTCTGTTTATCTGTCTGTATGCTACGGCATCGCGCCGAAACTACTGAACCGATTTTGATAGAACTTTTTTTATTCATCTGAGTGTTACCTGTAAAAAATTTTTTGGTGCGGGTAGGCATCGCAACGATATGCTTTTTTTTGTTGCGTTCAAATTTAATCAAATTAAATTACTTACCAATTGAAATTAACTTATGGTTCTAGCTTAAAATATATTTAGCCTCTCGCCACTATTGAAATCACAACACCTCATACACTTTGGAGTCAATGTCACAGTGTTTCTTCACAACAACAACTATGGATGCATCTGGCAAGCTGTCACTTCAAAGCAAAGACCTCACTAAGCTGTTTATGCAGCTGAATGACTTTGAAGATCGACTCCAGAAAGCCATATCTTCGCCGACGACAGCAGAGCGCCCTGATCTTCCCGCCCTTGCTAAGGACTTTGCGCAGTTCAAGATTTTTGTCTTCCATGCTCTCTTCAAACTCAAGGCCCAGACTGATTTGCTGACTCTTAGCCTCGATCGGCACGAAGCATTCCTGCGGCGCAAGGTACTTCTAGTCCATGGCATTGCCGAAAAAGAAGATGAGGTAATAACGAAATTACTAACCGACCAAATGAAGTTGACTAAACTCACCTCAGATGATATCCAAGTTTGTCATCGATTGGGAGCTTCATCTAAGAAGCCTCGCTCGATTCTAATCCGGTTTCGCGAACTTGAGCACCGACGCCTTGTCTGGGACTCGAAAACTCAGCTCAAGAGTTCGGGAATAACCATATCTGAATTCCTCACTAAGTCTCGGCACAAGGTATTTGTTGGTGGTCGCAATCATTTTGGGATCCTGAACTGTTGGAGTTCGGATGGTAAAGTGGGTATAAAGCTGCCTGACTAGTCACTTAGGAAGATCGAGTCATATGCGGAGCTGCAGGAACTTATAAGGCTTTTCCCTGCCGACGAAGCAGCCGGCCGTAACGAAGCCTCCAAATCTACACCGCCTTTGATTTTTGCTGCTGCGGCCAAGAAAGCTGGCAGGAAACAAGTGCCCATCGCGCCGCCATTTGGTCCCCGTCCGAGGAAAAATACTCCTCAGTAGTCAATATCTCTTGTTTGTTTACTATTCAAAATCGCTTCCAAATTTGATCATATCATATTGTATTGTCCTTGTTAGGTATAAGGTAGTTACAACTTTTTTTTTTGTAAAGTGTTTACTTTTTTCGGTTATCAACTATTTTGTTTTAATCTGTATTGTATTCTAACTTTTACTGATAGATAGGCAATGACTTTGCGACCATACAGCCCTTTTTTTAAGTTTCTACGGTTTTTGTTTCATATTTTTTTTGGATTTGCTGTAAGCGACTCACATTTGGATTTTCTTTTTTTTTCTTTTTTCTGTCTTCATTTTGGTTCGTTTTTAATTGTGATTTATCTTGTGTAAGTTAAAAATTTCTTTCATCTTATCTTTACGGGTGGGGAGTGTGAAGGCTAAAAATAGTATGTAATTTATTTAGTATAGTTATTAATAGCTTAGTCAAGTACTTTAAAATAGATTTCATATTTTATTATTGTATTTTATTATTATATTTTATTTATTTATTCTTATGGACAGTTTATTGAATATAGATGATGAATACTTCTCTTGCTCTTCTCTGTCTGACAGTTTTGTCAGTGCCGGTAGTGGTAGCCCCTCTCGCATGTCTGTACATGATCAGTTGAATTCTGTTTTTTCTGATTTCTCCAACAACTTTAATGTGGTGCATATTAATGCTCAGAGCGATCTTTGTCACTACCCCGACCTTCTGGCGTCATTTAGCAACAGTCGCATAGATGCTATCCTCATTTCCGAATCTTTCTTGAAACCATCTCTTCCTTCTGTTCAATTTCCACTTCCTGGCTACAAACTTATCCGGAATGACCGCACGGATAAAGGAGGTGGGGGCGTGGCTATTTACCTTTGCAATGATATTGTGCATAGTGTCGTCAGTGAATCTTCTAGTCAGTAAACTAAATCAGCAGAGCACTTATTTATTGAGGTCAGCCTTCACCAAAAAACGCATCCTGCTTGGTGTGTACTACAGCCCTTCTCTGCACATTGACTATTTCAATTCGCTAGAAAACTTACTGTCTACTCACTGTCCAAATTACGATCACACTCTGTTGTTGGGTGACTTCAATACGTGCTTGATCAAAGATGATATACGTGCTCATAAACTTAAATCTATGTTATCCTCGGTTAATCTCCATATTCTACCTCTTTCCGCTACCCATCATTCTCCTAACTGTAATCCTTCTCTTTTAGATCTCATTCTTGTTTCTTCACCAAATCATGTCGCTACTCACGGCCAGTTTCCTGTAAACTTTTCCTGGCATGACCTGGTTTATCTATCTTATAAAATTCGTCCACCTCGCAGTAAACCTAAATTTCTCTTCTTGCGTAGTTATAAGGGGATTGATTTGGAGGCCTTGAGGAAAGACGCGTCCGAGATCGATTGGTCTCCAGTTATTTTTGCAGATCAAATGGATTTAAAGGTTAAACTTTTCAGTGATTTTATTTTGAAACTGTTTGATGCTCATGCACCAGTGAGGAGGGTGAAAGTCAGGCATGCCCCAGCGCCCTGGTTGACACCGGCCATAACGGACATGATGGAAAGGCGTGATAGAGCCAAGAAGCGGTATAGAAGGTGTACAACAGAAGCAAATCTGACTCGTTATAAGTACCTGAGAAATCGTTTCAGTCGTTTGTGTAGGGATGCTAAAAGACGCCACATACACTTCTCCATTGATTCCTGTAACCCTTTGCGGGTCTGGACGTTTCTGGGCACGCTTGGCATTTTCAAATCCTCAGCCTCATTTGATGGGAATGTGGATTTGAACACTCTGAATAGGCATTTCTCTCTGCCACCGGTTGTTCTTGACGACAGGGCGAGAGCGAAAACCATTGCCAGTCTCCAGAGCCAGCCATAGCCGGCATGCCCATCCTTCTGTTTCAGACATGTGAGCGAAGAGAACGTTAAGAAACATACACTTTCCATAACATCCACTGCTGTGGGTGATGACAACCTTTGTTCCCGTATGATCACCATTATCCTTCCAGAACACTTGCCTATACTCACCCACGTTATTAACTTCTCATTGACAAGTAGTTTGTTTCCGCTGACATGGAAATGTGCCATGACGACACGCCCATGACTGGCATGGAAACGTGCCATGACGTTCCTCTTCCTAAGACACCGAACCTATCCTCCTTCTCCGAGTTTTCCTTTCAAAAATCCTTGAACACATTGTCCACAAGCAGCTGGCTGATTTCATTTCTACGAATTGCCTCCTTTCTTCATTTCAATTAGGTTTTCGACCTGCACATAGTACTGTAACGGCTCTCTTGAAGGTCACTGATGATTTTCGTCGTGCCATGGAAAACAAGTCTTTGACTATCCTTACTTTACTCGACTTTAGTAGTGCTTTTAATTCCGTAGACTTTGAAATACTTCTCGCTGTTCTTCGTTCCCTTAATTTGTCCTCTTCAGCTGTAACCTGGTTCGAATCTTACCTTCGTGGTCGCTCGCAGCGGATCCGCATTGACGAGGCCTACTCTGATTGGTGTGATCTTGTTGCGGGAGTACCGCAGGGTGGCATACTCTCCCCGTTGCTGTTTTCTATTTTAATTAATACCGTTACACCGGTGATATCTTCAAATTTCCATCTCTACGCAGAAGACTTGCAACTTTACCGTCATTTTACCATCGATAATGTTTCGACCGCTGTTGATGCCATGAATTGCGACTTACAACGCATTGGCGACTGGGCCAAGTCCTTTGGTTTATTAGTCAATCCTAAGAAGTCGAAAGTGATGGTTATTGGTAGGCGGTGTATGTGCAGGCAACTGGATGAGACTTCTCTTCCCTCTATTATTTACAACCGTACTCCAATTGCCTTCACTAACACTGCTAAAAACGTAGGCGTTATGTTGGACTCTCACTTAGCGTGGACTGCTTATGTCGGTGAGGTAAGCAGAAAACTTCACTTTTCTTTTCATTCCATCAAGTGCCTTCAAAACTTTCTACCTTTTAACACCAAAATCTCTCTAGTCCAAGCCCTACTCCTTCCTATTCTTGATTATGCTGATTGTTGCTATCTGGATGCCACTGAAGAGCTCTTGAACAAGCTTGAGCGGCTTCAAAACCTGTGTATCAGATTTATATTCGGCTTACGGAAGTATAACCGTATTTCTGAATTTCGGAAGCAGCTCAAGTGGCTCCCCATCCGTCTTCGGAGGAACGCTCACATACTGTCCTGTCCCTTTAACATTCTTTATAATCCACTTGCTCCTAGTTATCTACGTGAGCGCTTTCAATTTTCACGTTGTCAGGATAAACCGTGTTGCTCAAATGTTAGGACCCTTCTATCTAACCCTTCGCACCACTCGGATTTCTTTTCTTACTCCTTCACGGTGCACGCGGCAAGACTGTGGAACTCTCTGCCTCACACTGTCCGAGACAGCCCATCGCTGGCTATGTTTAAGAGAAGAGTTAGGGAGTATTATCTTTCTTCTTGTAATGACTGTTAGGTTGAAGTATTGTATATGTATTTATATATGTGTTTATATATGTATGTATTTTTGCTTAGTATGTTTGTTTTCTTTTTTAATTGGTTTTCGTATTACGCGCACGACTATCTGCTAGTTTATGTTTCACATTTCCTATCCTTGGGTTTGCTGGAAGAAATTGCTAAATAGAAATAAGCTATACCTATTGTCTCGTCTATCTTTTCTTCTACTAATCTGTTTAATTTTCATGTGGCAATAAATTGTTATATAAATAAAATAAAATAAATAAATTTTGATTGTCTTTGAACCGATTTTGATGAACCTTTTTTTATTCAACTAAGCTCAAGCCATGGAACCACCTGCTAAAAAACCCCGTGGACAGTGGACGTTAGAGCAATCAGAAGCTGCAATAGCTGTTGTGAATGGGAGACAGTTGTCTCAACGTGCAGCAGCCGCGCGATATTCTATTCCTAGAAGAACGTTAGTGAACCATCTTAAATCCGGAAAAGTTGAAAAACAAATAGGTTGCCGCACAATTTTAACTGCAGACCAAGAAAATGATCTTGCTTCGAGGATAATAAGACTTGCAGCTGTGGGCTATTCTTTGACGCCCAAAGTTATACGCCATCAAGCTTATGTGTTTTGTGAACAACACAATATTCCGAATAATTTTAACAAAACTACAAAAAGAGCAGGTAAGGATTGGCTAAAATTATTCTTAAAAGGACACCGAGATATCACAAAAAGAAAAGTGCAAATCTTAAATCCAGGCAGAGCTCAAAAACTAAATAAGAATATTGTAATGCAACATTTTGAAGAATACAAAATAAATCTACGAAGAATTTGATGTCAGAAACCATCCTGAATACTTATATAATATGGATGAGAAAGGCTGCAGATTGACACTACACAAGCAGCCCACGGTGTTAGCAAAAACAGGATCTAAGAGGATGCATTTAGTTGCACCAGAACATGCTGAAAACGTGACAGTGGCGGCTTGCGTAAATGCTGTAGGATTTTCGATCCCTCCTATGGTCATATTCAAAGGAAAAAGGATGAAACCAGAATTTACTGACAACTTAACTGCAGGATCACTAGTAAAAATGGCTGCAAAAGGAAGCATGACTTCGACACTTTTCGTAGATTTTATCCATCATTTAGGGAAGTACAAAATGGGAGGCAAGTGCTTTTTAGTTTTCGATGGCGCTTCCTGCCATCTGGATTATAAAATTGTGGAGGCAGCAGATGAGGAAAATATTTAACTGTATTGCTTACCCTCAAATACAACTCATGAGCTCCAACCTTTAGATAAAAGCGTAAATAAATCATTTGATGAAGAAACCTTATCATTTTTATATCAGCATCCAGACAAAAAACTTACTAAGGCACGATTTAACTCAATTTTTAGCAGAGTCTGGTCAAAATGCATGACGCATAACAACATTGTTAATGGATTTAGAGCAACTGGGCTCTATCCCTTCAATCCCGAAGCAATCCCAGTTGAAGCCTTTGCGCCAGCTGTAAAAGGAAATGATTCTGTTGGCCAAGGGTTACCCATTCCTGGCCCTTTGGGTACAAACATACATGTAATAAATAGTCCCAACTCTAACAGTTTTCAAAAGTCTCCAACTCCTGGTTCATCTGGTTTGACCGTTCAACGACTGATACAGAGTCCTGGCAGTTATAATGCAGACTCTGACGAAACATTTTGTGAAGATCAAATTCCAGATTCTTCATCCACGCAAGAGCGAAATGTAATTTTACCGCAACCTTCAAAAAACACAGAACCAGTACTCAATAAAATATGTTTAGTCGACTACAGCACAACTGATACTGATTCTATAAAATCAAACATGCAAGATAAAATAAACAGAAGAAATACTGATATCAGAAGGCCAATATTATACAGTTCTGATCCGGATATCTCTGCTGACGCAGCTATAATTTTGAGTCAAATGCCCAGAAGTGGTTCTATCTTAAATGTGTACAGTTCTACCGATGATGAAAATGATGATCCATTATTAAAACAACAAGAACAGACTCCCGAAAAACAGGTGGAGACCTCTTCATGTGCAAATTTTGATACAATTAGGCGCCGCACTGTCTCATGTACAACAAGTGACGATGATTCGGAAGATAGTATACCATTAGCAAGATTGAAATCCAAAAAGATTATCAAATCTCCATTTCAGCAGCTTATTCCAACACCTAACTTTGGTGTCGTTAAAGACAAACCAAGGCGTAAAGCTATCAATTATAAAGCTCGAGTTGTAACAAAAGACTTATTTACAGAACGAAAAATGTTAAAAAAGAAGAAAAAAGAACGCTCTCAACAGCAAAAGAAAGCATGTTCAGGAAAAAAGAAATAAGTTTTAAATAAAGCACAAAAGAGTAAAGCAAACGAGCGAGAAGGTAGCATTCAAAGAAAAAAGTTGAAAAGAGGCAAAACAAAGGAAACGACAGGAAAATTATGCAAAGGAAATAAAAAAGGAGCTGCCAAAGACAAATGGTACTGTCATGCATGTAATGAAGAAAGTTTTGACGATATGCGACAATGCCCAATATGTCAAAGATGGTTCCACGAAGTATGTTTGGGTCTTACACAGGAAGATATTGATTTTGAATGCCCAATGTGTGATTAATATACTTATTTTAATAATATTTTTAAATAAAATGTTCCTAAATCAAAGGCTGTTTTTCTCTTAAGTAAAATGTATTTTTTTTCTTTTTGTCGGAAAGTTTATATTATGTTGTTACATTTAAAGCTTAAGCAAGATTTTTATTGATTAGGTTAGCATTAAAATTTTGAGTTTTTTTTGAGTAAACCTTAATACACAACTTTAATAATCGTAAGTTTAATAAGGTCCACTTTGTTGTTTTTTAATTGCTTTCTTTTTTGGAGTCAACGTTTTATATATAAACTATATAAAAAGTTTATTCATAAACGGACGCTAAGTGTTTGTTTAATTCCGTTTTTTGTTACTAAAGTTTAAGGTCCATTATAGATTTTCTTCTAAATTTTGTGAATTTTTTTTATATTTTTGTATGTCAAATAATTACATTAGCTATAGGGGACTTGAAAGTACTAGTTTTAAGCTGAGAATTAATTGTTGTGCTTAGTTAACCGGCGCGCGGTCCTTAATAGACTACCTATGTTTAACAAGGGCCATAGGAAGGATTTTTAATTTTTTTTAAATTAAATATAATGAACACAACAAATTTAGAAAAAACGTTTTGTTTCGTTTATATAAAGAATAAACATTTTCTTGGTCACATATTTTTATTTAACCCTTATTTATACCGAATTATTTAACTATTTATTAAGGTGGCCCTTGTTTACCGCAAGTACTAACCCTCTGAATGTGTATCAAATGTGGCATCATGTGGTTTTAAAACCACTGATGCTCTGTCTACCCCAATGGCGATTATAGGCGTGAGCGTATGTATGTACTTATGTGTCATTCGTTAATGTCATACATTTGTAGATAACTAAACATAAGTGTGAACAAGGAATATTTTACACCTGTTTGTCCTGACCCGGAATTGAACCGTTGAATCAATCGGTTCAGGTGTGAATCAGAGGCAACATCTTTACCACTTAATGAAACCGTAACCACCACGTATTATTAGGTTAGTTATTTTATTCTTCAGGCAAGTGCTTCGACTAATTTTTATGCACTAGCATGTATTTAATTACCAAATATTTATCTCTGTTTCTTTGTTGTCTTCTAATAATAGAGGCAGAAGGTAGAACACTCTAAAACTCTAAGCTACAACTATAAAATTTTTGGCAATAACGCAAGGGCTAGCGCAAAATAAAGTTTCGAGTATAATGAGGATATCATGGGTCACATCTACAAAAAGAAATGTCAATAAGTTTAAATGCGCTATTTATTTCGAAGTCGTTTCATTGTCCTTGCCAATAAAATATGACACTCCAGACTATCAGCTATCCCTGTGTGAGAATAAAGATTATGAACCATGTGAACGGAGTCGTGGGGAAAGAGCTTGTGTAGGTACTTCGAAAATGGGCCAACAGTGTGCAGTATAGGGTTTCGTACAACCAACAACTTGAATCTTTAGAAAACTATGTCTTATAATTTTGTAACTTCCGTAAATTTTTACACATTTTTAAATATAAAACTATTGAAACTGCTAGGGTGAGTTGTGCCTATCAATAATGCGTAGACTTCTTATTTTTTAGAGAAGCACTGGGAGTTCCTTTGCCATACATTGCTTGTGCACTATGAACACTAATTATTATAAATATTACAACGAAACCGTAGATTCGTATTTTTCTTTAGGTTCCTTATGAAATTATTTTGTAATTTAGTTTTTTCTGGTTGAAGTAGAAATCCTTTTTCCGAATCGAGATTGTCTCTTTCCAATTCACGGCACCGGCACAGCGCGACATGTTTATGAATACTGAAATAGTTTTTCAATTAAACGTTATTTTTTAAATTAAGGCTAAGAAGTTAAATGTATATTTACAAGCTTAAACCTTCGCGTGCTTTTTGAACACACGGTGTACGAAATTTATATCGCAAGCGGTGTAAACAAGCGCGCGTTATTTTTTTGCCAAATAATCTAAAAAGCACCTTACCTACCATCCAGTTTGATATAATTCGGATTATATCTTGAACCACAGCTGTGAGTGAGTACATCAAAATTATGTTTGGTTGAAAGTCATTTTTAGGGTTCCGTTCCCAAAGGGAAAAAACGGAACCCTATTACTAAAGCTCCGCTGTCCGTCCGTGCGTCTGTCACCAGGCTGTATCTCTTGAGCCGTGATAGTTAGACAGTTGAAATTTTCGCAGATGAGGCATTTCTTTGTGCCCTATTACAACAAATACTAAAAACCAGAATAAAATAAATATTTAAGGGGGCTCCAATACAAAAAACGTGATTTTTTTGCTTGTTTGTAAGTCTATCCGAGGCTGTATCTCATGAACTGTGATAGTTACAAGTTTGAAATTTTCACAGATGATGCATTACGGTTTCTGCAACAATAAATACTAAAAAGTAGAATAAATTAAATATATAAGGGGGCTCCCATATGTACAACAAACGTGATTTTTTTTACAAGTCATTTACTTATTTTATTACATTGACATCTAATCAACAACCGTTGCGTAGCAACACGTCACAGACTAATCTCAAATGAGATTTAAAAACACTGATGGCACAAATGAGTTTCCTTTAACTTTGGGATTCGCAATTATTTGCAAAAATGGAATAATTAAAAATAAAATAAAAAAGAATAAAATTGTAATATAAAGGTAGTAATCAATTTTTAAATTAACTTCAAAATTAGTCATTACGTACATCCCTAAAGGCTTCAACAGGTATAATTTCACATACATTTGAAATAGAGCTGAGCATTAATCTGTTTTTTTTTTATATTCTCTTTATTGAGTATTTGTATGTATGTATGTATGTATGTAAATCCTTTATTGTACTATGAAAAATATTTATTATGAAACACTCTGTATACATATTTATATATTTAAAGTAGATATTTATATTATCAGTTACCACGCCTTACGCCTACTTGATGCCATCAAGCAGAATATAATTGTCATTATTAAAACTCGTTATACAGCAACGAACCTGACGCCGCCGGGATACGTGTAGGTGGTAATTACTTCATGTCAAACCCGATACTTTTTTTAATACCCTTCATTTAATTGGCAAATGCAAACTGAGTAAATACGTAATACACAAATTACACCGTAAGTATTGGTTCTCACTGTAGGTAGAAATAGTATTTTATGGAATAACAGTTCCTAGAATATTTAAGTGGGGCTCCAATAGAAAAAAAGTGAATTTTTTGCTCGTTTTTATAGAAAGTCTGTCTGAGGCTGTATCTCATGAACTGTGATAGTTACAAGGTTGAAATTTTCACAGATGATGTATTTCGGTTTCTGTTATAACAACAAATACTAAAAAGCACAATAAATTAAATATTTAAGGCACCTCCCATATGTACAACAAACGTGATTTTTTTGCCGCATTTATAGAGGTAATGGTTTTTATAGAGTCCGACTCGCACTTGGCCGGTTTTATAGGTAATGTAACGGAACCCTTCATGCGCGAGTCTGACTCGCACTTGCCCGTTTTATTTTAACCTATATTGTCCCGCTGCTGGGCAAACGTCTCCCGTAACTGACTCTCCGGTAGTTTCTTTCAAACTCTGTATCAGGCAAACAAAATAGATTTTCTGAATATCTCATCATTTGGCGCTGAAAATAAGCCATACTTAATGCAACCACATTCCGGAAGGAAGGCTTCCCAAGTGGACCAACAATTTAGCAAAGGCCGTGGAATAGCCGCTGTGGTAGGTAATCTTTGACCGATCAATGTAATTATCTTTAGGAGAACCCAGCAGTGAAAGTTGCGGTTGAAATAACGATAAGTAAAGGTACTTATATTTCCTTATTGATTATACAAATTTTTTTTTGATAAACACTTAAGTACTTTATATTGGGAGATTACCAAGTTTTCTTCATAAAAAAACAACGGTGCTTCTCTTAAGTTGTTGTAAGCAATCAATTTATTGACAATGTAAAAGAGCTTTCAATTTTAATATTTACATTTTTCAATAAAAATATTTTCAATATGTAAATAACTTATTGACGTTGAAATAATGAGTCAAATGTAGGTATGCCAAACAATTTCCCATTATGACAAATAACTTCATTAATTAATTCATAAATTGGTATGACAAAGCGATAAGCTCACGACATTCGGGCGTGAGCTTATCGCGTTGTCATACCAATGTCATACGTCTTGCTGGACATTTGGCGTTGTCAATATTGACATTTTGACATAGGACCGCTGTGTTGCCGCGGTGTTAAGCTCATTGCCGAATGTCAAAGCGTCTAATTTTGTTGCTATTTACGAATTAATTAATGAAGTTATTTGCCATAATGGGAAGCTGTTTGACATACATTTATCTTATCATTTCAACGTCAATAAGTTGTTTACATATTGAAAATATTTTTATTGAAAAGTTACAAAAATTACCTACTTACATTGAAAAGCTCTTTTACATTTTCAACAAATTGATTGCTTACAACAACATAAGAGAAGCGCCGTTGTTTTTTATAAATAAAACTTGGTTATTTCCCAATAAAAAGTGTTATTTTTTTATATTGAATAAGGAAATATAAGTATTGTCATTTCAGCCGCAACTTTCACTGCTGGGTTCCCCTTAATCTTACCTACCACAACGGCTATTCCACGGCCTTTGCCAGATTGTTGGTCCACTTGGGAAGCCTTCCTACGCTCCGCCTTTCGGAATGTGGTTGCATTAATTATGGCTTATATTTCAGCGTCAAATGATGAGATATTCAGAAAATATATTTTGTTTGCCTGATACAGAGTTTGAAAGAAACTACCGGAGAGTCAGTTAGGGGAGACGTTTGCCTAGCAGCGGGACAATATAGGTTAAAAAAATCACTCTTTCAGCCAAACATAATTTTGATGTACTCACTCACAGCTGTGGTTCAAGATAATATCTTAATTATATTACAATCCGAATTATATCAAACCTAACCTTAGTGCTTTTTAGATAATTTGGCTAAAAATATCCTTAAGCTTGTAAACATACATTTAACTTCTTAGCCTTTATTTTAAAAAATAATGTTTTCTTAAAAATCTATTTCAGGATAAATAAAAATGTCGCACTGTGCCGGTGCCGTGAATTAGAAGGAAACAATCCCGATTCGGAAAAAGGATCTTCTACTTCAACAAGAAAAAACTAAATAACGAAATAATTTCAAGGAACCTAAAGAAAAATACAAATCTACGGTTTCGTGTAATAATTAGTGTTCATAGTACACAAGCAATGTATGGCCAATGAACCCCCAGTGATTCCATTAAAAATGAGAAGTCTACGCATTATTGATAGGCACGTCTCCCCCTAGCAGTTTAAGTAGCTTAATATATGTATTTGAAAATGTGTACAAATTTACAGAAGTAACAAAATTATAAAACATAGTTTTCTAAAGATTCAAGTTGTTGCTTGCATACGAAACCCTATACTGCACACTGTTGGCCCATATTCTAAGTACACAAGCTCTTTCCCCACGAATCCGTTCGCATGTTTCATAATCCTTATTCTCACTGCTTAAGAAATATAATAAAATGTGAAGCTGTATTTGTTATTTGTTTGTCGTTTTTTCACGTGGAAGCGAATCAAGGATCGACGCGACGTATTTTTTTAGAGATAGCTGATAAACTGGAGTGTCATATTTTATTATTGGCAAGGACAGTGAAACGATTTCAAAATAAATAGCGCATTTAAACTTATCGACATTATTTTTTGTAGATGTAACCCATAAGTATCCTTATCATACTTATTCTCAAGAATTCTATAAAGGTTAATGTAGCTGAGAGTTAACACCTGTTCTGGGGGCAAAGAATGAAAGACGTAGCTCTTTTAACAGGTGCTATATTTTTTCTAAATAATTAATGGCACTTTTATTACACTTGTTGTTTATTGTAAACGTATGCATAGATATTTATAATTATATAACGCTTAATAAAGTGCTATTTTGCACGCCTATGAACGCATACAAGAACTTATTCCGCGAGCTCTCTACAATGAATGGCGCAAGACCAGATCTTCAATCATTTCGAATGTTGACATCGAATACCATTTCAAACCTTTTAAAGTGATATTCGAATTATCTTCATCGAAATGACCGAAAGAGAAAGACGTTGCGTTATGCCAGATCCTCCATGAAGGTCTGCATATCACAACTGCCTCCCCCCCATTGAAAAAAAATTCGATCAGTCGACAATTTTTTCAACAGGTTTACCTAACTTCCTATACGACGGCACTAAGTTTTCATTCCATCGAGGTGGACTTGAAGTAGCATCTCTCTGAGCTGCATTGGATCAGGTGGTCGGGTCAGTCTTCTTTCTTCCATCAGGATAAAGATCTTCTTTGTTCGGGTGATGGGGAAATATGACCAAATAATATAGCTCCTATCAAACCCGCACCTGTCCCTAACTAAAAACTAAAAGGAGTAAACAAGTGTTAGCTCGACGCTGCACACCCGGGTACTGCCTTTATGAACATGAAGCCAAAGGTTACCAGGTGTCGGTGGACCCTGACCCCAAGTCAAAGAAGCGGACTAGAAAAAAAAATTCAAAACCGCACTTTAACACTCGCGCCTATCATCGGAACTACGGGTGTCTTCCACGTCGTTGCTCGAAGTCCATATGACATGAAAAAAAGGAAAACAGATCAGAACACAATTACAAAAATCTGAAAAAAGAGCATTAGTGAAACTTGATTAACATTTAAATGCATGTGCATTTCCTTATATATTGCGCATTTACTTGCATTCCCACAATACATTGCATAACTGCCCTTATTATTGTATGCACATATGTTATAACATGTGAGAGCACTAAATTGCATAGACCTTTCCCTCACATGCATATTTTATTGGAGTGCCCAAGCTATGGCCTCAGAGTCAGAGGACCACTGAGTATGAGGGCCAACATAAACCCTCCTCCCCTCCAGCTGTAGCACCTGTTCTGGGGGCAAAGAGTGAAACACGTAGCTCTTCTAACAGGTGTTTTATTTTCCAAATAATTACTGGCACTTTTATTACACTTGTTGTTTATTGTAAACGTATACACAGTTATTTATAATTATATAACGCTTAGGAAAGTGCTATTTTGCATGCCTATGAACGCATACAAGAACTTATTCCGCGAGCTCTCTACAATGAATGGCGCAAGACCAGATCTTCAATCATTTCGAATGTTAATATACGCATGCACGCGCTGCTAAGTGTTGGCAAGAAACTAAGTGATTATTTATATTTGCTAAGTACTTTTTGATTTAAACTTAAACTTAAATGTAAGTAGAATCATTATGAAGAGCGGGGCTTCTTAACACAGGCTTTTGCTTAAAAAGTAGCCCCAGTTTGTTACATATACTGTGTAATATTGTTAAAACAATAAACATTTTTGATTTTTGATTTTTTTTTGACATCGAATACCATTTCAGATCCTCCATGAAAGTATGCATACTACAATACATTCAGAGGGTTATAAAATAAAATATGATGTATGTGGTGAGAGGTTGTCAGCCTTTCGCACGCAATACAGCAAAACCCTCTCATCCCACTTATTGACTTTCACAGTATGCCTGGGAAGAGAAAGCAGCTGGCACATTCTATGTTTTTTACACCCAGTCCAGCATGGAAGGCTTAAAGAATTAAGTTACTTTGAAACCGATTTTCTATCTTTATTGTAACATAAATAAGCTACACCTAAGTAAAGTGCTGAGTAAAGTGGTTATAATAAGTACTGTGGTATGCAGACCTTCACGGAGGATCGGGCATAATGCAACTTCTTTCTCATTCGGTCATTTCGAAGAAGATGCCGTGCAGCAGCAAATTTATAAGCCATATGAAGACGCTGATGCAACGCCGCGAGTTTCAAGCCCTTATTTGTACGGAGTGCTACATATCAGGTGCAGAAGTTTCAATGGAAGGACCATGGAAAGGAGAGAGTGACATGGTTTATGTCCCCTCTCAATGGCCCTCCTTTGTTATTGGCCTCTTTTCATTAATTTTCTTTACAGCGAGGTCCGCATGGGAAAAACTCCCTTTTTCCAATTAAGGAGGGGAGGAGGGTTTATGTTGGCCCTCATACTCAGTGGTCCTCCGCCTCTGAGGCCATAACATGGGCACTCCGACAAAATATGCATGTGAGGGAGAGGTCTATGCAATTTTGTGCACTCACATGTTATATCTTTTGGGCATACAGTGATAGGGCATTATGGTACAAGGACGTTTTGGTAATATAGGGACGTTATGGTAATATAATAGGGACATTATGGTTATATGGGGCATTATGGGAATGCAAGTATAGGTGCAATGTAAGGAATATGCACATGCATATGAATATTATTCCAGTTTCACTAATGTTCTCTTTTCAGATTTTTGTTATTGTGTTCTGATCTGTTTTATTTGTTTTCATGTCATATGGACTTCGAGCAACGACGCTGAAGACACCCGTAGCTTCGATGATAGGCGCGTGTGTTAAAGTGCGGTGTGCAGGATAGCACATCTCTTTAGAGTTTATTTTTCTATTTTTGATATTTATGCTTTTGTTTTCTAGTTTTTGACATTGTCTGCTAGAGCCTTGATAAAATTGTACGTTTTTGATTTGTATTTACTTATTACACACTATATTTACCACCCAGCAAGTTTGATTACAGTCCCGCATTGCCCGAATTGGCCACATTGTTTGGTCCTTGAGCTACCACATTGTTTAGTCCTTGCGACCTAAGTAAATATAGTAAGTTTGTAAAACCGTAAGTACTAATTTCGTAAATTCTATTTTCTTTACGATGAAAACCCGTGCCCGTACCCAGGCAGAGGAGGCCGATCGCTCCGCGGAGGCCGGGCCGTCCGCACCGGACCGTGCGGCGGCGCCCCCGGGAGCTACCCCCTCTGGGTCTTTATCTCAAAGGACGTCAGCTACTATTAAGGCTAGGAAACTAGCAGTCGAAGCCGAGCACGCACGACGCTTAGCCGAGTTAGAGCTTGCTAAGCTCGATATTCAGAAGAAAGTAGCCGACGCCCAGCGTCGAGCTGACTTAGCAGCTCTCCAGTCAGAAGGCAGTCGCGCTAGCTCTTACAACGATGGCTCATTAGACAAGTGGTTAGACAACACGGTTAACGTGCAAACGTTGACAAACCCACCATTTCCGGCTGAGAGAGGCGAGCCCCTTGTTGCAGGTCGTCGGTCTCCGGTGCAGCAGGAGGTGTGTGACCCGGCTACGTGTGTTGGCCCGGAGGGAGGAGCCACGGAGCGGTTTATTCACGCCGTCGAGTCGTTGGCGCGGCGCCGCGAGGGCTCGCGGATTCCCCTCCCCACCTTTGACGGCAAGTCAGCTACGGAATGGCTTGCTTTCAAACGTATATTCTTGGACTCTAGGTCCATGTTTTCTAACGCGGAAAATTTAGCACGTCTTAGCAATGCGTTGCGCGGCACGGCACGCGACTCTGTGCGTGTGTTGTTGGTGTCGGCGCGCACCCCCGATGAGGTGGTCGCGGCGCTCGACCTACAGTATGGCCGCCCTGAACTTGTTGTGCTGCAAGAGGTTGCAGCCATGCGTGCCCTACCGAAGGTAAATATCGAAGGTAAGGATTTGTTTTCTTTTGCTACCCGAGTACGTAACTGTGTGGAGGTTATTCGACTACTAGGGCAGGATGACTATTTACGCTCTCCTGAACTTTTTAACTCGGTAATCAGTAAATTGCCTACACTGCTACGTACTCGATGGCTTGATTATGCTGATTTTCGGCCTGGAGAAACTTCTTCAAAGTTGGAGCTACTATCTAGGTTTCTCACACGCGAGGTTGACCTACAGTATAGGTACGGTTTGGTGTATGACAATATAGTGCCCACAACCTCAGGCCCACAGTCCAGCAGTGGGCAAAAAGATAGGCCTAAAATGCATATAGTGAAGGAAAACATTCGTGATGATTCGAAAACATTAAATTGTTCATATTGTGATTTGTCACACAACATACAAAAATGTGACAAGTTTTTAGCGTTGTCAATCACTGACAGATGGGAATGGATAAAAGAAAATAAATCTTGCTATAAGTGTCTTAGCAAAAAGCCCCATTATTTTAAAACTTGTCAAAATGGTCAGAAAGAAGTTTGTAAGCAAACAGGTTGCAACTCGCGACATCACCGACTTCTACACGATCCGAATTTTAGTCGCAGCGTAGTCGCTCATACAGATATTGTAGACGAACCCCCCTGTGTTCCTTTGTTTACCCCTGGAGCAAGTAAGTGCTCCTCTGCTGAAAAAACTGAACAGGGGTCCGATACTTGTGTCCATGCAGTCGCCGCCGCCCCTGCCGCCGCGCCATTTCAAGAAGCGCCGGTGCGGCCGAGTCGTCCGTTACTGAAGGTGATCGCCGTCACCGTGTCAGGTCCCGCTGGCAGTGTCGACACTTACGCCTTGTTAGACGATGGCGCGACCGCTACTTTCATTGACGCAGATTTGTCGTCGCGTATTGGTACAGTTGGGCCTGAAAGTCTAATTTCTGTAAACTGTATAGGTGGTCTGACTAAGAAAGTAAAAATTCAGTATGTTGACTTCAATATTAGAGGTCTTCATTCAAAAAACTCTTTTATGATTCGCGCGACTCGTTCTATGCCTGGTTTAGGTCTCGCTTCTCAGTCTGCCAGTCATATCGATATAAGCAAGTTTTCGCATTTGAAAGATCTCGCCGACAAGCTAGCTTATGAAGAAGCAAAACCGGAGATTATTATAGGCTCGGACAACTGGCATCTATCTGTTCCCACAACCATTCGCCGGGGTACCAAGCTTCAACCTGTTGCCATAAATACTGCTCTTGGATGGGTGCTGTATGGTTTTGGGTCCAGTAAGACTAAACCTGTTAACTTTGTTAACCATGCTCGAGTTTCTGATTCCGACATTGTTGATTCTAGTTGTAAGGAATCCATAGAACAACTTATTAAGGAGCAATACAGGCTTGACTCTATAGGTATTGCTCAACTAAAGCCGCGAAGCGCCGATGATATGCGCGCTATTCAAGTTTTTGAGAATACCGCTCGCCGCCTTCCTAACGGACATTTCGAGGCCGGCCTCTTATGGAAGTCAGATAACTTCGATTTTCCCAATAGTTATCCAGTCGCACTTTCGAGGTTTCGCAGTTTGGAAAAAAAAATGAGTAGAGACCCCGCGTATGCTGAACGTTATAGAAAAAACATTGCAGAAACCTTATCTAAAGGTTACGCCGAGGAATGCGACAACGTGAACACCAATAACCCGTGTTGGTATCTACCACATTTCGGTGTAGTAAACCCAAATAAACCTAATAAACTACGAGTTGTTCACGATGCCGCCGCTAAGTCAGACGGAGTTAGTTTAAATTCGCTTTTGTTGACTGGCCCCGACTTACTTCAACCTCTTCTTTATATTCTTATGCGTTTTCGTGAAGGCAAAGTTGCCCTTAATGCGGACATTCGCGAAATGTTCCCGCAAGTTAAAATAAGAGAAGCGGATAGGGATGCTCAAAGATTTTTGTGGCGAAACGATCCTAAGGATCCTATTAAAATTTTCAGAATGTCCTCAATGATCTTTGGTGCTGTTTCTAGCCCTTTTACAGCCATTTCGGTAAAAAACAAGAACGCGAGTGAGTTCCAGGACGAATTTCCCGAGGCTGCGCATGCGATTCAGTACGACCATTATATGGACGATTATATTGGGAGTGTTGACTCCGTCCATCAAGCAAAGCAGCTTGCTTTAGATATAACTACGGTTCATAAACGCGGCGGCTTTGAAATGCGAAGCTGGGTTTCAAATAAGCTAGATGCGTTGTCGCTTTTGCCTCATGAACTTCGTCTTGACAGCTCGTCGCCATCAAATACGAATAATGTTAATTTGGGGAAGTTGCCCCAATCTGTTTCTCCCACCGTGAGAACCTTAGGCTTGATTTGGCATCCTGAACAAGACCTTCTTAGTTTCAATATTGGTCTGAAGGACTCTTTCACCTTGCCGGACAGGCCTACGAAACGAGAAGTGCTTTCTCTTGTAATGCGGATTTTTGACCCGTTTGGTATTCTCGCTCCGATCGTTATAAGAGGACGCATTCTTTTTCAACTTGTATGGCGTAGTAACATTGAATGGGATGAAAAGCTTTCTCAAACTGATTCTAAAGCTTGGAAAGACTGGCTTCATGATCTGTTCACTTTTACGGAACTCTGTGTTCCACGTTGTTATAATTTGAGTGAGCTTGAAGTCACAAAATGCGAACTTCACATCTTTTGTGACGCTAGTGAATCAGCTTATGCCGCTGTTGCATATTTTCGTTTTGTTTACGCTGACAAAAGTGTGAAGCTTGCTCTCATCTGTAGTAAATCACGCGTAGCGCCATTAAAATCATCTTCCATCCCACGCTTGGAACTACAAGGAGCGCTGGTTGCAGCTCGGTTAGCTGCATCTATTTGTGAAGCTCATAAACACAGGCCTACTGCACGCTATTTTTGGACGGACAGCAGAGTTGTGCTCGGTTGGCTGCGACGCGCTGACCCTCGTAGTTTCAAGCCATTTGTAGCAAATAGAGTGGGCGAAATTTTAGAGATCACTGATGTTCATGAATGGTTTTGGGTGCCCGGTGATCTCAATGTTGCCGATGATGCAACTCGATGTAAGCATAAAAGTTTAACTCCAGATTCTCGCTGGTTTACTGGTCCTGACTTTTTGTTGTCTTTTGAATGGCCGTTCGAAATGCCTCAGATTTCTTCAAGAGACGGTCAGGAGGAGTTAAAGTCTTGTGCTCATGTATATTTTCAAAATTGTAGTGATGAAACTTTGCACAAGCCAATTGCAGCTGATCCTTGCCGTTTCAGTTCTTGGCTTCGTTTGGTTCGTGCAACAGCTAGAGCTCATATTTTTATTTCATTACTGCGCAAACATCAACTCATCAAAAAAGGTTTTGATATGAGAACTCACCGACGGACTGACGGAAGTTTATGTATATTTTCTTCTCAAAATAGTAGTTCACCGTTAGCTGAACCTAAAAATGCACTGACTGCGCAAGATCTTCGTTTAGCAGAGGTCCATATATTTCGTCAAAGTCAGTTAGACTCGTTTGAAGAAGAATTGAAGTGTCTGAAAGTAAAGCGAGCACTTCCCCGTCAAAGTCGTCTTATGAAACTCTCACCAGTCGTCGATGAACACGGCTTGCTACGATTATCAAGCAGGATTATGGCTGCTCCAGAAGTGGACCAGGATTTGAAATGCCCGATTATCCTCGATGGAAAACATCCTGCGACACGATTGTTGATTATGCACTACCATCAAAAGTATGCACATGCCAATAATGAGACCGTTATAAACGAGTTACGGCAACGTTTTTGGATCCTTAACTTACGCAGAACAGTGAGATTTGTCTCCCACCGCTGTCAATATTGTCATCTGAATAAATCGACTCCTTTCGATCCACCAATGGGAAACCTACCAGATGTTCGTCTCGCTCATCATAGAAGACCTTTCACTTTTGTGGGCCTTGACTACTTCGGTCCGGTTCAAGTTTCTATTGGACGACGTCGCGAAAAACGATATGTGGCGCTGTTCACTTGCCTGGTTTCCAGAGCTATTCATTTGGAGATCGTCGGAAGTTTGTCTGCTGATTCAGCTGTGATGGCTTTGAAGAGATTTTCTGCTCGAAGAGGTACACCATCGGAAATTCTATCTGACAACGGAACGGCTTTTGTGGGTGCCAACAGAATTCTTCGTGCTTTATATGCTGACGCAGTTGGAGAATATGCGACAAATGCCGGCATCAGTTGGCGTTTTATTCCACCGGTTTCACCTTTTATGGGAGGAGTTTGGGAGAGGCTGGTTCGCAGCGTAAAAACGGCTTTAAGAGTGACTCTTAAAGAACGGGCACCGTCTGAAGAAGTACTGGCAACTTTACTTGCGGAGGCGGAAGCTGTTATCAATTCACGTCCTCTCACTTATGTTTCTTTGGATCCAGAAGCTCCAGAGGCAATAACGCCCTTCAATTTCCTTTTAGGAACAACTTCTGGATGCCCGATTCCTTGCTCAGTTGAAGACCATGATCTGGTGAGCCGCCAAGGACACAGGCGTGCTGCCCGCTTAGCTGATTTTTTCTGGCAGCGTTGGGTGAAAGAATATCTACCCACGCTCGCCCAACGAAGAGGAGGCGGAACTCCACCGGCATTGAAAAACGGCGACATAGTCCGCATCGTTGATGACACTTTGCCCAGGGGAACTTGGCCGCTGGGTAGAATTGAAAAAACGTTCAGTGGTCCTGACGGGGTTGTGAGAGTTGCTGATGTTCGGACCTCTGCTGGAGTACTTCGGAGGCCGCTGAAAAAGTTAATCCCGGTCGTTTCCTCTCGGCCCGGGGAGGAATGTGCAGGATAGCACATCTCTTTAGAGTTTATTTTTCTATTTTTGATATTTATGCTTTTGTTTTCTAGTTTTTGACATTGTCTGCTAGAGCCTTGATAAAATTGTACGTTTTTGATTTGTATTTACTTATTACACACTATATTTACCACCCAGCAAGTTTGATTACAGTCCCGCATTGCCCGAATTGGCCACATGCGGTTTTGAATTTTTTTAAGTCCGCGTCTTTGACTTGGGGTCAGGGTCCACCAGCACCTGGTGACCTTTGGCTTCATGTTTATAAAGGCAGTACCCGGGTGTGCAGCGTCGAGCTAACACTTGTTTACTCTTTTTAATTTTTAGTTAGGGACAGGTGCGGGTTTGATAGGAGCTACTAATATTCGGTCTTATTTCCCCATCATCCGAACAAAGAAGATCTTTATCCTGATGGAAGAAAGAAGACCGACCCGACCACCTGATCCAATGCAGCCCAGAGAGATGCTACTTCAAGGCCAGAGATGCTACTTCAGGGCCAGAGATGCTACTTCAAGGCCACCTCGATGAATTAAAAAGTTAGGGCCATCGTATAGGAAGTTAGGTAGGCCTGTTGAAAAAAATTTTCGACCGATCGAAAATTTTTCAATGGGGGGGAGGCAGTTGTGGTATGCAGACCTTCACGGAGGATCGGGCATAACGCAACTTCTTTCTCATTCGGTCATTTCGAAGAAGATAATTCGAATATCAATTTCAAAGGTTTGAAATGGTATTCGATGTCATGATTCGGAATGATTGAAGATCTGGCCTTGCGCCATTCATTGTTTGATCGTGGTGTATTCAGTGTTTGATCATTGAGAATTGATTGTTTGATCTTTGCAGTACCATACCTACTCAAATTATTCGTAATTCTCCTGTACATACATTAAATACCAAATAAGTAAATTGCAAAGAATATGACTCTTTTTTTATACCGTAAGGGACCCAACGATACAAAGGAATCCTAACTTTTGTTAGGTATGTCAAATGGATAACAAAAATTAATAAGTGTCTAATAATCTTAAAAGTTATATCAAACTAATCACATTAGAGGTCAGTGCTTAAGGCAATCATTATAATCAAAGTCAGTGTAGGTCAATAATAAAACATTTGTATGTCTATGAATGAAATAATTTCTGTCTCTGAACGAAATCAAAAAGATTTCAAAGTAATGCTGTATTACTCTGATAGAATATGTTTGAGTTCAAAGAGTATGTAAGGTGAAATCTGATAGAAACTTTTTCAACTTCAAATTAATGTTTTTGTTATCTTGCGGCCTCCTCGCGGCATTGTGTCGCGGTGGCTTGCACTATCAAAGTGAAGTTTTAGCGTGAGCCAAGCGCGAGTTTGTCGTTATCATACTAGAGCTGCTGCTGTTCAATTGAGTTCTTGTTTTTCAAATATTTCTGAGTATTTTGTGTGAAAATCATGCCGAAAATAAACGCTATACACTCAAAGGCCCACACTAAGGTTTTACCTTGTGTCGTGGGTCCCTTGGAATACACATAAAGACAAACACAAACACCCATGTCCCGAGAACAAACATCTCCTTTTTACACAAACGTTTGCCCTGACTGGGGATCGAACCCAGGACCCGTCGATCAAGAGGTAGCGCCACTACCACTCGACCAAACCGGCCGTCTTCTTTTCTGTATCAATAATTCTTTGATACAGAAAAGGAGCAAGAAGGCCCAATAATACCATTTGTTCACGTATACAAACGCATTGCTGCCCCTACAGGTCTGTGCTACCAGATTATTCAATGAAAGTGTCACAATTTTATTTTAATTTGAATAATAAATTACTAGATATTGCCCGCGGATTCGTGTATGTAAAAGGTTATCGCGTTCTCGAAAGAACTCTAGTTTTATTAGTTTAATGAGAACTTTACCTATGTTTTAGGTGTTGGTCTAGCAACAATTTATAAAATTGTACAAGAGCGCGAATCTGCTGCAAAAACTGGTACCAAAATAACCACATCAAGAAAATTGAGACGAAGTGGCAAAATAGATGTCGACAGTTTTGATCAGGCAAAAAGTGCATGAATTTTATTCGATTAAAAAGGAATTTCCCACTATCAATAAATTGCTTACGGTACTGAAAGACGAAATAAATTTCGAAGGTGGCAGGGAAACACTTCGTAAATTGTTGCGAGAAATTGGCTTCCGTTATCGAAAAACACAAACCAACCGCTAGGTTTTAACAGAGCTAAATATTTACAAGAATTAAAACAAAACTTTTTATCAGTTAACCCTCGGCCAATTGTATACTTAGATGAGACGTATATACATTATTCTCATACCACTAATAAGTGTTGGCAAAGTCAAGAAAAAGATGGAGTTCTGGAACCTGTGTCTAAAGGGCAACGTTTTATTATTTTAAGTATTAATAAAATAAACGATTAAAAATTACAAGTGTTATTTTAATGCTTTCGAAGCCAAATGACTAAAAGACCCTTACCGTTCATTGAGATCCGATGTCTTTAACCCTTTTAGCGCCAAGAGTTTTCGTCAAAAACGCTCACCACACGCCACGACATCAAAAAATTAAAAAAATATTTAATGTCGTGGCGTATGGCGATCGCTTGGTGAACGATATTAAAGTACAAAAAAAAATTTGTCTGATATATCAAACTTTGGCGGCGAGGGCACGAAACTTAAACGTCTGATATATCAGACTTCGGCGGTGAAAAGGTTATCATCAATCTTTGTATTTACTTACAGGTACATATCTTTTATCTGTGATAGCGAGCAAGGCACCGAAAAGTAAAAAAAGTTATAGTTTTAATGTACTAGAGAGCATTAAAATAAGCTAAATTGATTATTTTTGTATTAGTTGGCAACCCCTTTTCGATCGTGGCGCCATCGCTCATTCTACTGATAAGTTGGTGACACTGTACTTTTCAGTTCGTTTTTTTTTCGTTGACAATCGTTTTTGTTCGCGGTTTTGTCTAATTTTAAGTCATTTCAAAACTTTTTCCGAATCTTATTGACGGTTTGTTGATGTTAGTTTTTAAGCCTAGTTTTAAAGGTAGTTAGCGTTATTAGTTTATATGTCTTTTAATTAACTTGCGTTGTAGAAAGTTTTAGTTCCTGACAGTTTATTTTTCTTTCAACGGCTAGGTATTGCTCCGGTGTGATTCTTAGTTGGTGATGGTTAAATTACTTTTACGGACTGTTTTCTTACTTTTGCATATTTTTATTCTTAGTTAGTTCGTGAGTTAATTTGAGTACTTATCTTTGTGGGTGCGTGTAAATGAGAAGGCTGTTTTTACGTGACTAAAATCAATTTATTTTTGTAATAATAAAGCGCATTTTACATAATGTGCGCATCAGCACGTGACCTACTTATTTATGCTTAAACATGTACTCCACATAACTTCCCTCTTTTGAAACAAAATACAGGAGTAGCAAGGAAAGGTTACAATTTTTTAGTAAATCTAAAAATCAACCGTGCCAAAAAAATTATACAAATGCTAAATGGAAACATTTTAGTAAGTTAAACAAATAAGTTAAAAAAGAAAATATATAGGAATAAACAAATTATTAAAAAAACAAAATACCCGACTGCACACTAAAATAAAATGTATCCTATGACACTCCCGTAATCAAGACAAATCTAACGATACCTCATACATCAAAATCCATCAAGCCGTTTAGGCTACAGGAGGTCACAAAGGAACAGACATACATACATACTTACATACACTCGAAAAACGTTTTGGGGGGGGAGGTGTGGGCAGCGCATGGCCACCGTGGGCACTTGCACTGGAATTCTATTCTTCTCGAGCTGCTTTGCACATGCGGTCAAACACTTCTTTTTGCATTTAGCAAAACATAGTATGCATATCATTATTACGATGACAGTAGCCATTCCTCCCATGGCCACGTCCGTCGCCGTGACGCTGGTGCCACCTTGGCCGGCGGCAGCCGCAGTCTGGGCTACTATAATTTTTTCTTCCTTGTCCTGGTAGTTTCCCATAGCTTGTGCTTAATTCCAAGGAGAGGAGTAGTTAGATTATCTATCAAACGATGTCTCCGTTAGGGTATTGATTGGTGTAATGAATCGCCTCGGTAAATACAATATTATTTTGGTTTGCGATTTCGTAACTATTTATGACGCAAATCGGACTACCGGACGTACAATTCTTCCACTTCGCGTAGTCATCAATGGTGTAGAATTTCCTACGCTATTATTTTTCTGTTCTTTTGCGTTTTCATGTTCACTTTAAGGTTCACCCAAGCGGTCATTCACCTCTTCACTATTTATTATAAATGCCGGTTTTAACCTGTCCATAGTTATCATTTTTGTTCCGTTCGGTAATTGCACTTTGTACATTTTTTCATGTTTTTCTAGGACTTTGAATGGGCCTTGATATGGTACTGTTAATGGTTTTTTTACGGCATCTGTTCTAATGAGCACATATTTGCATTTTCCCATATCTGGATGGATGAAAGGATAGTGCCTAGCGTGATGCTCCTGTTTCATAGGGCTAAGTTGTGACATAGCTCGCTGTAAGTGTTGTGTGAACGTCTCCGGAGATGTATCTGGCTTTTTCCGCTCTATAAACACTCCGGGCAGTCGTATGTTTGTTCCATACAGCATTTGTGCGGGGCTAATGTTATCTTCTTTACGCAAAGCGGATCTTAATCCTAATAGGACTATTGGCAGATCTTGACACCAGTTTGTTGTATTTCCACGAGCTATTAGAGCAGTTTTCAGGGTTCTGTGCTAGCGCTCGATCATACCGTTGCATTGAGCGTGGTAACTCATCGTCCTGGTTTTCTTTATTCCAAGCATTTTGGTTAAACTGATGAATAAATTGGACTCAAATTGCCTCCCCTGGTCGGATGTTATTACTGCCGGGCATCCGAAACGAGCCATCCATGCACTCACAAAAACGTTTGCGACGATTTGCGCGTCAACTCGTGGTACTGGTACAGCCTCCGGCCATCTGGTAGCTCTGTCTATCATTGTAATTATATATCTGTTATTGTTTGATTCTGAGAGCGGGCCGACAATGTCTATGTGCACGTGTTCTAATCGTGCGGATTGTGGAAATGCGCTGATCGGTGTCGAATTATGTCGCTGTATTTTGCCCTTTTGACACGATATACATGATTTTGCCCATTATACATGATTTTGCTCTGTTCATATTAGGCCAGAAGTAGTGGTTTGCGACTAATCTCCTTGTTGCTCTAATGCCTGGATGAGTCACGCCGTGCATAGCATCGAAAACTTGTTTTCGAAGTCTAATCGGTACATATGGGCGTGCGTGAGAAGTGGAGCTTTCGCAGAATAATAGTATATCTCCGTTTATCTTGACTCTTTTCCATTTTAAGTTTTCTTTATCTAATAGTTGCTTTAATTCGTAATCGCTTTGTTGCACATCTGCTATCTCTTTCCAATCCACAGGTGATGGGCAATCTATTTGTGCTATTCTTGATAAGGCGTCAGCTACCGGGTTTTGGTTACCGGCGAGTGTCGTATGTCCTTTGTAAATTGTGCGATGTACTCTAGGTGACGTAATCGCCTCGGGGAAGCCTTTTTGCACGAGACGTTTTGTCTGTTCGTAAATGCATGACACAGAGGTTTGTGATCGGTGTATACTATCAATTCTCGACCCTCTATGTATGGTTGGAAGTGCGTTATTACCATGTAAATCGCAAGAAGCTCTCTATCGTACGTGCTGTAGTTCGTCTGCGCGTCACTTAGCGATTTGGATAAAAATGCCAGCGGTTTCCAACAGTTGTTTTCGTATTGCTGCAACACTGCGCCGACACATGTTTGTGAAGCGTCGGTCATAAGTGACAGTGGTGCGTCTGTTGTAGGTGTAGTCAATGTAACAGAGTTGCTCAAACTTTCTTCACATTTTTCGAATGCTTTAGAAGTTTCTTGTGTCCATTGAATTTCGGTTTTGTCATTTTTCTTGGATTTGCTTGACTGTAGGTATTTATTAAGGTGTGATTAATGCTTGGCAGCGTGTGGAATGTTGTTACGGTAAAAATTTATCATTCCTAGGAATCTTCTTAGCTCTTGTACTGTTTTCGGTTTTGGGCAATTCATTATTATTTCGATTTTGGTAGATAACGGCTTAATACCTTCGGGCGTAATTTGATACCCAAGGAATTCTATTTGCTGTTTACCGAACTCGCATTTGGCTTGATTAATTGCGATTCCATGTTCGTTTAGTTGTTTGAAGACTTCGTCCAGGTGATTTCTATGTTCCGTTTCTGACTTCGATGCGATGAGAATATCATCGATGAAAGTAAAGATGAAGTCGAGGCCTGAGAGCACTGAATTTAGGATTCTGACGAAAGTTTGTCCCGCGTTATGTAATCCAAACGGCATCCGTGGAAATTCGAACAGACCGAATGGGGTTATTACGACGGTTTTCTCTATGTCTTGAACAGGTATTTGGTTGTACGCTCGTTGCAGGTCTATTCTGGAGTAAATCTTGGTTCCTGGTAAAATGTAGGTGAAGTCCAAAACTCGTGGGATAGGATATCTGTCCGGTATTGTGATAGAGTTTAGTTTTCTGTAATCGCCGCATAATCTTAAATCTCCGTTTTTCTTTGTCGTGACGTGAAGTGGGCTCGCCCAAGGACTCTTTGAAGGTCTGCATATTCCCATCTCAAGCATATGTTCTATCTCTTTCTTAACTCTTTGATATTTGTTGGCTGGTAGTGGGCGGCATTTGGAATACACGGGGTGTCCTTCTGTGATAATTTGGTGCTTAACATCGTGTTTGGGTTTAGTGAAAGCATTCATAGGTTTAGTGAGGGTTGGATATTTTTGAAGTATGTCGGAAAATGGATCGGATAACTTGATTGTTCGTAGGGTTGATATATTTGTGTTTATAAGTTGTCCCGTTGTCAGTAGTCCTGTTGTCCCGTCGATTAGTTTTTTGTTTCGAATATCCACTAAAATATTGTGATATTCTAAGAAATCGGCGCCCAGTATTGGTTGTGTAATATCCGCTATAATGAATGTCCATCGGTACGGTCGTCTCATGTTCAGGTCTAGTGTCAGCGTTTTGCCGCCATATGTTTTAATTTGTGTTCCGTTGGCTGCGTATAATTTATAAGTATTATCTTTTATGTTGTATATGCCTCTCTTTGGGATAACAGATATGTTAGCGCCTGTGTCCACCAAAAATCGGTACCCACTTTTTTGGTCGGTAACGCATAGGCGGTTTGACGGTAGTATAGCGCTGACGACCGCCTCTGTCAACGCTGGACTTAGTTTTCCGACGGTGACTTCCAGTTGCAGGGCTTTTCACAGTTTCTTGCCCTATTTCTGTATCGCAGATGGTACTTACATAACCAGTTCGGACTGTCCGGTGTAATGCGTGGCGGGCGAGTGCGCGATCGGGATCTTGATCTGGACTGGTTTCGGCCACGATGGTGTCCACGTTTATTATTGACCTCAGACCTTAGGGCGGCTATCTCTAGAGACAATTTATTGATTTGAGATAGTAATTCTGTCATAATGAGGGGTTGTGTGCTGGCGACTTCATTGACTTCGCTGCAGTTGTGGGTGTTTTCCATGATCTTATCGGCTATCGCGGCTAGGTTGTCTAACTGTTGGTCTTGACTCACGGTTAGTACGGCGCTCACGTGGGGTCTTGCGGTCCACAGGTTGAGTAGTGTTTTATCGGCAAATTTAGCGTTTTGTGCGAGTTCGCGCATGCGGCGCAACAGTTGGGAGGGTTTCTGATCGCCGAGCTCAATTTCATTCACTAGTTTTCGGAACTGTTTTTCTTCGGATTCCTCATACACTGACAAAAGTCTTTCCTTGATGGTGTTGTACTTGTTGGTGCTGGGAGGTGCGACAAGTATGTCGGTGACTTGACGAACTGCGTCCTTGCCTAGTTTCGTGACGACTAGGCTGAATTTCACGTCGTCTCCCTGTTTTTGTGGTGCCATGATCGTTTCAAATCAGTGATAAAGTATTTGAATAAAGTCTGTTAGTTTATTCAGTCTGTCGCGCGCATCAGGTGCGACCGGTTATACGCACACGCTCCTGCGTCTAACGTTTAAACAAAATGACAAAGTGTAATAGTTGTCGTGTAGTAATCAACGAACTACTTTGTTTTGTTAGCAACAAACTTAATTTAATCTCGATGTTGAGAATTTGTGACAGTAACTTTACTGAAAAAGAAGTGCTAAGTGCGAAGCGAATCCTAAACGAATTGACAAACCGTCAAACTTTACGAAAAGGTGACGGTAAAAATAAACGCGATCTTCAGGACATTATTACTGTAGCAAATTAGTAAATAAATGGCATCTGTCACTGGTATGACGTACACTAGAGGGCGCTGGGATGGCCCCGGCATTCCGCTGGGTACGCGATAGCAGAACGGTTGTGTGTTGTAACTCTAGAGGGATTGTGTATTATTTGACCTCCTATAGTACATCTGGCGACCCTGCAAGAGGCTACAAACCTGGAGGCAAGTACAATAAACAAAATAATAAGAAAAGAATGACATACTTACTAGTTTTTCAAAAAAAAAGGTAAATCGATGGTTGAGACTATTCATTAAGGTCATAAAAAAAGCTTGAGAAATTTCTTAAAACGTATCACAATACGGTTAGATATTTGTTTAATGGTTAAATTGCTTCAAAACGATTATAATTAACACATTACGAGAAAGCGAGCGGAACCTGTCCAATGTCTCGCGATGAGTCATAATTGATTACTTCGCATCGAAAGAATCGTCATTAAGTTCACAAGCTACGTGTTTTTGATGCTATTAATTCTGGAATCGTAACCACATCGTTTAAGTTGGTTATTTTCAAATTAATTTTTGTATTTTTACTTCACGTATACTAATAAGCCTATATTGTACCGTGATACAGATGTAATAAGACGGATTAGTCTCAGTTTACAAGGCAACCTCTCCAACTTGAAAGTTGGGAACTTAGCCAAAAAAAACGCAGAATTTTTATCACGGCCTGATCGTTTACAATAGCGATATTGATAAGATATGATAGGTGAATAAAATTCACATTATATAGCTTATTCAATTATGAATTATAATAATGAATTTATTAAATCTATACAGTATTACCAGTACAATTAAAATAATATCATTAAAAGTTACCGGTTTCTCATTAAAGAAAATTATCTGAAGATGTCATCAAGTGATACTTTGAAGGATTAATAGATACTTATCTAATAGATGTTATAACATAAATAACTGCCGATTTAAATTATGCGATAAGTATCATTTCGGTTCGCAACAAAAGCATGACAGGGAAAATAGATTCGATCTGTGAATCCCAACAGTTTTCCTCTTTAATAAAATGACAAACATGTATGACTTTGAAATTTAATTTTACTAAAAATACTTTTCCTTAACCCTAGATAACTAAACATACGTCTAGACGACTACGCACCACCCCGCCAAAGTCCAGTTCGGGCACTTGCCCGCGCCCCCTGCCCTCCGCTCTTTTTCTACCTTCCTGATTACTGTAAATAACACCACATGTGACGCATTTGCAGTCACACGCTTAACAGGACGCGCCCTGTGACCATCCCGTCGTCCACTCGACGAAAGTCTAGTTATAACGTAACTTTTATGCAAAGGTAAGTGAATTACTGTCACTGTATTTTTTTAGTTGTTTTGTTTTTACTTTCAGATATTGTTGAAAATCAAAGTTTATTTAAATTGTTTTACTTAGTTAAGCATGAAAATTTTGTTATTCACAACATTTACTTGAGATTTCATGCCAATGAGCATGGTTTTCAATGAATAGTTTTTGGAATGTGTTTATTGATTGATACATTGTTTTTGTATCAAGATGACAAAAGGAGCAGATACGCAAAAGTTGAGACGAAAAAAGGAGCAGATACGCAAGTGGCTCGAAGAAGAGATGGAAGATGAACACGAAGAGCCATCGGACAACTCGTCTCCGGAAATAGAGGATAATTTGTTGCAAGAAATACATCGAACCTCTGACAGCGATTCCGATCCTCCTAATACTAAAAGTAAGATGGAATCTGACGAAGATATCATTCGCCCAAGTAAGAGAGCTCAAACTCAAGTCATATACCTACTCTTCTGATGACCCTTCAGATGATAATTTAGACAGTGCAAGTAATGATAACTCTACTAACAATAATTTACGTGTTATCCATCTATCTACAAGTAACCTCTTTGGGAAAAATAAATATAAATGCTCGACTACACCTAGATCAGCTTCTACTTGCACTTTGAGACGGAACCTAATACATTTTATACCAGGTCCAAGAGCAGAAGCGAGAGAATTGGAGGATTTGCCATGGCTGCAGCAGAGATTACAGACGGTAACTTTGCGACGAGATATTAAAGTTATGATACAGGATATTCTGGGCATCACACCTGACGTAGAAGCCGCTATCCATTCTACGTCAAATATGCGCAAAATGTATCATCTACGTCCATCAAAGGTGCGAAAGATGACAAAACATCGGTGCATGAAATGCAAAAATGCAATTTGTGGCCCTCACAATGTTGATATGTGTAGTAAATGTTTAGAATAAGGTTTTTGTTAATATTTTATTATGATTTAGTTCCTATTTAACATTAAATTTGTGCCACGGAACAAGTTCCTATTCCTAATCAATATTTTCGACAATATCGTGTTTTTTTATTGCGTAGTCCGTTCGACTAATGTTTAGTTATTATGTAACCGTGAATGTAGTTTAGTTATCTAGGGTTAAATTAAGTAATATTACAATTTGCTAATAGCATGTACATAGATCCCTAATAGTTAAGTTACTTAAGTTTAAGATGATATAAATAGTATTTCTATGTTTGACTATTGAATAAACTAAAAAAATTAGGGACAGTCCATTCTTTAAAAATAGGTAAAGAATAAAAAGCAGTTATTTTCTGTAATTTATCCCTTGGGTGCCCACCTGAATTAACATAAGACGCTAAAACTCTATAACAAAAGTGATAATACAAAAAATTATTTAAAACGTTAAATCTTTGTGTTCGAATTTGGTAGACTGTAGACGCATAAGAAATGGTACCAGTCTTATCAAATCGTGTTATTTCGTTATAAAGAGCACAGCAAGCACCTGACCTGCCTGTACCTTCATTAGAATGGACCACAATTGGACAATTAGGTAACTTGTAACCTTTTTCGGCTAACTGGGTGTTGATTTCTTTTTGATTTTGTTTTATAACTAAGATAAAGTCCAAAAAATCCTGAACACTGGCCGGCAAATCCGAATCAGGCCACGTGGTGAATGCAAAATGCAACACTTGTAGTTTCGCCTTGGTTCCATCAGTCACTTCGAGCGTTGTTTTGACATAATTCGGCTGAACTTCAATCTTTTTTGTAGTTATTTTGAATTTTTTGCACTTTATATATCCCTCCAAGTCACACCAGTACGCATCATAATGTTCTTTATTGTAAATTGTCTTTTCACACAGCATCACAATAATCCGCGTGTGATTCATCCATACTGCGTGCCAAAAATCATACACAGTATGACGCTGGGGAGCCTCCATGCACACAAATTCTTTGGCTTGGTCGTAGCCGTCAAGATAATTGGCATTAATATAATCACCATGCTTTTTTTCCTTAGGCAGGATCACTCTTGAGTGATCAAAACACGTGAGGCTTCTATATCTGTTCAAATGCTTGTTTTCGGAACTCAAAGCTGCTTTAAATGTCCCTTCTACTGGTTCTTGAAAAACTTCATCGTGTTCTTGCTTGATCATCCTTTCAAAGTCACTTGTTTTGTCAAGTTTTTTGAAATCTTCGTACTTGAGGTTGCAACAATTTTTTGAAAACATATTAATACGGGTTTCAGTATTATTTCAGAGGTATTTACTGAAGGCTGGCTGAACAGACAGTGATGAGTTTTATTAAGTTGAACTGGGCTTATAAGGAAAATCAAGCGCGTTACAATAACCATAAAAGGTAATTGCACTTATGATTTTCATGCTGGTATCGTGTAAACCACAAGCGTTAATAATAATTACGTACATAGATTTATTTAATTATTAAATTTATTGACCCTAGAGCAAGTGCTCCCTAAGGGCCATAAATACAAAATATACATAGTGAGAATAAGCATAACATAAAATATAAGATACAAAAAAAAAGTACACAGTTTTAATGACGATGACACTATTTACGTTTTAAAAACGATGCGTGTATTGTAGTTTAAAAATCATCCAAATGAGATTCTTTAGCAATACAACGTTCATTTCAATAAATTCGTTATGAAGCGGAACCCTTGTTATTCATTGGCTATAATTTGTTTATAATATAATTTTTCTTGCTCTCCTAACCAAAAGTACGCACTTCCGTGCCGCATTTTACTCAAGAAAGAGCTACTTTTGTGGCCTGCTCCAGCGCATGCGCGCTACGCATATTTTGTGGCCCGGCAGCACAGACTTACGCTTTTTTTCGTATTTTCGTGGCGCGGCCGGCCTATACACTCTATACAGCGAGTTTCAACTGTATAACAACAGTCACAACATCATCTGTATTGTATGTAACATGTCAGCGCATAAACTAACCAAAAAATGTCAAATAAATAAAAATAATTTTTAACTAGATTAATGTTAATGAGTTATTTAATAATAATACTGCACGAATAATTCATATGAAAAGTTTACAAAATAAAATAAAAAAGATTTGTAGATTTTATTTACTTTCTTTTATATTTAGACCGCTAGTAAAGTAATGTTTATAAAACAATCCGTGTACCGTGTACTCTACGAGCTTCTAATAATTTGATTTCAATATTTCTCGGCGGTCAATTACTAATTAAAAACTAATTTTTATTCGGATTAAAAAAATAAATTCTTTTATTTGAACGAGTTTAAATATTTGTGTCAAGTTCTGTGCATAATATTACTTTTAATCAGATTATTTGTTAGTGAACTTTAAGATAATTTATTTTCTTTTAATTTATTAATTTTTACTTTTTTTTATGCCCGCCCCGACCAGCAAAGCCTCGGCTTCGCCTTGGTTTTGCAAAATCCCTTCCACGGGGTTGCGTACTTTCGGCTGGAGGGCAAGAAAAATAGTATACGACCCATGACCAGAATGTCGGATGCCCTGACGTATGTGATATGCTGGCCTCGGCTACGCCTCGGCCATCATACCCCATACGCCAGGAAATCCAACTTTCTGGCCTTGGGTCGTAATATACTATTAATACACGGAAAAAAGAAAAATGCAATGATTGCATTTTATATAGTAAAAGCTGCCCTCCGTAAACCAAACTGTAAAAATTACAGTTTGAAATAACATCTTTCCAATTTATTTCCAATTTACTTTTTAAATATTAATTTTTACAGTTTGGTTTACGGAACGCTAAGTTACATTTTAAACTGTAAGTTTTACATTTTTCTTTTTTTGGTATACCACGCCTAATTAAGATAACATAATAAGAAGGCGTGACAATTAAGCTATCTAGGGTCACGACATCTCTTCGTATTGGTAAAGAGAGGTAAGCTATTTCACGGAATAAATCTCAAACAAAAAATAATTGTTCGGGTAATTAGAGAGCGATAAGAAATTTCATCTTTATAAAGGTCGTTGTGATGGTTACTATGCTGAATGCTTTTAGAGCGGCAAGTACTTTATATAGGCAATGCTCATTATACGCGTTCCTGAAATTTTTAAAGTCAAATTAAACACAAACTGAAAAATGACAAAATGCGTGCCAAACGTTTGAAGACTATTCTTGAATTTTTACTGCGAAAATGCATTATTAATATCCCTCCGCTTTTATTTTTGTTCGTCAAAACAATTTTCAAGGATTTCCGAAATTATCGATACAGGTATCTCTTCCTATTTAATTAAATTAACATGGCTTGGGTTGTTTAATGTTTTAGAGGTGTATTTATTTTACGATGTCGCTTCGTTATCAGTGTAGTTAATCGCAGTTTTCTGCGTAGTCGCGTGTTAACTGATACTTGAATTGAATTCATTTTATTGAACAGTTCTTGGAAAAAATCCAGTAAACAGTACTGATTAGTCGGAATATAAAAACGCTAGGAACAAAGATGGTCTCACTTTCAATCTGACAGTTGTCATATGCACTAGCTTGTGATCTTTATTTTTCGTGAATAAATCCGTGAATAAGAATTGGTAAAACAATGGCCGGTTACTACTTCAAATCACTTACCATCAGCGAATTTAAGAAAAAATTAAGTCAACCGAACTTCAGGCACCTCATCAGTCAGGAGTTTGAGGAGCTAAACGCTGTCAACATTGAAGGTACCATTGAAAAGTTTTTAAGAAAAGAAAACCAATAGAAGAACTGTAATCCCGGGATCCCATGCTGGGATCACTCTGGGGTAATTTTGCCCTCACATGGAAATCGAATTTATAAATCAACGAGGGACTCACGGAGTATCGTAGTTACACAAAAGGACAGCAAGTCAAACTACATTCATGGAAATTAAGTTGACGGGTTTAAAGAAGAAAAAAAATGTATATGCTGTCAAGGCCCGTTAGAAAACACCGCTGGTGACATGTGGAAGCTCATTTGGGAGCAGAATTCACGTATTATCGTGTCATTAACCAACACAGATGATAATGATGCCGTCTGTTATCAATATTGGGTCAATGAAGAAGGATTCAAAACTATTTTTGGACGGTATGTCATAAAAACTATAAAAATCGAAGAAAAGTCTAGCTTTCAAATGACTCAACTTGAACTGACAGATGTCACCAGTGGAGAATCACGGCTGATAACCCACTTTTGGTACACCAACTGGCCTGACTTTGGTACTCCTGCTGGCCTAGAAGACTTTATAAATCTTCAGACACGAGTCAATGATGAACGGGAGGAATTGATGGAGATGAGAGCCGCATGTGACAATAGCCAAAAGCCAGGGCCAGTTGTTGTTCATTGTTCAGCGGGGGTTAGTAGAACAGGAACATTCTGCGCTATAGATAACGCGCTAGAACAGTTAAGAAAAGAAGGAACAATATCTGTTCAGAATACTGTTCTAAAAATGCGGAGGATGAGACACTCGAGTGTTACCGCATTAAAGCAGTATATGTTCATTTACAAAGTAATTGAGCATGTGTTATCGATAGAAGGATTTTAGGAAGAGATACCATAATTAGTTAATTAATACAAGAGATGTTTATTAACTGCGCTGGACTATTAAGTGATTTAATAACATGACATGAGTGAGAAGACTAAATATTAAAGTGTTACATGTTCCTGTGTACTTCAGAAATTCCCGATAAGAGCGACAGAAATAAACTGGGAAACACGGCTTCGGTTTTACCCGACCATTTATCGCAATTGAATGGCCCCGTGGCTAAGTAACAATTGGTTCCTGATAAGAAACATAATAAATATCGGGTTCTCCGGTTTAATAATTCACTTTTACACGGGATCGGCACAAGTTTGTTTAAAAAAGGAATATTGAAGATGATATACGACAAGCTGATTGAAATGCTAAGTCACAGAAATCATTTGGGAGAGAACTTCTTCCACAAGGTATGTGAAGCAAACTCTATATCTCTTCTTCACAGAGCAGCAAGATCACTAGATTGCCCAATCCCAACAATTGTAAATGCACATAACTATAACGGTTATCAGTGCACTCATATTATTGTGAAGAGCAAAGAATATTATGCAGAAGAGGTGATGGAAATCATCTTGGAGCTTGGGGCTGATGTCAACGGCCATGAAAGATGCGGTGGTTTCACTCCACTGCACTGCTGTGTCCAGGAGAAAAATTACAAAATCGCCAAATGGTTGTGTGGGAGACCGGACATTAATTTAGAAGCCGTAAACTTTGCAGGCCAGACTGCGTATCATTTGGCTTATGAAAAAAATGACCAACAAATGATGGAAATTTTAAAAATAAGTGGAGCCAAGTGTGAACTTGCGAGTGTAAAAGACAGTGACTCAAGTTGTGATGAAAGTGAATAGTGGAACTACTGAATGATCTCAAATATCCAAAAATTAGAGGCTATAACAGTTTGTATTTAGAATAAGTAAGTTAATTTAAGATCTCAATTTGTTTGTGGTGCATATCAGCTAGCTTTAATACTTTGATTTCTTTTTCCTTTTTAAAATTCATTTATCCACTTGATTATATTTGTACCTTCTTTCTCTTACAGATACTTTTTGTACATACAATATTGTTTATTTTGTGAACTTCCGAGTGTAAAAGACAGTGACTCAAGTTGTTATGAAAGTGAATAGTGGAACTAATGAATGATCTCAAATATCCAAAAATTAGAGGCTATAACAGTTTGTATTTAGAATAAGTAAGTTAATTTAAGATCTCAATTTATTTGTGATGCATATCAGCTAGCTTTAATAATTTGATTTCTTTTTCATTTTTAAAACTCAATTATCCACTTGATTATATTTGTACCTTCTTTCTCTTACATATACTTTTTGTACATACAATATTGTTTATTTTTGTAACTCCTTGTCTTTTTTGGCTTATCTGCATTTAATATTAGTTTTATTTTTAGGTATTAATATAATTTACGATGTATTTTATAATTTGTAGCAAAGATTTTGTAAAAAAACCTACATAAGATTTTATTAAGTTAGTACTTCGTGATGTATATTGTTGTTTTTTTATATTTGTTAATGTATAAAATTGTTATTGATTGGTATATGAATCAGTAAAAGTTTCATGATATGTTAAAATAATAATTAGATTTTACTTAAATAAAAAGTTGAATACTTTTAATGCGCATACTTTTTTTCATTTAGTAGAATGCCTTTGATAGTGCAAATAATGATTACTTTATGTTATAATTTCAATCCCCTTGTGGATAATAATAACAATGAAATATGTTATTTAATTGTAAAGCCCTTAGGGAGCTTCGGCTTCTGGGCCTAAAAATGTAATAAATAAATAAATAAATACTTGAAAAGAATAAATCTCTCTTAACTTTAGTCAATTTAATTAAATACATATGATGTAATACAACTATTATTTCATTGGCTAAAAGAGCTGACTCTTTAAGACATATTTACTCTCGCAAGAGAAAATCTATAACCTTCTATACACAAATTTTCTGCTGCCACTGTCTTGACTGATTCGTCCAACAAGACTACACAAACAACATGTCTATTGAAACAAATGTCAAAGATATAATACCTAATTGTAACACACAACTTTTGGATGAGTCCATATATAGGAAGTCAGCTAATATGTCTATGTATTGTCCTAAAGCATCGAATAGGGAAATCAGTAGGATCATAAAGGGTCTCAACAGTAATAAAGCTCCAGGTGTCGACGGTATCAGAGCTATTGATATAAAGCGAATCGCGGATAGGATTACATCAGCAATAACACACCTTGTCAACAGAAGTCTGATCACGGCGACTTATCCAGATAAGCTGAAGATGGGTTTAGTGAGACCAATTTTTAAGAGCGGAAACCATACAGATTGTGGGAACTATAGGCCTATTACAATTTTGCCCGTAATTGATAAAGTTATGGAAAAGTATCTTAGTAGTCGTATTCACAAATATTACAGCAAACACGATATTTTATCCAAAAATCAATATGGGTTTCAGCCTGGAAAGAGTACAACAATGCTACTGTCGCGATTCACAGACGACGTCAATGAGCGGCTTGATAAAAAAGAACATGTTATTTTAATGTTTATTGACTGCAGCAAGGCGTTTGATACGCTAAGGCATAAAACACTTATTGAAAAGTTGAGTGACAGTGGGATTAACGGACCACTTCTGCAATTATGCAATAGCTATCTCAAAAATAGGTCATACAAAGTTAGAATAGGTTCTGCCCTCAGTGAGCAGGTTACAGTAACCGAGGGAACGGCTCAGGGATCAGCATTAGGACCATTACACTTTTTAGCATACGTAAATGATCTGGATAACGTAGTGCAATATTGTACGGTGTATCAATATGCAGATGATACGTGTCTGGTCTCGTCAAGCAGAGATATTAAATTGGCCTTGGAACGCATGCAGAGCGATTTCAACAACATTTGCCGCTGGTCCCATGATGCGGGGTTAGTATTAAATGCGGGAAAAACAAACTTTGTTCATGTCCATTCCAGCCATAACCACACTTCACAAGAACTAAAAATTATTGCTCATGAGCACGATTGCCTTCATTCTTTGCCGACCAACAACCATCATTGCAGATGTAAATCGCTACTGCAGGTGACAAACGTGAAATATCTTGGGCTAATAATAGATAATAGGTTTCATTGGGGTGAACACATCAACAAGGTCTGTGATAAGTTACGTGCCTTTATGTCAAAAATTTACATTATTAGAAGACGAATTTCTTATTTTGTTCTCCGCGGGATGTACAACGCACTGGCCGAAAGTATTGTGTCATACGGTCTGAGTAGCTACGGGCGAACATTTAATACATATCTTGATCAAATTCAAAGACTGCAAACAAGAATATTGAAACTAATTATACCTAGAAAGGTAAAAAACAAATGTGAGACTGATATCGAGCTATTTAAATATTGCAAGGTACTGCCGGTAATGGAAAGAGTAAAACTCAATATCTTGCTGGAGCAGTATTTCAGATCTGAGATACTGCATCCTAAGGTTTATTCGAGAACATTAAGACAAGCAGCACAAAAAACATTAACTAAACCGAAGTATAATAATTATTATGGTAAAAGAAGATCTGAATATGTTGTGCAAGACCTAATTAACAAAATACCGCAGAATATAGAAGATAAAATCACTGCACAAAGTATCTCGACAACTCTAAAAGACTATTTTCTAAGTAAATTATAAATACACATTTTTAAATTATATATTTTAATTCACACACAAATACACGGTAATTACATAAATACCTACACACGCGTAATTTACACAATCACATATAATAATTAACAGCACTTAATATTACATATAACTATTATTAAACTATATATAAAATCCACTGTCATAATAAAACATGTCGTACTCACCTACATTCAAAACTCATTCAATCCGATAAAACTATCTCACGTCCTAAAGTAACACTGTGTTTTTAAATTTATTTATTCTTTTTTTTCTATCGGGGTAGACATAGCTTCTGAACCACGTTCCCATGTTTTGGAGCGCCCTGTATAGCGGATTAATAAAACCGGTTTGAGATAGCGGTGAGGCGGGCGAGAGCGCTACTGCGAATGTTGCTAGTAGGTAATTTGTTTGTAATGTTAAGTTATAAAATAGGTAGGGTATAGATAGATGCAAGATGTATTGTATATATACTGTTGTCGTATGTTACTGCATTTAGCGACATTCTCGCAGCCGCGTCAGGGCCAAAATTGTAATTTATATGCGTTATTAGTGTTAAGTGCAATTTGTTTGTATATGCGTTATTAGTGTTAAGTGCAATTTGTTTTTTTATATTTATATTATGTTTAATGTAGTTATATTAGAAATTAGCAACTGTTTTACATTGTATAGACTAAAGAATAAGACACTAAGACAAACCACATGTGGTTTAATAGCTTCTTGAAGTTATTGTTACTTTTGATATATTTGTCTAAATAAAAAAAAAAAAAATTAAAAAAATTCCAAGTCATCATCATTCCTTTGGGCAATCATGTTGGCTGACTGGCGAACTTTTCTCTCCAAATGCCGATCACGTGCTTCAAAAAGAACCCTGCTTGTACACGCGGGACAATGTTTTATCATCACGCAGAAGTCTTCCTCATCCATAGACAGGAAAAACTGCAAAGAAGAAATAGTATTGGAAAAGGAATACAAAGGCTAAACAGAGATAGATATGTGATTTCTAAGAAGACATACTTCTAGAATAGACATGGGTGTTCCGTCTAAGTTCGTCGGTGGCGTAGCTGGCAGGGTCCTTATCAGCCAGATCATTCTATCCATGCATTTTTCGGAAAACATAGAGAAGAATTGATCATTCGGTTTAATCCAGTTTGGTCACTCATTATTACAAGATGCCATGTTTGAGTTCTTTAGATTTTACTCTTGTTTAATAAATAATAACACATCACTAAAAGGTAAAAAATTGTTCACTATAATTTAAAAAGTTATTAACAAAGCTTAGTACTTGGTACTCACGGTTTAAAAACACTCTCATTTCTCGAGCTTTCGCGGTGGAATAAATATTTTTATTTTTTTCATTAAAAAAGCCATTGATGTATAAATAATCTGATACTTAAAAACACATAAAATCTGCTCCAGGAAAATTTAATTAATTGGTGTGACCAAAAAAGCCCAATTATTTTCATTTAAATATGTGTTGAACAGACTTGGAATAAGGTTTGTTTTTCACTGAACAGTTGGGGTTTATTACCTTTTCAATATTGTTGCTAATACCGTACGACCTTGACCATTAAATACAATTATAATAAGCAATAAACGCAAGCGTTTGTTTTGCTAAAAATTTGTTTATTTTGCCCCATTATCAAATGCTTGATAAGTCATTGAATCAGGCAAATATAAGCCCGTTTTAGAGTAGATTATACTCAGTCGCAAAAGGCCTATTTTAAAGCGCATTAAAAGACACTGATCCCAACAACTTTCACAGATCGTTTTGTCCGCTGAATGTTTCTATTTCTGGTTATAAAAAACTTTTTTTCAACTAAAGACAAAAAAATTGGGAGAAGAATCAAAATTTCGACATGGAGAGGTTACCTAGTTATCGATTGGTACCTAAAAAACAATGTAGTTAAGAAATATTACCACATTTATAACTTTTAAGTAGGTACGACTACAAGCAATCCTCTCGGAACGTAAGATACGAATAATACATTGCAAATTTCATAATTTAGTTTTCAGAATCGTATATAATAGTTAAATCTTATTACAGTACTGTTATTTTTAGCTAACAAATCATCATTTTATGGTACGATGATAAGTCACGAGTATTATTTCGAGTTAATATTATGTTGATATTTATTACTTGATACTCACATAATTATTGCATATTAATACTTATATAAGATAAACTATTTACAACTTAACATTATAATGGTTTTCACAATGTTGAAGAGGTATTGCTTAAGTCGGCAACAGCTGATTGGTACCTACAAAAGTGGTAATATAGAGGTAGTTCAGCAAAAGCTGATTGAAACATGACAAAAAAAAAAGAAAAAAAAAACTTTAGAGGTAGTTCAGCAAAGCTGATTGGTACCTGGAAAAAAAAAACAAAAAAAAAACTTTAGAGGTAGTTCAGCAAAGCTGATCGGTACCTGAGAAAAAAAAAGAAACTTTAAAGGTAGTTCAGCAAAGCTGATTGGTACCTGAAAGAAAAAAAAACAGAGGTAGTTCAGCAATGCTGATTGGTACCTACAAATACTCCTGGTTGGTTAGAAGTAGCCCCAAAATGTCGCAGTTACCACCTATAGAGCCATTAGACTGTGAGGGTGATCCATCATCAGTTGGTGTTCGTTGGGAAAAATGGAAAAGGGCACTAGAATTATATTTCATTGCGACCAACACCACCAAGCCGGAGGCGATGAGAGCTACCCTACTGCACGTGGGTGGGTATATATTATACCCAAGAAATATATTATAACATACCTGGCGCTCACGTGGAACCGGCAGAAGGAGTCGACATTTACGCAACTGCTTTGGCTAAATTAGACGAATATTTCTCTCCAAAGCAAAGTTGTGTTTACGAACGGCATCTGTTTAGGTTAATTAAACAGGAAGCAGGTGAAAAGTTTGAGAAATTTCTCGTTAAACTTCGTCACCAAAGTACAAAATGCAAATGTACGGCTCCTGAAGAGCACTTGATACACCAGATTTCCAAGAATTGTGAATCTGCAGAGTTGCGAAAGAAAATTCTCACTCTAGGAGATGACGTCACATTAGATAACATTATTTCGGAAGCCAATGCTCTGGAAGCAGTCCAACGCCAGTTACAGGGTTTTGAAATTAACCGAGGACAACAACAGACCAACCAAATAAACCTAGTAGACTCGGACACGAAAACCAATCTGTGCGGCCGATGTGGCAGGAATCATTCTAGCAACATTAAAGCTTGTCCTGCTTTCGGCATGAAATGTTTAAAGTGTGGCTATATTGGTCACTTCCGCAAGCAGTGTAGGACGACATCGAAGAAACGCATACCTAATAACGACAAATCGATCAAACCAGAACCTGAAGCAAAAAAATCCAAACCTTCTCCTAAGCTTGGCGACGATAACATTCATTATATATTTCACATTGATGGTGATGATACAATAGCATGCACTTTGGGTGGCGTGAACATTGACATGCTTATCGATTCTGGCAGTAAATGCAATATTATCAATGACAGTACTTAGGAAAATCTTAAAGCCTCGGGAGTTAGAGTTAGGAACCAAGACAAAAGTCCAGATAAAAGTTTCAAAGCTTACGGAAGTGAAGATCCTTTAACAGTGTTAGGATCCTTTGAATCTTCAATTGGAGTTGGTAACGGGCTTCCGACACTAGATAGAGAAACATTTTATGTTGTAAAAGATGGTAGCAGCAATTTACTTGGGAAGGATACAGCAATCAAATTAGCAGTTTTAAAGATGGGTTTGAGAGTAAATGCGGTCGAACATACAAAATTTCCCAAATTCAAAGATATTAAGGTACATATTCCCATAGATGAGACCGTTAAACCGGTTGAACAGCCATGTCGGAGAATCCCCGTTCCCCTTGAATCTAAGATTGATCAAAAAATTCAAGAACTACTTGATAATGGCATTATTGAACCAGTGGATGGTCCTTCTGATTGGGTAAGCCCATTAGTACCCGTACTCAAGGAGAACGGAGATGCTCGCATTTGTGTAGATATGAGGCAGGCCAACAGAGCAATTATCAGGGAAAAACATCCTTTACCTACGATCGAACAGCTGTTACCTAAATTCCGAAATGCAAAAGTATTTTCCAAATTAGATATTAAAAACGCGTTCCATCAGATAGAACTTATTGAAGACTGTCGTTATATAACAACTTTCATTTGTAGTAGAGGGCTTTTTAGATACAAACGCCTTATGTTCGGTATCTCTTGTGCTCCCGAGCTTTTTCAAAAAACATTAGAAAGAATGCTATTACCTTGTAAGGGTGTAGTAAATTTCATTGATGACATTGTTGTATTTGGCAACGAAGCCGAACATAAGGAACGTCTTCAAAAATTATTGCAAGTTTTGAAAGAGAATAATGTTCTTCTCAATCAGGAGAAATGTGTTTTTGAGGTAAAACAAATTTAGTTCCTAGGGCACGTTTTGTCATGCGATGGCGTTAAACCACTTGAAAAATATGTCAAGATAATTGAGTCGTTCACGGAGCCCAAAACTGTAGTTGAACTTCAAAGCTTTTTGGGTCTAGTAACCTTTGTGGGCAAGTGGATCCCTCACTTGGCCACGCTTACTGATCCCTTACGTGAAATATTACGGCTCAAACTGAATCAAGGAGGCGAAATTGGTATACATTGGTGCAATAGACAGGCTAGAGCATTACATTGTTGAAGCAGGCGTTGAGTAATATCAAGACGTTGGGCTATTACGATCCAGATAACAGAACCCAAGTGTATGCCGACGCGAGTCCTGTTGGGTTAGGAGCCGTATTAGTCCAGCACGGCGTTACAGGACCATGTATTATCGCTTACGATAATAAAAGTCTTACGGACCGCAAGAAGCGTTACTGCCAGACAGAAAAAGAAGCTCTCGCATTAGTCTGGGCCGTAGAGCATTTTAATATGTATCTTTTTGGCAAAGACAATTTCGAACTTGTAACCAACCATAAACCCCTAGAAGTGATTTTTGGTCCAAAAATGAAACCGTGTGCGCGGATCGAGCGCTGGGTTTTACGGTTGCAATCATTTAAATTCAAAATCGCTTACAGTCCCGGTAAAAATAATATTGCAGATCCTTTATCACGATTATGCTTACAAAACCCAGCGCCACAACCTTTTGAAGATGATGACTACGTAAACTTAGTTATTGACCAAGCTCGTCCGACAGCTATCACTTTGAATGAGCTTAAAATTGCGTGCGAGGGAGACAATGATTTGAAGTTGGTCAAGCAAGGACTCCTTAATAACGTCTGGGATCAGAAAGTCACCAACTTCAAAGTCTTTGAGCATGAACTATGTTTCCAAGATGACATTCTTTTGCGCCAAAATAAAATCGTAATACCTTTAAGTTTACGGTTAAAAGTCCTTGATGCTGCACACGAGGGCCACCCTGGAATCGTAGCCATGAAGTCTCGGCTACGAACCAAAGTCTGGTGGCCAAAGATCGATAAAGACGCAGAAAATTATGTTAAATCCTGCAAAGGTTGCACCCTGGTCTCAGCACCAAATCCGCCAAACCCCATGCATAGGCGCGAACTTCCCTTGCAACCCTGGGTAGATGTTGCGGTGGACTACCTTGGCCCCCTACCCAGTGGTCATCATCTTCTGGTCATTGTAGACTATTATAGTCGTTATAAAGAAGTCAAAATAACTAAAAACACAGATGCGAATCATACAATAACCATGCTTAAGGAAATATTTTCACGGATAGGCTCCCCAGTTAGTATCAATGCTGATAATGGTCCACAGTTTACTAGCTCAGAATTTAACAAATTTTGCAAAGAGTACGGTATAAGCCTATTTCATAGTATCCCTTACTGGCCTCAGCAGAACGGGGAGGTAGAGAGACAAAATCGGGATATACTAAAAAGACTACGTATCAGCCAAAGTCAGAGATCTGACTGGCAAGATGACCTTCTTCGATATTTGGCTATGTATAACAGCACTCCACATTCTACTACAGGTAAACCTCCCGCAGAGCTTTTCTACCGACGTCAATTTAGAGATAAACTGCCATCTGCATCAGATGTTGAGTTCGCGCATGCTGACCAGGAAGCAAGAGACAAGGATCCTGAAATGAAGGCTAAATGAAAAAATTACGCAGACAGGAAAAGAAGAGCAGCAGAATCAGACATTGGATTAGGAGACAAAGTCTATATTAAAAACATGATTAGAGATAATAAATTAAGTACCACATTTAAAGATACACCACATACTGTAATGAAGAAATCTGGAAATGACATGGAGGTTGAAAATGATGAAACAGGGCAACGATTACGACGAAATATAGTACATCTTAAAAAGGTAGAAGGAAAATGGCAAGTTTGTAACGATGGACAAAAAAGTGAAGATGAGTGTGATACAGACAAAGGTGATAATTAATTTCCGTTTACATTAGTTGATTATTTTAGTTAAATATTATTATGTTTAAAATTTAATATATGTTTCTTTTCTTAATTGTAAAAGGTATATGTAGCATATTAGTAAATAAATGGCAACTGTCACTGGTATGACGTACACTAGAGGGCGCTGGGATGGCCCCGGCATTCCGCTGGATACGCGATAGCAGAACGGTTGTGTGTTGTAACTCTAGAGGGATTGTGTATTATTTGACCTCCTATAGTACAATTACGACGCTCAAGGAAGCTGAACCTGACCAATTACCAACTTTTGTGGCCTTATGTCTGAGCAGACTTCCACCAGTTACATTCGATTACGTCGATGTCACCAGTCTCCTCAAGGACTTCACTCTTTTGAAACAAGACGTAAACATCATAAAAACGACATATTCCCAGCAATCTGAGACGGACCTGTAAAAAGAAGTAGCAGATATTCGATGTCACCAGTCTCCTCAAGGACCTCACTCTTTTGAAACAAGACGTAAACATCAAAAAGAAGTACCTGCAAAAAGAAGTAGCAGATATTCGCAAAGAACTAAGCGTACAAAAAGTGAACAATAACTTTTTAAGTGCTGAAGAGGGTACTTCATTGTTAAATTCAACGGTCATATCGATCGTTTCGCCGACCGCGGCCCCGCCACTTGGGCAGTCTTCTCCATTACCCCCGCGAGTGCCGTGCCCAACCTACGCCCAAAAGGCGGCTGTGCCTGAGCCCCCGCGCAGTCGGAGGTCGAAAGTCAAGTCTCGTCCGAAAGCCCCAGCAGCCGCGGCTGTGACCGCTGGGGCTGCAGCGCGAGCGCAACGGCCTCCCCAGCCGCCTCCAGCTTCTGCGAAAACGGCGAGGGAACCTCAGCGGTCGAAAACCATTGCCTCATGTCCCTCAAACACGCAAACGTGATTATACCAACGAAGACCATAATATATATTAGAAATAACCAAAGAAAAGCTGCTATTAAATCCAGTAAAATTAAAGTGGCCGCGAGGTACTCATACTTATACGTGAGACGCTTTGATAAGTGTACTACAGAAAAATATATTATTGATTTTATAACCGAATCTGGCGAAACAGCTATAGCGGTCGAATTAATATTGCAAAAGGGACCATTTACATCGTTTAAAATAACGATTCTTAGCTACAAGTACAGTACTTTTGCAAGCGAGAACTTCTGGCCAGTAGGTATAGAATTTAGAGGATTTCGAGCTAAGAAAAGGATCACTTCTAAACAAGCAGAAAAACCACTATGACTATGAATAGTAGCAAAGTACGTATGATTAGTTTTAACTGCAGATCCGTCACGAGATGTCAACTACACATTAGAGACTTATGTACTATGTATGACGTCATAGCACTGCGAGAGATATGGTTGCTACCCGATGATATAGACTATCTGAGTAGTATACACCCTGACTTTGCGTACTCGTATCATGGTGTCTCTGGAATGGACACGGCGATTAAGACGCTAAAAGGGAGACCATACGGAGGAGTCGCGTCGCTGTGGAGGCGGAGTCTATTCTCAAATGCAGTGCCGGTAGAAAGTAGTTCGAAACGTATCGCTGCAGTGCGTCTAATGTATAATAATAATAGTAGCCTATTAGTGATGTCGGTGTATATGCCTACAGAGTGCGCGGATAACCTACCCCTATTCACCGAATGCGTAGGTAAATTAAGTGCAATCGTAGAAGATAACGATGTGAAAAGTCTTTTTATGTTTAGTGACTACAACGCGGATGTGAACAGCCTATTCGGAGACGAACTTAAGTCTTACTGTACGGACCAGGACTGGGTATGTGCTGATTTTGATATTTTGGGTGAATCATCAGGTACATACACGTATAGAAGCGATGCGCACGGTACGACCAACTGGCTCGACCACTGTGTTGCCACGCAGAGCGCGTTACAACTCATTAGTAATGTTTTTGTTATTTACGATGTATTCTGGTCGGATCATTTCCCTATTGCCTTTGAATATGACTTAAATATTATTAGGTCTAAGACGTGTCATAACGACCAATATAAGAATGTAAATAAAATTGTATGGGGTGAAAGAGACATGAAACAGAAATCTAAATATATGAAATTATGCAATGAATATTTATGTAGCAATCAATTCTCTGAACTTAATTGTGACACAAAAATTCATAAAAATCTAAACCATCTCGCTCAAATAAATAAACTTCACGATGAAATTATTCATAGTATATCTATGGCTGCAAGAAATTCTTATATAGGCAAATCTATATCTATACTTAATATTATAAAGAGGAAAGATTTGTACCTATTTTTGTATGTTTGTAATGAATAGGCTCAAAAAGTACTGGGCCGATTTAAAAAATTCTTTCACCATTAGGATGCTACATTATCCCTAAGTAACATAGGCTACATAATTTTTCCGAATTCTCACGGGAACGCTAGTCTGTAATAAAAAAGAGACAGTTACCTGGTTGGAACTTTCATGTTAAAAATAGCCACAGCCGGGCTAGACTAACCTAACAAATGTGGCTTTTTCATAATTGTCCAAAACAAGATTATGTTTATAATGAAATGGTAAATAGTAGAAAGGAATTCAAAAGTAAGTTACATTACTGCCAAAATAATCAAGAAAAGATAAAAATGGAAATTCTAGCCAAGTACAGAAAGGAAAAGGATTTTTCCAAGTTTTGGAAATGTACTAAAAACCTTAGTCATAAACCCAGCATTCCATTGTCTGTAAATAATTGTCAAGATGCTACACAAATCGCCAATATGTTTGTGTCTCAATTTAATGTAAAACCGGCCAATGTAAATGCGACAGACTTATTATTCTATGTAATGACGATGATGTGACGGTACAACCTAGACATCAAATCGAATGTTATAAATTAGAAAGCCGCACCAGTCAAATTCAAAGGAACACATTTTTTACTATCCTTTACAACCAATTTTAAAAGTGTAAGCTGAGAAGCAATGCGTAAATCTTTGAAATACTTAACACCCCAGGAAACGAACATTTGTGACCCATAAATTTTATAAATTTATGAGAGTTTTTATTCTCTATACTTAAAAACAATACTCTTTGTTATCTTTATTATTTTAAGAGGTATTGATGCTCGCCAAATGTTTTCTAGTTCCAGGAACATAATAGCCAGCGGACACACAAGTGTTCAACCCCTGGAGCGAGTGAGAGCGTGGATTAAAGACGCTTGCGAGAAAGAGAGACAATGTCGCAGGCTACCCCTAAAGGCTCCACCAATGACGACATGAAACGTGGACCTACTTTGAAGCGGGAAGAATCGTTTTACCAATGAGGACGATGTGGGTGGCTCCAGGCTGCGCAGGAGCTGAAGATGAAGAGAAGGAAGAGGTGGACACTCAAGTTTTAACCGTGAAACTGACATCACGCGTGTGGGCCTTCAGCCATTTTCTCTATTTTAAATAACTAAAATGTAACCAAGTATTAGTCTATAATTAATTAAGATAATCTTGTTATTATAGTGGTTGTAGTGTTTGTGTCCGGCCGGCGCAATAAAAGTTAAGTAAAACTGTATTAGCCCTAAGACGCTCTATACTTCCTGTATTCTGCAAGGGATTGTTATGCGACTGTTAAAGCCAGTTAAATCTATAATGCCCGATCAAGGCTCAGTAAAGTAGAATCTCTCGGTGTCTTCTAGCTCTGGTAGGGGGACTTGTCTCCGTATGAAACAAGGGCTTGCCCCGAGGCTAAGGGTTTACTAAAGAATAGAAGCCGCTACTGTTGTGGGTTCTATGCTATAGTAAGTAGCGGTGGAAGAGCTATTTCCCAATTTATTGAATTATTTATATTATTGACCGCATAACAATTTCTGAATATTTATAAAACACCTAAGCTTTGCTTATATGTATACTGATTTCCTATGCATTACCCCAATAAATCTCCTAAAAGGTCTTGGTTGGTTTAATTTCATAACTCTCATGATCAAGAAAACTCAAGCCTCATTTATAATCTCTGAATATCATTCTTATAAAGCTAGTTCTCCACTTACTAAATCTTAGCATTTTCAATTATTAATCGATGTAGTTATTTTATTGACAAAGTAAAGCTAGATTCATTGATCACATTCTTGAAATCCTTTTATTCTTCTAAAATATAACATAAATTTAGAGTAATTTAATTTCAACATAAAATACCTGATTTTTCATTTGAGTTATAAACAAAGTAATCGAGTTCAAGACACAACGACTTCAATTCTATTATTAAAGTCGAGCTCTTTTGATTAATTGCATCAATAAACATTGCATTGTACAATCTGAGCTATAAACATGATATCAAGTATACCATATAAAGATTGGGACTTTGAGTCATAGACACACAATTACAAACACATAATAAAAGCGCAAATATATAAATGGGGCCCCACAAATAAATAATATTGCTATATCTGTTACTACAAGTTGGGTATGTAAGGCTGGCAATGGTCGGTTCATCCTGGTATGAAATACGGCGTCTGCATCTTGTATCCCACTTGGTTACGGGTAAAAACTTTTAATAAATTCGGGATTGAGTCATGTATTTGCCTTCCTGTTTTTATTATTAGTAACTCATTATCTCTGTCTATCTACAAGCAGGGTATGTAAGGCTGGCAATTGTAGGTTCGTCCTGGTATGAAATACGGCGTCTGCATCTTGTATTCCGCTTGTTTATGGACAAAACCTTTTAATAAACTCAGGATTGAGTCATGTATTTGCCTTCCTGTCTTTATTACGAAGAATAAACATCTAGAGATAAAATAAAAGTCTTGACCTAAGTACTCTCTCTAATGGTGACAAATATATGAAGTCAAATAAAGTCAACAAAATGACAAAGAAAAATAATTAAGCTAGTTTACTGATGCAATTTTATAGACGATCACAGCTAAGAAAGGTAATCGACTACTCTGAAAATGAAATAAAATCATTGGGGTGGGTTGGTACCGTTACAATGAGACGCATACGCATGGGCTGGATTCATTGGGGGGGCGAGCAAGCGGGGGCTTTTGTGTTACGGTGCGGGATGTATACGAATGTGTGCGAGTCATGCGCCGGGGTAAATCACCCGGTCACGATCACTTATCAGTAGAACACATTTTATATGGCGGACCGCTACTTTTTGAAAGGATGGCAACGTTATACAATGCATGCTTATCACACAGTTTCTTGCCCGAGGCTCTCATGAAGACTGTTGTAGTTCCCTTAGTAAAGAACAGAACCGGCGACGTGTCTAGCCTGTTTTACTACCGCCCTATCTCTTTAGCTACAATTATTTCAAAAATACTTGAACCTTATCTAATCTAACGAAATATATTAAAATAAACGACGCGAAGTTTGGTTTCCGTGCCGGTCTTTCAACGGTCATGTCTATATTCGCGTTAAATAACACGGTCAAAAGTTACCTAAAGAAAAATACATCCACGTACGCGTGCTTTGTTGACTTAAGTCTTGCTTTTGATACTATAAATTATAAAATTCTTTGGAACAAACTTAGACAAACTAGTATTCCTGAGAATATAGTTAGCCTGTTGGAGTTCTGGTATGGAAACCAAACCAATGTAGTAAGGTGGGGGCAAAAGTTTTCTAATACCTACAAACTTGAATGTGGTGTTAGACAGGGGGGGCTGACGTCGCCTGTCCTGTTCAACTTATATGTCAATCAGCTGATTGAGGGACTTAGCAGTACCAAAGTTGGATGTTACGTTAATGACATTTTAGTAAACAACCTCAGTTACGCTGACGATATGGTGTTGCTGAGTCTTTCAATTAGGGGTCTAAGAAAACTGATCACAAACTGTGAACAGTACGCCGAGACTCATTATCTTACATATAATGTCAAAAAAACGGAAATGGTACTTTTTAAATATAAAAAAGGACCCGAGAATGTACCTCCAGTCTATTTGCGGGGTGAACCAATTAAAATGATACCTAAATTTAAATATTTAGGTCACATAGTTTCGGAGTACCTCAAGGACGACGACGACCTTGAGCGACAAAGACGGTCGTTGGCCATGCGGGCAAACATGCTAGCAAGGCGTTTTGCCCGCTGCTTTAAACAAGTAAAAATAACCCTGTTCAAAGTGTTCTGCGAGGCGTTCTATACCGGACACATCTGGTACAACTTCACTCACCGCTCTTATCATACGTTAAGAGTATAGTACAACAACGCCTTCAGGGGTATGCTGGGACTGCCGTGGCGATGTAGCGCACCAGGTATGTTCGCTGAGAACAGAGTTAATGATTTCTATGCGGTAATGAGAAGGATGAGAGCCTCGTTTGAAGAACGTGCGCGTGAGTCTCTGAACAAAATTATCAGGTCAGTTTATGACCATTTTTATATCTACGACGAGCATTTTAATGTGATAAAATATAATTTATTTTGAATATTGTTTATTTTTGTATTGATTATTTAAAATAATTATATATATTGACATTTTTCTCCCGATATGTAATATTTTGTAATTGTTATTATTTTATTTTTAATAACATGACTTTGTATTGTTTATTTTAAATTTTAAATTATTTTAGTTATATATTAATTTGTATTTCAATATGATGCAATATGGGTTTATACCTGAAATAAAGAAATTTTGTTTTATTTTATTTATTTATTTAAAACAAATATGAAATTCGACTAGGTAATTTTATTTCCTACTAACAAAATCACATTTTTTTTTTGCAACTTGATCACGACAGTTTTATTAAGGTTATATAGCTTAAGAATTCGTTTTCGTGAAGAAAAGAGTATTGAAGCTAAACTTCAACAAAAAATAATATTCAACTTGCACTACAAAGTTAGTAGACACATAGTTTATAATAACAAAATAATAAGTTACAGATAAATGTCACAATTTCACACATAACAATATTTAATTAAACTTGTTAAGCCTTAGAATTGATGAACTCCATTATCTTCCGTATAAATCCCCTATTTTTATATATTTGCAATATACGCTGTGATTCATTGATAAGTCGCAAGCGTCCACTGCGCTGCCGAGATTACACGTTACCCTCATTCCGTAACGATTTACCCAACATTGCACGGTCCTCCACTAAAACCAAAATAACAAGATTAATATAATAAGGAACAAAAACTATGCACCACCAACAAAATGCATAACAATAGTTAAGCGAACCATTTAGATGACATGTGTACGTTTCTTCTCAAAATCTGTACATATTATACAGAGGAAAGATTTGATTGTTTGTTTGTTTGTTTGCATCGAATAGGCTCCAAAACTACTGGACCTATTTGAAAAATTCTTTTACCATTAGAATCCTACATTATCCGGGCTGGACATAGGGTACATGCTTTTTTCCCGAATTCCCACGGGAACGAAGTCCCGCGCGGGAAGCTAGTAAATTATAAATTTAAAAACAGCAGTTATATTAAGTAAACATTATAATACTCACATTAAGACCAGTGTCATGACCAATTTGGGATATATTTTATCCTATACTGTGCACAATACGCTGCCTCTCCTGCAAACTTATTATGTATTTGTATGCATGTCGAAAAAAGAAATCACAGTAAACTGCCGATACGGTAAGAACACACGAGCACCTTCGCTAATGATCTACCAATGACAAACAGGTGGCTCATGAACACCGAACCGAACGAATCTAAACAAACTTCATTGCATTCAATTTTTGTATGGTATGGTCTATGACTGTAAAAATGTTGAAAAGCAAAACATATCTAACAAAACTTCGTAGCTATTAGGTGATAGTTGGGCTCGAACCCGCGCCTCGCTACAGCAGCAGGCAGACGGTGTTACCGCTGCGCCACTAAAGCTTTGGCTTGTGAAATTATGCTTGTTATCAGAGCAACAAGCGTAGTCGGGTATGCGGTATACTAATTTGTGTCCATGTGTGAGTACGCGAGCAGCCGCAAGCGACTTGTTTTCTGCGTTTTGCATTGACTGTGCCTCCATATACGAACGTGATAGTACATTTGGGACATTTTTCTACATTCTTCTTTAATGCTTTTGAACTAAGGGAATGAGGCTGGTATTCCTCGACATAGGGAATTTTAGTGTAGGTGACATGAAGCAAAGTTTAATTTACTAACTGGTTTTTGTGAATAAATACATTTTTATTTTATCCTTACTAATATTATAAATAAGAAAGTCTGTCGCCTAAACTACTGAACCAATGTTGATGAAACTTGGTACAGAGATAGATTAGAGCCTGGAAAAGGATATAGGCTACAGAGCCGCGGGCGGAAAGTTAGTTTTTATAAAATATGCATACTCACGTGTCTTTTTCGTTGATCTGCGTAGGAGAACTCTTGCCTGATTTTTGGAAGTGAAAAGTATTACTTAATGTGTTGCTTTCACATTTCAATACTGCGGGACGGCCTACAATTATTTCCGGGTCTTCAAGTTTTAAGCTGACATCACCTAAAAATTTAGATTTATTTTTTCCAAAGCCCATATACGTCCCCACCGAGGGGCACGGGCCTCCCTTTGAACCACGAAGGAGATTCAGGCCATAGTCCACTACGCTGGCTCAGTCCAGGTTGATGGACCGCTCGTCTTTTGAAAACGAATTTTCTTGGACAGGCGGGTTTTATCACGATGTTTTTCTTCACCGCTAAGCAAGTGATAATGTTATATTCGATACCTAGTAGGTAGGGACGTTCAATACAAACAACCGTCTTATTCAAGTGCTCGTTTATTACTGGCTCACACTAGAGTGCGCGGCGAGCGCATACATATCATCTCCTCCCGTCTTAATTCGGGAACCTGGTGACAACATTTTAATTAACTTTAATAAACAATATATCTAACAATAAATAATAAACAAACAATAACAATAAACAATACACCACAAATAACAACAACAACCATCAACAATATTCTATTACAGTAAGTAAGTATATTTAAGTTTTCATCTTTCTAAGTCTTAAGTTATAACGTGTACTGGGGGGGTCCACCGGCGATAGTTCAGGTGCACGGTTCTGATTTGCAGGACTAAAATTCTCTATCTTAACCGGCCGAGATTTCGTCTGAACGATCGTCAATTGTCTCCCTACCACTCGCGTCCCTATTCCCTAATTCCCCATTCCTACTTCCAACATCCTCTCCAGTCTCCTCTCTCCTGTCACTTTCATTGTGAGAGCTAGTATTACTTGTATTTACGGATGAGTCGTTGGATGCTGAAACAAGTTGAGGTGTCCCACTGGGTGTATATGATACATGGAAAGCGGGTGGGCTATTAATGGTTGTGGCATTTGTTTTTTCTGCACATCGCAAGAGTTGATCTACGTGGCGTTTACATTCTGTTGCATTTTGAAGATTTTTAAATACATCCGGTTACCCAATAACTTAGTTACAACAGCCTTGCACCAGTGTGCTTTACGGTTTTCGTAACATCTTGCAAAAACTACTTGACCCACTACAAACTTCCTACTCGGGGGTAGGTCAAGCAGCGGGTCGGTCGTGTCTGAGTGCGAGCCTGCCGTGCGGCCGCGTGGCGGAACCACCAGGTCCAGTCGACCGCGGAGGTCACGACCTAACATAAGCTTAGCTGGGGATGCCCCGTAGAGCAATGTATAGTGTTACGGTATACAAACAAAAACTCCTGCAACCATCATTAACAACGTGAATGCATGAATGTTTTTCCATAATAATTTTTAACCTTTTTTTTATACATTTTCACAGTGTTTTCCGCTTGACCATTGCTACTTGGATGATAAATAGGCGAGTTCATGTATTCAATACCGTTCACCTTACAAAATTGTAAAATTTCTTCTGACGCTATTTTGGGATCATTATTTGAAACTACAACTTTCGGCAAACCGAAACGAGCAAACAAAAATTTTAATTTCAAAATAAGGTACTTGGTAGCTAAACTTGTCATGTAAAAACACTCAACCCATTTACAGGCACGTATCCAGACTTTTGGTTCGGGGGGGAGGGGGACAAACATTGAAACAACCATGTGAACTGTATAAAAATCGCTGTAATCACAGTACTATAATTTTTAATAACTTAAAGTACCGTCCGTAGTTGTTTAACACACTTATAAGTATTTTATATTTATATATAATGTAAGTATTATATAAGTATTTTTCTGTTTTCGCTTGCAGCCATTACGTCTAGTACCACATCAGGATCTGGCACCAACGCGGAATGAATAGACAAGAGCGAGACCAGTAAGCCTCTCGCCCACCATTCTATTCCTTAGAAAGGATTTTATTCTCTTTAGGCATGAAAACGACCGCTCCACAGATGCCGTTGAAAGCGGAAGGATGGCCAAAATATGTACTAGCCTGTTAATGGTAGGAAAGAAAATTTTGTCACACGTTTCTAAAATTTCCATAATTTCGACTGGTTTCTTATCTATGTTTTTCCACTTGGCACACCACATACTGAACTCTGCTTTTATTAATGATTCTCTAACACTTTCTTCCCAATAAATTTTCGTATTTTCTAACTCACTTATTTTCCTCTCGTCCACATTTTTCGGAAGAATAATTTCTAAAGAAGAAAGCAGCTCTTTTTGATTCGCAAATCTATTATCCATGCCAGATATCAAATCGTCCAAGCACGGTATAAAAATGGTTCTTCTGAAGTATTGTTCAGGAATATCGCTGGGATATCGCAGGAATATCAGGAATATCAGGAATATACCGGGTTACTTCGTGCAGTTTGGTGGGCAGCAACTCGAGGACGCTGGATTTCTACTTGCAAGACATCTTTCGCTATCTTGCAGCATGCGTTATATATTTCCGACCATACCGGGTTAACATCGTCACGTATCCCTTTTAGTTTTCCGATAGTGTCATCGGAAAATTTCATAGCAGAGGCCAGGTCGTGTGTAACGTTCTGCAAATATGCTGATAGTGGAAGAGTGTAACTGAAAAATCTTTCACAGGTTTTTAGAGAAATCAAGAAACTACTCTTTTCCATCGCAGCTATGAGTGTAGATGCAGTTTGGGCAACAGTTCTGTTTGTGCAGGATAGTTCTCTCAATGTAATGACAATAGTTTCGAGTAACTCACAAAATACATTTATAGAATCGTGACGTTCTATAAATCTAGTGTCACACATGCCGACCAGTTTTTTTTCTTACTTTCTGGTGTGAGCTTTTCCACATTTTCCTTGAACTGTTTCCCGGCCATTGCATTGTTGCGAAGTAAATTGCAGACTTCTTTCACAACGCCCATTGAATTTCTCACCTCGGGAACTGTAAGAGCTTTTGAAAGAACTAGGTTCAGACGATGAACCGAGCAATGTACGTATGAGGCCTTAGGAAATTCTTTTCTGATTCTCGTCTGCACACCACTGATGTGTCCTCCCATGGTAGTAGCTCCATCATACCCCTGACCAACTGGTTTATCGAGGTTCAAACCAATCTCACGACAGTTCTGTAAAAACTTCTGCACTTATATTTTCGGCACTTAGGTCGTGTATTTCAATGAAACTGAGAAAGTCCTCCCTCAAAATACCTTTATAAACGTATCTCGCACACAAAGACAACTGTTCAGTTCCACTCACATCTGAAATTTTTGTTTATTGTTTTTGTGTTATCTATGGTGTGCGAGGTCTTTGGCGGGTTGTTTAATGTGTAATAGTGATAGTGTATTATGCAGTAAATTGACTAAAATTCGTGTAGTGATGAAAAATTCAAGTGATAATAGTGTTTCTGCTCCGTTTGGTGCCGACAAAGATCCTCGCGGTTGTGCTTCTCGCCGCCAGTTTTCGTAAAACAGACGCTATCCGGTTTTACGCAGAACATGAGGAGCTTAGGGCTTAGGTTAAGTTGAAGAAAGAAGATTTTCACTGAAGACATGGCTGTATGGACATAGTTTCCTTTGCCTTTCCCGAAAGGGATAAATTTAACACAAAAAAAATATCTATGGTGTGCAATTAAGTATATGTCTATGTTTATGTCTAATTTTCATCATCAAGAATCGCGAAACACTCTGAACTATTTATTTGTGTCACAAATTTTTTCTGAATTATCTTTCCACAGGTATCTATTATTTCATTTTGAATAATAGGGCTAAAATGCGTTGCATTTATAGGGGTTGTAAGGATATAATCTTTCAGGATATTATCATAGCTTGCTCAGTATCGCAGCAGAGCCCTGAATTTTCCATCTTTACTAAGTGGCTTTTCTAAAGTTAATGGTCTACTGTCTTTGTCTCCACGAAGCGGCAATTCTTGCTCTCCACAGAAGATGATAGTTTCAATGATAGGTTTTAGTGCTGTTCTATTTCTTTCCTTTTCTTTGCGCCTTTGATCATTAAGCTGCGATGCAACGTTTACAGCTGCTGATGTTGAATCCATAAAACTGGTGATATTTAGCAGCAGAATGTTCGCGAAAATTTTCTGTTGCATCTTTCCAATTATCAAATGGTTTGCTGACAAAACTTCCAAGTGTCTGATGGGAACCTTTTCCAGCGGTGCCTGATGAAAAGACACAAACTTGTCAAACTTGACAATATTTGCAGAACACACCATTCCTACTCGGCGAATATGTTAACCATTCCCATGATCCCATCCATTCTCTTTGAAATCTAAGTTTCCTCTTTCCAAAGCTCGTACTTTGATTGGTGTAGAGTATTGGAATATACATATACGTTTTTATATCGCAGTCCATTTTTATGTAAAAGAAGACCTAACATAAGATTAGTCTTCCCGCAGTTGGAAGGTCCAAAAATTATACAACGAATAGTATTCGGTAAGAGTTTTCCATGACGGTAAGTATGAGGGTTATGTCAGGGCAAATTTTTTCTACGCTTAACTTCAGTGGCTGCTGCACCAATTTCATTTTCTACAAAATGTTACAAGCGTTTGAAATTGAAGGAGAACATTTTGTAAAGCAATGATATATATATATATATATATATCGTGTGAGTTTAAATAGCTCCATTATTGGGCATTCTGGAACTGTTTTTTAAAACTGTTCCAGAATGCCCCATAATACCCTACTTTTGTGTTACTAGAAACCAATCGTCAAAAAATATATTTTTGTAAACACATACGGTGCTGGGCTAAGTTAAGGCCGAACGGCATTACGTTATATTCATAAAGTTTTTGATCTCATTGAAAACGTAAGTATTTTTTAAAATATGGATGGATAATAATAAAGAAATGTGCATCTTTAATGTCTAATTTAGCCATAAAAAAATCTTTAGATATTATTTTTAAAGCTGTTCCAAAATCTTCAATTTTGGAATGTTTTATATCTACAAAGGAGAATGGGCAAATTGGTACAACCCTCCAATAGCGATGAGTTATATGTCCCTGGACAGGTCTTTTCAATTGGAACAATAGTTACTATGACAGCTAAGTTGTAATAGTTGTCCGTTCGGAGTTATAGGTACCTAAAGTTAAACAAATAAAAAAAAAAATTTTGCAATTATTATCGTTTATTGGGGAAAATAACAATAATGACGTTGTAGATTACAGTATTCCATAATTATTTACAGAAATATAAAGGGATTACATTGCTTAGATCAAAAAAAAAAACACCTTATTTACCTTACATACTAATATATTATACAAATATTTTTTTTTACATTTACAAAATAGAGTCAATTACATTTTGATTGTTCACAGTTCGTCCACGATAACATCATTTAGGAACACTGCCGGTGCAATAAAGCCTTCATGAATTGCATGTCCTAAATACCAAATAATTGATATAATATGCGCGCATGTACCCATGGTACGCCGTCCTGACAAGCATGTACAGTAGTGTTGAACAATGTTGTTGCTGCCTTCGATTTGGTTACTTTTTATCAAAATGTAACAATAATAAGTTCTTGCCCGGACGTGTCTAGATTGAATGCGCCCACGCAGAAGCCACACTTCTTCATTAATTCCATAATCTGGCAGGTCATCCAGTTGATTTTCTCTGTATGTCTCAATAAGGTATAAACCGTTATTAAGATGCTCCGCGCAGTATGATCTTGCCAGTTTTAGCTGGTATGTACCCAAAGCCAGTATCATTATCTGATTTAGGGTGAGCCTTGGGAAGTTTTCAATATTGTGGGCTTCCATCCGTTGAAAATCAACCCTTCGGCTATTCAGGCGCTTTCTCTCGACATATGTGTATAGAAGATTCGGTGAATCCAATGTTTCTCGTATATGACTCAGGAACTCTTCTGCATGTTCATTATCTGTTATCGGTACATGGAAGTGATTTATAATCGCTGCAGCAATTCTAAAGTTTTCGAACATATGCGGCAGTGCCCGATTAAAATATGATTGCCGTAACAGTTTATCATTACGTTTAAACCTGCCGTTCACAACTTCCACTACCCATCGGCACATTGTAATGGCTCGTGATTCGTTTGCCTGTTCCGTAGTGAGCTGGGATTCTCGACGGTCTTTTGTTGGTGGCACGTAATATTCATAACCCCAGGCTTCGATTGCATCCAAGCTGTCTCTGAACCCACGGTCCAAAATGAACACGTCATTTGGTTGAAGCAAATAATGTAAAGGGTGTTCTTCGTCATTCATGATATCCTGCATTATTTGCGCGTCAGTTTTTGTGGCAGCGTACGGCCCCAAAACATCAATAATATAACCATCTGACGATACAATCAAAAATGGCTTTAAAAGATTTCTAAACTTGTGGAGGCTATATGACAGCCGCTGGAATAAGAAGTTACTACTTTTATTGATGTAGACATATGTTCCATCACATATTAGAATTAGTTTGGTATTCTCTTCATTTCCAAAAAGGTTTTTTGGAATGACTAGGTTTCTGTCTAAAAGATTTCTTCTGTCAATGTGATCTAACCCCAAGTGAAGTATTACATATTCATTTGTAAGACATTCACGTGCAATGTTCAAATATCGTTCCAGTTTTCTCCTGGACATATTAAATAATGACGCAAGCCTTTCATCTGAATCTCCTGTACGAAGTTTTGTCAGGTATATACCTAATGCAGTTCTTGGATCTTTGCATCTTTCGCTGAGTGAAGGAGTTTGCTCCAAAATAGAATCGAATTGATCACCATCAAGTCCAACCCAGAAACGCATGTCTTCATTAGACATGGCACCTCTTACATTAAAATTGAACCTCGCTCCACGTGCAATGGTTGCTCGCAGTATGTCGCAAGCATCACTAAACTGGGCTCCAGTAAAATAATTAGTGGTATTGCAAAAATCTGGCAGCTCATCCCAGTTGTTTCCTTCGAGGTGTTCTCTACATACTCTTGCACCGTCGGGGATATACAACTTGTATTCGCACAACATGTGAACTTTTATAGCTTCTGGTATTCGGTGTCGTGTATCATTACCGCAGTTGGAAAAGATACAGTGCCCAGGAGTACTAGGTGCTCTTTTGTATTCAGGAGCGAAAACTTGGTGAACATTTTGTTCATCAGGATCATTGGCTTCTTCCACTTCCGGAACAACACCAGGTAGTCTAACGGCATTTTCAGCTCTCTGCCAACATCGATGACATACGCTTCGTGTGTTATCAAACACAATCTGGAAACAGTATAATTATTTCATTAAAATCGGATTATAATCAAAACCGTTTAAAGCAACATTGTTTAGAATACTATATTGGTTGCATTGATCGAAAACATTTTGGAGAATTATAGGGTTTTTACCGACTCGCTGCAGACGCGGTCATAAATCATTATCAGTGTTTCTATCTCGCTTCTACTTAGGGGTCTTATGGGCTGGCCTAGTTCCGCGTTGTTTTCATGTCGATAGTTAGTATCGATAGAAAATCATTTTTGCGAATATTGAGGTTAGTTAAAATTAAATGTAGAGTTATATTACTGAGACACTTATCTATTACTTTATGAAATGAATATACTAAGATATAACAATATATTTATAAATAAATAATGCAATATTTAAACAAAAAGTCAAAACATTAATGTATATTTTCGAACGTTACACAAATACAACATCGTTTCTTATGTTAATTAGACAACTATGATGGTTATTTAGTGGTCCTCATTACGTAGCAAGTAAGGGTATTTTGCTACCTGAGTCGATGACTCACACATATCGATACCGACGTTGCGCTGCTCCCAACCCTTTATCTGTTATGATTTATGACCGCGTCGGCAGCGAGTCAGTAAAAACCCTATAGTGTAACGTCAAAAAGTGTTTTGAACAATAATAGGTAGGTAACACGGCCACATCTGGCACAGTATAATGGCCAAAGTCTATTAAGATAGTAAAAGTAAACAAAAGTGTCGAGTTTAGGGTCTTGTCTCTGTTTAAGTGCAATAAAGTGTTTACATACATACATACTTCTCAGAAACAAAATACACTACGCGCATTAAAACCAAAGTCTGTTTTTCTCATGTCTATTCATTCAGTTTATTTATCTGTACACAAGGTAGGTACTTAGGTACATAAGACGCACCGTCAAATGTATATATTTATATCTCTAGAAATATGATAAAATACTCACCTCCAATACTGCATGTTGTTGGATGTATGCAGCAAACTCTGGTTGCGCTCTCGGAAGATTATCCGTTAAGACGTGTTGTTGATACCTTCCGCGGTAGAGCCCTCGCCGACACATAACACAATTGCGAAAACCTTCCATTGGAGCACAATAGTCCGAGGTCCGATCAATAAGCAGTTCAATAATCCAGTGTGATAGCCAAGTTCAGAAAACAGATCAGAGCACAATGTCCATGTAAATAGCCGGGTCAACGTTATAAGCAGATATCAGTGTCCGAAAAGATTGCCAAGTCAAAGTCGTTAAGAAGTATTGCATAAACAAGAAACGTAACACTCGCGCACAGTACCAATGAACGACTGTTACTTGACTTACCTGAGGGTCCCAAGTTAGAATACGGACACACCCCCGCCGGGGAGCGGGGGCGAGGTGCGCCCGCGGCTCGCCTCATACCACGACGGTACCCAAAACGCACAAACAAAAGAGATGCAGCTATTAAAAGTCATAAACCATGCTATTATTCTTTGAACTGGCCAGGCGGTACACCTAAAAGTGATTGTGTATACTGAAAATAATACTTACAATAATAAAAACAATGTTGCAATAAAAACTCGCTCATTGTATCGTAACAAATAGCGGCTATTGTTCAACAAAAAGCAAATCAATGTACGAATTACGAGGCACACCAACCAAATATTTATTTCAAAATCCCTTTTTGGAAATGGAGAAAACATTAAACTAATTCTAATGTGTGATGGAACACATGCAGCGGCTTCTCGGGACCTTGACCAGCTCATCGGTGCATCTTGTGTGAGGCCTACCCACTCTGTGTCTTGTCAATGGCTATATTCACGCTTATCGAACTTGCCCTAAGTATAAAAAAAATATTTGTATAAAATATATGTAAGGTAAATAAGTGTTTTTTTTTGGACCTAAGCAATGTAATTCCTTTATATTTCTATAAATAATTTTGAAATACTGTAATCTACAACGAAATTATTGTTATTTTCCCCAATAAACGTTAATAATTGCAAATTTTTTTTTTTTTTTTTTTATCTTTAGGTACCTATAACTCTGAACGGACAACTATTACAACATAGCTGTCTTAGTAACTATTGTTCCAATTGAAAAGACCTGTCCAGGGACATATAGCTCATCGCTATTGGAGGGTTGTACCAAGGTCCATACATTTTTGCCCATTGTCCTTTATTTAATCATTTTAGATTTAAGATAAATCACATTTTTCCGTTAGGCTTTGGCATCAAAAAATGGTACTAGAAAAGTATTGTTCTTTACATGATTGAAACTCTGAGATAACTCGTAACAATAACACGTTAATAGCATAGAAATGTTAACTTTATCATGATTTGTACAACTTTAAACTGGTGGAGTTTGTTCTTGGAACACGGGCTTTGAAAATGAAATTTGGTAACGGAATTTTGAAAATGGACTTTGGTAACCTTGAATATACGAAAAGATTACCGGATCATTAGTCATAAGATTCCATTGTTTATAAAAAAGGTAGCTAGCCTACCAGCATAGTTTACCGGTATAGCAGAGGGCGCCGGCGGTGCGTGGGACGGCGGCGTGGGGGGCGGCGGGTACACAACTGCTTACGGCGCTGCGGGTGTGCGCGGCCGCTGAGTGTGCGACCTGCCGGAGTAGCTCGATCGCTGCGGCCTCGTCACAGTTGATGACGGCGGTTCCTTCGTCTTCAAGTTGGCCGGCGGGTTGCGGTTCAAGTAGTTGGAATTCTTCGAGTGTTTTTAACCGTTGGTGGGCGTTGTCTTTTTGCTCGTCGACGGTTTCGATGTAGGTGCAGATTTTAAATCGGTTCCAGATCGGTTTATTGCCTTGACTGCTTTTAAATATCTCGGACAAGTCTTTGCACATAATTGTCCCCTTTAGTATTTTGTAAGTAAGGATTCTTTCATTTCCTTTTTTTTTACTGAAAAAGCATGTTATTGACGTGTAGCGAGAGTGTCATTATCAAATCGCACATCGTTCGGCCTGTATCGATGATCAGGCGCAATACTTCCTTATTTTTCTCTTTAAACGATAGAATAAGGGTTAACGCTTTGCCAAGACTCGAGAAAGTCGAGGCTATAAGTTTTTGTTTTGACTCGATGGCTTTATCGCGTTTGACAATCGCTTCGGAGACAGCGGCTTAATCTTAAGGTTCAAGCCTCGGTCAGTGCATTAATTAGTTTGCAATTCTCAGGTATCAGGTACTTATCGGTTATTTCCTTTCGCTCCACCTTAGTAAGTCCGTTCGTAACCGTGTGTCGCAATATCTTTACGAATATTTTTTCAAAAATTCTCAATCTTAGATAGATCCACGCCAAGGATTTCGAGTATGTCCGCGTCTAAGTTTTCGTCAGTTTTAGTCGGATCGGGCACGGCTAGCTGCACTGGCGCCGGCAAGACGGTGATGGAAGGCAGCGCAGCGACGCCACGGGTGGGGGGCGGCGGCGGCGAAGTCTGCTTTTGCTCGTCGACGGCCGATATGGGAGGCACCGGACTCGATCTTATGCAGTAGTTGAATATAGAACCTACTCCTTTTTTAAGTCGGTCTAAAACTTAATTTCACGGTAAGATGTTTCATTTTATACATAAGGGAATAAGAGTGATCTACCCACTCTCTCTGTGTTAACTTACACGTGAAGTAATGAACGAATATTTCTGTGAAATTATTTGTAAAACTACAATGTGATATTGCACACTCTTGCTTAAGCATAGTGTAGATGGTGAAGAAGTAGCCCCAAAAGCATGCTACCCGCAATACCATATGATAGGTACGTGACAGCCCCTCGAACTGCCCGCAATACCTGGCGAAATATCTCATTTATTAAATAACAGTAGATTACTGACCATCGGATTAAGCAGAGCGTAGATGGTGAAGAAGTAGCCCCAAAAGCGTGCTACCCGCAACACCATATGATAGGTACCTGGCTCTGACTGGTGGGCTGAAGACTCTTGGCATGATTTCGAAGAACTCGACAAAATACGCAGGCGGCGACGTTTCACTTTCTTATTATCACGGTGTAATTTATTTTCAATTTTCTTTTATTTCTTGAATAGTACGTCGTAATTTTTATCATTAAGCTTTCTTTTAGGAATTTTTGAAACTTTAAAAAAATGTTTTCTTATGCGGAATGGCGAGGCACTAAACTGCGAATAAAAGGCTTGAGCGAGCGATAACCGAGCTAGGTTTTGTTGCCAGCCTAACTAAAAAAAACATATGGAACCAAAACGTTTCCCTCAAAATAGTGCGAGAATGGTAGTCGCTATGCGGTAACACAAGTGTTTGAATTCCTTTGCTAATCTCGAAGGACGAAGCCGAATATAATGGCTTGCATTTTCTGCATGAGTTTTAAGTAAGTGCTCCCTAATTTTGGTGAAAACTTCCTTCAAATGATGAAATTTGGCTGCGTACTCGTCTCTAGGAACGCCTGGTTCATAATTGTTGTTAGGGTCCTTTTAGAAAGAACCACTGGTTACCGGCTCTCTAGCCTGAACTAGGAAAAATGGTGTAATTACAAGGCTATTACAACGCCAAACTGAACGGCGGACGTCCCTGGACAAAATGAGTGCAAGCCCAGATTTGCATAGTAGTTTCATTTTAAACCAAAAATTATTCATGGTCATTCGGCCGGATCTTCGAGTTTCCAAACCATACATAAACTACTACAATCACACACTTTTCACGTATATCGTTAGAGTAATCGTATTTAATAATCGGAGATCGAACCTAAAGTTTTAGTGCCGCGTTACTAAGCATCTTTCATAATTCAAGATATCGGCCGCCGCGTCAGAAACAGATCTCGATGATATATTGAGACCATATCAGGTTCAAAAATAAATTGATTTTATGCGAATTAAATCATTATATGAGTATGCCAAAACTGTTGCCACGAATCCTGCCATCTGATCAGAATTCGAACTGCGGTTACGTGAAATACATCAGTGCCGCGAAACATTTCAACACGCGGTTACTAAGATTGATACATTAAGTCATCAATACAAGCCGAAATACATTTCTAATTATCAGGAATAAAAGTAATTTGATCAATTGTATTTTTACATTTTGAGCGTAGCCAAGTCTCATTGCATAGACAGGAAAAATGTCAACATTGGCAGTAATACAGGTCATGTACCTATCCATAACACTAAGTTCAACGGCGATTTACGATGCGTAAAGCCTAGATTACCTAAACTTGATCTTAAATTGATAGCAAATTGGAAAACTGAAAAACATTTTTCCATACATTTTCCAGTCTTATTCATAACAACGAAGACATAAGTAACATAGAAAAGTATTATTATTTTTGCTTTCAGCCGTCAGCGTCTCAGCACAAACTTTAGTAAAAAGTATGCCTATAACAGCTGATTATATGGAGTTCTTTAGAGTGAAAAAATACCAAAATAAACGCGTTTTGACTCCTAACTACTTAGATAAAATGTTTCAATTCAAATCATTGCAAAGTGAATCCGCCGCTGGACTTTATGCATTCTTACAAACATTTCAAGAATATGTTAAAGCCTTGAATGTGTTAGAAATAGATGACATATCAGGTTTTCTTTTATTTTACATTTCATTGCGTAATCTGGACAGTACTACACAACGTGAGTTTGAACAAAGCCTCGAATAAGATAAAATACCTACTTTCGATCAGCTGATTACGTTTGTTCAGAAACATGTTCGTGTTTTAGAGATGTCTGAATCGAGTACACAAATTAATAAAATAACAAATGTTCAAAAAAGTGCTGCCTCGACTAGTGCAGGCAAGGCCGGTACTTCTAAGCAAACCAATAATAGTTAAAATAAGTCGAAGTCACAAAAACCATGCCTATCAGCTGTCAGTTATGTCGAATCCCCTAGTACTAGTGAGTCAAGTAACAATAATACTACAAAGTCCAATTCTAAGTCGTGTTTGTATTGTAGTAAGCCGCATTCAATTTAAAAGCGTTTGCAGTACTTAGATTTGACTCCGTCGTAGCGGATAGCAAAGGTCAATGACATCCGCTTGTGCGAAAATTGTTTTCGAGACAACTACGCGACATCCAACTATAGATCTAAGATTCACTGTTCAGTATGTAAACAAATGCATCATCACACGTTGCACGTTGATGTCGGCGAGTCAAATAAAAACATTAATAATAATAATAATTTGAACTCGAGCAAAGGTCAAGTTGTGACACTTACTTGCACCTCAAATTCCACAGTAGTGTTGAGAACAGCTATAGTGCACGTTGCGGACTCCTTTGGCCAATATCATCCCGTACGTGCAGTTATCGATAGCGGTGCGATGTTGAGCTATATGACGCATGAGTGTGTACAACGCCTAGGGTTGACGCGGCGTAAGTGTACCTTTGAACTTATCGGCTTAGGTGGTACACCGTTACAAAATTTCGGTGTGGTTACGTCTTGTATCAAACCACGATATTCATCCGGGCCCCTTCTGAAATCCGAAACTTTAGTCGTGTCGCAAATAACGAGTAATTTACCCAACTATGTAGCTGTGAAAAAACGTCATAAGCGAGTTTAATAAGTTTGAGCTAGCTGACCTTAGCTACCACACCCTTGCGCCGGTTGATCTTCTACTTGCTGGCGATTTGTTTCCGCTACCGCGAGAACCTGGTTTACCTGTCGCAATGCACTCTATTTTCGGATATGTTATTCTGGGCGGACTGTACTCCATAGTACGCTTCAAACCAAGCCAGCGTCGTGCAGTTTGTTAACTACTTACTTTAGCATGGAAAAAATTATAAGTGTATTTTGGGAGACTGAGAACGTAAATTGTGAAGTTCCGTGCAACCCTGACGACTTGTATGTTGAGAAACTTTTTAAAGAAACAACGAGGCGTGATAGCACAGGGCGGTGCTCAGTACAGTATCCTTTTATGACTGACTTCGAATTAGGCGATTCATGTGCGCAGGCTGAGCGTAGATTTAGAAATCTAGAGGAAAAATTAAATAAAATTTCTGATATCAAAAGGGATTATTACTCTTTTATGTCTGAATACGAAGAAATGGGCCATATGACTTGTTTAGGTGACTTAGGGACCGTTGAGTCGAAATATATAATTCCTCATTTTTGCGTTTTATGTCCTTCTAGTTCCACTACAAAACTTCGCGTGGTGTTTGACGCCTCATGCAAGACTACTAACGGTAACTCACTTAATTCCGGACCCAAACTTCAAGCAGACATAAATGAGATTTTAATGAATTTTAGAATTCATGACATATGTTTATCAAGCGATATTCGCAAAATGTTTAGAATGATTGAGATCAACGAATCTTAACGACAATATCAACATATTTTATGGCGGTTTTCTCAAAAACAACCGATTCAAGTGTATTAACTTAATAGCATGACTTACGGTGTAGCAATGACTTACGGCCGTCGAAGAACGGTTGCGGATTCCAAAAGAAGAAATGAAAGTAATGCTTTTTGCTTACTTTGTTTTATTCTACACTAGCTTTTCGTCCATCCGGGACTTCATTTCCTTAGGAATTTCCTTAGAAATTAAATATAGCCTTTGTTAACCAGATCAAGCATATAATTTAACATTCTGATGATGAGAGAATTTGAAATCAGTCCAGTAGTTTCTATTGCGTAGGTGTAATATTCTATTTGTGAAAGAGTCATTGACGTACTGTCCTGTCGTTGAATCGTCCATAGGCGAAAGATTCGGTTGGTGAAAGATTCTGTTGGAAAAAGAGTCATTGACGAACTGTCCTGTCTGCGAATCGTTCATAGGCGAAAGATTCGGTTGGCGAAATATTCTGTTGGCGAAAGAGTAATTGACGAACTATCCTGTTGGCGAATCGTTCATAGGCTAAAGATTCTGTTGGTGAAAGAGTCAGTAACGAACCGTCTTGTTGGCGAATCGTCCATAGGTAAAATGTTCTATTGATGAAATAGCAAAAAGCGAAATGTCCTGTCGGCGAACAGTCAATTGGCGAAGCGGCCGTCGGAGAACGGTTGCAGATTCGAATCCGAAATGTTTGCCGACAAAACATTTTGCTTTTTGCCATTTCATCAACAGAACATTTCACCAATGGATGATTCGCCAACAAGACGGTTGCGCTGCACAATATTGACAACTTTTTCAAACCAGTAGCAAAAAAAAGTTACTACTAGCGAGGATGAAACTACTCCAAGCATGGCTTCTGTTGATAGTGGACAACTAAAAACTACTTCATCAAGTTTATTATCAGAAAAAAAAGTGATTTCAGCTGAACTGGCTGGGAGATGTAGAGATGAAGGAGACTGTTAAACTTCAAAAACATGCAGTTTAGATACAATGATTATAAGTGAAACTTTTCCTGATATCAGCGTGGTTTCTAATGTCATATATAACACACAGTATCCTCCTCTCATAACAGAAAAAAAAATATTATTAACAGCTCTTTGTCCCAGATGCGTCATTTTCGTTTCCGGCTAGTAGCTTTGGAAAGAGGAAACTTAGATTTCAAAGAGAATGGATGGGATCATGGGAATGGTTAACATATTCGCCGAGTAGGAATGGTGTGTTCTGCGAATATTGCGTTGTCTTTTCATCAGGCACCGCTGGAAAAGATTCCCATCAGACACTTAGAAGTTTTGTCAGCAAACCATTTGATAATTGGAAAGATGCAACAGAAAATTTTCGCGAACAACAAATACAGTATCAGGCTGTTCTTGTAACAGTTACCAGAATCCTGGGTCTTGTGGTCTAAATCAAATCTGGTTATCACTTGACCTGGGGGGATTACTTCACAACCTGCAAGAGGAGAATATCCTTCTTGTATAAGTTACACTAGCTTGACATTCTTACTATACTAAAATACTCATAAATTTTAATTTTTCTTCCTTTTTGGTGTCCTTTCGTGAATTGTGGCCTTTTAGGTATCCTACTCCATTTTGGAATTTTTTTAGTTACAGTGTTTTAAGACAAACTATTAGAGGCTGGACCGAATAATACGATTGACGTTCACACGATTCACGTTCGCCCCTACCTGATCCAGCCACAATTCCGTTGCGGATACTCCGGCCCCAAGAAGACCCTTTGTTTAAGTTCTTTAAATCCTTTCTCTGTAATTATTAATTTTATTCATAAACAAATAGCCAATAGCAATAGCAATATATATCTGACAAATAGGAAATAATTTTATTCGTCGACGAATTAAATAAATCCCCATGTTTGGTTCAGATACCAATTAGTTATAGTTAATCCCCAAAATTCAATTGTTGTGTGTTATTAATATTGTTATAAGTTAACCAGCTTTTCTTTCCCAAACAATCTTCCAATCATAATTTGCACTTTAAATTTTAAACCCCAAGAACACCTTGTTAGGCCTACCCTATTGTAAAATATTCAAATATAGTTATTATTTTTGTATAACCCTTTTGGTCCTAGAGTCGAATTTTTTGTATTAATTTCTTATTGATTAAACCCTGTTATTCTTTATATCTCGTCTTCTTAATTCAATTTGTGCTTCGGCGATTACCACATTTACATTGATCGCTGAAATATGTATAATAAACATGTATGAACGGATATGTCATGGACTCAATTCAGAAATATGTGTTAAAAAATCTGGAGTGACCCTTACAGCTATCTGGTTATAGACAAATATAGTAAAAAAAATAAAGGTTGCTATAGAAAAAAAATTGATTCATATATAGTTTTTAATTGAACAAGAAGTATATATATATATATAAAGATGAAACGGTTTCATTTATGCCATTGTTTTAAAGTTGACTGAATCGAAACCAAACAGGTTCAAATATGGATACCAACTTAAAAAGGAAAATTGTTGATGCAGCGGAGACAATAAAAAAAAGTTCGAGAAATATGAAACCAAGAAATGGCTACCAAAGATGCTTTGAATAAACTATTTAAGCTAATATCTGACACTTTAAACAAAATTTCTAAAAAAAAACTAAAGTCATAAAATACTCCTTTCTGTTACCGTTGAAGATAGTTACGAGTCCAACACGGATTCTGAAAAAAGTCTAAGCAACTTTGAAGATGAAAAAGAGGAGGAAAAGCAGAAATATAATGATCATTCCACAGATTCCAACACCTTTGATATCAGTAATGATTCGTTCAAATCTATCGTGGATACATATGCTTTTAAAGATGTTTCTTACGGTCTTAGAAATGATAGAGGAAAACTCGAAATGGGTGCGGCTAGTGTCAATATTGCTAACAACGATACTGTTATCATTATAGCAGAACGTAAATATAAATTGAATCCTGGATTAAAAGAATTGCTAATGAAAAGGAAATCTGATCTATCATTAGTTTCGCAAGAAGACAAATCACATTACAAAATAATGTTGTTAGACACGAACGCACATAGACGAGGATTTGATGCCAAAAAACCCATTAACACTAATAAAGGTTCCAAATATCATTTTATCATAAAACCGTTATTTAAACAACAACGCAATAATTCAACAAGTACCAACGCTAGTAATATATCTAATATTTCATAGTTAAAAACATGGAAAAATAATACAGATTATGTGTACTGGGATGATCCTAATGAATTGATAGAAAGACTAAAACTTTTAATTGCATCACGTGATGCTGGTAACACTGGAGTTGAAAATGAAATTATATCTATTAAAGAAATATTAAAAGAGGGTGGTATAATTGTGTAATATATACTCGTAAACTAATAAAGAGTTACTGATTTTAATTTTGTTTTCATTTTAGTTGAACTTCTTGAACAAAATAGTCGTTCAAAATAGTTTACGATTCTCAGACATCTTTAATTTTTCTAAAGTTAAAATCAAGTCAACGGAAGAGGGAGATTTAGATTTGCAGTTAAAACTTTTAAAAGGTGTTAAATATCCTTCATCACTTAACGATGCAGTGAATAAAGAACATGTTGATACAGTTTATAATAAGTTATGTAACGAGAAAAGAGTTGAAGAATTTGTTGACTCTGCTATAAAGCGTTCGCTACTTGACTTTAAACGTCAGTTATTACTTGAATTTTACATAAAAAAGGATATTGATGAAATTTTGAAATCGCAAAGATGGAAAAGCAAGCAATAGTTGATGCAATTCATAAAGGAGCAAGAAAAAAATAATTGATAGAAGACATGTGATACTTAAAGGAATCGATGACTTGTGGCAAGCAGATTTTATAGATTTTCGTAATTTGAAACAATATAATAAAGGATTTAAGTTTATCTTGGTAATCATCGACTGTTTTTCTAAATATCTGTGGACTGTATCAATCAAAACAAAAAATAAATCTGAGGTAGTTGTAGCATTTAAACATGTTATTTCTACATCTCAACGATGTCCTCATAATTTACAAACTGACAAGGGGACAGAACTTTATAACGAATGTTTTTAAAAAAATATGAGTTTACTTAACATTAATCAATATAATAAATATATAATATTAATCAATATAAATATTAATAAATATGAGTTTACTCCACGTATTCTGTGAAAAAAGCTTCTATTGTTGAAAGAGTAATCAGAAGAATTAAGTCCAGATTATTTAAGTATTTTTATTAACACGGTATGTACAGATGGGTAGGAAAACCTCTCGATGTAGTTGTAAAGGCTTATAATAACAGTAAACACCGAATAACACAGTTTAAACCTAAAGATGTTCAAAAATCAATAGAAAATTTGGTTATGACGAATTTATAGCGTATGCAACAAAATAAGAAACTTGTAAGGAAAATAAAATTTAAGTATGGTGATTTTGTTATAATAAGCAAACATAAAAGTTGTTTTGATAAAGGCTATACTCCTAATTGGTCTACAGAATTATTTCAAGTAAAAAGTGTTAACAATACCTCCCCTATAACATATAACATAATAGATCTAAAGGAGCAACCTATATTAGGGTCTTTTTAGGAACAAGAACTACAGAAAACTGCATATTCACATGTTTACCTCATAGAAAAAGTACTTAGAAAAAAGAATGGTAAGCTATATGTAAAATGGTTGGGTCTGCCTGCCTCTGAAAATAGTTGGGTTGATATAAAGGAAGTTTTATAAAGAATGCTTTTATATATTTTCTGGTGATGAAAGGAGAAGGACTTGCTAACAACTTAATAAATAAGTTACCTGTCGAGCTACACTTGCCAGGATACAATTATTGTGGTCCAGGAACAAAATTTAAAAAAAAACATTTACTAAGAGGAGATATAGGTGTTAATTGATTAGACGAAGCTTGTAAACATCACGATATTGCCTACTTAAACTATTCAGACTTGGAAAATCGACATATAGCTGATTTAAAATTACTGAATATGGCTAACCGAAGACTTAAATCAAAAGATGCTGGACGAGGCGAAAAACTTGCTTCTTGGTAAGTAGGAAAAGTTATAAAAGCTAAATTAAAGTCAGGCGCTGGATCCAAAACTTTTAAAAATATTATTTCAAAAACTCGTAATGATCTAAAAAAATTAAAACCGTGTGATAATAAGTCCGCTATTAAATATACATACAGTGTGGCGAAAAAACTGCTTTCTAAAAATAAAGTCACTTTACCACGTGTTATACCTTTACCTAAAACCGGAGGCACCCTTCCTCTGATCCCAATTTTCGCAGGTCTATCTGCTTTAGGTGCTTTAGCTGAAGGTGCGGCTGAGATTGCAAAAACTGTTAACGATTACGAAACGTCTCTGCAAAATTTGCGTGAAACTGAGAGACATAATAGAGCCATGGAATCAAAGTTAATTGGAAAAGGTTTATACATTAAACCATATAAAAAAGGCGCAGGAGTATACATAACAAATTCAAAAAACTGAAAAAAAGGCTACCGAATAGAGCTCTTACCAATTATGATATTGTAGAAAATGCTAGAGACATACCATTTTTCAGAGGTGTTTTTATGAGAGATACATTACCTAGAAAACCTAAGGAGAAAGAGTGTGGTATTATTAACCTTGATAAATCAACTAGCAACGGAACCCATTGGGTAGCCTATGTGAAAAACAATTACTATTGTGAATACTTTGATAGTTTTGGTGACCTAAAACCGCCGGTAGAATTATTAAAATATCTTAAATGTTTTAATTTTTTTTTATATAATTACACTAGTTATCAAACGTTTAATATGGTGATATGTGGTCATCTTTGCCTTAAGTACGTTTTTGGAATAATAAAATATAAAATACTCAGACTATCTTTAATTTAATTCATTTGTAAAATGTCCTTCACGTTGTCCATAACCGGCAACCAGCCGATATTATCATCTAGTTACTCACCTTCTTTACAATTAGAAGGTCGGTATGAGTGTGCTTTGTTACATTTCTGCACATTTAACTCTTTTCCAAATATTGATAGTCATAATAACAAATTTTACTATGGAGATAACGAAATGATAGAGATACCGGAAGGAACTTATGAACTTCAAGATATTGAAGAATTTTTGAAAAGTTATATAAAGGACGCTTCTTTTAAAATGACGTGTAATAACAATACTTTACAATTAACAATTTTCTGTTCAAAAGATATTAACTTTAAGAAACCAGACTCTATTGGTAGTCTATTAGGTTTTGAAAAAAAAGTTCTTAAAGCGGGAACCGATCAATTTTCCGAAGAATTTATGTCCGAATTTTATTTGATTGAAAACGGTTAACCTACGTCGTTTTTGCTATATGCGTTATATGCCATATTTTTTAATCATCGAAATGCCGTTAGACAACAGTATCATTTTACCGAATTATGTTTAATCAATTTTTTAAATATTTTTTTACTGTTGGTCGAAGTTTCTTTTGAGCACTCACCTATTGATCGAATTCTCTTTTGAACTATTTACTGTTGGCCGAGGTCTCTTTTTAACTATTTAGTTTCGGCCGAATTCTTTTTAACTTTTTTCATTTGCCCCCCTTTGACTTCATCGAAACAAAATTTTACGGAATATTATTTGACCACAACTAGGTTGGTATTTTATATCTAGGTAACTACGTATCTTGATATCTACTGTAGGCACTATCTTCGCTGTTATAGGTGGGTAATTAATAAAAAAAATATTTTTGTAATTCAACATAATATTTAATATATAGTATTTTTTAATGTAGGAAGTTGATATACTTATTAATATATTATTATTATTATTTATCATATTTATTATACATGCTTTATTAATATAAAGTATTTTTTAAAGTAGACAACCAACAGAACTCAAACCAACGGTATAGGTTAGGTTAGGTTATGATTCTGCATGTCTGCTTGCTTGCATGCTATATGTTTGCATGCATGCTTGCTTGCATGCTGCATGCTTGCTTGCATGCTGCATGCTTGCTTGCATGCTGCTTGCATGCTGCATGCTTCATGCTTGCTTGCTTGCATGCTGCATGCTTGTTTGCATGTTGCTTGCTTGCTTGCGTAGGAATCGCGAAGGGGGTCCGGGGGCGAAGCCCCCGAGGGGGGGCTCGGGGGGCGAAGCCCCACGCAAGCAAAACAAAACCAACAGAACTCAAACCAACGGTATAGTTTAGGTTATGATTCTGCATGCCTGCTTGCTTGCATGCTATATGTTTGCATGCATGCTTGCTTGCATGCTGCTTGCATGCTGCATGCTTGTTTGCATGTTGCTTGCTTGCATGCTGCATGCTTGTTTGCATGTTGCATGCGTAGGAATCGCGAAGGGGGTCCGGGAGCGAAGCCCTCGAGGGTGGGCTCGCGAGGTGAAGCCCCCCGCAAGCAAAACAAAAGTCTTGGACTCGGCGATATAAGCCCTTCTCTTATTTGGTATTTTCTTACGTTGTGCGCAATTCTCTCTTCCCGTCTCGTACACTATTTCTCACCGATTAGGTTGGCTGGAAGAGATCTCTTCTAGAGATAAGCTCGCCTTTGTACACTATTTTTTATGTATTTTTTTTTTCCCAACTGTGTTTGTGCAATAAAGAATATATAATATAAAATTTGACCCAGATGAAAGTGGCACCCATGCAGTATTACATCATCGAAATTTGCGCGCAAACTGTTTATGGCATATTAAACAGGCATAAGGCATATTAAGGCATAAGGCAATATTGCGATTTCAATGCGTTCAGTAAAATGGAAATATGGCAAATAATACAGTGGTATAATGAATGTTTGGAAAAAAAATTAAGGCAAATAAAACAGTGGTGTAATGAACATATGTGAAAAAATCCTATGGCAAATAAAACGGTGGTGTATTGAAATGGTGGCCTAACATTACTACGCTAAAAGTTTTTCGGCCAAATAAAACGATGGAGTAACGAAAAAAATCGAATTAATAATAGGTCAACTGATACAGTGGCAAACTTTATGTCGGCGAATTAAAAAAAAACAAAACAAAAAAAGTCGCAACGTTTTCGGACAATTAATAATCGGTCAACATTTTTTCGAACATAAGATATGTAACCTCTTAAAGCGAATATATTACACACATCACAGCTACCGGTCAACATTTAGTCTACAACAGTCGTACGAATCGAATGTGATATTGTGAGCGGGTTATTTATTAATGGGAAACCGAGCCATATAATTCCCGAGTTTGCACCTAACGTACCACCCGGTTACAGAGTTGTTGAAAAACCAAAAAATACAATTTACTATCCAGTTAACCAAAATAACGTTAGCTGTATAAACATAAGAATATTAGATGCTAACAATAACTTAGTTAACTTACGCGATGAAGAAGTTCAATTATACATTCAACTTAGAAAAATATGATTGATTATAGCAATAAATACCAACCATCACAATACAAAACGAACAGTTCTTCTCGTGCTATTCAAAAGAAAACATCTAAAAGAAAACCTAAATTAACTAAAGAAAATAAAAAAAATCTTTAATTGGTGGGACTTTTAAAATGAATATGTTAAATGTAACTAGTACACCTAGTTATGATAACTCAATTGATAGTATTGAGTTTCATTCATATAAGCCTTATGTAACAAGTTTTAACATAAATGACGAAATTCGAATTCCAATTAACCAGCAAGATTTATATGTTTTACCATCAGCTAGCACCCTCTATTTAGAAGGCACTATTAATGTTATTAAAAGAGATACAAAAGAAAGTGTAAAGAGTGTGAATTTTAATAACAATCCATTAATGTTTCTTTTTCAAGATACGTTACGAACTGAATGGGGTAGAAATTGATAAAATAAAAATGCTGGTATTACTACAACTTTGAAGTCATTTCTATCAATGAACAGTAGTGAATTGCAAATGTCTAAAGCATGGGGGTGGGATATAGAGGGTACCAAAAATACTCACCAGGGAAACTTTTCATCATCTATTCCACTCAGTAACATACTTGGATTCGCAGAAGATAACATGAACTGTAAACAACAAACATGAACTTATTCTCTTACGAAGTATCACTAACTTAAATGCTCTCAAACTTAGTACTGGTGAAATCGTTAATGATGTTATTATAAATAAAATTGTATGGAGAGTTCCTCATATTAAAGTATCTGATAAGGAAAAAATCAACTTATTACGATTGCTGGATACTTCAATTAGCATTCAGAAACTGGGACTTATATGAGTGTCCTTTATTACCTAAGACAACTAAGCATACGTGGTCTATCAAAACATCTTCTCAGATTGAAAGCCTCGGTTCGTTGTTTTAGCATTGCAAACTAACCGTAAAAATAATGGAAGTGCTGATATGTCACAATTTGATAATTGCAACGTGCGAGTCTTAACATAAATTTTTTGGATGATAAAATTGCGTTATTATATGAACAATATGCCAAATTTCAACAGTCGTATTACGGACGTGATAGAGTAGAGCCTCTTCTAAATGTAAAACAATTTAAAGATTTAGCATCTCTATTTGTAATAGATTGTTCGAGGCAGACTGATAATTTGAAAACAGGACCTGTTGTTAACGTACTGTTAGGACGCACTGGGGGTCAGCCTTTTTAAAAAAAAAACTCCGAATTGAAAGCCCCAATATTTATTCCACTATCACAATGCGAAAATTCAATAATTAAAATTAAGGGTTGCACTGATTACACGCCCTGTTGCGCGACTCGTATGAATTGGTGAACTCTGGCTAACTGGCGGGCCGCGCCGCGGGAAAGTGGTTTTATTGTAATTGTTTTAGGAAACATCAGCATTTTCTATGAATTAATTTAAGTTATAACATTTCCCCCCTTTAGACGAAGCTTTATCTGAGAGGAAAAGATGAAGCGAAGTTAAGAACGGAGAGATCGGGCAACAGAGTTGGATTACGAATAAAGTGAAACATTAAAATTTTAAAATACAAATATAACTAAGATACCTTAACTATTACAAGAATTACATACTTAAAATTAGATATAAAAGGAAAAACAAAATCGCTTAAGAAAGTTTACATAAGTGTACTTATGTTAGAAACATAAAAGGTTCTAGAATAGGGTACGTTTTCAGGTAGAGAAACGGATTTATTTTCATCTTCATATATGTCTGTCATTTCTATAGAGCTATGAAATTTAGTTTGTTGTTTAAGTGCTTTCTTATTATTACACTGATTGAATATCTGTGTACAACAAGAAGTATTGTTTTCTCTTTTAGATGTACAGTAACAATATAATTTGAAAATTAGGAAGATAAACATAATTGTTATGACAAATATAGTAAAAGAAGAATAGTATGTACCGTACTTAACGAAATGGGATTCCTCTTGTATCTTGTTGATCTCTTTCTCTAAGTTGTCTAGTTCGCGATAAGAATGTTTTAAAGAATCTAAATTGATGTTGCTTAGTGACAATGAAGATAGAAGAGGAATCGTCTTATTTAGTTTAATTTTATTACAACAGTCGTCTTCAACAATATTAAAATCTATCTTAAAGTTACTATTAAAAAAAAACACTAGTTAATTGGATAGTTTTACAATAGCCAATGCAATTTTCTGGTAAGGTCAGGGTACCTGTCCCAAGGACAGAATAGTCTTTTATTTCTTCACCACATTTGACTGTAAGCTTGTTACTCTTAGACTGTACAAAAATCCATTTATTATTATTCAGTTTTTGCCAAATGTCGATAAGGCCATACAATATTCTAGAGGTACATTCTTTGGGTAGGGAAAGGTTGACTTAAGTAAGAAGCCGCGTCGCACAGGATGGGTTTGTTACGCTAGAGAATAAAGAGTCCAATGGACAAATAGAGATGTTGCTGCTTATCACAGAGCACTGCCTTAGGTCATCTAGTTTGGTATAGTGTAGTCGGTCATCAGTTAGGGCGATATAGGGTTTAGTGACAGTGATTAAAACGAAACCTGTGGGGTTTGTTTCTGTACAGCGGAGTTGGAAGTGATAAGGTTTTATAAACAGTGTATTTAATAGGGGAAATAAGTGGTATCTGAATAACAAATATAATTTTGTTGTTATAGTAATAGGAGACTAGTTTAGATACATCTATAATGGTATGGATGTTTTCTATGTTTAAAGGTACAGGGAAATCCAATTTATTGTTAATAGAAGTACTACGTTTTGACAGCTCGTTAAAGAGACGAGTAGGGCTGATTACTGCGGGATGTAGGATGTTGGCCTTAGCAAATAAAATAGAATTAATTATAGAATCTAGGAAATTAGAAATAGTAAGGAGCGATCCTTCAATAATACTAATAAAATTATTTAACCTAGTTATATGTATAAGTATCATTGCTTTTAGTCGTTTGTGAAATCACGTCATTTAGTTTATTAATTTGAGAATTCAACTTTAGTTCGTTTTGGTGAAGTTTAGTTATGGTGGAGTTAAATGTGTTAATAGAAGATTTAATAACGTGTGTGTTGTCTTTCATGAGAAGAATTAATTCGGATTCGGATTTCTGATACGAATTAATAGCTGCCTCATATTTCCTAGCGTCTTCAGCGTCGAGTGTACCAAAGAAAAATTTAAGGATTTCTCCGCCAAATTCTAGGGCTCTCTTGAATTTAGTTGGGACATCGTTTGAGATTAGATGAGATAAGGACTCAGCTTTCATATAGTTTGCTTCCAACAAAACTTCTAGTGAATTAAAAATGTCTTTGCAATTATTGTAATCCTCGTGTTGAATTCTTGAACAGAGTAAAGAAGTTTTCACGATGAGCTTATCGATTTTATTTAAATGTGGCTCAATGGAATTTATTTCCATGTGAGTGACTACTTTCCAAAAATCATTGTAGAAATATATATTAGTAACGGGGTCGAAATATAACCCAGGGCTGTGCACAATAGGAATTATTTTGGGTTCGGATGAAACTCGATGACATAGTAATCTGAAATGAAATATGAAACGGTTTAGGGATGTGCGGGTTTAATTGAGTTAGTATGGTGTTTTATGTATTTACGACCTATAGAGAGGGTGACGTTATGTTTGCCATTCACTTTTACTATTTTATAAGGGCCCTTCCATATTGGAGATAAGGCTTTCCTCAGTCTATGATGGTGCTTAAGGTACACCATATCACCAGTTTTGTAGTGAGTAGTGTTAGTAGAGGTGTCGTAATTCCGCTTAGATGCTTCCTTGCTTTGCCTTATGTATTCAAGGGCTTTCTCTCTACTGACTTTCATTCTGTATTGAAGAGCTCGGACATATTTGTGGTAAGTAAGAGTATTGTTAGTGTCATATAGCGAGTTAGGTAACGTAGGCTTATGACCATAAAGGAGTTCTAATGGAGTGAACTGTGTTGTAGTATGGGGAGTTGTATTGTAAGCGAGAACAGCTGTTGACAAGTAACAATGCCAGTCGTTTTGATTTTCGTTAACGAAAGATTTGAGGTACTCTTTAAGAGTGGCATGGCTACGTTCTAGGCCTCCGTTTGTTTGCGGATGATACAGTGTGGAAAACAGGGCTTTGATTTTAAAGATTTCCGTAATTTGTTTGAAAAGCTCAGAAGTAAAGCAAGTGCCTAGGTCCGTATGTATCATTTTAGGGACGCCAAATAATGACATAAAATGAACGAGATTTCGAGCAACTTCATCGCTTGCAGATGATATCATTGGGTAGACACAAGAGAATTTGGTCAAATCATCTTGGAGAGTTAGTATGAATCTGAATTTTTGAAAGCCTGCTTCAGGTAAAGTGCCTACGATATCGAGGGCGAGCCTTTCAAAAGGCTTAGTACTAGTGGAAGTTATTTCCATGGGAGCCTTGTTACAGGCGCGCAATGGTTTGTTTACTTGACAAAGTTTGCAACTTTTAACATAGCTTTCTATGTCTGCGCGCATACTTTTCCAATAGTAGGATCCTTTGATTCGATTGTACATTCTGTTGATTTCAGGATGTCCCGCTACGGGAGAGTCGTGATTGTCTTTAAGTATTTGAGGTACTTCCGCGGGAGTTGGGTAAATTATTTGGTTTTTGTAAATGTGAATTTTGAGGTTAGTATTATGAAATAAAAGTGCAATCATATTATATACCGTAGTGTAGGATAGTTTAGAGAAAGGTTCTGTAAAGTCTGATATAGCTAAGTCTGTAGTGTTAGGATTTTCATTTATAATCTCGTCTCTTAGTTTCATTAGAACGTCATAAATTAAGCGGAATGTTGTTTCGTCATAATGATGTACACACATCAAAAAAAGTTTGCGATCACTTGGAAAAGTGCTAATATTTTTTATTGTAGAAGAATAAAACTTAATCACTTTTTATCTTTTGATTCCTTATTTAAAAATATGAAATTTAAATATAAAATAATTTCGTAATTAAAATGTTTTTTCATTTAAAAAGACAATCAACCCTTGCTTGCTTTCATTCAGAAATCTGACATAGTCACAACTTATCAATATTTTCAATTTATTAAAAAAAATTAAGTTGGTAACGATGCCGAGAGGATTAACTGCAGTTTTACGAGCCAGAAATCTAACTTTAAGTGGAGAAGGCTATTCCACGAGGGAAATATCACGCAGAGTTCATGTATCCCAATCCTGCGTGGTGACCACGTTGGAGAGGTATCAGGGCATGGAAGATTTAGCTGATCGACCTCGCAGTGGTCGCCCAACTGTTCTTACTGCAATTCAGAAGCGATATATCAGATTACTGGCTGCCCGTGACCCAACAATGAACGCTACTAAAATGAAAGCAGAGCTGCGAGCTGCCACCGGCCGCGAAGTTAGCACCCAAACGATTAGAAATTGCTTACACCAAGCTGGATTACGAGCAAGGAGATCCTGGCGAGCACCTCTGAACTCACAGCAACGGAAGCGGCGCAGATTGCAATGGGCTAGGCTCCGTCAAAATGAAGAAATTGAGGACGTAAGCATCTGGCAGAACTGCCTCTTCGTTGACGAAACGCGGATCAGTACACATCCAGATAACCGACGTGTCCGTGTCTGGAGAAGACCTGGCGACTCTGAAAGGCAGAGAACTGCCACTGGAACCGTTCAGCAGGGCGGGAAATCAGTGTCCTTTTGGGCCGGGATAATGATTGGGGCTAGGACGCCCTTAATCCCGTATCAAGGCACCATGACCGGAGCCATGTACAAAACGATTGCAATCGATGGATACGTCAGACCATTCCGCATCAACCACGGGCGCCAATTCATAATGGTAGATGATAATGCGCCCGCACATCGAAACGGACGTGTTGATGCTGCTCTCCAGCAATACGACATCACCAGGTTAGACTGGCCTGCCGGCTCGCCTGACTTAAACCCGATCGAGCATGCGTGGGATGCTCTTAAGCGAGCTGTTTGGAACCGTCAGCCACCTCCGCGAACAGTGTCAGAAATCAGGGCAGCTGCTATTGAAGAGTGGGACAGGTTACCACAAGAAATGCTAGATAACTTAATTATTAGCATGCCCAGAAGGGTTTCCGCATGTGTGCGAGCCAGGGGAGGAGTCATTTTATACTAACTATTAATTTTTTCGTTTGTTTTTTCATTAATTCAAATTTTTCATTACATTACATTTAAGCCAAAATTGCATTTCCTAGCTTTTGTTAATAAAAAGTAAATAATTAATAATGATTCTTTTATTTACTTAGTGCATTTTCATTATAAAATCATAAAACGTAAACAGTTTCTTTAAATAATTTATATTTTAAAGAATACACCTGATTTTGCTACTGATCGTAAACTTTTTTTGATGTGTGTATTTTAGCAAAGAGGAAGTAGAAGGTTTTGTTATTGTTTTTAACCGTCTGCACAGTGCATTGTGACCGTTCGGCTTCTAGCAAGGTCGCGGTGTCAGGTAACTGCGATAACAGTTCCTCAACGTGAGGCATAGAATAATCAAAGTCTAAAGAGCCAGGACATGCAATTGCACTGAATTTAGAAAGGTGTAAAGCTTGAGAGTGTTCTGCTATGTGGGTGTTTGAGTCGGGTAGAGAATTTGTAAATTGCTTTTTAAAATATGTTTCGTAGGATAAGTTATTGAGGTCAGTAGTGTGTATAGCATTGATAGGGATGCGTGACAAAGCATCTGCATTAGAGTTGAGTTTTCCTTGTTTGTATACGATTTCATAGTCGTATTCTTCGAGCTTTAATCTCCAGCGAATGAGTCGACTTCCGGGATCTTTTACATTGAAAAGCCAAACTAAGGGCCGATGATCTGTTACGATTTTGAATTTGTTGCCATATAAATAAGGCCGAAATGTTTTGACCGCGAAAATGATTGCTAATAATTCCTTTTCGGTGGTGGAATAGTTACCTTTTTGACTATTCAAAGTTCTAGAGGCATAGGCGATCGGCTTATCTTGGCCAATAGGACCCTGGGATAGGACAGCGCCGACAGCATAATTGCTGGCATCGGTGGTAACTACAAAAGGCTGAGAAAAATCGGGGTATTGAAGTAGAGGAGCAGTGGTAAGTTTTTCTTTAAGGGTATGGAAGGCTTGGTCTTGTTCTAGGGACCAGTGGAAATTAGTATCCTTTTTCAAAAGTGATGTGAGTGGTTTTGTAATCTTTGAGAAGTTTTCTATGAAGCGGCGGTAGTTACCTACCAGGCCTAGAAAGGATTTTATTTTTTTTGGGTTTTTAGGAGTAGGAAAGTTGGATACGACCTTGAACTTGTCGGGGTTTGGAGCGACACCTTTGTCGGTGATGATGTGTCCGAGATATGTGACCTCCCGTCTGAGAAACTCACATTTATCTGGTTGCAACTTTAGATTAAATGTTCTGAATCTTTCAAATACTTTTTCAATATGTGAGGGTAGGTCAGGGCTGTAAATTATGCAATCGTCGATATATATATAACAGTGGAGACCTTGAAGGCCGGACAGGACAGTGTTCATTAATTTTTGAAATGTGCTTGGAGCAATCTTTAGGCCAAATGGCATTCTGTTGAACTCGTAGTGGCCGGACGACCCATTAGTGTTTACTACAGTGAAACCAGTCTTGGGTGCATCTTCCGATTTTAGACAGATTTGGTGGAAACCGGACACCAAATCGAGGGTTGAAAAATATTTCGAGTGACCTAGTTGGTCTAGGATGTCAGTGATCAAAGGGATGGGGTAGATTTCGGAAACAGTTGCGTCATTAAGACGTCGGTAGTCAATAACTATACGCCATTTCTTTTTGCCAGATGCATCTAGTTTCTTAGGAACGACCCACACTGGTGCGTTCCAAGGAGAGGTAGACGGTTTTATAATTTTTTGGTTCAACATTTTCTTAATTTGGCTGTCTACTTCGTTCTTCTGGCACTCCGGAAAACGATAAGCTTTAACATTAATAGGAGGGGAATTTCCAGTGTTAATGGAGTGCTCAATGGCTGATGTGTGTGAAAGTGGATCTCCTTCGAGATAAAATATATCGGAATATGTAGAACAGCAGTTTAAGAGAGACTTTTTCTCTTCTTGGTTTAAATGTGAGTGTCTTATTTGTTCAAGGACTTTCTCAATAGAAGGTGTGTGAGAATCACAAATTGAAATTTGTGATTCTCACCTCACCTTAATATGTTTTTATTCTAGTTAAGTCTATTAAAAACAATATATTACTATTATACTTACATACGATTGCAGCGAAAGATCTATTTACTTACTAGAACTGGCAAATTCCTAACTATACATACAACAAGATGTGCCTGTATATATTAGCAAGTCGGAGTGTTGTAAACACAAATTAGCCGACAAAGAAAGTGCACCGTACAATTTATCGTATGGGAAAAGCCCATCAAGTTTACACTGACTGGCATCTTCACATGTTAAACAACATGTTTTGATTGCTAGTTTGTGCAAGTGATAGGTAGTTCCAATTAAATTCATACCGAGCGTTTGCTTCCATTTAAAAAATAGTATTACCCAGTAAGTTCTTATTTTTTAAAAAAAATTGTATAGAAAAGCTTGACGCGTATTTCTTGCCACAAAGTTTCCTCTAAGATAGACATTGGTTCAGGCTTATGAAGCAAGAACCCGAGGAGAAGTTTAAAAAAAATCCTGGTTAGGTTGCGTAATCAGAGCTCTAAATGTAATTTCGCGCGAAAAGAAGATGATTTCATGGATCAAATAGTTGAGAAGTGTAGTTCGTCGAACCTCAGATAGATAATTTTGACGCCAGGAGATACAGTTGCAATAGACAAAATAATTGTGGAAGCAAACTCGGTTGAGACTGTCGAAAGACAATTAAAAGGATTTCAAGGAAGGAAAAGCCTTGATGGGAACAAAATTGGAACTAGACCGAAAAAAGACAGTATACGGTGTACTAGATGCGAAAGTTCTTATCACGACAGTGACTATGAAAGATGCCCTGCAAAATATAAAATTTGTACGAAATGCGGGTTTAAAGGCCATTGCTGAAATCAATGGCAGACTAAGCAAAAAAAAAACAACAAAAAAAGGGATACTTAACAAAAAATAAAAAAATAAAGGCAAATCTTAACTCTAATAAATCCAAGGATGTAAAAATAATGAAACCAAATGATCAACCTAAAGAAACTAAACAATCAAGTAATAAAAAAAAAGAAGAACCAAATACACCATCCACACCTAAAGTAAACTATGTTGTCAAGGTGGACATGCTCATTGATTCTCTGGTACCAAAACCAACATAATCGACGATAAAACTTGGGAATATTTAAAGTCAATCGGTGTTGTTGCATCAAATCAACAAAAGGGTTTGGACCCAGTTCCGCTGAATTTTACGTCATAAAAATGGCACTCGGTGGGCAAAGAAACGGCTATGAAGCTCAATATGCTCAAATTAGGGGTGAGTATAAATTCTATAGACACACACATACATACATGCTCACGTCTAGAATCTCTAACAGGGTAGGCAGAGCTTCACTGGTTCTAGCACCACTAGACGCCACGTTTGACACCTACTATTAGCAAAAAGTTAATCTTCATAATTTTATATCCACATCATAAGTATTCCGTACACCGACAGCAAATAATTGTATTATTGAGGCTGCGATCCTGGTGTTCTGGGGGGCTTTAACCAGCTGTGATCGTACACTTTCTATGCTATCTATAACTAATCTTCTCCTATGACTAATAGCAGGCCGATTACGATAGTGACAGCACCGCGATAACTCCGCGGTCCTAAGTCAAAATGTCAACATTGACAACGCATAAGACGAGCAATCGTTTGCGCGAGGACCCTCGCGCAATCAAAGTGAAGTTTCAGCGTGAGCCGAGCGCGAGTTCGTTGTTATCATGCTAGAGCTGCTCGTCGATGTAAATAAAATAGGTGTATAAAATATGTCATATATCAAAACCGCTAGTGGTTATATTCTCTTTGCACATAAACAGAGAAAAAATAAGAAAAATCATGAACATTTTGTGTGTTCTTCTACATACTCAAAGGTTCTTCCTTAAAGCACTGGATATCGATTTGATACGTAGTACTTTGTTTGTGTAGAAAAAAATCCGCTGAAGTAAACATTCGCCATAAAATAAAACATAAATTGCGGCGTATTTAAGCATTTTGGTGGTTATTCAACTGGTAACATAAGCTAAATTTATATTTTTTTTATCTAGTAAATCAATCATAACAATTTTTTAACTACATGTAAAGCATTAATTCATTCTTGCTGGTTGACGCAAGGACCCAGGTTGAGTTTTCTTTACCGATATTACTGCCGTTCTTTCGTGTTAAAAATGTCACTGAATTGACAAATACCCTGTGTCCGAGTTCTCGCTAGAAAATGCGAGTTTGGACTATGTCCTACAATTTTTCACCATACTTATTTAGTTAAACATACTAGCGAATAGCCAAGTTGATTAAAGAACCAGTTTCGTAACTGGAAGGTTGCAGGTTCGAATCTATGTTCGGTTCTGTACCACAAAATTCATCTCTTCATATTTATTTACGGGTTTCTCATTAATTGTCGCTTGCTTAAGCGTGAAGGAAAACATCATGATGATTTCTATCGTGGAACTAAAATCGTTATACCGGTCGAGCTACGTAAACAGTTGCTAGCATCGGCTCATGAAGGTGGCATCGTTGCCATGAAGGGCAGATTGCGGACTAAGGTGTGGTAGCGTAAAATAGATAAGAACACGGTAGAAAGTTGCAAGAGCTGCACCTTAGCCAACTCAAACTCAATAATCTTTATTTTATGGAACATTCAATATGTTACTTAAAATAAGTCAAAATAAAATTAAATACATACAAACATACATTGAAGGATTTGAATACATACATTCACATTCGTTTTTTTTGACCCTACTGCCTCTACGCCTATTCGCAAAGGTGCATTCTTCCCCAGAGAAGAAAAGGCAGGAAACTCTTGAGGGTTGCTCTTTTTAATAGCATTACAAGTTTTCTTATTTTATTTGTTTGTCTGTTAAATAATCAGAAATTCTGTAATAGCTTTTTTTTGAAAAGTTTTGTTTAATTACTGTCTTGAATTTGTCCAAAAGTAAATTTTAAATACACATAGAAATCTTATTATGGAAACATATACATCGACCAATAAAAGAATTCGTGACCTTATGGTGACGACTGTCTAGTACATCCAGTTTATGCTTAGTCCTAGTATTTACATTTTCTTATGACATTTTATTAATGGGAAATTATCTTGGAAAATGTATAATTCAATAATCTTAATTTCATGACATTGTGCAATGTGTGTAAGTGCAATTGTAAAGGTTTAGATAGATAAATAATTAATGTCACTGTTATAATGAATAAGTAACCAAAATGACATTTGCATGCTAATTGTTCATTAGCAAAACATGTTTGTACTGACATTTCTTTTTATCTTTTTATAATAAAATAATGATTTGATTTGATCCTCAAGGCTAGGCATTCCAATAAGTTTGACTTCAGACAATAGACAGCAATTAATTAACTGCTCAGAGTTTAGCATTCAACCTTATAATTCCATACTGGCCGCAGCAGGACGGTGACGTCGAGCGGCAAACCCGAGACATCATAAAACGGTTAAAAATCAGCCAATGCCAGAAGTCTGATTGGAAGGAGCATCTCTTAAGCATCTTCATGATGTACAATAGCACGCCGCATAGCACGACGGGAAAGACCCCTTCTGAATTGTTTTTTTAACAGACAGTTTAGAGACAAAATTCCCTTTGAAAACCAACAAATCAATTTAGAAGTACACGATAGAGACAAAATGATGAAAGAAAAGGGGAAGAATAAGGAAGATAGGAAAAGAAGAGCGAAGAATAGCGACATTGAAGTAAGCGAGAAGGTTTACAAAAAAAAATATGATTAATGATAAAATGGAGGAGACGTAAATATAAGGAATAACTAAATTCGACAAGAGTTAAGAATAAAAATAATACATTTAAAAAAAGGTTGAAGGACAGTGGAAGATTCAAAACGAGAAAGAGATTGGAAATGACAGTAGTTCAGTATTGTAAACAGACGAAATTTTATTGTGTTGAAACTGTTGGAATGTACTGATTGACTGATTCGTTGTATTGTATAGTCGTTAGAATGTAAGTTATTTTCAGTTTCTTGATTGTTTTTGATCTGTAATAATTTGTAAAATTCGTCTAGCCAGAAAATGTATTTATTTCTAATAGACTTAGTTCGAATAGTTTATTTAAAATAATTGAAAAGGAGAGATGTGGTATAGAGATATATAATAAATATAGTGGCTGTGAACCGCCCGCTCGCCCCGCACTTACCGTCAATTGCTCGCGGCGAGCGGGCGTGTCGCAGGCGCATTGCAAGTACTTGGTGTTTTATTTAAATACATATTTGACCTACATATATACTGTCCCAGTAGCGAGAGACAGCATAATAGATTAAAGTGTAACAATGGTATAGAAAATATAATGGTATAGAAAACGACTGCTACGTAAGTATAGATAAGAGTCTGAGTCGCGCTCTGATCTATACTTAAGTAGCAGTCGTTTTTGTCATTTTGATACTGAGAGAGATAGACAATCAACATTTACTCTACACTTGAGTTTCCTTTAGTGGTGCCTCTAAAACTTCTTTAAAAAGTTTTATGTTGTCTTAACAATCTCACAAAAAGTGATTAATATTTTATTTTGCGTTTCTGTGAAAAAGGTAAAGATTTTGTACTTATAAAAAATCAATTTTGTTAAAATAAAAATATGTGGAGTAAAAAATTTACGAAAATTGTATGTTGAAAGACCTATTACTTAGGTAAGTACAATAAATGGCACACGAATTCCTAAGTGCTAATTACGGACTTATTTTTGATTTTCAGTGGAATAGAAGTTTCTAAAACAGGTCACCTATGTCAGTATCTAAGGCAACCCCCGTGCATTTGGGATTTCAGCTAACACGCGGCTTTTATTGTGCTTTGCGTTAATTGTGTAAAAATGATTCAATAAAACTTTAAATTTAAGATAAAAATGACTAAGCTTTTCCCTTCAATGGACATTTGTAGAAATAAACAAATGTGTCAGTGCTTGATCCAAACTAAGAAACTTATTAGAATAATAATATTATAATATTTATCCTTGGTTTATATACGCAATACTACGCTTGATGTAAACTCAAATCAAAAATCAATAAATAGCCCTTATTTTATGTCAGAACATCAAAGCCGTAGATCAAACCTATATAGACCATATTCATAGTGGTTGTAATAAAACAAATGTAAATTGTCAGTTTCTATTGAGTTTCCCGCCTTTAAAAATAAGAAATGCATTGAAAACACCGGCTGTACGGCCATAGATTCATTTGCTTAAAAATAAAAATAAGCCGTTTTATTGTTTTCAAAAAGTGATATCCTGATATCAAAAAGTGATAAATATCATTAAGTTTTTCCGACAGGGCCGAATTAAGATTTGAAGACTAATACTTAGTCAATTTCGTTCCTATTAACACTGTCTTAAGTATTTAGTTTTGGTTCGTCAAAAAAGTGCAGAATAGCCGAATTATTAATGGGGAAGCTGATAAAAGTTTCGATATTTTAGATATTATACGCCTATAATCCTCGTTGGGGTAACATAAGTCACATAACTTTGCATGTCATGAAAATTTCAAAATAGGCATATTGTATATGAGTATTTATTACGTTGTCTAAATTTTGCAATGTACGGATGGCCCCAACTCAGGTTACCACACGCGTGCAATCTGTGCTGTTGTGATAAGAGCGGTTTTGCAATGAAAATGGAGTAACCTGATGCGCTGGCCTCTTTACCAACAATGCAATGTACTTGTATTTGGTTAGCAACTGGCACATTCCAAAGTTTTTGTTCAGTGCCAGTTCAGCACAGAAGTTTTTGTTTTATTTTTGGATATTTATGGGTCAGTTACAATAATTTTAATTTATTCCGACTCACTTATATTCGACGATAGCTCTTAAAAATAACATGTATCTAATTATAGAGCAGCACCCTCAGATTTTTTTTATAAAGTACTTTTTTAAAGGTGAATTTATGAAGTTTGAAAAAGGTTATTATTACCTACAAAGAAAACTCAATATGTAACATCATAAAATCAATTAATTAGCAATTCACACTGTAACTTTCTGCACTAAAGCTTTCTTCGTATGGTTTGTTTGTCCAAACCGGAAATCGAACCCAGAAACCGTCGATTCACAGGCTGTGTAACTCTACCACTCAACTAAACTTCACGACAAAAAATTAAGAAAGGATTTATAACACAAAATATCTCATAAATCTCAATCCGGTCCTTTTATCAAATGCTACGTACTGCAGTGCGATTCTCTAAGCGCAAACATCGTTAAAGCCTTGATCGCAGCGGCTGTTACAGCGGTGAATACACGTTTCGTATTCTACTTCTTAACATTTTCAACGCTGCTGACACTAGCGCCGCAAGGCTGCAGACGGCGTGATATGGAATCACTTATTTGACATTTCTTATAGAAAATCGGTATTCTCTACGCAAAACAGCCTCCACTTCAGCCACAGCCTCAGCGTACGCCTACGATTTTTAATTTCAAACTCAAAAGCTTCTATTTCGTGTCTGTTGGCAAGGCTTTTTAATTTATTTTAGTGGAGTTCGAAGTGCTAATATCGGATTAAATTATAAATATGTAAGTACACGCCTTTTTATTTATATTGTGAACCTAAAACTTGATATTATACTTATAAAGTTATGGCCTATAAACAGAGGTTATGTCAATATTTTTAATTGATAAATGTGTTAAATTTAAAACTTATTATATTTCAGATCAATGATTGTGACCTTAATATATTACATGGAGATGCTTCAGTGAGACCACACACGACAGTTTTGTTTTTAATAACACGGCCATAAAACATCACCTAGAACAACTAAACAGCACGGGAGAGAGCATGTTTGTTAGGTTTGGAAAATGTTTAACAATCTCGAGCCTAGTTCACCAGAGGATTACTACAATTCACTGCACGCCACAACAATAAAGTGTCGAAAGGACAATTGGAATTTTGAAGGGCAGTGCAGATGCCTTCCACAAAGATCTGCAATATGACCCAGATATGCTGTCTAAAATAGCCATTGCTTACTGTGTGTTGCGTAATAATATTATATGTAATCGTGCTGGATTACCAATCTTGGAATTACCCAATAACTTACAAGAAAAAGAAAATCGCATCCATCACATATTGGAACAAACCCATCATCATGTGGAGTCAGCTGCAGTCCAAAGTGCCTTAGAACATGGATGGAATTGTCGCCAAAAACTTATATTTATGTACTTAAATTCATAATATGGCTAGCAAGACGGTAGACAACGAATTATCCAATAATAATCTTATAGGTTTTATAAAATAATGTTAATTACCTATCAGTTTTTATTTTTAAAGAGTTATGAATTTTCTTCTTTACTTAGTTAAGTATTTTTGTCGTTTCTCTAATTTATATTAATATTTTACTTTATTTCAGATAATCTTACATATATTTTATTCTTTGTTTGTTTTTTTTTGTACTAGTTAAAAATGAGTGTTTAGTTAAAAAAATGCTGGAGTAGCATATTAAATTTTTTGGGTCAAGGAATATAAAAAAAGAACATCAAACTAAATTGCTTTTATTTTTTGCCTTCTAAAATTCAGTACTTAATTACAATTATTTTCTCTTAATTAAATTATATTTATTTATTTTAGGACACATACCTACCTGCAGTCGTAATATTGCCAACATAATATTTTAAGAAATATAGATATTAAAAGACCTGGAGGTTCATAGTTTAACAGAAAAAAATATAGTATAAATTCCACAAAATCGAGCAGTCTCAAAGAAAATAGGTAGTAACAAACCTTAGTTCCTGAGAAATGGTAATACAATAACCTTGATTTTACGCATTTTTTAAGAGTACTAATTGAAAATTGGAATCAATGTCACTTAATATTTTATTATTTAGGGACTTGTTTGAAAAAAGTGTGCAATATATAATTTTTACGAGCAAATTATTAATAATTATAATGATCATGCTAATGTAGGCCCATACGAGGAGAACTTTGCACTTTGTGTGACATGGATAAACACAAACAAGACCCAGGACATTAAGCTAAACTCATCATTAGTATTGAACCTGGAACCACTGTACTAATAAACAGGTCAACGTCGTACAGCAGATTGGTGAATGGCTTCAACTATCTGTTGTGCGACGTTGCCTACTGTGTTTGTGAAGTTCTCTAGCGCTTCCGCCATCATGCGGTAGCCCTGCGCATACGTTTCTTGCGACCGAGCAATGGCAAGATCCGCATGGGCACGGCGGCGCTCTTCAATAGCGATAAATCGTTTTGTTAAGCTCGCTATTTCGGAGCGGCCGGCGTTGCAATGGCGGAGACCGTCGCAGCAGACATCGCCGGGCCACAGACATTCCTCCCTGGGTACGCGCGCCTCGAAATACGCGGCGTCGCTGCGGGGACCCAGCACTTGCTCTGTGACGGCAGTGAGCGGCGCCCGCGCTGGGTCTCTATCTTCACTAATATGGGGCGCCGCGCACTTCCACCGCCCCTTGCTCCGTCGGTGCGAGCATTAATACTAATATTATAAAGAGGAAAGTTTGTATTTTTGTATTTACGAATAGGCTCCGAAACTACTGGACCGATTTCAAAAAAACAAAAAAGACACGATGACGACCACTAACATATTAATGCATTAGTAAAGCCATTAATATAATTATTAACCATTAAATAATTTTATTTAGTTATATCTTTTATGTCGTTAGTAAAGAATTTTACATGTAGGTAGGTACATAACTACTAGGAATGGATTAATAGAAAGGTGCCTATCACCAGCAGCAAAGGTTAGGCCACCAGCGATAATTATAATTCGTTGTTCTAGCTCTGTGAGCTCCACTACCTCAGCATCGACCCCACCACCTGTCCTTTGCCATGTTGGCCTTCCTTTTAACTGTAGCCTTTTTATCTTTCGAATACTACACACAACAAAAAAAAGAACTTACTTCATTGAACTAGATACAAACGTTTTAACACAAAATTCAAAGTTATATACTTAAATATGTGCAATGTGCATTATATACCTTTGCCCACTGCTTCCAATCTATAACATACCCGTTGCCATCACTATTCAATACTAGAGCGACTTATTCCTATCCATTTCGCATCCGGGTCGTAGCATTGGCTGTACGGGCATGCCCAGTGGCAAGATAATTATGATCTCGTCTCTATCAGCTCAATCAATTTTTCTAATTGAGCTTTTGAGCTGTGGATGGTCCTGCATTACGAGCCACTGAAAATAAAGTTGATATTTATAAATTAGTACCACCCAAAAATCTATTAAGTAATTGACTTGATAAATTGAATATACACACTGACTTTATTGACGAAAACATAAATAATTAGTAGGTAATATTACTTCTTATTAGATTCAAAATACACTTCGCAAGGTATTCACTATGTGATAGTCACAAAAGGGTATAGACGTAAAATGATGATGGAAGATTGTAGAATGCGTAAAAATTCCTAGTGGCTGGCGTGGGTTGAACCACAATCCCATACTTAAGCATTCTTGAAACGGAGACATTTTTTTCATTATTATTAAGTATTTGTTTACCAACAGCCGCGAAACTTCGACCGCAAGCGCAAACACAATTAGGTTAGGTTTTTTTTAAACTGTATCGTTGTGCCATTATTTAAAAGTAGTAAATTATTGATATTATACATTCAAGCAATTACTACATATCTCTTAATAGAAAATGTGTACTTAATGTATTTTTTAATACGAGGAAATAGCCAAAATCTACTAGTTGAGAAATTATAGTTGTAAAAATAAGATTCGTCACCGCTCTAGCACAGCCTTGCCAACAGCCGTGAGTTCCCGCAGCCGAGAGACGATGTTACGGCTGCGACAGCCGTGATCACAGCGATGAGCGCAGCTTTAAAGTGTTGCTTAGAGAATTGTATTGCTGCTTAGTCGGTGCGAAGGCGGCCTATCAAGCTTATTTGGCTTGGCATCGACTTCAGACAGATTTTGTCTTTTTTCAGTTTTTGAAGTCGGTTAATTTTTTTTTTCTAAATAGTTTAATTTAAAAATAAAATAAATAGGGATATTGCTTAATTTTTCATACAAAAAAGTTGTGTTTGAGAAGTTATAAAAGCATACTCGATACACAAATGGAGAGATATAACTTTAAGATGAGCAAGTTTTAAACCTGAATTTTCAATTCCTGTCAATGAGTTTTGTTTTAATTGAATTCTTTTAAAACGTGACGTAAACGAATGATTACACTGTTGGCCGCTGATGGCCTTTATAGCTTCACCGAGCAAGTGGCGAGCGCAGATGGCTCTCAGCCCAAAATTTTAAGTAACAGGCCTAAGGGTGCCCCCTGTGGGGCTCGAACCTCGGCTTAGGGCGTTACTGCGAGGAAAACGTCGGACTTACGTTTGTGGAGAGAAGCGGCCGGGTACGTACCGGTACCGCGAATCGGGACGGAGGTGATGGGATATACGCGACGAAGGTCCTCGCCGGCGAGAACGAAATCTCGGTCTGTGTGGTGTACGGGACTCTGCGCGTTGATGGTCGGCCTGAATTGCAAGGGTGATGGGATCGTCCGTGTCGTTGAGGACGTTCCTCGGACGGCGTTTGCCGGGGTTGTTGAGGACGGGGTCCCCAAGAAAACTGCAACCTTTTTTGGAACCTGACATTGGCCTAATCAACAAAGGAGAGCCATAGACAAGAAATTGAATTGAGGACGGGGTCATAAGTGGCCGCAGCCACCACTAGGGGATTGGGGTGGTGCGGGGCAGAATCAAAGAAGCGGGTGGAGCATTGCTTAAGGTACTGCGAGATGGTCGGCAGTCCTAAGTCTGTATGCAAGTTCTCATTGCGCCCAAACCACGGGGAACCCGTAGTTTTGCGCATGAACTTATTCTGGATTATTTGAAGGGTATGGATATGACGAGGTGCCCCGGAGTCTTGTTTGGCAAGAGGTCGAGGGAAGACGTCCCTGCACGTGCTCTCCTGATATCTCAAAATATGTTGACGAAGTTTACGACACCCGCGCCCGCGCCTTTGTCCCCAAGTTCGGTCGGCTATTGTTATATTGTGTACCGTTTTCATCTTTGTACTGTGACTTAAGCGATAGATCTTAATTTTATCTAGCTTCTAATAACTTGTGGCTCACTAAACTATATCGCGACTAGTGCCTTTTGTACCCCATATAATAAAAGTGCATTCCGGTTCAACTCGGTAATACCTACGTCGCACATCGCGTGCGTCATCCACACATCCAGTGCAGTTTACAGTGGAACTTATTAACGACGATCAAGACGGAAACTTGAGCTAAGAACAGTGCGTTACACGTGCAATATCTTGAGGAACGTTGAGAACCTGGTGAGCTCGTTCTATTGTAAAACATTTCTATCCTTTTGCAAATAATCTGTTCCAGCCGCCTTTTGCACATAATTTTTATTCCAGCCTCAACTCACAAGGCCCCGATCTAGCCGCCACAGCACGCAGACATGATTATTATTGCAACTTGTAAGAACCGCAGCATACCATTAAGTGTTCCTGACCAGCGCAACATATTCTTAAAGTGTTCTACCTAAACAATCCTCTAGCTTAACAATCCGGACAGTAGTTACCTCTTAGCGTATTCGATCTACCACCTTACCCCAACATTAAAATCTAGGGTAAGAAAGTACGTAGCAAGTGGTTCATTCAATTAACACCTAAATAAAGGACCTCACCCTAGAATTTAAGAAGGCATTTTGAACACACTTTAATTAGCAGTATCACTTGTGTTGGAGCGCGACACCTAATTTAATTGAATATACCTACTTCTTTAAGACGCTAGATTGGAATGGACTGGGCATCAATGTCAACGGCAAATTTCTATCGCACCTTCGCTTCGCAGACGACATAATAATATTGGCAGAAACACCACAAGTCCTGCAAGAAATGCTGCACAGCCTTAACGCTGCCTCAAGACGTGTCGGCCTTGGAATAAACTTGGACAAGACCAAGGTCATGTTCAATGATCATGTCGTTCCCAGGCCAATCTCTGTTGACGGTGTTACGCTCGATGTTGTTCAGGAATACATATACCTCGGGCAAGCGTTGCAGTTAGGTAGAGACAACTTCGAGCGGGAAATCACCAGAAGAGTGCAGCTTGGCTGGGCAGCATTTGGGAAGCTGCGTCATATCTTTTCGTCGCCACTTCCGCAGTGTCTAAAGACCAAGGTCTTTAATCAATGCGTCCTACCAGTCATGACCTACGGAGCCGAAACATGGAACATGACAGTGAGGTTGGCCCACCGATTGCACGTTGCTCAGCGAGCAATGGAACGCTCCATGCTCGGGATCTCGCTAAGGGATAGAATCCGAAATGAGGTCATCCGACAGAAAACCGGAGTGATGGATATTATCCAAAAGTGTAGCAAGCTGAAGTGGCAGTGGGCTGGCCATTTCTGTCGCAGAACCGACGAGCGTTGGAGTAGACAGGTTCTCGAATGGAGACCACGTCTTGGCAAACGTAGTGTAGGACGCCCCCCAGCCAGATGGTCAGATGACCTAAAGAAGATAGCGGGTAGTGGCTAGATGAAAACAGCGGAGGATCGTGCAAAGTGGCGCACCTTGGGGGAGGCCTATGTTCAGCAGTGGACTGTAATAGGCTGATATGATGATACCTACTTAACAAAAAATCGCCAAACCCAGGAATCCATTATAGGTATTGTGTACTGCAAAGACATTACTACAATAGGTCACCCAACACCCTAATAATAATAACATATTATTCTCATAGTAAATTTATCATATCTTACTAATATGCCAACCGAATCACTAATCACTTAGCCAGTCGTAAAACACATCGTGTAAGAATCTCTCAACTTGGGAAAGATACCGAATCTTATTTCATTAAGTGCACTTTTTTATTTAACGACTTAAAACAAGCAAATTTTCGAAAAGCCATAAGTTTGCCTAAGTTTTACAACCTTATGGTCAAGATTGAGGTCAAGAGTTAACCCATCTTATAATAAAAAAAAAAACAATAGGGTATAGAGAAAAGGCATTTTCGAACCCAAACACGTGCAAAACGTCTAATAAAACAATAATACTATATCGGAGCCTGGGAAACGAAAGCTCATAAAGTTATATCCTGCTGTCTTTCATCTTGTTGCGCACGACAATTGTGTAATTCTTAAAAATACTAAACAAAAGATTCCACAGTCATTCGGTCAACATCTGGCTGACAGCAACATCCCGAAAGCTACGGCAAGCCAGAACAATACAACTTTTTTCTGCGATGCATCGGAAATGTCGGCAACTGCTTATACAGATCCATACGTAAGCAAATAAATCTTACGTGTTACCCAACATTTGACTACGCTGTGATTAGGAAGGATCTAGCAACCTACGAGTCTGGAAACCGGCATGACCCACAAATAGAACTTGCATTACTTAACCTCACGGACAGAACGCTTAGGCATAAGCATGGAACAAAATATTAATCAACAACTCCAGGTTGGATTCTGGGGAGGAGAAGATAAATATATATATATAGCAGCCTCTGAATATTATAGTCTATGTTTATAACGAAAGTCTATTCGAGCCGCTCATTTAAAGCACCGTGATGCACGAGTACCCGGAAACATCTTTTGCACTTCGGAAACAACCGCTAAAGTAGCTTGATACCTACCGATCAAAGAGCTTTATCCAACTACGGGGATGAAAATGTTTATGATAGATATAGTCCTGCAACAAACTCACACATCTTAATAGAAAAAGATGGAAAGCTCTTTTTGCAATCCAACGAAACATTGACTTCAATACCCGCCACGTTTGACAATAAATGCTACGTTTTGCGTGTCGTGTCACGTTTAAGTTGTTGATAATTGCACTGGCCAGCCTCTAATTAGGTCATCACCGCAAACACAACACAATGTACCTACCCCTGTAAAAAATTTAAAAACCGGCACATGGAATGTAGGAGGAGGCTGTTCTAAGCTCTAAGACAGACAATACACCCCTAAAAGAACCGGAGAACACTTATACTACAAGCATATCAACTTGAACGGTAACTTCATTTTAAGTTTTATTGAGCAACACGATTTAAAACTTAGTAACACTTGGGGTACACCATCTTGCCGAACTACGTGACTTTGTGGGAACAGAGGATCATAAATCGATCATATCTTAACTAATGCCAAAAAACCTTTGTACGTTGATTCGGGAAATTAATAAACACTGATTAAGTACAAGTTGGATGGGGAACGATCCGTCTATCTAGTGTTCTCGCATAACTCAAACACGCAAATCAGAGTAATAAAACAGCTCACCTACCACTTTAAATCAGAAATGTTACTATCGTAAATGTAACTATGAGCTTCTTCTCCAAAGGGAATTTGTATTAAACAAATTCCAAGGGCTTGTAACCCATAAGATGAAAATCTTACAAGAAGATCAACACAAACTAACTCCCAAGCAGACATGCCATATATTTCCAATTAGAATTTAAACTGGACGGATATCAACAACATTCTGAAAGAAACAGCTCATAACTATTAGAGAAGCTAACTCCGAGATCACGCGAAAGCAGGCTAGCATTAACTAAAATCAAGAAAGCTTTGTTTCTTCAATCAAGATACCCAGAAAATCCTTACCTATGGCAGAGAGTACTAGAAGCACATACTAATCTTAACAAAATAACAAAAGAAGAGGAAGCTAAGGAAATCTTTAAAGATTTATCAAAACAGCATAAATCAACGAGGATAAAAACAACTTACAAATACCTCAAGAAACACAAAAACAACACGGCTCGCACAAAAAGCAGGTGCTTTTTTCCATTGCCCGCTGGGTCGAAGACTAGACTTCCCGTATTTCAAAAATATTTGTGATTTACTTAATGAGCTCAATAAAAACGGAACAGTCCCTGGAACTGACCAAGTAGTTACAGAACAGTATAAAGTAACACCGCATGAGCTGTTAGTGCAAATCACAAAAGTAATGATGAATGCATGGGTATCATTATCAAACAATATACCCGAGGAATGGCGTCAAAATCCTATTGGAAAACAACTGCTTCGGACCGACAAAAATCAAACAAGAAGCTGAAGACATCTATAAAGTAGCAGAAGAACTCAGATCAGCACTATTGATACAAGATTAATAGTAAAAACGCATCTCAAGAGTGGCAGGAAATCAAGCATTGTACACCAATGGAGGATAAGATGTAGACGACGAAAACCAGACTGCTACTACTACTCTACAAACAAGAATGATTAACGAAAACAACCTACCCGTTAAAGGAAGCTGCACACAAAATAAAAACAAACAGTTGAGGAAGAGGACACACATCATTGCAGCTTCAATCCTACCTGCATATATTACACACCAAGTATAGTATCTATCCTCCCTACGTTGGCTCGATGCTAGTATTCTTGTCGACTCCCTCTCCTATCCACTCCACATCCTGCTGCAACAGCCACCTACAGTCACAGACCCTATCTTATGGTGCCCCGCCGACCACTGGCCGCTGCGGTATCTAGATCGCCTGTAGGAGATGATACGTATGCCAAATTACTCGATCCATTATGTTCATAAAACGTAGCATGAATGGAGGGGTTTGTGCATTCGTGCCACGACGTGCAAACCGGAATAGATGCTGTTGTTGAGCCTCTGCAGCAGAACTGCTGGGCGAGCGTGGCCATTTTGACGTTTGGCGGTTTACGGTATGGATATGACGAGGTGCCGCATGTACGAAGACAACGCCGGCATACGTCATGATAGGGCGTATACAAGCTGTGTAAATCCTCACCTTGTTTCTAAGGGACAATTTACTATGCTTGTTGAGGAGACAGTGAAGACGGCCGAGCGCGAACGCAGCTCTGCCCCGCACTGTTTTGATGTGAGGGTAGAAGATAGCGAACTTTCCTTTCCCTAGATATGGGTTGACCAAACATGGTGATGGGAATGGTTGGCATGGGTTGGTGCCTACAAAAGAGCACCGCAGCGCTCTTAGTAGGGTTTACCTCAATACGCCATTTCCTGAACCACTCACCGATAGTATCGGATGCGCACTGCAGGATTCGGACGATTGGGAAGAGGCTGCGAGACGAACAGTACACAGCTGTGTCGTCCGCGAATAGAGCCGTTCGAGGCAAATACTAGAACTTAGGAAAGTCGCTTGTGAAAAGGATATAGAAGAGAGGAGAGAGGACGGAGCCCTGTGGGACTCCGGTTCTGATAGGGTGGGAGGACGAGAGACACCCCTCGATGCGGTAACGAAAGCTTCGACGAGAAAGGAAGTCTTGTATGATGAGCACGAAACGGTCTGGCACTTCTGCTGAGTAGAGCTTGTATAACAAACCGTTGTGCCAGACCTTGTCGAAGGCTTTCGCCACATCAAGGAACAGTGTTCCCGTTTTGTGACGCCTATTGGCGCGTTCGAGCAAATGCTCGACGAGGCGATGCACTTGCTGAACGCATGAGTGTTTGGCTCGAAAACCAAACTGCTCGTTTGGGATGAGACTCTTGGACTCTGCAAAGTCTCTGAGTCGGATGTAAATGAGTCGCTCATATATCTTCCCCATTGTATTGAGGAGGCTTATAGGGCGATAGCTGGTAGGCTCAGACTTAGGTTTCCCGGGCTTGGGAATACCTATGACGATGGCTTCTTTTCAGGTCTGCGGAAAGATGCAAATACTCATGGCCGCGTTGAAAATAGCGGTAAGTAAGAGAATGAACCGGGCGGGGAATTGTTTAATCATTTTGTTCGTGATGCCGTCTGAGCCTGGGGCTTTACGGGGGTGAAGATTTTTGACAATACCCGCGACCTAATCAGGGGTCGCGGGGGCCAGAGGAGGATCGGACGGTGGTAGCGAGGTTCGGCGCTCGACCTCCTCGTTCACGTGGGCAAGGTGGACCGGGTCAACCGGGAAGGCGCTAGGGGAACATTGCGCCTCTAGACTGTCTGCCAGGCATTCAGATTTCTCCTCGTCTTCAAAGGCGGGAGAAAGGTTCGGACGGTTGAGACATAGCTAAGAAATACATATATGGAAGACCTACGACCTACATATGGAAGAAATACGTTGATCTCTATGGTATGAGTAAAATGTACTGAAAAACACCTAGCTTTGAATTTTTTCAGGGGTTTTTGTTGTTGGTTTTATATTTACTGGCTAAATTTAGAGATTTTATGTAGCCTAAATGTTGACCGGGGATATAAGGTACCACCATGCAAAATTTCATTTAAATCGGTCCAACAGTTACGAAGATCAGCGCGTGCAAACAGACAAACAGATAAATAGACAGACAAACAGAGAAACAATATAATAGATAGACTTCTTTATTAGTATTTTAATACATTACAATACATAAAGGAATAAACTATTATGATTATGATAGATGTTTAACTTAATAACTTGTTACAACTAAAAAATGCTACTGCGACAGCATGTTGAGGATGTCTTCTATGAATAGGTACCTAAAACAATAAAACCAAAATAAGTAAAAGTAATGCTTGTAATCAGTACTGGTCGGAGTTAATGTAGGATTGCGATAATTGAAGTAAAGCAGGGGAGGCCTGTTTAGCCGTGGGATCCAAGTAGCTAAAAATCACCACAAGTATTTACTTACTTCTATGTCATATCGGAGCGCTCTCCCAATTCCTTAGTCATCAGAAAAGTGTATGAGATACACTTGTCAGCACAGCATCACTTCGGTCAAACACACTGTACACGAATTTAACCACAGTTTTTGATGAAACTCTGTCTCCGTTTCGCTTGAACTCCAATATTTCTAGTCTAACTTGATAGATTGGACAAGTTTCTTTATTTTTTTCACCACGAACGTAAACTAAAGATGATTTTTCAAGACCAGACATAGGCCCGTATTCATGAAGCCGTCTCAGTCGTGAATCTAGCTTCAGTTGCACTGAGTGACATCTGCTTAGTGACATTCAGGTGACATTTTATAATGTCACTCAGCAGATGTCAGGTCTGATCTTTGTTTACATGAGTCCAGTGTTGTCAACTAGACTGATACAAAATATGCTAAAGTGCTACTTAAAAACTGACAAACATATGCTAGTTTTTTTTATTGAATTTTATACATATATTGGATAAACTGTTAAAATAAATAGGTAATTTAATTTAAATTTAAATCAACAGTAAAAATTACCGGAAACATATGATTCAGACTCTCAGATGAAGATAAAGATTATTCGGATTATATTATTTGAAAAATTGACTGTTTCTTTGAAAACTTGGAATCACCTATTCCAAGTTTTCTAACAAACAGTCCATCTTGATCTTAATAAACGTAACTGTAGACATAGAAGTAGAAGACTGAGGTTCGAATCACAGAACGCGACTCAGACTCTGAACTATACTTAAGTAGCAGTCGTCTTTGTCATGTTGATAGTGAGAGAAAGAGACAATCAATACTTAAGTATAGATCAAGAGTGGAGTCTCCTTCTAATAATGCGGGCCTGGGAGTCTGAATCATATGATTATTAACCACTAGCTTTCCGTCCGCAGCTCCGCCCGCGTGGTCTACAGGTTGTATCGTGCCCAATTGTGGGATAAAATGTAGCCTATGTCCCTATTCCCAGGCTCTAATCTCTAATTGCACCAAATTTCATCAAAATCGGTTTAGTAGTTTAGGCGTGAAAGACGGAGAGACAGACAGATAAACAGAGTTACTTTCGCATTTATAATATTAGTGAGGATTAATTATTTTATACAGTAATATCTTTTATGTCATTAGTAAAGAATTTAACATGAAGGTTAGTACATAACTACTGGGAATGGATTAATAGAAAGGTGCCTATCACCAGTAGCAAAGGTTAGGCCACCAGCGATAATTATAATTCGTTGTTCTAGCTCTGTGAGCTCCACCACCTCAGCATCGACTGTCCTCTGCCATGTTGGCCTTCCTTTTAACTGTAGCCTTTTTATCTTTCCAACACTACACACAACGAAAAAACGATCTTACTTCACTGAATCAGATACAAACGTCTTAACACAAAATTAAAAGTTATATACTTAAATATGTGCAATGTGCATTACATACCTTTGCCCGCTGCTTCCAATCTTTAACACACCCGTTGCCATCACTATTCAATACTAGAGCGACTTATGCCTATCCATTTCGCATCCGGGTCCTAGCATTGGCTGTACAGGCATGGCCAGTGGCAAGATATGATCTCGTCTCCATCAGCCCGATAAATTTTTTGACTTGAGCTATTGAGCTGTGGATGGTCCTGCATTACGAGCCACTGAAAATAAAGTTGATATTTATAAATTAGTACCACCCAAAAACCTATTAAGTAATTGACTTGATAAATTGAATAAACTCACTGATTTTATTGACGAAAACATAAATAATTAGTAGGTAATACTTACTTCTTATTAGATTCAAAATACACTTCGCGAAGTGTTCACTGTGTGATAGTCACAAAGGGTATAGACGTAAAATGATGATGAAAGATTGTAGAATGCGTAAAAATTTCAAGTGGCTGGCGTGAGTTGAACCACAGTCCCATACTTTAAGCATTCTTGGAACGGAGAGTTTTTTTTCATCATTATTGTATTTGTTTACCAACAACTGTGTAACTTCGACCGCAAACGCAAGCTCAAAGTTAGGTTATGTTTTTTTTTAATCTGTATCGTTGTGCATTTATTTTAAAGTAGTAAATTATTGATATTATACATTCAAGCAATTACTACATATCTCTTAATATAAAATGTGTACTTAATTTTTTTTTAATACGAGGAAATAGCCAAAATCTACTAGTCGAGAAATTATAGACTGTAAAAATAAGATTCGTCACCGCTCTAGCACAGCCTTGCCAACAGACGTGAGTTCCCGCAGCCGAGAGATCGACGACGAGCAAGTAGAGCTTAGAGAATACCTAACAAAACGCCCGTGCGCGCAGCGAACGATGTTACGGCTGCGACAGCCGTGATCACAGCGATGAGCGCAGCTTTAAAGTGTTGCTTAGAGAATTGTATAGCTGCGTTAGAGTTCAGTTTTCCTTGTTTGTATACGATTTCATAGTCGTATTCTTCGAGCTTTAATCTCCAGCGAATGAGTCGACTTCCGGGATCTTTTACATTGAAAAACCAAACTAAGGGCCGATGATCTGTTACGATTTTGAATTTGTTGCCATATAAATAAGGCCGAAATGTTTTGACCGCGAAAATGATTGCTAATAATTCCTTTTCGGTGGTGGAATAGTTACCTTCTTGACTATTCAAAGTTCTAGAGGCATAGGCGATCGGCTTATCCTGGCCAATAGGACCCTGGGATAGGACAGCGCCGACAGCGTAATTGCTGGCATCGGTGGTAACTACAAAAGGCTGAGAAAAATCGGGGTATTGGAGTAGAGGAGCAGTGGTAAGTTTTTCTTTAAGGATATGGAAGGCTTGGTCTTGTTCTAGGGACCAGTGGAAATTAGTATCCTTTTTCAAAAGTGACGTGAGTGGTTTTGTAATCTTTGAGAAGTTTTCTATGAAGCGGCGGTAATAACCTACCAGGCCTAGAAAGGATTTTATTTCTGTTGGGTTTTTAGGAGTAGGAAAGTTGGATACGGCCTTGACCTTGTCGAGGTTTGGGGCGACACCTTTGTCGGTGATGATGTGTCCGAGATATGTGACCTCCCGTCTGAGAAACTCACACTTATCTGGTTGCAACTTTAGATTAAATGTTCTGAATCTTTCAAATACTAAGCTTAGTTTTTCGATATGTGAGGGTAGGTCAGGGCTGTAAATTATGCAATCGTCGAGATATATATAACAGTGGAGACCTTGAAGACCGGACAGGACAGTGTTAATTAATTTTTGAAATGTGCTTGGAGCATTCTTTAGGCCAAATGGCATTCTGTTGAACTCGTAGTGGCCGGACGACCCATTAGTGATTACTACAGTGAAACCAGTATTGGGTGCATCTTCCGATTTTAGACAGATTTGGTGGAAACCAGACACCAAATCGAGGGTTGAAAAATATTTCGAGTGACCTAGTTGGTCTAGGATGTCAGTGATCAAAGGGATGGGGTAGATTTCGGAAACAGTTGCGTCATTAAGACGTCGGTAGTCAATAACTATACGCCATTTCTTTTTGCCAGATGCATCTAGTTTCTTAGGAACGACCCACACTGGTGCGTTCCAGGGAGAGGTAGACGGTTTTATAATTTTTTGGTTCAACATTTTCTTAATTTGGCTGTCTACTTCGTTCTTATGGCACTCCGGAAAACGATAAGCTTTAACATTAATAGGAGGGGAATTTCCAGTGTTAATGGAGTGCTCAATGGCTGATGTGTGTGTAAGTGGATCTCCTTCGAGATAAAATATATCGGAATATGTAGAACAGCAGTTTAAGAGAGCCTTTTTCTCTTCTTGGTTTAAATGTGAGAGGCGTTGTGAGCAGAAGCGGTATAAGCCCAAAATCAAACAATGGAGATATTTCAAAATATATATTTTTTAAATTATTAAATACCTTAAATCTAACAAAATAATAACTTATTTCACTATTTTATTTCTAATTAACATTATTAATGACACATTTCTTATTATTCTACTTGAAATTCTTGTCTGAGTACAAAAAATAATGGAAATTATGTGGATTACACCATTGCTGTTTCAACATTTTTCATACATTTTATACCAAAGACTGGGTTACACCATAAAATATACATAATAAAATAATTTGAAAGACATGAATATTGAAAACTAGTTATTAAACCTCATCCTCTGTGTATTCCACCAGCCCCATGTCTCTATCGGATCCAGTAGTTAAGTTTTTATAGAAGTTGTGGTGAATTGCTGGAATGTACTGTACCAACTCTAAGAGGTCTTTTTTTTTGCTTCGGTTATTGCATTTCCGTTTGGATATAACTGATCAAGTTCGGTAATTTTAGTCGATTGTCGTTTCTTCAAATCCACTGTTTCGAATATTACCTCTTCATTGTTGCTATATTTGTAGTTTATTTTGAATGGGGTCTCTTTTGAAAATTTTAGCCACTGTATTTTAAGCCATTCCATTTTTCCGCGATTTATGTTGATTTTTCTGTTCGTTATGTTTGTTTCCAACTTTTTTGTGGAGAATATCATTGAACTATCCACTTCAATTACTTTAAATGGTTTTCTTTTTCTAGCAGCTGCTATAACTCTGTTCCAGTCTTGAGGGACGAATATATCTTTGAATTTTTTTTTTGTTTTTCTATTAAACCGAAATCCTGGTCGCATGGCAAATAGCTATGACCACTTACCAGAAACTTGTGGTCTATTTCATTGACTGAATAATCTTCATTTGAAACAATGTACTGGCAAAGTACAGACATCTTTATGTTTCTATTTTGGCCACCACACTGATCTGAATACATGATCAGTTTTGGTGTGGTGACAAAATGTTTAACATAATGTAATATACAGGAGCCAATCTCTTGTGGACCTCTAGAACCTATCGATTCATTCCAAACATACATTTTCACATCATCTGTGACCAAATCATGTATACCTAAACAATAGGTCCATAGCTGCCTCTTGTAATAGCATACTCCAGTACTTGTAACAGGAGTAGGAAGTGTTTTCATTAGATCGAATGTTATCACTGAAATATCATTACGCTCTTTGGCTATTTTTGTATCCTGCTTCTTACCGTCTCTAGCAGCTTCAGCCTTTCTTAGATGTAATTCATACTCTTGCTTAAGTGTAGCCTTAATTGTATCATCTGTTTCGTGTTTCATTTTATTATTAAATAAGTCACACTTCTTGCAGGAGTCTGAGATTGGAGCATGAAATGATAAGTTAAATTCAGTATTAAATATTTGACGAAAAATGTATTCCGAAACAGGATTTTCGTGACTCTCTTTATATAGTTTATGCATAATAGAAATATTTAGATCAGGGGCCAAATACTTTTTTTCAGATTTTTCTCGAGTGTAGTGTGACTCATATGCTGGAAACTTGTTGGTGAAGGCTTTTACTTCGTCAATTTTTTCAGTGCTAGTTTTGTTTGCAGGTATGTCTTTGCCTCTCTGATCCAACGGAATTATTTGATTTGAGGCTTTATATTGGACGAGTCTGGTTACTCTACCATCAGAAACTTGAAATGTTTTTAAAAAGAATTGCTTGCATACTCTTACATTTCTTCCATCACTCTCGGGTATAAAGTACAGAATAGTTCTTTGTCTCCTGGATTGTTCAGCTTTTGTGTAAGATCTTGCTTTGTTATTAATTGTGAGGAGCGAAAAGAGGTACGAGTTCTGAAGATCAGTGTTGGCAAGTTTATAAAAATAATTAAAATGTAACGTACGTAGCTCTGAATTATTTTTTTCTGAACATTTATTAGCACAAAAACAAATTATAATCACATCATCAGAGCATGTTTTTTTTGCTGGTATTGTATTGCCTTTTTCATTTATATATTCTTCTCCTTTAGCTCTTTTTAATTTTCTAATATTTCTTTTCCAGTTCTTTTCATCCCTGACCCGTTTTCTGCTTTTCTTTTTCAGAGATCCTTCAATTTCATCTGATGCAGCAGTTTCAGTCATGGCCGGTAAAATAGGTGTATTTTGAGGTCTTATCTCATCATCACTTATATCATCATCATCATCTTGCAAAGAACCATTCCTTGAATTAGGCTCATACTCACTGCCGGAGTCTTCAAAGTCTTCATTATTGTCAGAGTCATCACGACCTAGTAAAAAAATAGATTCAAACTATCATCATTTATCATTGAATTTAAGTCAACAAAATATTATTGAAAGTAATTATTACTTTGAGTTAAGGCAGTCTGTGCTTTCTTCTTAGATATTCTACTTTGACAAGTCCTTTTTGGTTTACTTGAACTTGGGCATTCCAAGTTACGCGTAGCATCTTTGAAATCTTAGCATCTAGAGTAGCAAGCACACTTTATTAAGGTTTATAACTTGATTCTTTACCTGGTTTTAGTGTAATATCTATAACTTTAAACTTGGTTCCATCCATAGGGTAGCTTTGCAAAGGTTCTTCCAAAGTGAGTATTGGTGCTATTTCTAAATTTTCGCTATTTTCCACAGGTAAGCATTGCGGGTGTTCCTTAATATCTAAATCCTCACAATTGGTAACATCATAATCATTGCCACGTTCTACAAAAATAGGAATACAATATAGGTACATTTAGGTTGGGGCGCAATCAATAGGTATAATCAAAGCTATTAACTGAACATTTACCTTGTACTGGTGGAACTTTTAAATCTTCACTGCTATCTACGTGACAGATCTGAGGATGTTCCTCCAAATCCAAATCCTCACAATCGGTAACATCATCACTGCCACATTCTACAAAAATAGTAAAATAATATAGGTATGTATATTTAGTTTGGGCGCAACCATTAGATTAGATTAGATTTATTTATTTCTTATTATCAATGTCAAAATATATAATATTATGTCTAATCAAATAATAATATAATCAAAGCTATTAACTAATATTTACCTTGTACTGGTAGAACTTTTAAATTTTCACTGGCATCTACATGACAGATCTGAGGATGTTCCTCCAAATCCAGATCCTCACAGTCGGTAGCATCATTATCATTGCCATATTCTACAAAAAATATAAAAATAATAAAGGTACATTTAGTTTGGGCGCAACCGGTAGATTAGATTAGATTTATTTATTTTATATTATCAATGTCAAATATTATTAGGTATGTCTAATCAAATAATAATATAATCAAAGCTATTAACTAATATTAACCTTGTACTGGTGGAACTTTCAAATTTTCACTGGCATCTACATGACAGATCTGAGGGTGTTCCTCCAAGTCCAGATCATCACAGTCGGTAACGTCATTATCATTGCCATATTCTACAATAATAGGAGAATAATAAAAGTACAATTTTATTAGTTTGGGTGCAACCGGTAGTTTAGATTAGATTTGTTTATTTTATATTATTAATGTCACTTATTTGTAATCAAAAATTAATGTAATCAAAGCCATTAACTTAGTTTGTACTAGTACAAATCTCTACCACCATCTACATGACAGATTTGGGGACGTTCCTCCAAATCTAAATCATCTAAATAAATAATGAAAATAATATAAAATAAATTATATTTAAGTGTGATTTTATTCATTTATTCTTTTTTTCACTTATAAGTTCTGTTATCAATAACTTCTTCATATTATTATCATCTTAGTTTAAGGTAGTCAACAGACTACCGAATGAGAGGCAGACCAACAAACAGATCTACTTATCAGTAACAATACTAATAAATTCCAACATCTTTTTTACCAACTCCCAATGACTTACCCCGAACATCTTTTGACGACTTAACATCAGAATTTTCGACGAGCTTGTATAATTTCGAATCCAAACCGTTGTTCTTAGTGCCATCATCATCATTGCAGTTCCACTCTAAAACATTTTTAAATCCATTTTACAAACCATATAACAAAATAGTTTTCAATAATATCTAACATCATAATAGGTATTTCTTACCTTCGAGCAATATTTCTAGTTTACCAGATCAGGATTGTTTTCTTGAATTTGAGACTCGGTAGACATTTTGACATCACTAGCTTCAGAAATCACAAGCTTTATGGTAAAAAATGTAAATCAACATGAAATTTTTCGGACCACGAAACCGCAAACCGTCCGCAAACAACGAAAATTATCAATGTCAAAATGACGTATAACATTGCCAGATGCAAAAATGGTGTAAGCGAAGATACACCATTACCGTTTGATAAAGTTGCCACATGCAATAATGGCGTACGGCTTACACCACTCTGGTATAAAATTAGGCCCAGTGCACAATAAGTGTAGTATCGCCATCTCGTGATTTTGTGTACAACTAAGGTTACACCAAAACTGCAATTAAACTTTATGGTTTTCTGAAGGCATACACCAAATAAAAATAATTTGACAAAAATGTGGCTTACACCACTTCTGCTCTCAACGCCTCTTTGTTCAAGGACTTTCTCAATACGGTTAGAAAGTGAGTGAGCTACATTTGTGATAGTTTCGTGACGAGAATGTAATTTCTGTAATTCAGAGAAGTCTATGGGTGTTAAATGAACTTTGAAGTTTCTAATTTCAATTTGTGATTCGGTGGTGTTTAAGACAGAGACGTTAACCTTGTGATTAGGTTTTATACTGACTGTACAATTAGCAATGTAAACGCCTTCACTTATGGAATGGTCCAGTATAAGCGCGTCCTTAAGGTGACGTAGCTCGCACTCGTCATTTGAGACGGCGCATTCTATGACGGCTTCGGAGCGAGCCGGGATGACGTATGTGGGAGTCGTGTAATGTATTGGTAGAGTGTGTCCCTAGATAGTGACTTTGTTGAGTAATCAATGTTTGTTTGGAAAAAATTTAGAAAATCTGTGCCAATTATACCATCTGTGTCAAGGTTACTCATGTTTTGAATTACGTGGAACTTATAGCATAAGGAAGATTTGAAAATGTTAAAGTCCATTGTAAATGCACCTAGAGTTTCGCAATAAGTGTCTTTGTCATTTATGCCTTTGAGTTTAATGACCTCTTGTGAAAGTTTTGGCACTTGGGTGAGGCTTGAGAGTTTGACGATGCTTACACTGGCACCGGTGTCTATAAGGAAGTAGAGGGGTTTTGTGGAGGATGTAGTATTTATGAACGTATGTGGCAAAGATATTTTTTTATTTAGTAATGTTGTTTCATAAATTGGGATTTCCTTAGAGATAATTGATTCAGACTTATGAATCTGATTTGAAGTAGTAATGGGTTTAGAATGAGGTAGATCCGTTTTAGGATTCTGATTTGGGAAAGATTTAGTATGACTCAAATCCATTTTAGGATTTCGAGATGAGTAGGATATAGTAGGACTCGGGTCCCTCTTGGAACTCCGAGGTGAATGAGGTTTAGTAAGACTCGATTCCGTTTTAGGATTTCGAGATGAGTAAGATTTAGTAAAAGAATTAGTATTTTTATAAGAATTAGTATTAGATTTAGTACAAGATTTAGTATAAGATTTAGTACAAGAATTAGTATAAGATTTTGTAGAAGATTTAACACATGGGTTGGTACAAGGTGGTGTCGTGCCATTTATATTTGAGGTTTTCAACAGGCACCCCATTGAAACCGACATTAGTTTTTTGTCTCTTCGTCGGATTCGCTTTGAGGGATTAATGGTTCTTCCTCTTGAACGAGATGTTGCGTTTGTGCGGCGTTATTCTGAGCGCGCATTCTGTTGTTGTACTCGCGCTTCCTACATTCATTAATTGAGTGCCCTATGTTCTTGCAATAAGAACAAGTTATGTTTGATCTAGGGGGTTGAGGTTTAGGACTTTGATTAGAAGTGGAAGGTTGCTCGTTAGTTTGTGTGATGTTGAAAGATTTTTGGGGATGGGATTTATTATTTTTATTTTTAAAGCAATCGGCCGCAGTGTGCCCATTTTTGTTGCAAATAGTACACTGTTTCGAAGGCCTTGGGTTCATTGCTCTGTTGAGTTTATATATTTTCTCCTCTTCCACAGCAAGTGCGATAGCATCGTTGAGGGATGTAGGGTTGCGACACCTCACGATATTGGAGATGTTATAATTTAAGTTGAGCATGAACGTGTTAAGAGCAAGCTCTTCCATTGCAGCAATCTTGCCTGGGAGGAGGATTTTGTTAGAACAAGAAATTTGGATATCCGCCTGAATTCTCGTAAGACACTGTTCTAGCCGTAGGGAATATTGTGTTACTGTTTCAGAGGCACCTTGCCTACAATTCTGTAGGTCAAGTAGTAAATGGGTTGAGTGCTTCTTTTCCCCGAAAGTGGATTTTAAGAAAGCTTTGATCTCAGCCCAATTTTCGAAGGTTTTCAAACTGCAAGCCTGCTGGGCTTTTCCTTCTAGTTGGGATACAATGTATTTGCATAGAATCCGTTGCTGATCTGCACCAGCTAAAGAGACCGCATTCTCACAGTTCGTGAAGAATGCGGCCAGGGTCTCTCTGTCACCGTTATACGGTTTAATGAATTTGGTGAGGACATTAATAGTGATTTTTGAAGATTCTTCTGATTTGGCCATTATAAATTTAAGAATTAGGTTAAGTGAAAATTAGAATAATAAAAATTGATGGTAATGAAGAAATGAGAGTTAGAATGAAATTGCAAAGGTTTAGTACTTACAGGAGTAAATACGCCTTAACAGCTAACATAGTAGGATTTTATTAACTATTTCAAAGTTTTAAACTCGTAACTCACTTTTTATTTGCTTTTAAACATTCACTTTGATTCACTGCACTTCACTGGAATGGTTTAGAATTACGTTTGCTCGGCGGTTACACGTATGAAATTCGATGTGCGGCGGACTCGGCTCGCACTTTGATGAGGTGTTGATGGGAACGTGGTTTTAGCCACGTGTTGGTAATGATGGAGGTGAGTTAGCGGAGCTGGTGCGCTGGGCGTGACTGCGGGCTCCAACAGGCGGAGGCTTACCGTCGAGTCACGAAGTTGAGGACTTGCGATGGAGTGCTATGTGGTGCGGGCTCGGAGCGATGCTCGAGACTTGTCGTCGAGCACGACTGACTTCTACGAGAATTTCTTTGACATCCCACTTCTGACACCAGTTGTTAGGACGCACTGGGGGTCAGCCTTTTAAAAAAAAACTCCAAATAGAAAACCCCAATATTTATTCCACTATCACAATGCGAAAATTCAATAATTAAAATTAAGGGTTGCACTGATTCCACGCCCTGTTGCGCGACTCGTATGAATTGGCGAACTCCGGCTAACTAGCGGGCCGCGCCGCGGGAAAGTGGTTTTATTGTAATTGTTTTAGGAAACGTCAGCATTTTCTATGAATTAATTTAAGTTATAACAGAGCATTGGAGTAGACAGGTTCTCGAATGAGACCACGTCTTGGCAAACGTGTGTAGGACGCCCCCCTGCCAGATGGTCAGATGACCTAAAGAAGATAGCGGGTAGTGGCTGGATGAACAGCGGAGGATCGTGCAAAGTGGCGCACCTTGGGGGAGGCCTATGTTCAGCAGTGGACTGCAATAGGCTGATATGAAATGAGCCTAAGTACCAAAGCTAAAACTTTAACGCAATTTCTCTAAATTTTCATATTTATTAGTTAAGTCACTGTAGTACCGGAGGTGCGGTATGTTGGGCCTTGTCCATAGACATAGAAAAAATAAGTTAAGCTTTGTCTCACATTGACATGGGAAAAAATGCACCAATCAATCAATAAGTGTATTTTTTTTCGATGCCACTGGCCTAAGGGTCAAATTAGCAAATATTATTTCGTGTGGCTGTTTGCGGTAATAATAATGGTATAAACGTGAAATGTGGCTGTATGGCATAATATACCTGTGCTATTTTATGGCAACTGTCATTGTCCTTGTCATTTTAGTTATGTCCCTCAGATATTTTCTATTTGTAATGTTTTCATGTATTAATATTGTGATTATATTTCAGATATGTTAAGAAAAGCGATGTAACATAAATTGTAAAATAGTATATGAAAACGTTGGAAGAGTACGGGATGATGCTGATCGTTGCCGCCGAACTCGTCGCCTGGCGAGTGCTACTTCGGCCAAGTCGGCGACGAGCGTCCCGTCCTGTTCCGAGGCTAGAAGAGAGAACCGCGAGTGCAGCTGCTAACTCAAGCGTTGCAGAGTGCTGTTGCAACGTTGGAGCCTCAAGCCTACCTCGCGGAGTGCCATAAATAAGGTGGGAGGTTCCATGTGAGAACTGTCGTGTGAGGAACATGTTGATGGACTCTCCTACGCTTATAAGTAATCTAGGGAGGGCGTTGCGATTTGTGCGCATGTCCATAACATGACCTCACAATATGGTCCTCTTTATTTTGTGGCCTTATTTAACTTACTTTTTCAGTGTGTTCTCAACTTTGGGCTGGCCCCCATACTTAGGTGTGATCCACACATATGGCTACCTCTTGCACTCCGAGGGGAAGGGTAGGAGTATGTAAGAGCGATAAGCGATCTTTTGGAGAAGTGGCACTCTCCCGTTGAGTCCCTCTGTCAAATGCGAGAGGGAGATGTTTTGGAAAAGTGGCACTCTCCCTATTGGGTCCCTCTAACTATTAAATCACTTTAACATTTGGGTGACCAATATTGACTGCTGTGTGTATATTTTTTTTGTAAAGGAATTTTAGGAAGGAAGGTGTATGTGTGATACATGCTTACAAAACTTAAAGTTTGTAAGTGGGCTTCATGATTGTCAATGCTATGTTTATTTTATGTATTTGATAATCACTTTTTTTGTTTCATGTATTACCGCGAGGGACCCGTAGCTACGAGTAACTTCTGTTAGGCGCGTGTCCTGTTCATACAATTTTTAAGGTCGCGATTTGAATCATGAAGTCATGAATAGCTAGTCTCTGGTTTCTCATGATTTCACTGATTGTAAGGGAGAATGAGTTCTCTGTTCAGTCTAGCCTTACAACTATTCTGAACTTTGTTACTTTACCCTTTTTTTAGTTCAAACTAGGGACAGAATGTTACGTAGGTAGGAGTTCTTTTCGAATTCGAAGATGAAGCTCGTAGCTGCTGAACGAGACCATACCTAGGTAAAGATGCCGCTCACCCAGCTGATTGAAAATGAACAGTTAGGTGGGGCGGTTAGGTAATATGCAGGATTCAAAATTATGCAGGATTCAAAATCTTCAAAAATTGTTTCAATGTGGTGGTGGTAGTTGTGATATGTAGTCTTCACAGAGATGAAGCTACGTTTCACAGCCACTACTGGCTAGTCGGAGTGCTGTCATAAAGTATCGATTTAAATTTTAAATTGAATGTCCGTGTTCAGGAATGCAAATAAAGGATGGTGACAGCAATCAGGGGCCAGGGGTCATTCGACATGAGACGCCTAAATGTGTAGGTTGTGGGCGTAAGCGTTATGTTATGTAGTTAAGTCCTAAAACGTGTCATAGTGTCGCGATAATGGAAATAAACTTGTATTCACCTGATCTGCAGTCTTCTTCATTGCGCTCTCCTTGCAGTACATAGGCTTTACATCGAGGATTCCAGGTCTTTAAAGCTAGAATCCTAGGTGAACGCAACGACCTAGGTGAAGAGTGTTCAGGTTATGGGTGGGCATGCGAAGGAAAACACTTCTATTTTGAGATAACTTCTATATTGTTTAATTAAGTAAATTACAGTTCTTCTAGTACACACACCGATCATCAGAGAGAAAATTGTAAGAGTAATGTCAAACTCAAAAAATCAAAACTGACAACTGTCAAGTACGTTCTATATGACACTTAACTAAAATTAAGCGGGTTTTCTATTACCCAAGAAAACTAGGCTGTTTGTTCATTGATAACACAATACCCCCCTCAATGAAAAAAACATTAACACAAAAAAAACCTCTATAGAAAAATAAAAACTTCAATGCTTATAGAAGAAACACACCATACTAAAAATATTAGCAGAATCACACTCTTAATAAAAGATAATAACTTGACAAAATTAAATTAATCTTCTTTAACAAAAACCTTTTAGAAACAAAAACTTCTATTTTACTACAATAAAAAAACTTAACTTACAATTGCAGAGTTAACCGCTGTAACACTGTCTTTGGTAAATAAAGGTTTGGTAAATAAGTCTGCCAGCTGTTGCTCTGTTCTAATATAACTCAAAGACACCACTCCACTGCCAACTCTATCTCTCACATAATGGTATTTCAAATCTATATTTTTCAATCTTTTATGGTGCTCTGGATTCTTAGCTATATGAAGAGCAGATTGATTATCAACAAATATTTTAAAACTTTTTATATTTACACTTATCTCAGTCATTAAATTTCTTGTGCAACATCCCTCAGCAATACCCCTTGCTAGAGCCACATACTCAGACTCTGTAGAGGATAAAGCAACGCACTGTTGCTGTGTACTGCTCCAAGATACAGTACACCCAAAAACCTTTATGATGTATCCAGACGTTGACTTCCGACCAAGACTATCACCTCCCCAGTCCGCATCCGTGTATCCTATAACTTCATCATCTTCACACCTGTATTTTAATTTAAAATTAATGGTTCCTTTGATATATCTTAAAACTCTTTTTAATGCTTTCCATAAAACCTCACTAGCGTAGACCTGGTATCGACTGAGATAGCTTAATGCATAACAAATATCTGGTCTTGTCCCCAGTATGGTATACATAAAGCTGCCAATGAGTTGTCTACAACGATGTTCAATTTCTTCATTTGTAGAGGGGTCTGTGGGTAGCTTCAGTCCGGGTTCCATAGGTGTTGAAATTTTATTACAATCTTGCATGTTGTGTTTCTGTAATAGTTCATCTAAGTATTGTTTCTGATCAATTTTTATTTCATTTCCTTTCTTCTCTATATTTATTCCCAAGTATTTTGTATGGTTCTGTCCTAAATCTGTCATATTAAACTTCTTCTGTAATGATATCTTGAATTCATCTACAATTTTCTTATTATTACGTATTATAATCAGGTCGTCCACGTATATCAGAACATAACAACTTTCATTTTTCTTATAGTATAGACAGTAATCCGCTTTGCTTATTTCGAAACCTTCTTCTATCATGAATTCGTTGAACTTGTATGTATGTATGTATGTAAATTCTTTATTGCTCAAAAACAGTGTTATACAAAACATTTTATAGGTAATTTCATAGCAAAGGCGGACTTATCCCTGAAGGGATCTCTTCCAGTCTACCTTAGAGTAGTTGAGAGGAGACACAGGTGACGCGGGTTACGATGCAATTAGAAAGATTAAAAAAAAAATAGTAGTCAGAATTACTATTCTAAAGCGGAACAAAACAAGTAAATACCTTGTAATATAATTTTTTATAAATCAAGATAAATACAATAGATCTAAAAAATATATAAATAAGTATAAATATATTATATATGTCGGAGAGTGACTTCCCGCCGCTTATAACAACAGTGTCTATGACAGATGTCAGTTAATTCCGTAATTGTACGGTAGATGGCGTGAACACTTGGATGGTAGTTTTCTTATTAGAATTGGCAACACTGGTGACCGAGAATTTCTGAACGAAACGGAAGTTTAGCAATTTGACGTTTGGCTGGCTATAAATAGCAGGCAGTTACGGCGCCGCCATCTTTTTGCTCTTGAGTTTCGAGAAGTCAACACATCCGAAGTATTCACGCTCATCTGCCATAAAAAGTAACTGATTGTGATTGGAAGACGATTAAACGCATCTTACTGTCTACGTGAAGGTTTTATTTCAAGTATTCCTGGCCATGGAGGAACTAGAACCATGCAACGTAAACGAGCCGTCCCAGGCCCCGCCGTCATCAGAATTGGGATGTGACCCACCACAAGAGAAGACCGATGACAATGATAGTAAGTGGAGAATGTTGTTGGAGCAGCAAAATCGCAACTTCCTTGCGCTTATCCAAGCTTTCAACGCCCCGCCAGTAAAAGAAGATATCCATTTGCCAGAATTTAACCCGAACAACGCGGACTTGGACGCACGTGCTTGGTTATCTACGGCCGCCATATGTATGGCCGACAACCCTCGAAGTGGAGCTTCTTTGATGATCGCACTCAGCAAGGCGCTGAAAGGACCAGCATCGGTATGGCTTTCGCAAATATCTTATCCTGGCATGGAATGGAAGGATTTTGAAGAAGCTTTTACTGCTCGTTTTGATAACCCAGAGCCTGCAGCAGCTACAATTCTCCAATTGCTGAGCAGTAAACCAAAGGAAGGACAGTGCCTAGCTTCCTATGCCGCTGCGAAAATTAACACACTTGCCTTGCGATGGAAAAAGATGGATGCCGAGCAAATTGCGATTGCAACTGTGCTAGCACATATAGCGCAAATAGAACCACGCGCTAACCGTCTCGCTTTTACTGAAAATATCAATACGCGAGCTAAATTACAACAGGAATTGAAAGCGCTATCTTATTTGAAAAGAAGAGCCCTGCCGGACACCGACCAACCAAATGCAGCACCTGATGCTAAACGCAAGTTTGTCCCACCAGCGACCGGTGTAGTCAAGTGCACGCATTGCGGAAAAAATGGCCATCATGTGTCGATTTGCCGGTATAGAAAAGACAACACGAAGAAGGAACAGCCCTCTGGTTCAGCACAGGGCGCTGCAAACAGCGGAGCACTGAAGGCTAGTAGTAACAGCGCTGTGACTTGCTACAACTGTGGTGCCGGGGGTCACTACGCGTCGCGATGCCCGCAGCCGAAGAAGACCACCGAGAACAGAGCTGCTGGTCCTCCTACAAGTAGCACCGTTGAGCGCCACGTAGACGTCTGCACCGTAGAAGCCCCAGCTGGCACCTTGATACACTCCGGTGAGTCCTTTTCATTTTGTTACGACTCGGGAGCCGAGTGCTCGCTTATAAAAGAGTCAATATCGTCAATGTTTAAAGGTGAACGAATTAATAAGACCGTTAAGATGACTGGTATCGGCCAAACTAGTGTTTTTAGCACCTTGCAAATTTTAACCGAGATTAAAATTGACGACATTGTCCTCAAAGCGCTCTTTCATGTTCTTCCAGACCAATATTTACGGCATGGTATCATGATAGGTCATGAAATTTTAGCTCAAGGGTTGGAAATTCACATTTCCCCTAAAAAGATTCACTTTAGTAAATTACTCGCTGTGAATATTTGCGCTCCTTCCCAAAATGAGGCTGTTGATTTGAACAATGTAGATACTGACCTCTCTGCGCAGTCAAAATCTAAACTTGTCGATCTTCTGATGGAGTTTAAAGATCATTTTATTTGCGGCACTCCATCTGGTGCTGCGAAAGTAGATCCAGTCGAAATTCGTCTCATTGACCCACATAAAACCGTATATCGTAGACCGTACAGGTTGAGTGTTCAGGAACGAGAAATCGTAAGAGGTAAAGTCGACGAGCTACTAGCTGCTAAGGTGATACGCCCGAGTACGTCTCCATTCGCCAGTCCTATTCTTCTTACGCCAAAGAAAGATGGTTCGTCTCGGTTATGCGTCGACTATCGGGAGTTGAATGCAAACACGGTGCCAGATCGTTATCCATTACCGCTTATTGCGGATCAGATAGACAGACTTCACGGTTGCCATTATTTTTCCACGTTAGATATGGCTAGTGGATTTCACCAATTGCCTATCCATGTGAACTCGATTGAAAAGACCGCGTTTGTGACACCGGAGGGGCATTTCGAATATTTGACCATGCCGTTTGGCTTGCGAAATGCTCCTGCCGCGTTCCAAAAAGCCGTCAATAAGGCCCTAGGTCCTCTTGCTAACACCTATGCAGTGGTATACATGGATGATATCGTCATTATTGGTAACTCCAATGTCGATGAGTCCTTGGAAAGGGTTCGTACAGTCCTTCGTGTACTTACTGAAGCTGGATTTTCCTTCAACTTCAAGAAATGCTCCTTTATGAAGAAAAGGGTTGAGTATCTGGGTTATGAAGTCAGCCGTGGAGAAATTCGTCCAAACCCCAGGAAAATTGAGGCCTTAGTGGGGCTGCCACCTCCACAAACTGTTACTCAGTTGAGGCAGTTTATTGGTTTGGCGTCTTACTTTAGACAGTTCGTTCCCAAGTTTGCCCAGGTGATGGCCCCTCTCCATGCTCTTACCTCGTCTCGTAAAGGAGACATTGATTGGAAACCCGAACACGAAATAATCAGGCAGAAAATAATTTCTATCCTGTCCAACGAACCAGTTCTGACGATCTACGACCCCCATTGTTCTATTGAACTTCATACCGATGCGTCGTCCGTTGGATACGGTGCTATTTTGATTCAGAAAAAGGATGGGAAAAATCATGTCGTTGGGTATTTCAGTAAACGAACCACGATCTCTGAGTCAAAATATCACTCCTACAAATTAGAGACTTTAGCTGTCGTGAATGCAATCAGGTATTTTCGCCATTACTTACACGGTAGTAGATTCACTGTAGTCACGGATTGTAATGCACTTAAGTCTTCACATAGTAAAAGGGACCTGACACCACGCGTTCATAGATGGTGGGCTTTTCTGCAAGCCTTCGATTTTGAGATAGTGTACAGGGAAGGAGCCCGTATGTGCCACGCCGATTTTTTATCGCGAAACCCTCTTCCAGCCGTGCCAATTTCAAAGGTTGAGCAGAACGTGTCGATGTTACTAATTTACCTGAAAACTGGTTGCAAGCGGAACAGCAGCAGGATCCTGAACTTGTAAAACTCATTGATGACCTTAAAGAGAATAGACTAGAAGAGAGTGTTGCTAAGACGTATGAAGTTAGATCTCATGTTCTGTATAGACAGGTTCAGCGTAATAACAAGTCTCGTTGGTTGCCGATCGTTCCACGAGCTCTACGTTGGTCAATTGTTAATTCTGTTCATGAGTCTCTCATGCATGTAGGCTGGGAAAAGACTTTGGAAAAAGTTTTCGACCTATATTGGTTTGAGCATATGTCCAAATTTGTTCGTAAATTTGTCGAGAATTGTGTAAATTGCAAAATTTCCAAGTCTTTTTCTGGTAAGGTGCAGGCGGAAATGCACCCCATTCCCAAGATACCAATTCCTTGGCATACTTTGCACATTGATGCAACAGGGAAATTAAGTGGCAAGAACGACAGGAAAGAGTACGTGTTCGTAGTGATAGATGCATTTACCAAGTTTGTTCTGTTACATCACACGTTACGTATCGACACTGCCAGCAGCATCAAGGCGTTGGAGAGTAGTATTTCTCTTTTTGGTGCACCGAAGCGATTGATAGCGGATCAGGGTCGTTGTTTCGCTAGCGCTGATTTTAAGCAGTTTTGTCAGTCTCATAGTATTGATCTGCACCTGATTGCCACCGGTAGCTCTCGAGCTAATGGACAAGTTGAGAGAGTGATGAGCACTCTCAAGAATATGCTCACAGCGGTGGAGTCCAGCAACGAGCGGTCATGGCAAGAAGCTCTTCCAGGTGTTCAGTTGGCTCTCAATTGCACCGTGAACAGAGTGACAAAATCGAGTCCACTCGAATTGCTGATAGGGAAAGTGGCTAGGCCCTTAGATGTTTTGTATGCAGAAGACAATGAGCCCGTTGTTGATATAGATGCGGTTCGAGAGCAAGCCGTTTCGAACATTGAAAGAAACTCTAGCTACGACAAATCACGCTTTGATAGCACCAAAGCACAAATTCACAAATTTTCCGTAGGTGACTTCGTTCTCTTACAAAATGAAGAGCGCAATCAGACCAAACTGGATCCCAAGTTTAGGGGGCCTTTTAGGGTTGCTGAGATATTGGATGGCGATAGATATCTCCTCAAAGCATTGACGAATAATAGGTCTTACAAGTATTCCCATGATAGGTTAAGAAAAATGCCAATTAGTGAAACTCCTGAAGGTATGGACGAACATGAACAGGAACATAATGTTTAAATGAATTATTTTAATTATTTTTTCATAAGTACACTGTTTTGTTAATAATTTAATGATTTAATTGATCATGTTTATTATACGTAGATTCTTAATTCTTTATTGCTGTTTCATTAAGTTACTCATGGTAATGGCTTATTCGATTGCGATTGTCAGTATGTAGTCGTAGCTCCGTTCCTTTCTAACGTAGTGAGTGCGCGGTGTGCATCTGACGGTTGCAAGTAAGTTACTGGTAAAGTAACTACCGGACTGTGTTGCTGGATAAGTGACTCATGTCTGATGAGGACTGTGTCGCTGGTTAAGTGATTCAAATCCGACAAAACCTAAGTCACTGGGTAAGTGGCTACCGGACTGTGTTGCTGGATAAGTGACTCATGTCTGATGCTGTTCGCTGGTTAAGTGGACAAGACATTCTGAAGTTTCAAAACAAGTTCTAGTATTTAAGCCAATACATCTGTGAAATTACTCTCATAATGGTTAAAGAAAGCAAACCCCACATAGTCAGGTATAGCCGAGAAAAAGCCTACTGCAGGTTTCTCCCTTGTTACAGACTAATGACATCACACGAGGACGTGTGGGCCCGTCAGAATGGCCGTGTCGGAGAGTGACTTCCCGCCGCTTATAACAACAGTGTCTATGACAGATGTCAGTTAATTCCGTAATTGTACGGTAGATGGCGTGAACACTTGGATGGTAGTTTTCTTATTAGAATTGGCAACACTGGTGACCGAGAATTTCTGAACGAAACGGAAGTTTAGCAATTTGACGTTTGGCTGGCTATAAATAGCAGGCAGTTACGGCGCCGCCATCTTTTTGCTCTTGAGTTTCGAGAAGTCAACACATCCGAAGTATTCACGCTCATCTGCCATAAAAAGTAACTGATTGTGATTGGAAGACGATTAAACGCATCTTACTGTCTACGTGAAGGTTTTATTTCAAGTATTCCTGGCCATGGAGGAACTAGAACCATGCAACGTAAACGAGCCGTCCCAGGCCCCGCCGTCATATATATATATATATATATATATATATATATATATATATATATATAAATATTCAGACGTACATAACCAATCACAAGGAGAAACAATCAGTTATCAGAAGCAGGAATAAAACCCCAGAGTTTTTTCAGGGACTTTTGAAAAGAGTCCACGGAGGGAGCAGCCCTGACATGTACTGGCAGCCGGTTCCAAAGCCGCACTGCATGCACTGCAAAGGATTTAGTGTCATTCCAGTTTCTTGGTGACTTCTTTAGACCATATAAGGACTTTTGTAGTTTATATATTTTTCCTGTATATTCCTTTGGTCCTTTAGGTAGTTTGATATATACCTCTTCTTCTATGTTTCCATACAAAAATGCACTTTTTACATCCATCTGTAACCATTCCATTTCTTTTTTAGCTGCTATGGCTAGTAGAATTCTTAAAATAGGTAACTTAGCCACAGGTGCATAAATTACTGTCTGGTCAATGTGATCCTTCTGCTGAAAGCCTCTCACAACTAGTCTTGCCTTGTAAATATTTTGATTTTGTCCCTTCTTTATCTTAAAAACTCATTTTGTTTCTATGACTTTCTTCGTAGGTCCTTCTTTCACTTCTATCCAGGTTTTGTTTCTCTCTAAAGCTTCTAATTCTTTGTTTATTGCTTCTTTCCAGTGTCTTGATTCTTTTCCTTCTATTGCTTTGTCGTAAGTTAGGTCTTCATCTCCTACTGTACTGAATCCAATAAAATAATCTTCCATCCATTTTGGTGTTCTTAACATTCTTCTTCTTCCTTGAGTTTCTTCAATTTCTCTATCTTCATCCGAGGTTTCGTCTTCATTTTCTTGTTCTCTCAGATCTTCTATATTTTCTACCGTAGTTGTTTCTTCTGTAGATCGTTCTTCTATATTCCCTTCTGTATTAGTTACTTCTTCTGTATTCTGTTGACTTTCTTTATGTTCTTTTGTACGTTGTTCATCTGTATTACATTCTGTATTTTCTTGTACTTCGTCTTCATACAGTATGCTTTTCTGTCTTCTGTTATTTTCTTCAACTGGTGTTTTTTCTTGAATAAATTTTACATCTCTCTCTATATGTTAAGAATAGAATAGAAACACTTGATTAAATTGACACAGGAAAAAATTTAATGCTAAAAACAAATACTAAAAAAATACATAAAACATGAAAACATAACACAAAAACAAGTACTTAATTATTACAGTGAATTATCACTGTGCCAATTAATGGAATGTTCCCACTTCCTTTGTATTTTCGAACCAAACTCTGTATCCTTTAGTGTTTACTCCAACAATCCTTTCCTTCCTTTCGCATCTCACTTTAGCCCTCCTTCCTTCGGTATGTGTATGTAGACTTCACTTCCGAATGTTTCAAGTTCAGCAATGTTGAAACTCTTCTTACGCATTACTTTATATGGCGTCTTTCCGGCTAATCTTGATGCTCCAGTTCTGTTGAGAACAAATACAGCAGTATTCACTGCTTCCGCCCATAGTGACTTCTGTAACTTTTTAGCTTGTTTAGAGAGAAGAGAGAGAAAACAGCATAGGTAAAAGAAAGCCTATGCTGTTTTCTCTCTAAACATGCTCGACAAGAATTAATCTGCTCTTCATATTTTACATTATTAATTTTTAAAATATCTTTAACATTTTAAAAATTTTGGTGGACCATCATGCCACTCTGTTAGAAAGATTAAAGCTACATTCTTTATAGGTTTCAAATCAACTATAAATAGATTACGTTTTCTATAAGCTAATAATACAGTCTCATCATTATACATAAATTTACAGCCAACTTTTGTTAAAATCATTTTAAAGTTACCTTTATCTATAGCGCTCACAACCGAAAATAAATTTACTTTTAAATCACGCACATAAAGAACATTTAAAAGGACGGAAGGCTGGTTATTGCATGTTGTGAAATTTATTTGGTCTATTCCCTGAACATTTAATTTCCTCCCATCTCCTACTGTTATATATTTATCTTTTTCTGTTCTGTACTTTATAAAACATTCTTTCATATAGCACATATGCTCTTTAGCTCCTGTATCTAAAATCCAATCTGTACTTACAAAATATGTGTTGGATATAGAACCCGTATAAGAAATGAAAGCCCTGGCCTTTATCACTATCTTTAGAATTTTTATCACAATTTTTATTTTTATTTAAACGCGCTCTACAGTTATTGTACACATGCCCTATCTTTCCACAGTAATTACACTTACGTGATCTGCAGTCTCTCTTGTAATAGCCGTACTTTCCGCACCCAAAACACTTGATTTTGTCTGTATTACTGTCACTTTTCTTGCTTTCTTGCTGTTTTCTTGTTTGCTGTTCTTGCTTCCTGTTACTTCTCTGAGCCATCAGGACCGATGTACAGTGGTGTTCTTTAATGGAGTCATAGTTAAACTACTTAGCGCGTTGCAATAGGGACTATGTTCCTATGAACATAGTTCAAACGATTTCTCACGCACACAAGCTTGTAGCCTCCTCTAAGAACATAATTTTGCTAAGCGACATCTCTTGGCTCCTCGGTGAAGTTTTTGTAGGACGCATTCACCCGACATTGCACTGTCCTCCACTCACCGCTGCTGTTGAGTCATATCAAACAATTGGTAATGTAAACATGACATAGTGTATCTTTATTTTGTCGATCTTACTAGCGTTATATATGGTCCAGCGGATAAGCACTGTCCTAGCAGGGAGAAAGGTTCACGGGTTCTAATGCCAGCCGAGTAATTTCTTTTTGTAATTTATTTTTGTTTATTAAAGCATTAATAACTATTTTCACACATAATATAACATTAATAATAACAATGTTACATTATTGTATCAGTGATAAAGTATTTGAATAAAACAAATATGAAATTCGACTAGGTAATTTTATTTCCTACTAACAAAATCACATTTTTTTCTGCAACTTGATCACTTACAGTTTTATTAAGGTTATAGCTTAAGAATTCGTTTTCGTGAAGAAAAGAGTATTGAAGCTAAACCTCAATAAAAAATAATATTCAACTTGCACTACATTAGTAGATATATAGTTTATAATAACAAAAGAATAAGTTATAGATAAATATCACAATTTTACACATAACAATATTTAATTAAACTTGTTAAGCCTTAGAATCGATAAACTCCATTTATCTTCCGTATGAATCCATTATTTTCATACATTTGCACCACACGTTGATTCATTGATAACTCGCGATCGTCCACTACGCGGCCGAGATTACACGTTACCCTCATTCCGTAATGATTCACCCATCCTTCACTAAAACCAAAATAACAAGATTAATATAATATGGAACAAAAACTATGCACCACTAATAAAATGCATTACAATAGTTAAGCTTATCATTTAGATGATATGTTTACGTTCTCAAAATAAATTATAAATTTAAAAACAGTGTTAATATTAAGTAAACATTAGAATACTCACTGTAAGACCTGTCTCATTATCAATTTGAGATATATTATATCCTATATTGTGCAGCGCAACAATACACTGCCTCTCCTGCAAACTTATTATGTATTTGTATGCATGTCGAAAAAAGAAATCACAGTAAACTGCCGATACGGTAAGAACACACGAGCACCTTCGCTTATGATCTAGCAATGACAAACAGGTTGCTCATGAACACTGAACCGAATGAATCTAAACTAACTTCATTGCATTCAATTTTTGTATGGTATGGTCTATGACTATAAAAATGTTTAAAAACCAAAACATATCTAACAAAACTTCGTAGCTATTAGGCGACAGTTGGGCTCGAACCCGCGCCTTGCTACAGCAGGCAGACAGTTTTTCCGCTGCGCCACCAAGGCTTATGCTTTGGCTCGTGAAATTATGCTTGTTATCAGAGCAACAAGAGTAGTGGGGTATGCGGTATACGTCATTTGTGTCCATGTGTGAGTACACGAGCGGCCGCAAGCGACTTGTTTTCTGCGTTTTGTATTGACTTTGCCTCCATATATGAACGTGATAGTAGCTGTCATATCTTGTTCTACACCTCCTAGACGTATCTCCTCGATAAGTAGTCGCGCTGTTAGATTCTTCATATTCTGCTCCTTTTCCTGTACCGACTCCCAGGCTGAGATGAAGTGTTTATATTCTTCTGGTAAACTCATAATTACTTTGGTGAATACCATCTGTTCCGATATTGATTCTCATTGCAGTCCTAGTTGGTTGACTAAATCTTCTGTTTTTGCAATAAATGCTGCCATTGGACTTTCATATTTTGGATTGGAAAACTTCTGTTGGATGATGTGAACTCCTACTTTAGATCTGGTTTCATAAATTGTATTAAGCTATTCCCACATTTGGTATGCAGTTTTGCAGGGCAGTAAGTATGTAAGTACGCTCTCCTCTACTCGGGTAACAATTAATTCTTGTGCTTTTCGATCATCTTCCATCTCTTTTCCTTCTTTATACTATGTTATGATGGCATCATACCAGCCCTTGGATTTCAACATAATGGTAAGTTGATACTTCCACGCCGACCAGTTGGAATTGCTTAAAACTATTGCCCCATCTCGCCGCACCATGTCTATAGTGTGTGCTGCGCTGTATTATTGTAGATTCTGCTGTACGTGATTGCCTCGAAAGTGAAACCACGCTGGTCGCCGCCTCCTCTGTCAAAGTGAATCCGCTTTTTGTAACGCGATCTTGATGAAACCGTGCCTGGGCCCATAACCTGTTCAGGTTATGGGTAGGCATGCGAAGGAAAACACTTCTATTTTGAGATAACTTCTATATTGTTTAATTAAGTAAATTACAGTTCTTCTGTTACACACACCGATCATCAGAGAGAAAATTGTAAGAGTAATGTCAAACTCAAAAACGTCAAAACTGACAGCTGTCAAGTACGTTCTATATGACACTTAACTAAAACTAAGCGGGTTTTCTATTACCCAAGACAACTAGGCTGTTTGTTCATTGATAACACAATAAAGAGAGAAGGTAAGAGGGAAAAGATGAATGGAGGTTAAATGCACTGATAAATTGATTACGAAATAACACCAGTGGGTTAGTCTGTTTATACTATGGCTCGTGGTATTAGATGCAAAATTTATAATAAAGGGTTACAAAATGATACTATGTGAGGAGTAGATCCAGGCCGGCTGTTCCAAAGGCTCTAAGTCGATTAATTCCAATTAAAATCCTGACGTTATTTCAAATCCCGTCACTGTAGTTAGAACGGCACTAGCCAGGCGTAAAAGTAAAATTCGTAGAAGAGTCGCCGCTGACCCTTGTGCGGTATTTATTAATTTAACTTTTAGGTCGTCTTGAGATAGTATTTTTTTAGGTTGATATTGCACACTGAAGTTAAGTTATAGGTTCAAAGTTTTTTTAAAAACTACTTCCAGTCCCTGGGCCAAAATGTGACTGACCCAGGGAAGGTAAAGTGTGTCCTAGTGGTTATTTCACTTCTGAGCACCAGAATAAAAAGTGATTTTATAGCCAAAGATGTCATCAAGAAAATAGAAATCCATTTCCGAAGATCATGACTTCAAATTTGAAGTTTAAAATGAAAAAGTAGTCAAAACTGGCAGAAGTAAGTCGCCAGAACAAAGTAAACAAAAGGAACCTCTGTGAAGGTATCATTTTATGTCAATGGTTTAGACAAGAACAACAACAAAGAATGATGCCATATAACAAAAGACATAGAATTCGATGTCTATGGATAGGCTATACATAAACAGAATGGTGAACTGAAAGCTGTGAAAATGCAATATGTAAATAAACAATGTAAACAAAGAGATAAAATTAAATTAAATTAAGGGTTTCAAGCAAACCCTACAGGCCACCATACAATTTTAGACTCTAAAGATGAGGCGAGGTCACAGACCGAGCCGAACGAGTGAGACAAGGCCGTAGGCCGAGGTGAGCTGCATACAAGGCGAGGCCAAAGGCCGAGGCAAGCTGTGTATAGGGCGAGGCCGAACGCCAAGCTCCGCGTAGGGCAAAGCCCGAAGCGTCACCAAGCGTCTTACTCGCGGGCAGGCCGACATGGTTGTCGTTTAATAAGTTTTCGGGGGTGCCGATTCTAAAATTGACATCCATTTTGAAATTACAGATAGCGGACATTTATTTCATGTAAAAAACCATCATGGGTGTCATTTCATTGGTTTCTTTAGGTGCTGCGTCGATAGTAACAATATTCCCTAATGAGACCGTCCCTCCTATGAAATAATTGACACGTTTCTGAATCTGAGCAAGCATTATCGTCAGCCCCTTTTGTACGCCGGGATTTGACACTGGACAATTGGACGCACAAATTTCGATACCGTTTTATAGTTATTGTTAACAAATGTATTTACTATTTATTGGAGTGCGAATATTCAATTTTTTTTATTCTGTCGTTAAAATAGCTGAATAGAACTTTTATTATTTGAAACACCTGTTTTTGGGGTTAGTATTTGCAATGGCGCCTGCGGTTTTTAAAATTCCTACTAAAATATTACATACATACGGGTTGAATTGACAACCGTTAGAACTATATAAACATAAACAAAATCGTTTTTATATATTAGTTAATATTAGTTTTTTTAATAAATTATTAGTTTTTTACACAAATTAAATGTTTTGACATGACTGCAGTCAAATTATGAGTATTTCTTAGGTCATAAAGTTGATTTATCATACTTTTACTTTATTAACATTGCTTTTGCCCTTGTCTAATAAGTTATCTTGTCACGTCTTGAAGTTAAATCACATCTGCAAATATTTCTAATTGTTTCCTTGTAGGCACAATTAGAAATTAATTAAATTATTGTGACATTGAATCGTTAAATGTTTAAATGTCGGCGCTATCGGGATAGATGCTTACTTAACGGCTCCCCTTTTGACTGTACACCATCAACTGTGCAGAAGTAATTGCCGTAGTCCGATTTTTGAACTGCCTTAACTTTCAGTTGAGAATTTTTGATTTGGTAACTGTAATAGGAAATGATTTTTTAATGAATGATAAATTAAAACTTCCTATCCGCGAACTCAATTGCTTGGATATTAAAGTAGTATGCCTGTTTCGATGGCAATCAAGATTTCTAAATCTTTAGAAATACAGAAAGTATTTGGCTAATGGCAATAGGCAATAGGCAAGGTGGTTTACATTTTGAAAAATTGAAGACAATAATTAAATTAAAACATTATATAAAGGACTCTAATAAAATTTCTAGTTATTTACGAGTCAAGCAACCATAGAAATAAATTGTTTAGCTTCATAGTAATTCAGATATGAAGTTAATTAGTTTTTTTTGGGCTGGTAACCCCGGTCCAAATAAGTTCACTATGGGGACTTCTGTCCAAAATTAAATCGAAAAAAGCAAGAAAAACTGCTAAGTTCACTTACAGTTTAGTGCGAAGGCGACATAGCAAGCAACTTCACCTTACCATCGCAAGTAAGCGGCAAGTAATCACTGTTTTAAGCGGATAAGCTGGATTGAATTTGATTCACGACGGTGACTTGGCGGCTTCAAAATTATCTTCAAAATTATCACATTCAAGCACACAAATCAGCTGTATGACCACCCACAATCACAAAAACAAAAGATATTTGCGCATGCACATTCATGACGAAGCTGCGGCGGCCGACTGACTGATTTTTTTTCAGTTGTCAAGCGTCAAACCCGTCACGTTTCGTTCTACACAAGATTTTATGGCTTTGGAATTTGCTACCAGCGTAGTCGTCGAAAGGCAGTCTGTAGTGGACTTTGAAATTAAGATTTTCATTTTAGAACTTCTTGACCATCGTAATTGACTAATTTAATAATTTTTTGACCAAAATTTGTGATTATTTACTTGTATTGCAATAATTCTTATAATCAATACTTAATTGTACTCTGGTACATACATCAATATTTTTTTGTGTCTTTTTACGTTAGGTGAAACGAATTGTTTTCTTCCTATTGTTGTTAATTCTCCTCCTGCTCGTGGTTGTTTGTTTTAAGGATCGTTTTTATCGATTCTTTTATAGTTTCTGTTTTGCAATTGAAATTTAATTTTTATTGTTAAGTAATTTACGTATTTTTTATTACACTTTTTTTTCTGTGGAACATTTTATTAATATTTCATAATTAGTATGCACTTGTAACTGAAAATATTTAACGATTAGCCAATTGTTGGCAACCCCAACATTTTTATAGTCTTTTGTTTTTTATGTCAGATGGCTCTCTTCCTGAACGACCGCTGAAGCGGCAAATTGTAAATTTCTATTTTAATTAATATAAGTGTTCAAGTTCATCTTGTGTTTCGTTTGGCTGCACCAGCAATAACAACAGTTCATCAGCTCACACGCTATCATATGGTCCTTCGAAACAACGAGCAGTCTGAAGAAAGTAAGCAAAATTTGGACAGGAAAATTTTGTATTTTACCGCGTCGGTTCTACATCAGGAACAAGCAAGAGGCATCGGCGGGCCGGGCAGCTTGTGCTGAACGGGCGAGTTTGTTTTCATCTCACCAATCACAACGCGCCGCCCCGAATCTCCGAGCCCTCATTGGTCTACGCTGTGACGTCACTTCTCTGTGGTTGGCCATATCCTGCCACCGCCATATTGGTCACGGTTTATTTTCATTGTTCGAGTGTCGACAAGTTTGGTATGTACGACCTAAGTTACCCAAGCCAAGCCAAGCGGTTTGAAATTTTCGAATCTTAGCAGTTTTTTCTGTTGTGTGTTTGTGTTTCATCAGTGAAATTAAAGTTTATTAAAAAATCAAGACAGTGAGACATCAAAAAGTGTTTTTCTGTGGTTACGGATTACCTTTTAAAATGACTGTAAGTGTTATTTCTATTTCTAAGTAATGTTCAATAGGTAATTGGTAAGATTTATGTTTAGTTTAGTATCAAATTACATTTTTGCGAGCAAAATGGCTGAAGCAGATTTGAAATCTTTGAATGCTAAGCGTGGTTAAGCGAAGGCCTCGCTAACTAGATTGTTTTCATCTTTAGATAACATGGGAAATTGGAGCGTTGAAACATTGAAAATAAAAAAAGATCGTGTTATTCAGATTTTCACAGAATACGATCAATTAAATAAAGATATTTTTTGCCGCTCTTCTTCCCAGGATGAGGATGTTGATGAGGTCGAGGAGAAGTACTGTCATATTCTCTCCTCCATTAACGAACAACTAAATTCATTTTTAGAAACAAAAACGGCCAAGAGCGTGTCGGGACACGCGCATTGTAGGGTTCCGTAGCAGCATGGTTCAAATATGCAGCTGGCTTCTTAATTCTACGAGCATATGGACGGTTAAATCGCTAATAATGTCTAATAAAAACGAGGTCACAAAGAAAGAAGGTAACTAAAGGAGAAATGTAGATTCCAGCTCCATAAGGAAAATGAAAAAAAAAATCATCTGTTTAATAACCACCTCGCGTGGATACAAATGGTTGTATAAAAATTGTTTACATTACGTATTCATTTAAAACGGGTGTACTATCGTTACGGTCGTAGTTAGAGATGAAAGAGACTGCCTTTTAAGGCTTAATTTAAGACTTGACTCTTAAATTAAGACTGAAAGTTCGAGTTTTTATTAATAAGACTTAGTAGTTTCTTAAAAGATTAAAAACTAAAACGACTCGAGTTCTTTCAAAATACTAAAAGACTTAAACGACTCAAGTTCTTTTATGTAAAAGGGATCGCAACGCAGTTTGTGTGTGATATTAAATATTTCTTTTGTAACCGATCAACCAAAAGGAATAAATAATTCACGCCTAAACCACTAAATACATTTTGATAACATTTGACAAGGAGATAAAATGAGATATTTATATTCTATCAACACATACCTTACGACTGTCGACTTCCCAGATAATGAGTCGCCAGTCTTTGAAGTCCTTTAAGCTGTTTAAGTAACAGCTCAGTTTTTTACGTTAAAAGACTTCGACTACAAAAGCTAGTCTTATGACTAAAGGATGGGAACTAAAAGACTGAATCAGTCGCGAGGCGTCAAAAATAAGGTGAGTCTTTATTAAAAGCCTTAAAAGACTGAGTATCTTCCATCAGTAGTCATAGTCGATGTTAAAATCTCCAAATACTATAGTATAAAAAACAAATGTATGAAAGAGTTTGTAGTTTCAGAAATAACTTTAGTTTTGGTGTAAACACAACATAATGAAATTATAAAATTCGCGAGATAGACCTGCTGATAAAATAACCTCGCCTCACTTTTAGTATTGAACCTTGTAAACATATTCTTATTAATTCCAAAAACGTTTGGCACTTGGTCGACTATCACTCGCAAACTTGAAAGGCTAACTTATGTGTGATAGTTTTTCTTTTAATTTCGTTGTATATTCTACCAAAGAGAATTTTTTCTCATTTTTAGAAACAACCGTTTAGCTGGTAGAGGGGGGGGGACACTAACTTTGGTTTAGGGCTAAATACAACAGAATGGAAGTATTTAATCCGCGAGCGAAGCGAGCGCGAATTTTTTTTGACTTTAAAAAAAATTTTTTTTTAAAATTTTTTTAGCAACAAAAGTATTGCTAGGAATAATTTCGGCTGGTGCTAAAGAGCAGGTCGCGTGGCGATTGTGTATAATTTTGATGTCATTTTCGTAATTAACACCCCCAAAAACCTATAACGACACATGAAATGTCAATATGGTACAGCTTGGCTTTAGACCTTGCCTCACTTTTAGCGTGGAACTTTGTATGGCAATTGTTTTGGATTAGGTTGAACTTCGTCGTAAATGCTAAATGCTCGTGGAATAATTATTTAACATTTTTTTTTCATTTTAAAAATTAATTTTTCGCAAACGGACTGCTGAATCGAAAAACGTTCGTAGTAAACCCCTTCAATCTTTTAAAAAACTATCCTATGACATCCCACTCGATGATATCGGCGGGAAAAAAAAATCCATCGCCCTTTCACGTGTATGGGAAACACCCGAAAAAATTTTTTTTACAAATTTTTATTTTTTCTATTTGTCGGCGCAATTAATATGTATGAACATGCCAAATTGCAGCTCTGTAGTACCAAGGATCTAATATTAGTAAATATATTCTTATTAATCCCAACAATGTATGGCACTTGGTTTACCATTACTCGCAAACTTGAAAGGCCAACTTATGTTTTATAGTTTTCCTTTTAAATTTGATGTATGTTCTACCTCTGTGAATTTTTCCACATTTTTAGAATCAACCGTTTAGCTGGTAGAGGGGGGGGACACTTGTGTTTGACAAAAATTTTCACTTTAAAAATTTATGATTCGCAAACGGAGTGCTAAATTGAAAAATGTTCTTAGTAAACCCCTTTTGTCTTTTAAAAAGCTATTCTTAGACACCCCATTCGATGATATTGGCGAGAAAAAAAAAATTCATCGCCCTTTCACGTCTATGGGAGACACCCGAAAAAAATTTTTTTTCTTAGGTTTTACTCTACAGTTCTATCGGCGTGATTACTATGTATAACTATGCCAAGTTTCAGCTCTGTAGTACTAAGGGTTTCTTAGAAAACCCGCGGACAGACGGACAGACGGACAGACGGACAGACGGACAGACGGACAGACGGACATGGCGAAACTATAAGGGTTCGTAGATTACTACGGAACCCTAAAAACGGGGCATTCTGATTCCAACACATCCGCCACTTCGCTCGCAAAAATAAAGTTGCCACCTATACAAATAAAAACCTTCGATGGCAAATTCACTGAATACATTCCGTTCAAAAATATGTTTGATTCAATGATTGATAATGACAAAAGCTTGGATCCTCTGCAGAAATTGTATTACCTTCGATCCTTTCTGAAAGATGAACCATTTGATCTTATAAAAAATTTACCAATTTGTAAGGAAAGTTATGAAAGGGCTTTTAGAAAATAGGTACTATAATAAATACAAAATTGTAAACGAACACATATACTCACTGTTGGACATGAAACGCATTGTAAAGTCAACTGCCTCTAGTTTGAGAAGCTTTGTGTCCTTGGTTAGGCAGCACTTAGCTGCATTACATCAACTAAGTGAATCTGTGTCACACTGGGATGCTATAATATTGTGTATTTTATCCCGAAAGATTGACTCCTATACGGCTCGAGCCTATCAGCTCGACAGGGAGCATGAAGTGGAACCCAACATCGAGCAGTTCCTTACATACATAGAGAAGAGGGCACTGGCACTGGAGAACACCATGCAGGATACTCACGGCCAATTTCCAGACTCGACCAAACCATCAGCAGCAGTGATGGCAGCCACCGCTGAAGTATGTCAATACTGTAAGTGCGATCACAAATTATTTACTTGCAGTACATTTAAAAATCTGTCAGCGCACGAACGAGTGGCATTTTCAGCTAAAAATAAATTATGCACTATTTGTTTAGGTGCGCATAAAGGAAAATGTAGGTACTATTTTCGGTGTGCAGAGTGCAAGGAACAGCACAATACTCTGTTACACTGCGACAAGCCTTCTGCCCCCCCCGCACCCCCTGTCACACTGTTGACAGGCAATATTAATCATGACACTCTTCTTCCCACAGCACGAGTAAAGCTAATTGCCAAGGATGGTACAGAGCTTCATGTAAGAGCCCTATTGGACAGTGGTTCACAGGTTTCTTTTGTTACTAAAAAATTAGTAGAGCTTCTTGATTTAAAACCGAACCCAACCAACACCAACATATTTGGAATTGGCAACTCGAAACAAGATGTCAAATATTGTTTACCCTTACAGGTGTTTTCTTTGAAGACTCCCTTTCAAACAACGCTAACATGTCACGTTGTAAATCGAATCACTTGTAACTTACCTCAGACCAAGTTTGATAAAGCTACTATAAAATTGCCAGAAGTTTTTAAATTGGCAGATGAGCAGTTTAATGTCCCTGGCGAAATACAAATTCTTATGGGTGCTGATGTGGTATTCCAGGTCCTGATGCCGTCGGCGGAGACGGAGGAGGAGCTGCAGCAGCCGAGTGATGAACGGCAGCTACGAGTCATCAACACCAAGTTCGGGTACATTGTACGGGGACAACTGCCACACTACATTTCTGCTAAAAATGGGGTCTGCAATAAGGTAGCTTTAAAATGTGTTACATCTAATAATGATATTTTATATTCTCACAATGATTTTGACGTCATTATTGAGGCAAAAAGACAATTGCGCGATTTATTAAGCATGGGAAGCTTTCATACCCATAAATGGGCAGCCAATGACCCTCGCATATTGTCTGACATTCCTCCCAATGACCAACATTTTGATAAAATTGAATTACAAGATAAAAATTGTTGTATGAAGGCTCTAGGGTTGCAACTTTCAGTCAATGATGATCAATTTCTCATTTCATGCCCAAGGCCATTTGATGCCCCCAAAATAACAAAGCGTAGCGTTATAAGTTACATAGGGCGCTTCTATGACCCTATGGGTTATGTCAGTCCCATCATAGTCAAGGCTAAAGAGATTATGCAAAAACTTTGGTCAGACAGTTTAGGCTGGGATGAAGAAATAAGCGATAAATTAAAGGCTGATTGGTATCATTTCACATCTAGTTTAGCCCTAATGAAGCCTATGTCCTTACACAGAAACATTCCTGTATTAGATTCCGATGCTGTTGATTTGATAGGTTTCTCTGACGCCGCCAGCTCCACCGGCTACGGGTGCTGCTTGTACTTACGGGTCGTTGACTGCACAGGTAAACCGCATATGCACTTACTTTGCTCAAAATCACGCATAAACCCGCTTCAGAACAAGGGCATGACGGTTCCAAGGCTGGAGCTTAATGCGGCACTGCTGCTTTCTAAATTGACTGCAAAGGTTTGTGACACGCTTATATCAAGAATAAGCCTAAAAAATATTTATTTATTCACTGACTCGACAATAGTGCTCGCTTGGATACGCACTGAGTTAACACTTTTAAAGGCATATGTGGCAAACCGTGTGAATGTTATTCGTCAACAGACGCCTGATTGTCATTGGCTGTATGTTAGCACTAAAGATAACCCTGCTGATGTCATTAGTAGAGGAGTTAACCCGGCTGAACTTGGCGACTGCGCCCTCTGGTGGACAGGTCCTGCGTTTCTACAGAACGACAGGTATAATTTGATTTTACAGTTGAATTACCTCAAAATGTAAAACGAGCAAGCGTTCCCCCGCCCGCGCTAGTCGTCTCCTAACTTCCGTGTCTGTCGCACCCATGTTTGTAATTTACATATAAGTTTTACGTGACAATATAAGTAGTAACATTGATCCTGATATGTTGTTTATTTTCAACTTCCTCTGGAATTAGAAAACACGCATAAGAACACATATATGTAAACAAAAAAGTATTACTATAAATAGTAAATTGTTATTATCTTTGTGTGCGCTTGCAAAAAAAGATTGCGGGGTGAGGCTGATTGCGATGGGAAGCACTTTCAGGCGCTTAGTGGCTAAGGTGTCTGCATTTCTCCAACCTCACCAATTCGGTTTTGGTGCCCGTCTTAGTTTAGGCCCGGGTTAGATTCAGGGCGGGTTATTTAAGAGGAGCGTCTCAGTTTGGACTAGCGTCTCAGTTGTTTTTCATGCTGTCTCGATGTCGACCACCCGCCTCAGACTTGTGCGAAGGGGACAATTGCAGTTTTCCGGCGAAATGCCGAGTTTTATTTCCAAAATTATGAGTTTAGGCGTCAATGAATTCCTACCCTAAAAACTTAATAAAATCGTACGTTTTTATTGAAAATAAAAGAACATAAATGACCTCTCCTGGTCACAAATAAGCTAGTTATTTTGAAACATAAATATTTTTATGACAGTTTAACAATTTTCATAGGTATCCTTAACCCTGGAATCAGGTACAACCAAAACAAATAAACTTTTACTTAAATGATTTTTTTTAAATAATAATATTTAAGTAATATTTAAAGTAAAGTAAATATTTTTTTAAAGAATTTTTTTTACGTGTTATATAAATCTTTATAAATCTATTGCAAACTCAATTCCGTAAGATAAACATTCTAAATATTTTAAATAGTAGATTAATCAGTCTAAGTTTGTTGTACTTAAGCAGACACAATCTTAAAATTATTATTTAGGTACGAGATCAAGTAATAAGTGTTTAAAAATAGAAAATAAATAAAGTCGGGATTGCATCATAAAATGGATGGTAATCGGCTTCCATGACCTATTTCAACTGTTGGAGATGTTCAAATGTAGACTTCTTAATTTTTAATCTTTCAGAATAAAATCTTGGCAGGTCTTGCATGCTAACTGGATTAACAAACTTCGCTCTCATCGGCAAAGGATTTTCGTCGTACTCTTCAGTAAACCCCAGACAGTATAAGATCTTACCCTCTGGCAAATACTTTAGTTGCCTCAAGTCAGTCACCACAGGATCCTCTGCCTTTCTTCCTGGTCTAATCGATTTGTATGTTTTTAAATTATCGAAATTCTTGATAATTTGAAAACATAATTCAACGTGATAAGGTTTTTTAACACAGGCTGTTTTAGCAATGTTTACGTAGTCAGCTGGAACGTTAATTTTCTTGTTTCGGATCTGCCTCTCTATAACTGAATGCATTTGCGTATGTTCCTTTTCCAATATTTTTTGCACAATTTTTATTTTATTTTGAACAGCGAAATTGAGAAGTGCATTTGACAACGTGACATTTCTATTTTGATATGTGCAACCGTCACGAAAATATAATAATTTCAGCACCCTCTGTCAAATTATGCTTGACTATAAACAACTCCAACATCCTTATTATGAAAAATCGTTAGCTGCTAGTGATCCTTCGGATTCATTCCAGATGAAACAGTATCCATCTGATCGTTTTATGTCATAAACTGTAAAGTTGTGTAAAATCAGTTCAGTTTTAAAGTGCAAAGCTGAAGCATTTGATTTTGGACACAATTGCCTTCCGTGCCCATTTCCCAGCCCCATTCAGCCGGGCTTGGGAGATTTTAGTAGTAGGGAATTAAGAATTCTGGATCACGGTCTTTCAAACATAATCGGAGTTTTAGTTTTCAGTTATAAGTGAATGCACCAACAATAAGCGCACGCAGTCGGCGCCTTCGGCCTTCGGCGACGACTGTCGTGCGCACTGAGTTGGTGCATTCACTTATAACTGAAAACTAAAACTCTGATTATGTTTGAAAGACCGTGATCCAGAATTCTTAATTCCCTACTACTGATTTTGCATGGGCACCAATGCCTGTCCCCATACGTGGACACCTTGGTACACTGCCCTTAAAAGGTGTTGCTGAAAGCTTGCCGAGGTTGGTAGAATATTCTCCAATGATCTCCCTTTTTAGGGTTCCGTAGTTATCTACGAACCCTTATAGTTTCGCCATGTCCGTCTGTCCGTCTGTCCGTCTGTCCGTCTGTCCGCGGGTTTTCTAAGAAACCCTTAGTACTACAGAGCTGAAACTTGGCATAGTTATACATAGTAATCACGCCGATAGAACTGTAGAGTAAAACCTAAGAAAAAAATTTTTTTTCGGGTGTCTCCCATAGACGTGAAAGGGCGATGAATTTTTTTTTTCTCGCCAATATCATCGAGTGGGGTGTCTAAGAATAGCTTTTTAAAAGACAAAAGGGGTTTACTAAGAACATTTTTCGATTTAGCACTCCGTTTGCGAATCATAAATTTTTAAAGTGAAAATTTTTGTCAAACACAAGTGTCCCCCCCCTCTACCAGCTAAACGGTTGATTCTAAAAATGTGGAAAAATTCACAGACGTAGAACATACATTAAATTTAAAAGGAAAACTATAAAACATAAGTTGGCCTTTCAAGTTTGCGAGTAATGGTAAACCAAGTGCCATACATTGTTGGGATTAATAAGAATATATTTACTAATATTAGATCCTTGGTACTACAGAGCTGCAATTTGGCATGTTCATACATATTAATTGCGCCGACAAATAGAAAAAATAAAATTTTGTAAAAAAATTTTTTTCGGGTGTTTCCCATACATGTGAAAGGGCGATGGATTTTTTTTTCCCGCCGATATCATCGAGTGGGATGTCATAGGATAGTTTTTTAAAAGATTGAAGGGGTTTACTACGAACGTTTTTCGATTCAGCAGCCCGTTTGCGAAAAATTAATTTTTAAAATGAAAAAAAATGTTAAATAATTATTCCACGAGCATTTAGCATTTACGACGAAGTTCAACCTAATCCAAAACAATTGCCATACAAAGTTCCACGCTAAAAGTGAGGCAAGGTCTAAAGCCAAGCTGTACCATATTGACATTTCATGTGTCGTTATAGGTTTTTGGGGGTGTTAATTACGAAAATGACATCAAAATTATACACAATCACCACGCGACCTGCTCTTTAGCACCAGCCGAAATTATTCCTAACAATACTTTTGTTGCTAAAAAAATTAAAAAAAAAAAAAATTTTTAAAGTCAAAAAAAATTCGCGCTCGCTTCGCTCGCGGATTAAATACTTCCATTCTGTTGTATTTAGCCCTAAACCAAAGTTAGTGTCCCCCCCCCTCTACCAGCTAAACGGTTGTTTCTAAAAATGAGAAAAAATTCTCTTTGGTAGAATATACAACGAAATTAAAAGAAAAACTATCACACATAAGTTAGCCTTTCAAGTTTGCGAGTGATAGTCGACCAAGTGCCAAACGTTTTTGGAATTAATAAGAATATGTTTACAAGGTTCAATACTAAAAGTGAGGCGAGGTTATTTTATCAGCAGGTCTATATTATTTCTAATAATTTGTAGCAAAAAAAAAAAAAATTTCGCTCGCTTCGCTCGCGAATTTTATAATTTCATTATGTTGTGTTTACACCAAAACTAAAGTTATTTCTGAAACTACAAACTCTTTCATACATTTGTTTTTTATACTATAGTATTTGGAGATTTTAACATCGACTATGACTACTGATGGAAGATACTCAGTCTTTTAAGGCTTTTAATAAAGACTCACCTTATTTTTGACGCCTCGCGACTGATTCAGTCTTTTAGTTCCCATCCTTTAGTCATAAGACTAGCTTTTGTAGTCGAAGTCTTTTAACGTAAAAAACTGAGCTGTTACTTAAACAGCTTAAAGGACTTCAAAGACTGGCGACTCATTATCTGGGAAGTCGACAGTCGTAAGGTATGTGTTGATAGAATGTAAATATCTCATTTTATCTCCGTGTCAAATGTTATCAAAATGTATTTAGTGGTTTAGGCGTGAATTATTTATTCCTTTTGGTTGATCGGTTACAAAAGAAATATTTAATATCACACACAAACTGCGTTGCGATCCCTTTTACATAAAAGAACTTGAGTCGTTTAAGTCTTTTAGTATTTTGAAAGAACTCGAGTCGTTTTAGTTTTTAATCTTTTAAGAAACTACTAAGTCTTATTAATAAAAACTCGAACTTTCAGTCTTAATTTAAGAGTCAAGTCCTGTAAGATGGAGGCGAGTCTTTTTAATAAGCCTTAAAAGGCAGTCTCTTTCATCTCTAACTACGACCGTAACGATAGTACACCCGTTTTAAATGAATACGTAATGTAAACAATTTTTATACAACCATTTGTATCCACGCGAGGTGGTTATTAAACAGATGATTTTTTTTTCATTTTCCTTATGGCGCTGGAATCTACATTTCTCCTTTAGTTACCTTCTTTCTTTGTGACCTCGTTTTTATTAGACATTATTAACGATTTAACCGTCCATATGCTCGTAGAATTAACCCTCCGCATACCAGGTGGGGTCTAATAAACCCCAGGCGGTGAAAAATCGATATATTTTCAAAAATTTTCGTGCGCGGAATCTGAAGCTCTCAGTAGCTGGAGTTGCGACGTTCTTACACTGGCAAGTACCATTAGTTTAGTGGTGCGTGCGTTTTTTAGGGCTCTAGACGCGTTTTTGTTTAGAATTGTTGTTATTTGAGCATATACAAAATGCAATTATGGCGAACTAAAGAACTCCTACCTCGAGATTGAAGTAAAAATTTAAAGATGTATCATCGTTGTTCAATTTTTTTAAATTTAGTCAGTTTAATAACAAAAAATTGGTAATTATCAATTCTTAGGGTGATTTCAAGTCTAAATTAGTAGTCAGAAGATGGCATTTTAGCTTCCCTTTTTCAACAAACCATTTAATCTATTTCATTTTTTTTTATATAGTGCTACTCAGGTTATGTTCAATTTCAAAAATATGCAATAATAATTCAGTACCCCTATTCCTATCTGATTACAGCGACCATTTTGTTAGGGTATGTCAGACCCCACCTTGTATGGCATGTTACAAATTTTTACCTGGTATGCCGAGGGTTAAGAAGCCAGCTGCATATTTGAACCATGCTGCTACGGAACCCTACAATGCGCGTGTCCCGACACGCTCTTGGCCGGTTTTTTAGATAATAATTCCCTTAATTCCCTTGGGCATTCGTTTAATGTTGAACACTCACTGGATCTGAAATTTGATATAATACAAAAAACTTCATTTAAATAAGTAAAATACTTCTGAGCTGAACCGGCAGCAAGAGAATATTGATCCTTAAAATAGATTTGGTCATGTTGTGGGCGAAAGGATGAAAACTCAACTCATGTTTGATGAATAATAATAACACTGACAATAACGTTACGACTGTAGTGGCCACTTTATGTTCTTCATTCCCCTTTATGAAATATAATCGTGAGCGTGCATTAAATGAAAAAAGTAGTATTGTAAGTAGATATATAAATAGGAAATTGTTTTTATGATTCTATGATGATGATGATGATGATGATACTATACCATATCTGTAAACAACAATATCGTTTTACTTACTTATCGTACATGGTTATAATGAATTTTTCCATTGTTTTTGTAGCGCTTTCTATAGCCAGCATTTGGAGTCCCATAGTTGTTAATGTATAAATATTTCACGCTTCGAAAGCAGTTTTCTTCCCTTTTCCGTTAAAACTTGACACCGTATCACACCCTGTCAGGGCATGGAAAAGAGGTAACATTGTTGCTTTTTCGGAACCTGAAATGGAATCGAGACTTGAGAATGTATTTACAAAAATTATCAAAACGTATTTTCTTCAATGGGTACGTCATTTAAAGACAAACCTAGCGATGCTGTGATTTTGCCACATGACAAGAAATGGTGATTCTTGCCGGTACCAGTATGGACCCACAAACTTTCTAGTCCTTCTAGTTTTGGAACAGAAGACACAGCTAAGGCTACAACATCTGTGTCCACTGTGCGTATCATAACATGTTTCAGCTCTTGGTTCACTGCGTCAGCAACGTGCACCATTATTATCGTATCCGCCTCTTCATGATTGCAAGGTTCGATGTTGAGTTTGCTACGAGCGGTGCTGCTAAGAACATTCATATCATTTGTGATGTTGAGTTCTTTTTCATGCGGTACCTCCATAGTGTGATACGCTAAAGACAGCAGGTGAAACAGTTCCTTCTTATTCTCATTATCACAAAGAAAATTTGCCCATCCTTTGGGAATCTTTGTATTTGAGGACACCTTTGTGCGTGCACCAATACCCCGCCTTTCTCTGGTGCTGTTTTTAATGCTCTGGTCGTAATATTTGAAAAAAAAAAGCATCTTAGTCACAACACTGAATCACTTGAACTTAAACAATGGAGATGGCACACTATACCTGTCCCAAATTATATTAACTCGTTGGGTAGTTGATAATTCTTTCTGGATAAATGGTTTGAAAATGTTTTCTGCGTATTTACCAAATGTACGCGTTTGACCTGAATTCATCATATGAAGTATGGCCGCCCCATCAAGAATTTTTACAGAAACTTGAGGTGCTGTTGGTACTGTTGACTCGTTGAACAAATTCCACCAACCTCGGCATTATATGTTTGCAAATAAATTTAATCCGGCCCTGGTCAGTGGCACTGGTCCTCGCGGTGAGCCCTCGGCCCGTGGTGCCCCGGAGACCGGCGCGCGCGAGCCGTGCGACTCCAGCGTGCTCTGCCTCACACCAGAACAGGTATTTAAATGTGTAAAACGTATGAAACGAGGGAAGTCGCCGGGGCACGACGGACTCCGTGTTGAGCATATTTTCTTCACGGGTCCAGAGTTAATAGAGAAAATTTGTCTGTTTTTCAATAACTGTATCGACTATAATTATTTGCCTAAGAACTTTATGAAGACTACTGTTGTGCCCATTATAAAGAACAGAACCGGTGATGCTACATGCCTGTCAAACTACCGCTTCATTTCACTGGCCACTGTGCTATCTAAGGTATCTGAACGACTGATCAATAAACATTTAGACGAAAATAATATTCCATTATGCAGTTCGCAGTTTGGGTTCCGCAGGGGTTTATCAACAGATATGGCGATTTTTGCGCTTAAAAATACAGTGTTTAAATATGTCTCAAGGAAAAAGTCAGTGTATTCATGCTTTTTAGACTTGAGTCATGCCTTTGACATAATTGATCACAGTATTTTGTGGGGAAAACTACGGAAAACTAACGTTCTGCCACCAATTATAAACATTTTGGAGGTCAAGTGATTTCATGTCGGAATGCTACAAACTTCCTTGTGACGTTAGGCAGGATGGCCTGACCTCGCCTGTGCTAATGACCTCCTCGAGGAGCTGAGCAGCACCAGAGCTGACTGTCAGGTAGGAGGCGCCCTGCCTGAACAACCTTAGCTACGCGGACGACATATAACGTAAACAAAACTGAAGTTATGATTTTCAAGTTTAAAAAACCGGCCAAGAGCGTGTCGGGCCACTCGCATTGTAGGGTTCCGTAGCAGCATGGTTCAAATATGCAGCTAGCTTCTTAATTCTACAAGCATATTGTCATAGTTGATGTTAAAATCCCCAAATACTATACCTACTTAGTATCATAAACAAATGTATTAAAAAGTTTGGCCTAAATATAACAGAATGGAGGTGTTTAATGCGCGAGCGAAGCGAGCTTGAATTTATCAAGCTAAGCAGGTGTATATTTTTAATGTCGTTTTCGTAATTAGCACCCACAAAAACCTATTAAACGACACCTGAAATGTCAATATGTTACAGCTTGGCTTTCGGCTCGCCTCACTTTTAGCGTGGAACCTTGTATGTCAACCATTTTTGATTAGGGTACACTTCGTCGTAAATGCTACCCTCGTGAATTATTCCACATTTTTTTCATTATAAAAATTAATGTTTCCTAAACGGATTGCTGAATCGATAAACGTTTGTAGTAAACCCCTTCTATCTTATAAAAAGCTATCCTATGATAACGCACTCGATGATATCGGCTAGAAAAAAAACCATCGCCCATTCACGTTAATGGGAAACACACGAAAAAATTTTTTTTCCACCATTTTATTTTTTAGATTTGTCACCACAATCAATAGGTATGTATGACCATGCCAAATTTCTGCTCTGTGCTACCAAGGGTTTCTTAGGAAACCTGCGGACAGACAGACATGGCGAAACTATAAGGGTTCGTAGATTACTACGGAACCCTAAAAACAAATGTATTATTAAAGAGTTTGTAATTTGGGAAATAATTTTTGTTCTGGTCTAATTACAACCGAATGTAAGTATAAAATTCGCGAGCGAAGCGAGCGCGAATTTTTTTTTTACGGCGATATTACTGTTAGAAATAATATCAACCTGCTGTTAAAATAATTTTGATGTCATTTTCGTAATTAACACCCCCAAAAAACTATTTAACGACACCTAAAATGTCAATATGTTACAGTTTGGCTTTCGACCTCCCCTCACTTTTAGCGTGGAACCTTGTAAACATATTCTTATTAATCCCAAAAACGTTTGGTCGACTATTACTCGCAAACTTGAAGGGCCAACTTATGTGTGATAGTTTTTCTTTTAATTTCGTTGTATATTCTATAACCGTGAATTTTTTCACATTTTTAGAAACAACTGTTTAGCTGGTAGTGTCCCCCCCGGAAACTTGTTTTTAACAAAAAAATTCACTTCAAAAATATCTTTTTCTCAAACGGAGTGCTGAATCGAAAAACGTTCTTAGTAAACCCCTTCTATATTTTAAAAATCTATCCTATGACATTCAATTCGATGGTATCGGCGATAAAAAAAAATCCATCGCCCTTTCACGTGTATGGGAAACACCCAAAAAAATGTTTTTTCCGAAATTTTATATTTTAGATCTGTCGGCGCAATCAATATCTATGACCATGCCAAATTTCAGCTCTGTAGTACCAAGGATCTTATATTAGTAAATATATTCTTATTAATCCCAACAGTGTTTGGCACTTGGTCGACTATTACTGGCAAACTTAAAGGACCAAGTTATGTGTGATAGTTTTCCTTTTAATTTCGTTATATAATCTACCAACGTGAATTTTTCCACATTTTTAGAAACAACCGTTTAGCAGGTAGAGGGGGGGGACACTTGTGTTTGACAAACATTTTCACTTTAAAAATTTATATTTCGCAAACGGAGTGCTGAATCGAAAAACGTTCTTAGAAAACCCCTTTTATCTTTTAATATGCTATCCCATGACACCCCACTCAAAATATTGGCGAGAAAAAAAAAATTCATCGCCCTTTCACGTCTATGGGAGACACCCGAAAAAAATTTTTTTTCTAAGATTGTACTCTACAGTTCTGTTGGCATGATTCATATGTATAATCATGCCAAGTTTCAGCTCTGTAGTACCAAGGGTTTCTTAGGAAACCCGCGGACAGACGGACAGACGGACAGACGGACAGACGGACATGGCGAAACTATAAGGGTTCGTAGATTACTACGGAACCCTAAAAACGTTTGGTCGACTATTACTCGCAAACTTGAAGGGCCAACTTATGTGTGATAGTTTTTCTTTTAATTTCGTTGTATATTCTATAACCGTGAATTTTTTCACATTTTTGAAACAACTGTTTAGCTGGTAGTGTCCCCCCCGGACACTTGTTTTTAACAAAAAAATTCACTTCAAAAATATTTTTTTCTCAAACGGAGTGCTGAATCGAATAACGTTCTTAGTAAACCCCTTCTATATTTTAAAAATCTATCCTATGACATTCAATTCGATGGTATCGGCGATAAAAAAAATCCATCGCCCTTTCACGTGTATGGGAAACACCCGAAAAAATGTTTTTTCCGAAATTTTATATTTTAGATCTGTCGGCGCTATCAATATCTATGACCATGCCAAATTTCAGCTCTGTAGTACCAAGGATCTTATATTAGTAAACTAGGTTTCGCGTGGTGCGCGACCTGCTAAAGCAGGTCGCGAGGCGGTTGTGCCTTTTTTTTATAAATATTAAAAAAGTTTTTAATTTTTTTTGTTTTTCACGGCCGCCATCTTGGATTTAAAAATGGATGTTATTTTCTTAATCAGCACCCCTGAATACCAGAAAAACGACACCCATGACGATATTTTGCAAAAAATTTAAGTCCGCCATCTTGGATTTCAAAACGTATGTCATTTTCGGAATCAGCACCCCCGAAAACCTATTAACGACACCCATGACGGTATTTTCCAAAAAATCCATGTCCGCCATCTTGGATTTCAAAATGGATGTCATTTTCGAAATCAGCACCCCTGAAAACCTATTAAACGACACCCATGTCGGTATGATGGCGGTCGGCTGGTAATATGCTTGGTGACGCTTCGGGCTTCGCCGTACGCGGAGCTCGGCCTTCGGCCTCGCCCTATACGCAGCTCGCCTTGGCCTACGGCCTCGGCTCGCGCGTTCGGCTCGGTCTGCGACCTCGCCTCACCTTAAAAATCTAAACTTGTATGGCGGCCATCTTTGATTGGGGGGGGGGGGGGCCGCTCCGGGCTTCGCCCTACGCGGAGTTCGGCCTTCGGCCTCACCCTGTACGCGGCTCGCCTCGGCCTTCGGCCTCGCCTCGCGAGTTCGACTCGGTCTTCGACCTCGCCTCACCTTTGGAATCTAAACTTGCCGCCATCTAGAATTGGGGGGGGGACGCTCCGGGCTTCGCCCTACGCGGAGTTCGGCCTTCGGCCTCACCCTATACGCGGCTCGCCTCGGCCTTCGGCCTCGTCTCGCGCGTTCGGCTCGGTCTTCGACCTCGCCTCACCTTTAGAATCTAAACTTGTATGGCGGCCATCTTGGATTTGGGGGGGGGACGCTCCGGGCTACGCCCTGCGCAGAGCTCGGCCTTTGGCCTCGCCTTTTACGCAGCTCGCCTCGGCCTACGGCCTCGCCTCGCGGCGTGGCGTCGTGGTTCGCCTCGGCCTGCGGCCTCGCCTCACCACTCCTTGTATGGCGGCCATCTTGGAAAATGGTGGAATCGAAAAACTGACCCGATATTCGGAATCTTCGTCCCCCAAACCCCCAGATACCGATTTTCGTCCAGATCGGAGCTACTTCATTTCCAGCCGCCATCTTGGATCCGCCATCTTGAAAAAAAATTTTGACAGCCACCTGCCCCTCACCCCCCTGTAAAACATTTGTTCGAGCACACTCCACTTACGTCAAACGGTTCCGGAGATACAGCAATAATCATTTTGTATGGCGGCCATCTTGTTTTTGCGAAAATCGAAAAAATGACGTTACCGGTAGAATTCGACCAGGGTGTGGGTCGACCTTTGTTCGAGCGCCACCGCTCCATCTGCAACGGTTCGCCTGGGAAGGTGGGTCGCCACCCGATGAGAAGGTGGATCCGAGGATCTCGAGGTTTTCCCGTACCAGGTTTTCCCGCAGGCCGCGAGGCGGTTGTGGTACCCTATTTGTAGGGTCAAAAAGGCGTTCATACTTTTTTTGGTTTGTCACGACCGCCATCTTGGAATTCAAAATGGATGTCATTTTCGAAATCAGCACCCCTGAAAACCTATGAAACGACACCCATGTCGTTATGATGGCGGTCGGCTGGTAATATGCTTGGTGACGCTTCAGGCTTCGCCCTACGCGGAGCTCGGCCTTCGGCCTCGCCCTATACGCAGCTCGCCTCGGCCTACGGCCTCGGCTCGCGCGTTGGGCTCGGTCTGCGACCTCGCCTCACCTTAAAAATCTAAACTTGTATGGCGGCCATCTTTGATTGGGGGGGGGACGCACCGGGCTTCGCCCTACGCGGAGTTCGGCCTTCGGCCTCACCCTATACGCGGCTCGCCTCGGCCTTCGGCCTCGCCTCACCTTTAGAATCTAAACTTGTATGGCGGCCATCTTTGATTGGGGGGGGGGGACGCTCCGGGCTTCGCCCTACGTGGAGTTCGGCCTTCGGCCTCACCCTATACGCAGCTCGCCTCGGCCTACGGCCTCGGCTCGCGCGTTCGGCTCGGTCTGCGACCTCGCCTCACCTTAAATATCTAAACTTGTATGGCGGCCATCTTTGATTGGGGGCGGAAGACGCTCCGGGCTTCGCCCTACGCGGAGTTCGGCCTTCGGCCTCACCCTATACGCGGCTCGCCTCGGCCTTCGGCCTCGCCTCGCGCCTTTTTTTGGTTTGTCACGACCGCCATCTTGGAATTCAAAATGGATGTCATTTTCGAAATCAGCACCCCTGAAAACCTATTAAACGACACCCATGTCGTTATGATGGCGGTCGGCTGGTAATATGCTTGGTGACGCTTCAGGCTTCGCCCTACGCGGAGCTCGGCCTTCGGCCTCGCCCTATACGCAGCTCGCCTCGGCCTACGGCCTCGGCTCGCGCGTTGGGCTCGGTTTTCGACCTCGCCTCACCTTTAGAATCTAAACTTGTATGGCGGCCATCTTTGATTGAGGGGGGGGACGCTCCGGGCTTCGCCCTACGCGGAGTTCGGCCTTCGGCCTCACCCTATACGCGGCTCGCCTCGGCCTTCGGCCTCGCCTCGCGCGTTCGGCTCGGTCTTCGACCTCGCCTCACCTTTAGAATCTAAACTTGTATGGCGGCCATCTTGGATTTGGGGGGGGGACGCTCCGGGCTACGCCCTGCGCGGAGCTCGGCCTTCGGCCTCGCCTTTTACGCAGCTCGCCTCGGCCTACGGCCTCGCCTCGCGGCGTGGCGTCGTGGTTCGGCTCGGCCTGCGGCCTCGCCTTACCATTCCTTGTATGGCGGCCATCTTGGAAAATGGCGGAATCGAAAAACTGTCCCGATATTCGGAATCTTTGTCCCCCAAAACCCCCAGATACCGATTTTCGTCCGGATCGGAGCAACTTCATTGCCGGCCGCCATCTTGGATCCGCCATCTTAAAAAAAAAAATTGACAGCCACCTGCCCCTCACCTCCCTGTAAAACATTTGTTCGAGCACTCCCCACTTATGTCAAACGATTCCGGAGATACAGCAATAATCATTTTGTATGGCGGCCATCTTGTTTTTGCGAAAATTGAAAAAATTACGTCACCGGTAGAATTCGACCAGGGTGTGGGTCGACTTTAGTTCGAGCGCCACCGCTCCATCTGCAACGGTTCGCCCGGGAAGGTGGGTCGCCACCTGATGAGAAGGTGGATCCGAGGATCTCGAGGTTTTCCCGTACCCTCCGCGTCACCCACTCCACACCTCCCATACAAAGTTTTCACCTCCCGCCGCTCCATCTGGGAGAACAATTCTGTCACCCAGTCAGTCAGTCAGTCAGTGAGTCAGTGGTATTGTAGCTTTATATAATATAAAAAATATAAATAAAAAATATATTCTTATTAATCCCAACAGTGTTTGGCACTTGGTCGACTATTACTCGCAAACTTAAAGGACCAAGTTATGTGTGATAGTTTTCCTTTTAATTTCGTTATATAATCTACCAACGTGAATTTTTCCACATTTTTAGAAACAACCGTTTAGCAGGTAGAGGGGGGGGACACTTGTGTTTGACAAACATTTTCACTTTAAAAATTTATATTTCGCAAACGGAGTGCTGAATCGAAAAACGTTCTTAGTAAACCCCTTCTATCTTTTAATATGCTATCCTATGACACCCCACTCAAAAATATTGGCGAGAAAAAAAAAATTCATCGCCCTTTCACGTCTATGGGAGACACCCGAAAAAAATTTTTTTTCTAAGATTTTACTCTAAAATTCTGTCGGCGTGATTCATATGTATAATCATGCCAAGTTTCAGCTCTGTAGTACCAAGGGTTTCTTAGGAAACCCGCGGACAGACGGACAGACGGACAGACGGACAGACGGACATGGCGAAACTATAAGGGTTCGTAGATTACTACGGAACCCTAAAAAGGGCCAGACATGATACTTTCTATAAATCTATGTAATTCTACTTTAAAAATTGTTAATAAACCTTAAATATCTTGGACAGATACTAACAGATAACCTAATGGACGATTTGGACCTGGAAAGGCAAAGACGAAGCATTGCATGTAGAAGTAACATGCTGGCTAGAAGATTTAGTAATTGTTTGAAACAAGTCAAATAACCCGTTCAGGGCGTACTGTCAGGCGTTCTACACTAGCCAGCTTTGGTACAATTACACGAAGCGACATTTTAACTCGCTTTGTGTACAATATAACAACGCTTTCCGGGCTATGCTTCACCTGCCCTGGCGATGGCGGTGTAGTGCGTCGGGCATGTTCGCCATGAACAGGGTAAATGACTTTTATGCAGTTACGAGGAGGCTCAGAACCTCATTCCATATGAGGCTTATTAAATGTAATAATTAAATTGTGAAGTCTGTATATAGCACCACCTATGTACAACGTAAAATATATTTACTTAATTTAATATAATACGAAATTTCAATATTTTAATTTCAATACGACAACTATTATATAAATAAATATAATATTAAATTAAGTAATTATTGTAAAACTATAATTAATAGTATTGTATTATTGGAAACTATGGGGAATGTACAATGTACAGTGGCGATCATTAATAGAGTCATAGTTAAACCACTTAGCGCGTTGCAATAGGGACTATGTTCCTCGGAACATATTTCAAACGATTTCTCACGCAACAAGCTTGTAGCCTCCTCTAAGAACATTATTTTGCTTAGCGACATCTCTTGGCTCCTCGGTGAAGTTTTTGTAGGACACATTCACCAAACATTGCACTGTCCTCCACTCACTGATGCTGTTTAGTCATATCAAACAATCGGTAATGTAAGCATGACGTAGTATATCTTTATTTTGTCGATCTTACTAGCGTTAAGTATGGTCCAGCGAATTTTCATTTTTGTGTTGTATTGTTAAAGAAAAACAAGTTCTGATATATGTTAGTAACTTATATTATAACTAAAGGCGTAAAAAGATGTACTTAGATTTTTTTTCTCTTACTCTATTAATATAACATACACAGGTAGTTAAGTTTTATGGAAATATTGTTTAAGAATCAGGAGGGGGAGTATAGTATGTACGTTATGAAGGTAGGTCATAATACCTAAATTAATTGTGTGTTGGCTACCTTCGTCTGAAGTAAATATTCAGTCTCGTATTACATAGTTGTGTTTCATTCACTATGCGCTCCCGTAAATTATTTACAATACATTACACGCATGAATAAAGGGCAGAACGAACAACGTTACAATAGTAGATTACCCAACAAGTGGAAAAAAAGGTGAATTCTTTTCGAGGCATTGAGTTGTATCCTGAGAGGAGCGAAGGATTCTAGATTAGAATCCTGAGCGGATCGAGGGATACAAGAGCCGACATGAATTTTTTTTCACGTGTTAGGTACTTTACTTTTTACCGTTGACTACGAGAAAAAGAAAATAATTACTCTGTGATAGTAAATTTTTAACAATGCTTTAACGCGAAATGACTCTGGAACGAGAGGTTCACTTTCATCACTGGATGTCGAACTCATTTTATGATTTTGAGACAATAACTTTTAACAGAAACTTTTAATGGCATGAAAATTGCACAGAAATTGGCTGAATTCCTTATTCTAAATTTAATTTTTTTAAATGAGCCATATTATATACAGCCAGTTATTACATACAGCCAAGTTTTAGTACGTTTTTATAGCGAGAGTATGCAACCTCCTTGCACATTTTCTTTAAAATCCGTATATTTGCGCATGTTCCAAATTCAAAATGTTTTATTCGCTCAGTGAAATAAACAGCGTTTTATTCACTGTTTTTGAAGAATAACGGACCATTTTTCGAAGGGCAATGGTAAAAAATGAATTTATTTGTACTGAGGGGGTTCGATTTATCTGCAGCCGAGTGTACCAATTAAGAATAAAAACATATATACTGCAGCATTTCTGCTTGCAATCTTTTTTATGTTAACTAATTCTTTCCAGCCTAGTTTTCTTTTTTATTCAATATATTTTAAAATTTTAGAACTTTCTCCATTTTTGCTTTTTGTTTTGGATTGAAGTTGTCAAAACGAATTCGACTAAAAATGTTGGTGTTTTAACGTTGTATTTTCAATAAAAATCAGTACGCTTATAGTACTAAAGAAGATATTTGGAACTTATCTCGTAGCAGTATATTGTGGACATCAGTTACCTATACCTTTTTTTGTGAATAAATATAGTATTTTTCGTGTAACGGCGGTTATCAAAATGTAAGTTCTTCACTTTTTCCCATTGTTTTATCCTATTTTTTCTCACACGCCTACTTCACCTTACCTACTCTATACAGTACACTTTATACAACATTTACTTCACGCTCAAACAAATACACTATCAGGCTGTTCATGCAACAGTTACGAGAATCCTGGGTCTTGTGGTTTAAATCAAATCTGGTTATCGCCTGACCTAGGGGGATTACTTCACGACCTGCCAGAGGAGAATATCCTTCTTGTATAGGTTACTTTAGCTTGACATTCTTACTATACTAAAATACTCATATATTTTAATTTTTCTTCCTCTTTTGTATCCTTTCGTGAATTGTGGCCTTTTTGGTATCCTAGTCCATTTTGGAATTTTGTAGTTTCAGTGTTTTTAAGTCAACCGATTAAAGGCTGGACCCGAAGCCAGTCAATAAACGGGAATAAGGCGATTGACGTTTAACAATTCGTCCCTACCAGTTCCTGCCACTATTCTGACGCGGTATACTTCGGCTTCAAGAACACCACACTCCTTAGTTAAGTCCCCCTTTCCATACCCTAAACTAATTTAATTATATATGTAATAGTCTTACTATCTAACAAATAGGTAGGTATTTTATTCGTCGACGAATGAAAGAGCCTCTATTTGGTTTGGATACCGACTAGATTTAGTTATTCTCCAAATTCTATAGCTGTGAGTTATTATTACTGTTTTAAATTAATTAGCTTTTCTTTCCCAAACAATCTTCTAAACATATTTTGCACTTTCAATTTTAAACCCCAAGAACACCTTGCTGGGCCTACCCTATTGTTAAGTTTAAGCTTTAATTTAATGTTGTTTTTTTGGTACCCCCTTTGGTTACCCAGGTCGAACTTTTCTTATTGCATTTTTTATTTTTTGTGATTAAACCCAGTTATATTTTTAATCTCGACTTCTTTATTTAATTTGTGTTTTGGCGATTACCACCTGAACATAATCGCTGAAATACATACATAAAAACTTGCAAACTCTATAGCAGTAAATGCATACACAGTACCCTGTCCCCGCCGACCAACTGCCTCAGATTTGTGCGAAAGGTACAATTGCAGCTTTCCGGCGAAATGCGGAATTTTATTTTCAAAAATATGAATTTCTTACCCCAAAAACTTAATTCATTTTAAATATGAGTTTAGGCGTTTTTAGTCTCTTTCGATTTGTAAGCGTATAAACAAGATCCTTACATTTTATTTTTTCTAGAATTGTCCTTACTTTTTCGACAGTCACATCTAAAATGTTGACAATTTTTCTTGCTGAAAAATTTCGACAAGTTGTCTTGAAATATCTTTATTTTTACTAAAAATAAACTGAAGCAAAATGTACTATGTTATTTGGTCAAATAAATATTTTTATATTTTTACATTATTATTAAAGAAGTGGTAGCCACAGTAAACGGATACCAGAACCACCTGATTTAAATGAGTAAACATCTATGGACAGGTTCGAAAATAGTTGAATATGGAGGAAATTGGGAAAAACAATCAATACTCACTCAGACCCAGAATCAATGTTTTTTTTAGAGGTTTCACCAGCTTTCTGAAAAGCCCATTTTGGATCTCCTCCACCGGTGCATTCAAATTTAGCGGGCGACCCAAGTTCTACATCCATAGTTTTAAGTTTTGCTACAACGTCATCTAAAAGATCAGAAATCCTAATTAAGCATTAATCTTTAACACCTTCCACCGCGGTGTGAGGGTCCAAGATTTTAAAAAATTACACATTTTCACCCTATACAAAATATGTAGCACGGTAGTAACAGTTCGTCAATATTAAGTAAATGTTTAAACAGCAAATTGAATTTGATTCTAAGAGACGTCACCTCATAAAAATCGTGATACATCCACAGTGTTTAACTGACGGCGATAGCCGTTAACGGATATAATCGTTTTGCCAGTGTACTTCTTCATCTTTTCATGTCGACATAGTAAAGTATGAGGCGAACTTGATTAACCCTGGTGTCAGAGTTTTCAAACCGCCAAATGGCCTCTGACTTAGTTTAACGACTGTAGTCAATCGACAACAGCCGGGACCGACGGTTGAACGTGCCCTCCAAAGCACGGAATTGCTCGTCATAAATTAAATAAAAATTTTAAATTTAAATCTTTTTATTTCTATCATGCCCTAAATTTACATGCAATTACTTATTATATCTACTAAATTTATAAATTATAATGATTTATAACTCTTACCTTTGATAATTATTAAACACTAGCTTTTCCCCGCGGCTTCGCTCGCGCTAAGAACTCTTTTAGTCACCTGTTTCATTCTTGACCCTTTAGGGGATGATTTTTGAAAAATAGCGAAACACGTGTCCGTTTATTTGCTTCGAGGTATATCTTGACGAAATTTTGAGTAAAATGTGAAAAAAATTTGTTTTCTCCATACAAACTTTGAACCCCCATTTCACCCCCTTAGGGGTAGAATTTAGAAAAATCCTTTCTTAGTGCTGTAAAGTTCATCGCCATTTTGATGATTCCTAACTAAACAAATAAAAAAAAGTTGAGGTCTTATACACTTGACATTGATAGGTATTACATAGAAAGCTGCAGAAAGGTATACATAGAATACAATGGTGCTGTAAAAATACAACTTTTTGATTTGAATTACTTACTTACTAAAGACGTAAGCTGAATAGAATAATCAAGTTTGTTACATAGATAAAAACACCTTTAAACAGACGAATATTTGCTAATCCAGAGTAATCTGTATTTGGCTATGCTTATTACCTAAGATATTAAATTTAAGTCTTTCAATTAAGTTATGAATAAATAAATGTTTGAAACCTAAAATAGCATATAGGTAGCCTTATTGAAGTATTTATCATATACGAAGAGGGTATTCTAATTGCTTGAAATGCTCTGAGCACTTATGCAATGTACTATCACGTTCATATGTGGAGGCATAGTCAATACAAAACGCAGAAAACAAGTCGCTTGCGCCCGCTCGTGTACTCACACATGGACACAAATGACGTATACCGCATACCCCACTACGCTTGTTGCTCTGATAACAAGCATAATTTCACGAGCCAAAGCATAAACCTTGGTGGCGCAGCGGAAACACTGTCTGCCTTGCCTGCTGTAGCATGGCGCGGGTTCGAGCCCAACTGTCGCCTAATAGCAGCTACGAAGTTTTGTAAGATAGTTTTAGTTTTCAAACATTTTTATAGTCATAGACCATACCATACAAAAATTGAATACAATGAAGTTAGTTTAGATTCATTCGGTTTGGTGTTCATGAGCAATCTGTTTGTCATTGCTAGATCATAAGCGAAGGTGCTCGTGTGTTCTTACCGTATCGGCAGTTTACTGTGATTTCTTTTTTCGACATGCATACAAATACATAATAAGTTTGCAGGAGAGGCAGTGTATTGTTACGCTGCACAATATAGGATATAATATATCCCAAATTGCTAATGAGACAGGTCTTACAGTGAGTATTATAATGTTTACTTAATATTAACACTGTTTTTAAATTTATAATTTATATTGAGAACGTAAACTTATCATCTAAATGATAAGCTTAACTATTGTAATGCATTTTATTAGTGGTGGAGTTTTTGTTTCTTATTTTATTAATCTTGTTATTTTGGTTTTAGTGAAGGATGGGTGAATCATTACGGAATGAGGGTAACGTGTAATCTCGGCCGCACAGTGGACGATCGCGAGTTATCAATGAATCAACGTGTGGTGCAAATGTATGAAAATAATGGATTCATACGGAAGATAAATGGAGTTCATCGATTCTAATGCTTAACAAGTTTAATTAAATATTGGTATGTGTAAAATTGTGATATTTATCTATAACATATTCTTTTGTTATTATAAACTATATATCTACTGCCTTGTAGTGCAAGTTGAATATTAATTTTTGTTGAGGTTTAGCTTCAATACTCTTTTCTTCACGAAAACGAATTCTTAAGCTATAACCTTAATAAAACTGTAAGTGATCAAGTTGCAGAAAAAAATGAGATTTTGTTAGTAGGAAATAAAATTACCTAGTCGAATTTCATATTTGTTTTATTCAAATACTTTATCACTGATACAATCATATAACATTATTATTATTAATGTAATATTATGTGTGAAAATAGTTGTTAATGCTTTAATAAACAAAAATAAATTACAAAAAGAAATTACTCGGCTGGGATTAGAACCCGTGAACCTTTCTCCCTGCTATGACAGTGTTTATCCACGGGACCATACATAACGCTAGTAAGATCGACAAAATAAAGATACACTACGTCATGTTTATATTACCGATTGTTTGATATGACTCAACAGCAGCGGTGAGTGGAGGTCAGTGCAATGTCGGGTGAATGCGTCCTACAAAAACTTCACTGAGGGGCCAAGAGATGTCGCTTAGCAAAATAATGTTCTTAGAGGAGGCTACAAGCTTGTGTGCGTGAGAAATCGTTCGAACTATGTTCATAGGAACATAGTCCCTATTGCAACGCGCTAAGTAGTTTAACTATGACTCCATTAAAGAACGCTACTGTACATCTAAGGTCCGTATTATAGAACGCGACTCAGACTGATCTATACTTAAGCAGCAGTCGTCTTTGTCATTTTGATAGTGAAAGAAAGAGACAATCAATATTTAAGAATAGATCAAGCTTGGTAATTTAGGTAATACGGACCTAAATTACCAGTAAAAGGAATGTCCACCGAGACTGGAAAAGCAGTCTGCATTGCTGTCATACAGCATATACAACTATATTATATTGATTGATTTTATAACATACTTATTATTAAACTTTCTGAAGTTATTTTTTTCATTTCTTGACATTGACTCCCCGCCCATACGGACCGTACCGAAGTGACGCCTACATCGCATAAGGTGCTGCCTAGCTAGCTACGTAGCTGAGCAGGATGAGCGGCGACAACGAAACTTTTTTCTAATACTTACATTTTTAAACTCGTGATATCTTTTGAATGGAATGTCCAAATTGCATAATTAAAAAAGTTGTATATAGATATTGAAGCATTCTTGAATATGAAGAATTTAAAATGATAAGGATTAATACTAAGATACAAATAAAGAGTATTTTATAGCGGGCGGCATTTTAATTAATTTTTTAAAATAAAAGAACACATATTGTGGCATAACTACAATAGTTAGACATATGCTGTCGCGACACTTTTTGTAAATATTTATGTGTTCTGCAAAGTGGTAGTACATTATTTTATTCTATCATCAATAGTTTACGCAGCGCACGCAATGTAAAGAATAATTTAGGTATTTTTTTACACCTTGGGTCATTATTTGAGTTTCAGTAAGAATCCCTAATTTTTTTGAAAATATAATATAGCCTATGTCTATCGGGGATAATGTAGCTTTCTAATGGTGTAAGAATTTTTCAAATTAGTCCAGTAGTTACGGAGCCTATTCAATGCAAACAAACAAACAATCAAATCTTTCCTCTTTATAATATTACTATAGATTAAATTTTTTACAATATCATAATAATAAAATAGTAAAAATAGACCCACAAACAATCTTCAGTCAGAAGGGATAGTTAATTATGACACGATAATAATCAATCCATAGCATCGCTGGGAGGACCCGGGGGACCTCCATAATGGTCCACAATAAGATAGCGTTTTAGTTTGCTTTTAACATACTTTGATGGAGTCATGCTTTATTTTAGGCAGTTCATTCAGTATGCTAGGCAACAGGTACCTCCAGGTCCTCTCCCCATACACATTGTTACATTTAGGTAGTTCATACATGGGTAGGTTTTCAAGTTGTCGCAATTTATTAGACATTACCTTTTTAGTTAGGTTATCAATGTAAGGCGCACCCTCCGATATATATACTATTTTCATTTTATCAAACACACTCAAAACTTTACAAAATTTAAACAGTTGTTCGTAATGACCTTTATATTTCAATTTTACTTTGTATGGAACAATTGTTTTAAGTAATCATAATTGTATGTCGTAAATTTTTTGCAAATAAGTTTTATAAGTTCTCCCATAACTAGAGGCTCCATAGTTAATAACCGAATTAGCCAATGCCAAGTACAATAGTCTCATAGTTGGGTAACGAAGTTTACGCTTCAGAATGCTGAGTTTAGATAACATTGATCTCAGTCTATTACATACTGTGTCTATATGGGGGCCCGAGTTAAAATTACTGTCTAATTTTAGACCTAGATAGGTATGTTCGTTAACAATTTCTAATGAACTATAATCGAAAATATTCGGAGACGTACACTTATGTTCATGGGCGACAATTCGTGGTGCTTTATTTGATTTTAGGTAAGGTGAGTGAATATGCATAAGTTTAGTTTTTTGGTAATTTAGTGATAATCCAACATCGTGGGCCCATTTACACAGTAAGTATATTGAAGTCTTTCTGAAACATATTTTCCGCTACATTAATATTTCTATGCGCTACAATTAAACAAGTGTCATCAGCAAACTGGTACACAGAGCCACTTTGGAATATTTTACACATGTCATTGACATAGAGTAAGTATACGGTTGGCCCTAATATGGAGACCTGGGCTGTGCCATGTAGAGTCGGAACTATGTCACTCTTTTGTCCTGCTATGCTGACTGTGTTGTGCCTATTTGTGTGATAGTTTTTAAATCATTCCAGGAGTGGGCCCTGTATGCCATTCTGCTGCATTTTATTAAATAGTGTTGGGTAATTAAGCGTATCAAATGTTTTGCTGAAATCAATTAATGTAATAAGTACATGTTTTTTGTTAAGGTAATTGTTGATTTCGTCTGTAAATAGAAACAACAACTGGGTAGTGTTTTTATTTCTTTGAAAACCAAATTGTTTTTCATGCATGATTTTGTTGCTCGCTAAAAAGTCGTTTACATTTTTACCAAAGTATTTCTCTATTATTTTATCAATGCAAGATAAGATTGTTATGGGTCTGTAATTATTAGTATCTATATAGCATCCCTTTTTATGTATAAGGTGTACCATTCCAATTTTAAGTTTGTCAGGATATACTCGTTGTTCGATGCATGTGTTGATAAGATGTGTAAGAACAGGAGTTATATTTTTTGAGATGTGTTTGATATCTCTTGCCCATATTTGGTCAATTCCCGGACTTTTCCTATCGTCAATATTTTCTAATATTTTATATAAATTTCTTTTTTTATTTTAGGTAAATGCATTGTGACTTTAGGTATATTTATGTACGACCCTTCATCAAGCAATGGTACTTTACAGTTACTTATTACTTTATCAACATTTTCCTCGAAATCCCGAGCAAACTTATTTGCTAAAATCTTTGGACTTAACCTAAACGTCTTAACCAATAATTCGTCCACGGCCTTTACAATTCGCCCCGTTAGTCTATTAATTATGCCCCACATTTTCTTGGGGTTTTTAAAATTATCACATATTTCCCTCCTGTCCGAATTATTCTTAGCTCGATTCATTAACTTGTTAGTTTTATTTCTGTATCTATTATAAATCTGTCTATTTTTTTATTGTTTGTGTCCTTTTTCCATATTTCAAAAAACTCTTTTTTTTCTGTTATCAATTACATTGTTCCCGTCTATTTAAACTGTTTTTAACATTAATTCGACATTCTTTATATACTAGCTTTCCGCCCGGGACTTCGTTCCCGTGACACTTTTTTAGTTTTTTCTTTTTAGAACACAACAAAAAAAGAATCATCCAAATCGGTCCAGCCGTTCACGCGTGATGCCGTGACAACGAAAATCGGGTTCCATTTTTATATATATATGTCGGAGACAGGTCGAATTCCAATAGCAATACGCTGCGTCATAGCAAGCGCACGAAGCCCTGTGATTGGCTGAAAGTTATAAACTCGCCATTTCATAGTACTTAGGCTTGGTGTGCTAGGACGGAGCCTGGGAGCGAGGGTCCAGACACTTCTCGGACGACGACACAAGTGAACGGACGTTACTCCCAAGAACTGTCCCCGCTATAACTAGAGTCCCCAGTGCTAGTGTTGCGAATATCTTACTGTTACTATAATAGACTATTGAACTGTGTGTGTTAAAATGAACTATTAAAATTGTAAATAATTCATCGGACTTACTTACTCGATTTACCTACTAATCGCCCACTCTTAAAGCCGTTTCTCCGAAATCAGAAGTGGGATACAATCGAGTAGTAAGATGTCGCGTAGTAAAAAAAAACGGAAGTGACGCGCAGTGGCGGCAAATACTAGAGGCGAAAAATGAACAAATGCGCTTACTCATCGATGCTATAAATCGGCCACCACCATCAGCCTCCGCCAAGAAGAATGTGGTATTTCCAGAGTTCGACCCAGACAAGCGTGATACAAACGCGTTGTCATGGTGCACTACGGCCGACGTCTGCATGGCCGACGCCCCGCTTGAAGGTAGCCAGCTGGTTGTAGCTGTCAGCAAAGCGCTGAAAGGACCAGCTTCGACGTGGCTCTCACAAATAATTTATCAGGGCATAACGTGGCTAGAATTCAAAGAATTGTTCATCGCAAGATTCGCCTCGGAAGAAACCATGGCTGCCACGCTAATCAAACTTGCCTCCGATAAACCAAATGAGAAAGAAACCTACGGAGCTTACGCCAGCCGTATCATGTCATCACTTATGAATCGTTTCAAGAATGTGGACACTGAACGTATCATCGTATCAGTCGTGCTGGCACACATGGCACAGATGGACCAAAAACTCCAACATCTTGCCTTTACAACGGATATTACATCACGTTCCGAACTGCAGAAGGAAATGCAAGCGTTTTCCTACCTGAAACGCAAGGCGCCTACCGCGAATGATAAAGATGACGCCAAGCGCCCCAGAATGACTACCGCTTCGATCAAATGCTTCATCTGCGGAAGACTCGGGCATAAACAAGCTGAATGCCGACAGAAGAGCAAGGAGATGAAGAAGACGCCTGCCGCTACCACCAGCGCGACCCTTGTACGCGCAAGTCCGCGCCCTTCCACCAGTGGAGAGGTGGTTTGCTATAAGTGCGGTGCCCAGGGTCATATCGCGAGCCGCTGCACTAGTCAAGCTGCCTCCACCAGCACAGCAGCCAAGACCGAGAGACGTGTCAACATATGCGAGGTCGAGCCCCCAGCTGGAACTGTAAAACACCTCGGTAAGCAATTTGAGTTTCACTTTGATTCGGGTGCCGAATGCTCTTTGGTTAAAGAAAGTGTGGCATGTAATTTGTCTGGCAAACGTTTTAACAACGTAGTATCCTTAATTGGCATAGGTAATAAGAAAGTAATAAGTACCGAACAAATTTTGTGTTCTGTTGAAATTTGCGACTATCCAACTGAAATCTTATTTCATGTTTTGCCTGACATATACCTTCGTAGTGCTATAATGATTGGTCGTGAAATCTTACATAAAGGGTTCATTGTTAAAATTGGTTTAAATGAGTTCACGATAACTAAGTCATGTGCAATAAATTCCTGCTCAAACTCGAATCAAAACAAACGAAAACAAGTAGTTAATTTTGAGAATATAAGCATGGACTGTTCACCCGACGCTAAGCGAACACTTCTTAATTTGTTAGAATTATATTCCGACAGCTTCACATATCACTTTCCAACTACGCGCGTGACGACAGGTAAATGTGATATTCGTTTGGTTGATCCAAGTCTCACCGTACAGAGACGTCCCTTCAAGTGTTCTCCTGCCTAAAATGAAATAATGCGCGAACGAGTAAATGCTCAGTTAGAAGCGGGCATAGTTAGGCCAAGCAAGTCCCCATTTGCAAGTCCCGCGCTATTAGTTGAAAAACAAGACGGCAGTACGCGCATGTGTGTGGATTACAGAGAGCTTAATAAAAATACGGTCCCAGATAGGTACCCACTGCCTTTGATTTCAGATCTTATTTCTCGCTTACACGGTGCTAAATTCTTTTCAAGATTAGATTGTGCTAGCGGGTTTCATTTGATCCCAATGAGTCATGAGTCGGTTTAGCGTACCTCATTCATTACACCTTTTGGGCAATACGAGTACTTAACGATGCCGTTTGGTCTACGTAACGCGATCTCGGTTTTTCAAAGAGCTATTGTTCAAGCTTTAGGTGAGCTAGCGTACACTTACGTTATTGTTTACGTATTCATTCTAATTGAAAAGTTTGTTTTTCTCAACTATACTAAAAATATTGATGCGAAGAGTAGCATAAAGGCGATTAAAAACAGTGTTTCCCTTTTCGGTGCTCCCGTTCGAATTATTGCGGATCAAGGTCGCTGATTTGCTAGTCGCGAGTTTAAGGAATTCTGTGATAGTAAAAATATTAATTTACATTTAATAGCTACGGGATCATCACGAGCTAATGGGAAGGTTGAGAGAGTCATGAGCAGTCTAAAATCAATGTTGACTGCGGTAGAGATGAGTGAAGATAGATCTTGGCAAGACGCGTTAGATGACGTACAACTAGCACTTAACTGTACGGTTAATAGAGTCACCCAGGCAAGTCCACTTGAACTTATGATAGGGAAAGTAGCGCGCCCTTTAGATTTAATGGCCAGTAATGATGTCACTACTGAAGTGGATATTACAGAAGTTAGAGAACACGCCGCACAACAAATTGAGAAGTCGGCTCAATACAATAAGTCTCGTTTTGATGCAACAAAAGCTCAGATTAAAAAGTTTTTAGTTGGAGAGTACGTTTTGATTGAAAATGAGGAACGCAATCAAACTAAGTTAGATGCTAAGTTTAAGGGCCCATTCAAAATAGTAGAGGTCTTAGACGGCGACAGGTACACTTTGAAAGCCTTAAATTCGAAGCGTACCTATAAGTACGCACATGATAGGCTGAGGAAAATGCCAGAGGGTCAAGTACCATTAGAATTAGATAACGAGGAGTCCGAAGTAGAGAGTGAGTGAGACGAAGCGTGAGGTTCTCAGTCCGGTTGGTCGACCGTACCAGAGGCTTCGCTGTAGCCGTAGTCCGTTAGAAGTCGGAATCTGCTTTGAGTAGACCGTGGATACGCGGTACGCAGGGAGCTCTGGCGAAGGTCGGGTCTCGCGGAGACCGTAGAGTCATAGGGTTGACTCGGCGATCCCAGGTGGGGAGTCGCGTATGTGGGAGGCTATGTGATAGCCCTAGGCCACGGATGAGATACCGATCTGATTTGGTTTCATGGTTTATTTGGTAATGTCTCATGATGGTTCTGTTTGATGCCATAAGGCAGTAAAGTGATGGTACTTGATTGCTCTGTTATTTTTGCTTAGGCTACATGAAAGTTTTGAATTCTGAATTTGAAACACAATATAAAATAAAATTGAGTTGAGAGGGAAGAAAAGTTTCATTTGAGATAGGTCAGGATAGACCGAACGAAATACTGTGCTGTTTTCCATTGTTCCAGGATAGACACACGAGGACGAGTGTCCGCGCAGGATGGCCGTGTCGGAGACAGGTCGAATTCCAATAGCAATACGCTGCGTCATAGCAAGCGCACGAAGCCCTGTGATTGGCTGAAAGTTATAAACTCGCCATTTCATAGTACTTAGGCTTGGTGTGCTAGGACGGAGCCTGGGAGCGAGGGTCCAGACACTTCTCGGACGACGACACAAGTGAACGGACGTTACTCCCAAGAACTGTCCCCGCTATAACTAGAGTCCCCAGTGCTAGTGTTGCGAATATCTTACTGTTACTATAATAGACTATTGAACTGTGTGTGTTAAAATGAACTATTAAAATTGTAAATAATTCATCGGACTTACTTACTCGATTAACCTACTAATCGCCCACTCTTAAAGCCGTTTCTCCGAAATATAGATTAATTTAAATGACTCTGTGACATACTTATATATTTCATTATCATCTTTCATACAGTAAACTGGTGACCAGTCAGTATTAGCTATTTTTTCTTTAATTTTAACATTATTTACTTACAATTTGGTACTGACTAACTGAGTCAGCCTAGTGCTTGCGATGGCGAAACCGGTTATAGAGTGGTCGGATAGTACGTAGTGCACAACAGCTGATCGCGCGGAGTAATGGCGGCCGCTCGCAGGCGGAACTCTTAGAAATTCTCGTGTAATTAGTAATACAGCACTCAAATCCTAATTCGTGTAGGTTATTTAGGTATGTATTTACAGTAGGGTTTTTATATTTAATGTTTATATCACCCACTAGAATACAGTTTTTTTATGGTGATAAATCCGTTAACACTCGCGAGAGTTCACGACAGAAAATACACTTATTAATAATAGGTGGCTTATACACTGCACATAATGTGATTTTATATCCGTCATATGTTTCTACCTCACCCATGAGACACTCAAACGTCAGCGAATTCACAGGTGTTTCTATAAACGTAATTGTTTTGTGCGCGTAGACTACAATGCCGCCTCCTTTCCTATAATTACGTAATTTCGTGTACATGTTATAACCCCGCAGGTGAAAGAAGTGTTTCGATGATTCTTTGATGTTGGCTTCAGTAGCTATGTTAAGGTGGATAATTACTAAACTCGTAGATATTATAAACTCAAGATGAGAGTGGTTTTTCAACATCGATCTTATGTTAATATGCAGAATAAGTAATTTATTATTTTCTAGTCACATATTGTATGTGAAGTCGGTCCATGATGTGTGTACAGATTCGGGTAACACTATGTAATTATTATCCATAAATAAAATTAATTCATAGTTTGGCCATGTTGGTAGGTGTAGTCCGGAAATTTTTTTTGTGTTAGGCATACCTGTCTTTTGCAGTTCTTTGGCATTTTTTTTATGTCACTGGTCGTATGCACGGTGTACACTTGTCATTATACTGTTTTCTTACCAGTATTTGACCATTTTTACGCCAAACGTATGTCATAACGCCAGTAAAACTCATCATAACTCGTACAAATTTGATTTATTTTTTCACTTTGACTAATTCTAACATCACAATTTAAGGATAGTTCTTAACAATTCGAACTTATTAGTCAACTGTTCGCTTCTAACACTAGCTAAAAACCGACTACCCGGGCTCGACCAACGGCCGTAATCCCCTCTCCCTTACTCTAAAATGGCGTGCTTGGCACGTGGTTGGTTGGCGTTTCACCGATCACGAGCCAAGAACTGTGCCTTTGTTCGAACAAATATGTCTCGAAATATCTTTGAAAATATAGAATCATGACATTCGGCCATCCGACACAGTGCAACCCCCCGGTGCACTAACAGTTCCAATCAGTCAGTTCTTAACTCATTTAGTTAAGACTTCATGTCACAATCAAAGTCAAAATAGTATAAGTAAAAGTAGTGAATTAAACCTCTTTAAACTTCAAGAATATTCGCAAAGGTGCAGCTCTTCCTCGAGAAGAATAGACAAGAAACTATAAGGGTTGCTCTTATTTTCCAATTTAGACTAAATCTAAAATACCTCTACAGCTGAGCAGTTTATTCCCTTTGTTAATTGTTTACTGAATTAAATGTTTCCAAAAGTGCATTATAAACACACATTAGGGGCCTTACCTATTATAAAAACGTAAACATTGATCAGACTTACATGCAGTTTATACTTATTTCTAGTGTTAGCATTATGTATATTATCACTACTTTTCTTAGACAAATATACATTTTTAGGGTTCCGTAGTAATCTACGAACCCTTATAGTTTCGCCATGTCCGTCTGTCCGTCTGTCCGTCTGTCCGTCTGTCCGCGGGTTTCCTAAGAAACCCTTGGTACTACAGAGCTGAAACTTGGCATAATTATACATATGAATCACGCCGACAGAACTGTAGAGTAAAATCTTAGAAAAAAAATTTTTTTCGGGTGTCTCCCATAGACGTGAAAGGGCGATGAATTTTTTTTTTCTCGCCAATATCATCGAGTGGGGTGTCTAAGAATAGCTTTTTAAAAGATAGAAGGGGTTTACTAAGAACGTTTTTCGATTCAGCACTCCGTTTGCGAAATATAAATTTTTAAAGTGAAAATGTTTGTCAAACACAAGTGTCCCCCCCCTCTACCTGCTAAACGGTTGTTTCTAAAAATGTGGAAAAATTCACGTTGGTAGATTATATAACGAAATTAAAAGGAAAACTATCACACATAACTTGGTCCTTTAAGTTTGCGAGTAATAGTCGACCAAGTGCCAAACACTGTTGGGATTAATAAGAATATATTTACTAATATAAGATCCTTGGTACTACAGAGCTGAAATTTGGCATGGTCATAGATATTGATTGCGCCGACAGATCTAAAATATAAAATTTCGGAAAAAACATTTTTTCGGGTGTTTCCCATACACGTGAAAGGGCGATGGATTTTTTTTATCGCCGATACCATCGAATTGAATGTCATAGGATAGATTTTTAAAATATAGAAGGGGTTTACTAAGAACGTTTTTCGATTCAGCACTCCGTTTGAGAAAAAAATATTTTTGAAGTGAATTTTTTTGTTAAAAACAAGTGTCCGGGGGGGACACTACCAGCTAAACAGTTGTTTCAAAAATGTGAAAAAATTCACGGTTATAGAATATACAAAGAAATTAAAAGAAAAACTATCACACATAAGTTGGCCCTTCAAGTTTGCGAGTAATAGTCGACCAAACGTTTTTAGGGTTCCGTAGTAATCTACGAACCCTTATAGTTTCGCCATGTCCGTCTGTCCGTCTGTCCGTCTGTCCGTCTGTCCGCGGGTTTCCTAAGAAACCCTTGGTACTACAGAGCTGAAACTTGGCATGATTATACATATGAATCATGCCGACAGAACTGTAGAGTAAAATCTTAGAAAAAAAATTTTTTTCGGGTGTCTCCCATAGACGTGAAAGGGCGATGAATTTTTTTTTTCTCGACAGTATTTTTGAGTGGGGTGTCATAGGATAGCATATTAAAAGATAGAAGGGGTTTACTAAGAACGTTTTTCGATTCAGCACTCCGTTTGCGAAATATAAATTTTTAAAGTGAAAATGTTTGTCAAACACCCCCTCTACCTGCTAAACGGTTGTTTCTAAAAATGTGGAAAAATTCACGTTGGTAGATTATATAACGAAATTAAAAGGAAAACTATCACACATAACTTGGTCCTTTAAGTTTGCGAGTAATAGTCGACCAAGTGCCAAACACTGTTGGGATTAATAAGAATATATTTACTAATATAAGATCCTTGGTACTACAGAGCTGAAATTTGGCATGGTCATAGATATTGATTGCGCCGACAGATCTAAAATATAAAATTTCGGAAAAAACATTTTTTCGGGTGTTTCCCATACACGTGAAAGGGCGATGGATTTTTTTTATCGCCGGTACCATCGAATTGAATGTCATAGGATAGATTTTTAAAATATAGAAGGGGTTTACTAAGAACGTTTTTCGATTCAGCACTCCGTTTGAGAAAAAGATATTTTTGAAGTGAATTTTTTTGTTAAAACCAAGTTTCCGGGGGGGACACTACCAGCTAAACAGTTGTTTCTAAAAATGTGAAAAAATTCACGGTTATAGAATATACAACGAAATTAAAAGAAAAACTATCACACATAAGTTGGCCCTTCAAGTTTGCGAGTAATAGTCGACCAAACGTTTTTGGGATTAATAAGAATATGTTTAAAAGGTTCCACGCTAAAAGTGAGGGGAGGTCGAAAGCCAAACTGTAACATATTGACATTTTAGGTGTCGTTAAATAGTTTTTTGGGGGTGTTAATTACGAAAATGACATCAAAATTATTTTAACAGCAGGTTGATATTATTTCTAACAGTAATATCGCCGTAAAAAAAAAAATTCGCGCTCGCTTCACTCGCGAATTTTATACTTACATTCGGTTGTAATTAGACCAGAACAAAAATTATTTCCCAAATTACAAACTCTTTAATAATACATTTGTTTTTAGGGTTCCGTAGTAATCTACGAACCCTTATAGTTTCGCCATGTCTGTCTGTCCGCAGGTTTCCTAAGAAACCCTTGGTAGCACAGAGCAGAAATTTGGCATGGTCATACATACCTATTGATTGTGGTGACAAATCTAAAAAATAAAATGGTGGAAAAAAAATTTTTTCGTGTGTTTCCCATTAACGTGAATGGGCGATGGTTTTTTTTCTAGCCGATATCATCGAGTGCGTTATCATAGGATAGCTTTTTAAAAGATAGAAGGGGTTTACTACAAACGTTTATCGATTCAGCAATCCGTTTAGGAAACATTAATTTTTATAATGAAAAAAAATGTGGAATAATTCACGAGGGTAGCATTTACGACGAAGTGTACCCTAATCAAAAATGGTTGACATACAAGGTTCCACGCTAAAAGTGAGGCGAGCCGAAAGCCAAGCTGTAACATATTGACATTTCAGGTGTCGTTTAATAGGTTTTTGTGGGTGCTAATTACGAAAACGACATTAAAAATATACACCTGCTTAGCTTGATATTATTATATTATTCCTTACAATAAAATTGTCGCAAAAAAAAAAATTCGAGCTCGCTTCGCTCGCGCATTAAACACCTCCATTCTGTTATATTTAGGCCAAACTTTTTAATACATTTGTTTATGATACTAAGTAGGTATAGTATTTGGGGATTTTAACATCAACTATGACAATATGCTTGTAGAATTAAGAAGCTAGCTGCATATTTGAACCATGCTGCTACGGAACCCTACAATGCGCGTGGCCCGACACGCTCTTGGCCGGTTTTTTTTATTCAAAAGAGTTTAAATTAAATACTTCATTATTAAATATTGAAATACTATACAATAAAATGATTTAATTTTAAAGACAAGGGAATGAAGGCATTGCAAGTAAATAATGTAACATCGAAAATTTCAAGATTTAACTGGTAAAGATCTAGACTTTCCATTACATCACTAAGATTACAAATTAGAACCTAACTTTAAAAATAAACCAGTGCATTAGGTAATGTCATCATTTGATTATTCATTCATATCGTTTCGTCTTTTAGAAACATAAACGCTTTGTCTAAATACTATACAAACAATTACTTATGTCCTAATTCTATTTTATTTTGATATTTTACGAACTGCGGTCATTTTTTTAACACAAACTTTTGGTTGCTTGATGATTATACAAAATGGATTGTAATTATCTGAATAAACAATTTTAGATTTCAATTATAGGCCTAATAACATCAAAACAATCATTTTAACTGTTATGGAAATCACGACATTCGGTATATTGGATATATAAACCATTTTCCACAACTGAACAGAATGAATACAAATCGATACTTATCAAAATATTCTATGTAATTGAAACTTAAGGAATTAAAATAGAAACATCAATTACATACTTTTGCGTAGACCTTTAATTTGTCCATACTGATTGCGCGTTATTAATTGAGATGTTACTTTCTGAACTACCTAGTTAAGTAATAAGACCTCCTTTACCAATTTTCCTAGAAACCATCAGCCTAAGACCCTGACGGAGGATTAAGATAATTAACTAACATTGTATTTTACGACTCTTTGACATTTAGTCATGGTCCACAACTCTATATATTAATATTTTTACTACTTATTGGAAATGCCATGTGTCACAATAGCCATACGTGATCCTAGCTAGAAAACCAGATTAGTTACGCATGATGAACTTAGTATATAAGGAGCTGCGCCTCCATACACCACGATTCTGCTGCTAACATCTGTAACAGTAACTCTACTATACAAGTCTTGTAAATCCTGAAATAAAGTTCAATCATCAAAAGTGCAAGTTTTATTGAAGAAGCCACGACGTTCCCGACGGTGACTAGAAGATAACTGGCGCAGCCGGTAGGATCTGCGGATAACTATTTCAGGTCAGCCACTGAAATAAAACAAGTAAGTGAATCCTGAAGAGTTATAAGCTTTTAAGAAGAACTGCAGAAAGTTGATCCTACAAAGAAAAATTTGTTTATTTCGAAAACCGCCAGGGAATAGAGGAAAAACGACACACTTCAGCAGCAGAATCGGGAGGATCCATACGCAGTTTCTACTGTTATCCTCCCTTAACAAATAATTTCGGATTGTTTTTGAAACATTTATATTTTTTTTTGTGTGCTCGAAGCCGCTCGAAGCCGCTCGAAGCCGCACAAAGCTAATCTGAAGCTAATAAAGCGAATTAATAAAGAAAGCGAAGCTAATAAAGCGAATTAATAAAGCAAAAGCGAATTAATATTTTTGAAATTAAATATTTCAAGTAAAAATGAAATGAATAATGAAAATTTTGACAACGACCCGGCCGGACAACGTCAACAATCAAGAAATCCTGAAGGAATTAATAATAAACTTATTTTGCGCGCAATACTAAATCAATTGTCATATATTGTGAAAGCTGTACAAGGATTGTATTCTTACATTTTTCGCATGATTTTGTTATCTGAAATATAAAAGGGGGAAATAATGCGCTCGAATCTGTCCTATACTCTTACATTTTAAACGCAGTGTAATATAAACTTTTTAACTTAAAATCAAACGCTTTAAATTGCCTTTAACTAAAACAAAATGAATTTCCTTGCACAAGCTGCCGTGTGTAGAGTTGCAGAACATGCTAGGGAACATTACACGAACGAACGTGAAAGGCTTAACGCATCCGCCCGCGAACAAGAAGAAATTCCCGCAGCTCAACCATTTGAGGAGCCTCCTCCATCATATTCTTCAGGAGCTCGTTATGTAGATTCGGAAAATGAAAATTATAACTTACCAGGACTTTCATCCCATCAACCAAGTTATGATCCACCTGAATATGTTCTCGCAAATCCGGTTGTCCAAGAATTAACTATTCCAACTGACCTAATTCCAAAATTCAACGGAAATACCGAACTCTTAAACATGTTCATAAAAAAATGCGAATACGTAATTCAGAAGTATAATAATAGACCAGGTGATTATGCACACATTATACAAATAATTACAAGCCGTTTAACGGGCAAAGCCGCTGCGTTAATATGTGAAAATGACTATGTCACAAAAGATTTTGAAACCTTTAAAAAATTCCTAATTCAACACTTCGGAGATCAAAGATCAGAACAATGCTTAGTTCTCGAACTAGAAGGTTTAGTTATGTACAGAAATGAAACATTCCAAGAATTCTGTAATCGAATTCAGTCAGTAAGAAGTAATCTTTTTGCAAAAATCATGGCCAGTAGCGACTTTACTACCCAAGCCACTAAAAAATTGATTTACGATAATACCGCATTAAATGTGTTTCTCTATAGTCTACCGAGTGATTTAATACGCGTATTGAGATTAAAAGCTCCTAAAACCTTGGAACAAGCTTTAGAATTCGTATTAGAAGAAGAAAACTTTGTGAAGCAATACCATCTAAGGAATAGAATTAATAGAAATACTATGCAACCGCTACCTCAACAGTCACAAGCGAATAATAAGAATAATAGAGGAAATCAAAATCAAAACCGAAGTCAAAATCAAAATATGCCCTATAGACCTCAAAATACGAATTTCCCACCGCGTAATCCAAACCAAAATTATAACCCAAGACACCAAAATCAATCTGATCCAAGAAATCAAAACTTTCGTAACCCTAACATTCCTTATATACCTAAATTTCCAGGAACATCTTTTTACGATTTCCGTAACAATCATTATAACAACCAGCGTAATCAGCATAATCGATTTAATTCGCGTAACCAACCCAACCAGGGTAATCAGTCAAACCAACCAAATCAAACTAACCAGTCAAACCAACCTAATCAGGGTAACCGTAGAACACTAGATGAGATTTTCTCAGGTCCTCCTCTAACTGTAGAAGAGTGCACTCCTAGACCAAGACAAAATCGTGTGAACTATCACTCTCAGGCTGATGTCCCACAGCCAAGTACATCAAACACCCAAGAGACAGCTCAACAAATAGCAAATTTTCGAGTAGAAGCCTTGGACTTGACACAGAGAGAGTAAATCCAAATTTAGAATCGCTACCTTACATCATAATTCCGGAAATTAATGCAAAATTTTTACTAGACACAGGAAGCACGCGTTCATTCATAAGCAATAAAATGGCTAACCAGTATTTTAATATATTCAAAAGCGTAGAACCATTCAACATTATAAGCACTCACGGGATTAGTAAGCATAACAAAGTGATTCATATACAGTTATTTAAAATATTCCAAGTTAATTTTATTCATAAATTCTATATTTACGATATTGATGACGCTTACGATGGTTTAATAGGGATGGATTTATTAAGAAGATTACAAGCGATAATTAATATTCAAAAGCAAATGTTAGTCACACCTCATGTGCAAATTCCATTAAACCCTAAAGAAATAACACCTATTACCACTGTTGTACTTGAACCGCGCACCGAACAAAGAATAATTGTCCCAACAACACAAATAAATGGAGAAGGAATTTTATCTTTTACAGAATTTTATGAAGGAGTAAGAATGCCTACCGCTTTAGTTAAATGCATGAATGGATATGCTAGTACAGTAATCCAGAACACATCTGATAAACTTATAACAATTAAAATTGAACGTCCTTTCGAAATTGAACCCTATGAAAATAATATGTGTCAGCTTAATTATCTTCCTGAATACGATGAATTGCTCCTTGAAAATTTACAAAAACTAAAAACAGGCCATATGAATGATGAAGAAAAACACGCGATTAATCAGATATGCTATGAATATAAAGATTTGTCCTTCCATGAAAAGATCCCTTTGACTTTTACAAATACAATTAAGCATAAAATCCGAACAAAAAATGAAGATCCTATATATATTAGACCTTACAGACAACCACCTGTACAAAATCAAGAAATTAAAAAACAAGTCACAGAATTACTAAAAAATAACGTAATTAAACCAAGTTTTTCTCCATGGAGCGCACCAGTTCATCTAGTTCCAAAGAAACTTGATGCCAGTAGTGAAAAAAAATTTAGAATGGTTATAGACTACAGAAAACTTAATGAAATCACGCTAGATGACAAATATCCTTTACCAAACATAAGTGACATTTTTGATAAATTAGGGAATAGCATCTATTTTACTACATTAGATCTTGCATCTGGATATCACCAAATAGAGGTTGAAGAGACAGACCAACCCAAAACTGCATTTAGTACCCAACACGGTCATTACGAATTTTTGAGAATGCCCTTCGGATTAAAAACAGCACCCGCGACATTTCAGAGAACTATGGATAATATTCTAAGAGGACTACAAGGAGTCCACTGTCTAGTATATTTGGACGATTTAATAATCTTCTCTACCACCCTTCCAGAACATTTACAAAAACTCAAAAAGGTCTTTGAAGCTCTTAGAAAAGCAAATCTAAAAATACAATTAGACAAATCCGAATTCCTAAGAAAAGAAGTATTATATTTAGGACACACAATTACAAAAGATGGACTTAAGCCAAACGATGATAAAGTAAAAGCAGTGTTAAACTACCCTCTACCAAAAAATGTGAAAGGTATAAAATCATTTCTAGGACTAGTCGGCTACTATCGCAAATTTATTAGAGATTTCGCAAAGATAACTAAACCAATGACAGAATTGTTAAAAAAGAATAGAAAATTCATAATATCAGAAGAATTTATTCAAGCATTCGAAACTTGTAAAAAACTGTTAACAAACGCCCCATTATTACAGTATCCTGATTTCGATAAAGAGTTTATTCTCACTACTGATGCATCTAATTTTGCCCTAGGTGCAGTTCTTTCTCAAGGAACCATCGGGAATGATAAACCAATAGCTTTTGCAAGCCGTACCTTAAATCAAACAGAACAAAAATACAGCACTATAGAAAAGGAATTGCTCGCAGTTTTATGGGCAGTTAGATACTTTCGACCTTACATTTATGGCAGAAAATTTAAAGTATATACTGATCATAGACCTCTTGCATGGTTATATTCTTTAAAAGAACCAAATAGTAAATTAACAAGATGGCGTCTTAGACTTCAAGAATACGATTTCGAAGTAATATATAAAAAGGGAACACAAAATACAAACGCTTTCGCGTATACAACTAAACACACTCGCAATAAATGAAATGGCTTCCACTTCAGCAAATAATGAACCTGACTACGAAATAATGTCTGAAAGAACAGTAACAGCTTCAGAAGCAGACACTTTGGATATAGAAGAAGTTGAAAATGATATAAATATAATTCTACCAGTTCTAAACGAAGCAATAGATTTAAAAACCAATCAATTAATAATAAACCAATGGTTTAAAGATGAAACTAAAATAATTGACAATTCAAACAGTAAAAGAAAATAATTGAAGTTTTCATACCTGCAAATCCTGATTTAATAAAAATATTCCTGAAAAACAACATCATACCTCACAAAAAATACTTTATCTTTTTCCACACATCAGATTTACGAATTATGTTTAACGAGATTATATCAGAAATATTTGATAAAGACTCCATACAAATAATAGAATGTACAAAAAGAATAGCAGTAATTGAAGATGAACAACAACAGAAAGAAATAGTTTTGAAATATCATGAAGGTAAAACTAGTCACAGAGGTATTAATGAAACTTTTGCCAAACTGAAAAGAAATTATTATTGGCCAAATATGAAAGAAATAATAACAGCAATAATTAATAATTGCAAATTATGCAAGAAAATGAAATATGATAGAAAACCACTTAAACAATTAATTCAATTAACCCAAACTCAATTCAGGCCATTCGAAGAAATCTTTATTGATTTATTTAAATTTGAAGGTAACACATATTTAACCGCTGTAGACGCATTTAGTAAAATAGGACAAGCCGTCAAAATCCAAAATAGATCCACACCAGAAGTAATAACTGCATTGTTAAAATACTTTTCGATATATGGCGTACCACTAAAGATTAGTTGTGATCCTGGATCGGAATTTAATAACTCCTTAATGAAAGAACTATTGAATCTTCACAAAATTAACCTACATATTGGAACACCAAATAATCCAAATTCAATGGGTATAATTGAGAGATTTCACAGCACTCTAATTGAAATAAGTAGATTAGCCAAGTATGAAAAACGTCCCACAGAAATTGCAGATATAATTACTTACGCATTAATATCATATAACAATTCAATACACTCTAGTACCGGATTAACACCTTTCGAAGTTCTCTTCGGTCATACTGATTCACGCAGTATTTTTGATATTAACTTCCACCAACAGTACATGCAACAATTAATCAGAGACCATTGTAAGAAAACTAAATTTCTCTATCAACAAATTACAAATAAAATGCTAGAAAATAAAGAAAAAACAAGAAAACGTTTAGAGCCAACAGCATCAACTAGTACCGATTTAAAGATAGGTGATACAATCTATACAAAACCGGCCAAGAGCGTGTCGGGCCACGCGCATTGTAGGGTTCCGTAGCAGCATGGTTCAAATATGCAGCTAGCTTCTTAATTCTACAAGCATATTGTCATAGTTGATGTTAAAATCCCCAAATACTATACCTACTTAGTATCATAAACAAATGTATTAAAAAGTTTGGCCTAAATATAACAGAATGGAGGTGTTTAATGCGCGAGCGAAGCGAGCTCGAATTTTTTTTTTTGCGACAATTTTTTTGTAAGGAATAATATAATAATATCAAGCTAAGCAGGTGTATATTTTTAATGTCGTTTTCGTAATTAGCACCCACAAAAACCTATTAAACGACACCTGAAATGTCAATATGTTACAGCTTGGCTTTCGGCTCGCCTCACTTTTAGCGTGGAACCTTGTATGTCAACCATTTTTGATTAGGGTACACTTCGTCGTAAATGCTACCCTCGTGAATTATTCCACATTTTTTTTCATTATAAAAATTAATGTTTCCTAAACGGATTGCTGAATCGATAAACGTTTGTAGTAAACCCCTTCTATCTTTTAAAAAGCTATCCTATGATAACGCACTCGATGATATCGGCTAGAAAAAAAACCATCGCCCATTCACGTTAATGGGAAACACACGAAAAAAATTTTTTTCCACCATTTTATTTTTTAGATTTGTCACCACAATCAATAGGTATGTATGACCATGCCAAATTTCTGCTCTGTGCTACCAAGGGTTTCTTAGGAAACCTGCGGACAGACAGACATGGCGAAACTATAAGGGTTCGTAGATTACTACGGAACCCTAAAAACAAATGTATTATTAAAGAGTTTGTAATTTGGGAAATAATTTTTGTTCTGGTCTAATTACAACCGAATGTAAGTATAAAATTCGCGAGCGAAGCGAGCGCGAATTTTTTTTTTTTACGGCGATATTACTGTTAGAAATAATATCAACCTGCTGTTAAAATAATTTTGATGTCATTTTCGTAATTAACACCCCCAAAAAACTATTTAACGACACCTAAAATGTCAATATGTTACAGTTTGGCTTTCGACCTCCCTCACTTTTAGCGTGGAACCTTGTAAACATATTCTTATTAATCCCAAAAACGTTTGGTCGACTATTACTCGCAAACTTGAAGGGCCAACTTATGTGTGATAGTTTTTCTTTTAATTTCGTTGTATATTCTATAACCGTGAATTTTTTCACATTTTTAGAAACAACTGTTTAGCTGGTAGTGTCCCCCCCGGAAACTTGGTTTTAACAAAAAAATTCACTTCAAAAATATCTTTTTCTCAAACGGAGTGCTGAATCGAAAAACGTTCTTAGTAAACCCCTTCTATATTTTAAAAATCTATCCTATGACATTCAATTCGATGGTATCGGCGATAAAAAAAATCCATCGCCCTTTCACGTGTATGGGAAACACCCGAAAAAATGTTTTTTCCGAAATTTTATATTTTAGATCTGTCGGCGCAATCAATATCTATGACCATGCCAAATTTCAGCTCTGTAGTACCAAGGATCTTATATTAGTAAATATATTCTTATTAATCCCAACAGTGTTTGGCACTTGGTCGACTATTACTCGCAAACTTAAAGGACCAAGTTATGTGTGATAGTTTTCCTTTTAATTTCGTTATATAATCTACCAACGTGAATTTTTCCACATTTTTAGAAACAACCGTTTAGCAGGTAGAGGGGGTGTTTGACAAACATTTTCACTTTAAAAATTTATATTTCGCAAACGGAGTGCTGAATCGGAAAACGTTCTTAGTAAACCCCTTCTATCTTTTAATATGCTATCCTATGACACCCCACTCAAAAATATTGGCGAGAAAAAAAAAATTCATCGCCCTTTCACGTCTATGGGAGACACCCGAAAAAAATTTTTTTTCTAAGATTTTACTCTACAGTTCTGTCGGCGTGATTCATATGTATAATCATGCCAAGTTTCAGCTCTGTAGTACCAAGGGTTTCTTAGGAAACCCGCGGACAGACGGACAGACGGACAGACGGACAGACGGACAGACGGACATGGCGAAACTATAAGGGTTCGTAGATTACTACGGAACCCTAAAAATGGTGAATAAAAGACTCGCAAAAGATAAATCTCGCTATGAAAAAGCAGTAGTTCAAGAAACCCCTCAGAGAAACGTAATACCCATTCAAATAAGAGAAAGAGAAACCAGTGTACCTTTAAGAAATGTAAAAAGACCAAACAAAGTAATAAGCGCTATTAATAAAGGAATAAATTTCTTTAAGAATACAGGACTAGATTCATGAGCACCCCAATGATTTTCGGAAGTTTCCGCCTAGATTGTAAGTCAATGATTTTCGGAAGTTTCCGCCTAGATTATAAGTCAATGATTTTCGGAAGTTTCCGCTTAAATAATAAGTCAATGATTTTCGGAAGTTTCCGCCTAAATGTAATTAATTATAAGTTTAAGCAAGGGCCCTGACTTAGAATAACCTCATATATGTATGACATAGTGTAACCTGACATAGTGTCATCTGACATAGTGTAACCTAACATAGTATAACCTAGTATAGTATAACCCAACATTAACTTGACTTTGTATAACTTGATATAATATATAACATAGTATAGTATAACCCGACATAATATAACCTGATATAGTATTATGAATGTATGTAATCCTTTCCATATAACAATGATACATGTAATTTTAGACTTAGTACAAAAAAAAATGTAATCGAATTAGATATATGTATTAACCTAAATTAGTATTGTACCCGAACGAATGTACTAACATTATAGCAGAGCAAATGTGATAATTAGTGTAAAATGTAATCAATATGTTATAATTATATAAAAAATGTAATCAAATTAGATTTAAAAAAGGGTCAAAATATAAATGGAGTATGACAGAAACAGTATTTCCTTCGCTCTTATTAATAAAATTAATAATAAGAGTAAGTGAGATATTGTTGATGACGTTCCAAACACCTCGTCGAAGAAGAAAGAAAGTGACGAACTTTTATGAAGTGAAATGTGAAAGTGAAGTGTTTAACAAGGAACAAAACAATTAATCCATGAACTATAATATTTCTGACCATTACTTTTATGGGTATGGGTAAACTAGAATTAAGCGATGATTGTTCTTATTTTCAATTAATTTCCAAAAGTTTCCAATTAATTTCAATTTTAAGAAGGGAGGAGTTAAGTAATAAGACCTCCTTTACCAATTTTCCTAGAAACCATCAGCCTAAGACCCTGACGGAGGATTAAGATAATTAACTAACATTGTATTTTACGACTCTTTGACATTTAGTCATGGTCCACAACTCTATATATTAATATTTTTACTGCTTATTGGAAATACCATGTGTCACAATAGCCATACGTGATCCTAGCTAGAAAACCAGATTAGTTACGCATGATGAACTTAGTATATAAGGAGCTGCGCCTCCATACACCACGATTCTGCTGCTAACATCTGTAACAGTAACTCTACTATACAAGTCTTGTAAATCCTGAAATAAAGTTCAATCATCAAAAGTGCAAGTTTTATTGAAGAAGCCACGACGTTCCCGACGGTGACTAGAAGATAACTACCTACTCAAAGGGCTTTGCCAATCATTGATGATTTCGAAACTCCAAAGGGCATATAAATATTATGGTACCAAAGCAAATTACTCTGTTCTCAGAATAATATATTTATACTTGGTGATGTGATCTAGTTCTTTATCATTTTATTTGAATTTTTTTGAGCTTCGCACAAAGAGTGAATAACTTTAAGGTGCTCTCCTGATTACATTTCTGTAACAAGCAGATGACTACGCCTAGTAATCTATCTGCTTGGAAATATTAATAACTCAGGTCCATTACAAATCAGACAAATTAAAAATGAAAACTCTTACGAAGCAAATGGGTCAAGTGCGATGAACATAAAGGTCTTGCAGGTAATAAGAACTTATTCTTACATCATTGCGTTTATAATTATAATTTTACTTTTACACTATTATTATTAGGAACATTGTTCAGTAATGCTGGATCTTAACAAGTCCTAGGATCAGCATTGCAAAGAAAACACCACAGGTTTCATAATTATTAATTGACAACAAGTAGTTCAACAACTTGAAGAATATTTAATATGATCTCATTTGGTTTCAATCTGCAGGATTACACTGTGTTGGCAGCTGATGGCCTATATATTTTAACCGAGCAAGTTGCGAGCGCAGTGGCTCTCAGCCCTTATTGACTGAATACTCACACTTAATACTGTGGTCGGAACACTTCGATACGGCGTTTTAGAATACACGTTGCACCATCTAGCGTTTTGAATAGGGACTAAGTTGGCAAGCATTAGCGTACGTCCATCGCGGGTTGAGTGTTGTGAAGCTTTGGTTACACTACGGATTATTATAAACACCCGCAATGTCGTATACTTATACGAAAGGATCGCCATCATCGAAGAAATTTAATTGAACTGTCGAATACTCATCATTATTTATTTTTATAGTAGTAATGTTATGTGTTACTGGAATAGGCCGACTTGTAGGTAATGTGTTAATTATCAATAAACATTAGTATTTTTATTTATTTATTTACTGTTTATTGTACACAGTATACATATAAAAAGAAACATACAAAAAGAAATACGACACAACAGGCACTGCTTATTTCTAGGAAGAAATTTCTTACAGCAGACCTAACAAGGGAGATTGGACGAAGTGAGGCGAGTACGACGTGCACAATAACGTGAAGAAGAAAAATAAACAGAAAATTAAACTTACGATACAATTTAAATTAAAAACAAAACAAACATACAAAATAAACATAAACCAATGAAGTAACCTAATAATAAATATCCATAATACATACAAATACATACATACATATATATAAATACATATCTATACAAATACATAACTATACACACGGATAACTAAGGGAGAGGTAGTGCTCCTTTACTCTCTTCTTAAAAACGGGGAAAGATGGACTTTCGCGAATAGTCGGCGGGAGAGAGTTCCACAAACTTGCCGCGTGGACAGTGAAAGAGTAAGAGAAGAAATCAGTTCGGTGAGAGGGAATAGCCAAATTAGTTCTCACGTTACTCCGACAGGGTTTGTAAGAAGGGCGCGAGAATTCTAAACGGTCTCTTAAGTAAGAAGGAGAAGAGGAAGAAAAAAGAATTTTGTATAGTGAGCATAAAATGTGAGTATTCCTCCGAAGGCGAATTTTTTTTACTTGAATGTCCACTTTTAATTTCGTTTAACAAGATGGCTGAGAAATGTATTTTATTTAGTTTTTCAACAGGCATAAACTCACATGAAATATATACGGTTGTGAGTGGTTTCAGTCTGTCCTGGCATTATAAAACTCGAAAAAAAGAACCGAATAATTAAGACATGATGACTGTAATTCATTGAACAAGTAACACTTCCCAATTTCTTGTTAAAATTATCCATAACATTTAATCCTAACACTACTAATGACGAAGTTTCTATACAAGACCCCAAGGCGACAAAGATTAAAATTTAAAATAAGTAGTTTCAGTAAATTCTACGTAATGCCGATAACATTGAATTTGACAGTCAAAATGATGTAACTAACTCTGTGATAGGTGCTAATTGATTTTATTGATGTAAACTAATCGATATTATTTATGAAATTTTCTTTAGGGATCGGATTTCCTAATTGATTTTAAGTATGAATGCAAAGTTTTTTTTTAAATTATATCATACAGAACAGACATAACCAAATAACTCTTATTCTACTGACTGATAACCGGTAGATCGAAAAGTGGAATTATAGACATTTTAAATAAATTTGGAATCTATAGTGACAAAAATTACTCCGACGAAATGAGTAAAATGCAGATTCACATTTTTCTACTGGGTTAAAGCAAACCCCTTAGTATGATTCTTCCTTAGGTTAAAATAAGCCGATAATGATCGGTAGCCCTCGAAAATATCCCCTCTGAACCGGGAGGGGGAGGGTCAAAGAGGTGCTCCGCCCGGCGTTACTTCAAAAAATATTACCACTCATTTGTAGCTACCAGGTTGAGTTTGGTATGGTTTTCGTATAAATCAATAAAGAGGAATTCATTCCTGGTATTTATTTTACACATATGTGCAATGGTTTTTTAAATAATCGCAAAAATATAAAATTGTAATCACAAAAAACAATCTTCCGCAGCCTATATTTTTTTATTTAAGAGACATATAAGTGTTATAAAAATATCCACATGTAGCCTGTTTAATTGTAATTTATAAAAATATAACTTAACTAGGGGTTTTCATACAGTATTATGACACGAAAAAATGTAGAACCCGACGCGGCGGATGGATTATTTGAGAGAAGGAAACTTTTTTTATTTGAATCATATAATAATTTTATGATCTGGTCATTTATATGATACCAAAGCTTTTATTTGCTTTTTTATATATTTTTTGATTTTTTATTTTGTGTTTTTTTAATTTTTTTCAGTGGGTAAAAAAATACGATTTTTAAAGATTTCCACGCAAAATCAAAATTATTGAAGCTGTTAGTTCAAAATTTTGCATAGATGATCTTCAGATATTTTGAAAACTTACCTAAATGAGGTTACATAGAGTTTCCATGGGAAAGAATTATAGGGCGTCCATTAAATTGATATGTACAGTGGCGTTCTTTAATGGAGTCATAGTTAAACTACTTAGCGCGTTGCAATAGGGACTATGTTCCTCTGAACATAGTTCACACGATTTCTCACGCACACAAGCTTGTAGCCTCCTCTAAGAACATTATATTGCTTAGCGACATCTATTGGCTCCTCGGTGAAGTTTTTGCAGGACGCATTCACCCGACATTGCACTGTCCTCCACTCACCGCTGCTGTTGAGTCATATCAAACAATCGGTAATGTAAACATGACGTAGTGTATCTTTATTCTGTCGATTTTACTAGCGTATGTATGGTCCAGCGGATAAGCACTGTCCTAGCAGGGAGAAAGGTTCACGGGTTCTAATCCCAGCCGAGTAATTTCTTTTTGTAATTTCTTTTTGTTTATTAAAGCATTAACAACTATTTTCACACATAATATTACATTAATAATAATAATGCTACATTATTGTATCAGTGATAAAGTATTTGAATAAAACAAATATGAAATTCGACTAGGTAATTATATTTCCTACTAACTAAATCACATTTTTTTTCTGCAAATTGATCACTTACAGTTTTATTAAGGTTATGCTTAAGAATTCATTTTCGTGAAGAAAAGAGTATTGAAGCTAAACCTCAACAAAAATTAATATTCAACTTTCACTGCAAGGCAGTAGATATATAGTTTATAATAAAATAAGAAAAAGTTATAGATAAATATCACAATTTTACACATAACAATATTTAATTAAACTTGTTAAGCCTTAGAATCGATGAACTCCATTTATCTTCCGTATGAATCCATTATTTTCATACATTTGCACCACTCGCTGATTCATTGATAACTCGCGATCGTCCACTGCGCGGCCGAGATCACACGTTACCCTCATTCCGTAATGATTCACCCATCCTTTACTAAAACCAAAATAACAAGATTAATATAATAAGGAACAAAAACTATGCACCACTAATAAAATGCATTACAATAGTTAAGCTTGTCATTTAGATGATATGTTTACGTTCTCAAAATAAATTATAAATTTAAAAACAGTGTTAATATTAAGTAAACATTGAATACTCACTGTGAGACCTGTCTCATTAGCAATTTGGGATATATTATATCCTATATTGTGCAGCGCAACAATACACTGCCTCTCCTGCAAACTTATTATGTATTTGTATGCATGTCGAAAAAAGAAATCACAGTAAACTGCCGATACGCTAAGAACACACGAGCACCTTCGCTTATGGGCGGGGGTAGGTCTAAGTCATCTGCACTGCTTTGCTTCGCACCGCTTTGCTTCATTCATACGCATGAGTTAGACGTACACCCATTCACGTCATCTGTCCGATGGCGTGTCTGGCAAACGGTCTTGGGAGTAGCGCTAGTTTCGCCATGATCCCCAAGGCAAGGCTACAGGTTATCCTTCCCGTGGTTGCCGCCTGTTATTGGTCTGGTTCCATCAGAAACAGACATAACGGAAACCTATGCCGAGCTTCTTCATCCACTAATCTGTCATAACCTATCCCATCCTATCATTCCTTCCCCTCCCAATACCTGCAGTACAGTCACATATTGCAGGTATTTATCATCATCCTTTCTTTTCTTTTTCACCTCTAACCAACCATGGATCAAGCGGAATATAAAAAGAAACTACCCCAGGTCGGTACCAGCAGTGAATCTCCTGCTGGAGAATCCGTCCGCATTTTGCGCAGTCCCACGTATTCTGGGGGGGACAATTTACCGTGTACGGAGGTACCCTCTGATAGGGCCCTCCAGATTCAAATATTAGAAAGTGAGCTTAACAAAACGTTAAGCCTCACAGATAAAGACCAGGAAAGAGAACTGTTGAGGTCGCCGACCCCGAACCCGGATGGGGGCAGGGATGGCAACTTCTCCACAGCGTCATCGACCCCGAACCCAGTTGGGGGCAGAGTCGACGACCGCAACATAGTGACGCTGACCCCGAATCCCGAGGGGGGCAGGGATGGTGACTTCACTAAGGTCAAGACCAAAAACCAAAGGAAGAGGGAGAAGTACAAATGGAGGAGAGCACAGGTCCAGGCTGCTTCGACCTCGCGGGTGGCGGGGGAGGAGGGTTCGTCAACTGCGACGTCGAAACCGGCCAGGCCTGTGAAACTCAAAAGACAGAGTACAGAAGGGTCCACTGAGCAGCGTCCAGCCAAGCGCTTCCATCAAGGTAAGGCCGAAGGCCCGCGCGAGGCTGCTAGAAAGCAGAGCGATCTAGCCATCGCGATATACCGGGACGATGGTGCCAGGATGGACGATGCTTAGGGGACTGAAATTAGAACTAGGCTCACTGATCTCATCAGGAAGGCTGTAAGGGCCAAAGTCGACAGTATGAAGCTAAAGTTTGCAACTTCGGGTCTGGTGGCCGAGGGATTCTTCCTGGTGACACCGAAAACGATAGAGGCAAGGGATTGGCTTCTGTCCTGTGACTTTGGCCTTTACAAAGGCGTCGGGATGAGGGCAAGGAGACTGGATAGGGCCAGAGTCTCGACATGGCTGCCGGGACATAGATATGATCCGTCTGACGATCCTATGGAACTGATCGTCGGACAGAACTTAGATAAAGAAAGTTTGCGGCTTGCTGAGTGGACTCTCATCCTCAGGGAAGCGTTCCCACTGGGAGAGCGTCTGATGGTGGGAGTCCCTCAGAACGTCGTAAATGAATGGCCGGGGAAGGTGTGGCTCAGTTTTGAGGCCACGCAGGTCCAGGCCAGAGTCATTAAAAATAAGAACTCGGTAGCTGTACCAAAGAAAGAAGAGAACACTCCACAAGAACACACGATGGATGTGAAAGAAGCCTCAGGCTGTGTGTGTGTATGTGGGGGCATGAAGCGCCCTCCTACACTCGACGCTGCCGAAGGTGGAACCACATCCAGCAGACACACCACAGATGCCCAGTGTCAAACCGAGGACGAACCCAAGAAGTTGGACGCGGGGGAAACGAGTAACACTCGTCCTCCGCGCCAACGGAAGGGATCCAACAAGGGGAGACACTCGGCCCACTAGACACTCACTTAGACACACACTAGATACACTACACCTCATGAACACTCCAAAAACATGGACACACACACACACAAACACTACACAAAACCACTAAAAATACTTCAGCTAAATTTGCATCACTGCAAAGAGGCCATGGTAGAACTGTGCCGATTTGTGGTAGCAAATGACATAGACATAGCCTTGCTGCAAGAGCCAAACGTCCTCAATGGACGTGTGGTTGGCATGGGCAGCCTGGGGGGAGACGTTATCTACCTACGGGAAGGTGAGTCTGACCCCAGAACCTGCATATATGTAAGCAGCAGACTAAAGACAGCAGGACTAATAGCAACTGAATGTTACAGAGACTTAGTGGCGGCAGAAATTACAGTACCACTTACGAAGAAAGATCGTAAACAAGTGGCTCTGGTATCCGCTTATATACCCAGCGAAACAAACTTCGCACCGCCCACAAGAGAATTAGAGAGTATTACAGAAGATTGCAGAGGTAAGAACATCCCGATTGTTGTTGGCTGTGATGCCAACTCGCATCACGAGGTATGGGGAAGCACAGGCAACAACAAGAAAGGAGAGTTATTACTAGAATTTTTAGTTAGTAACGGCCTTGATGTTGTGAACAAAGGTAACACACCCACCTTTGTCACAAGGTTAAAGCAAGAGGTGCTGGATATAACATTCACCACATCAAAATTTAGTAGATACATAAAAAGGTGGAGGGTAGATGTTGAGGACTCAATGTCAGACCATAGACGTATTATCTTCCAAATCAGTAGCACAATAGGGAGAGAAGTAATTAGGAACAAAAGGAAAACAGACTGGGAAAAGTATGCTGAGACACTCAGCACATTGACACCCAGTCTAGTACAATAGAGAACAAAGGAAGAGATAGAAACGGGGGCGTCACAACTAGAAAAGGCCCTAAAAGAAGCCTTCCAAGCTGCATGTCCTCTAAAGGTAATTAAACCTGGCAAGAGACAACCGTGGTGGAATAAAGCTTTAGAAAAAGAACGCAAGAAAACGAGAAAAGCACTCAGAATAGCTCTCAAACGTAACAACGATGAGAGCTGGAACGAGTATAGAAACATAAGAAACAACTTTAAGCACAAATGCAGAGAGGAAAACAGGGCAGGATGGAGATCATACTGTGAGAAAATAACGAACTACTCGGAGACCTCTCACCTGGTCAAAGTACTTGCAAATGACACTCACTGCAAACTTGGTAGCTTAACGATAGAGGGGGCAAACATAACAGATCCAAAAAGAATATTAAAGATCATGCTGGAAACACACTTCCCGGACAGTGTAGAATATGCAAGTGAAGAAATGATCCTCAACGAAAATCCAAATTGGAAATTGGCAAATGAGATCATGAACACAGAAAATATAGAATGGAGCATCTCATCGTTCGCACCATACAAGGCTGCAGGACCTGATAAAATCTTCCCTAAGATGTTGCAATGTGCACTTAGTTGTGACAAAGTCAAAGATACCATCTCCGCACTATTTAGGAGTAGCATAGCCACTGGCTACATACCGGAGAGCTGGAGAATGGTCAAAGCAGTCTTCATACCGAAACCGGGGAAAAAGTCGTACCAAGAGGCCAAATCCTTTAGGTGCATTAGCTTATCCTCCTTTCTACTGAAAACTATGGAGAAACTAGTAGATAAACACTTAAGACAAAGGATAGAGTTGAGTTCTACTCCCCTACACAAGAATCAACATGCATACAGGGTAGGCAAATCTACTGATACTGCGCTGCACAACATGATAGTAAGGATTGATAGAACGTTAACCAACAAAGAACATGCCCTAGGATGCTTCTTTGACGTGGAGGGGGCTTTTGACAAGGCCTCAACCTCGGCGATAGAAGAATCTCTCAACAGGGAAGGCATAGATAAACAGACAGCATGTTGGATAATGAACATGCTGAAACATAGATCAATCATAGCACAGCTGGGTGACACCCACAAAATCAAAGCCAAGAGAGGCTTTCCACAAGGCGGCTGTTTATCGCCGCTGATGTGGTGCCTACTGCTGGACCCTCTAGTTAAGAAGATTAACGATATGGGCATATACATGCAAGCGTACTCCGATGATGGAGTATTACTAGTATCTGGAAAAGTAATCAACGTGATGAGAGATATTATGAACAAGGGTATCAGAACTGTTTTGAACTGGTGCAGAGCCAGGGGACTTAATTTAAATCCAGCCAAAACAAAAATACTCTTGTTCTCAAAAACTAGGAAAAACAAAGAGTTTAAACCACTTACGATAGATGGTGTTGAATTAGAGGTATCAAACGAAATAAGATACCTTGGAGTAACTATTGATAACTCTCTTAAATTCAACACACACATAAAAGAACAATGCGATAAAGCAAAAATCACACTCATGCAATACAAAAGAGCTGTAGGCAAAACCTGGGGCACGAAGCCGCATGTCATGATGTGGATATAGAAAGCAATCATAATTCCAAGAGTAACATACGGAGCAATTGTATGGTGGCATAAAACCACCATACAAGCAAACAGGAATGAACTAGCAAAAGTACAAAGACTTGCAACCCTAATGATCACAGGAGCGATGAGAACCACTCCATCAGCTGCCTTAGATGTATTATTGGGATTGCATCCTCTGGACTTGGAAGTTAAAAAGAGAGCTATGGAGCAATGGTATAGGATGAAGTCAAGCCTTGAATGGAAAGGGAACTTCATGGATAAACGACACACCATATTAGATGGAAAGTATGGAGAGAAGTTGTCAATGATACTCTCTAATAATGACCTCATCAGGAAAAAAGTAATCTTTGACAAAAAATACAGGATCCATATAGGAGCTAGAGAAAGCTGGAGCTTGGACATACAAGATCCAAAGATAGTGTGCTACACTGACGGCTCCAGGAAAGTAACAACAAAACTATCAGGACTGGGAATACACATCATGAACCAGGTAGATGGCCAAGTTACCATGCACCTGGGAAGATGCGCTAGCGTTTTCCAGGCTGAGGTGCTTGCTATTACAGAGGGAGTCAGAATCATAGACAGCATGATCACTGAAAACAAAGAGAACATCATAGTATACAGTGATAGCCAGGCTGCTCTGAAGGCACTAAACAGAGCCGAAACTTCTCGGCCCTAGTAACAGAATGTAAGGAGGCTATTAACGCCTTAGCCAAAAAGACTAAAGTTACCATTGCCTGGGTGCCGGGGCACGAAGGACATAAAGGTAATGAGATTGCAGACGAGCTAGCAAGGAAAGGGGCCGATGAGACATTCATCGGCCCGGAACCCAGGCTACCTATATCAAGTAAAATCAGTAAAGGAATAATAAGCAAGATCATAACAGAAGAAGCCAATTTAAGATGGAAACACAACAAAAAGTGCCGCCAGGCAAAAATCTTCCTAAAGACATATGAAAAAAGAAAGTCTAAGCAACTTCTAAAGCTAAATAGAAAGGATATCAGGATTGTAGTGGGTCTGCTCACGGGACACTGTCCTTTGAACCGACACCTAGCAATAATGGGCCTAAAAAGTGATCCCACGTCCCACATGCCCAGAATGCGACAAGGAGGAAACAAGTCTCCATTTCCTGACTGAGTGTCCAATGTACGCGCTGGTAAGATGGGAGACAATAAGCATGAATGAGGTAAAAGAAGAACAAATACAAGAGCTTAACATAAAGGATATAATCGGGTTTGCTAAAGCTTCGGGTAGGTTCAAAGAGGTGGAACTGTCAGTGCAGAGGTAAAACTCATGCGCTGTTGTGGGGAACTGGGTGAAATGGTCCCAAAGGGGTGGACTGATCACCCGCCTGTGCCTGACGGGCGTCTCCTCCATAGATAGATAGATAGACTTTCGCTTATGATCTAGCAATGACAAACAGGTTGCTCATGAACACCGAACCGAATGAATCTAAACTAACTTCATTACATTCAATTTTTGTATGGTATGGTCTATGACTATAAAAATGTTTGAAAACCAAAACATATCTAACAAAACTTCGCAGCTATTAGGCGACAGTTGGGCTCAAACCCGCGCCTCGCTACAGCAGGCAGACGGTGTTTCCGCTGCGCCACCAAGGCTTATGCTTTGGCTTGTGAAATTATGCTTGTTATCAGAGCAACAAGCGTAGTGGGGTATGCGGTATACGTCATTTGTGTCCATGTGTAAGTGCACGAGCGGCTGCAAGCGACTTTTTTTCTGCGTTTTCTATTGACTATGCCTCCATATATGAACGTGATAGTACATTTGCTGTTTCAGTCGCAGCCCTCTATCTTTCAAACTATTATAGACAGCTTATCCAAATTTTCAGAAAATACGTATTTTGATAGTAACTATTGTAAAATATAATAAATGAAATTAAAACCTAAACTACAGTGGGATTTCCATACGACAACCGTTCAAAATATCGTATTTTTGAAAAAAATATTGTTACTGATTTCAAAAACCATACAATGTGTATCCTTTAAAATCAGTTCACATTGAAAACATACCTTACATTATTTAAAAAATATATTAAAACTTGCCAGATATGAGCCAAACTCAAGCAATACAATTTTAAAGTCAATGTAAAAAAAAAAACAGTTTTTTTCACGGTTTTTGGTTATTTACTATGGAATTGGCGTTTATAGTATGATGTGAAGCAAAAATGTTTAATAAAACGAAGAAACATACATCAAAGGCACGGATATTTAAGTTTCCGAGTCTTAATATAAATAACTAGCTTTTGCCCGCGACTTCGTCCGCGTGGAATAGTGACTTCCGGCAGATTTTTGGTTCTTCCCACATAGTTCCCGTTCTTGCGGGATTTTCGGAATGGTCGAGTTCCCGCAGAATTTTCAGGATAAAACCTATGTTTTTTTTTTCGAGTTCCAAACTATATCTGTACAATTTTTAAAGTAAATTTAATTATTTTAAAGAACTTCTGCATATACTACATTTTTTGTTTTATTATCTTGTGGCAGAAGAACATATTGATTTTCGCCACAACCCGATCTTGATAACGCGACATATAACTGGCCGTGCGAAAAACAGTCTTGGCGTAAATCGATCCCCACGTGTTTGAATGTTTGCCCCTGTGATTTATTTATTGTGATTGCGAAAGATAATTTAAGCGGAAATTGTATTCTTTTAAAATTGAAAGGTAAGTCGTTGGGTATCATTGGGATGCGGGGTATGAGGACTGTTTGACCAACTGCTGGACCAGTCAAAACTATTGCAACGATGACGTTATTGCGCAGAAATTTTACTTGAAGTCGGGTCCCGTTGCATAAATTTGGTGGTTTGAGATTTCTTAGTAAAATTATTGGGGCACCTATTTTTAACTTAAGAGAATGTGGGGGAAGGCCGCTTGGGTTCAAGGAATTGAGGAACTCCTGTGGGTAATGAACTACATCTTCTTGATCCATCACGGTATCAATGGATGTGTAGGTTACAATATCTTCTGGGAGTTTACTCAAAATGATATCATTTATTTCGTCAACGCTACTATTTCTTGCCGCCAATATTGCTCTTTGACACATCCATTGATGGTCCTTGTTTTCTATTTGGCTGATGTCAGGGTATACCTTAGTTACTAATTCCTCGATGTTACCCACTTTTACTCCTAAATCGCAATCAATTTCAATTTTATTATTAGAATGAGGTATTTTCCCGTCTCCTACAGAAAGTAATTTTGAAGGGAAAGTTATACTACCTCCCCCCAAATGTGCTCTCATATTTGTCGATAATTTTAAAATATTTATAAATTTCCATAATGGAGAACTTTTAAGGCAAGCCTTCACAATGTCTGCTCTAGTTCCCCTTACTATTACCGGTAAAGTTTGGCGAAAGTCCCCAGCAAACATAACAGTAATCCCACCCATGATTTTATCACAGCTTCTAAGATCTCTAAGAGTTCTGTCTAGAGCTTCTACGTGAGCTCTATGTATCATGGTACATTCGTCCCAGATTATTAGACTGACGTCTTGTAAAATTTTCCCCAAAGGGCCATTTTTGCGTATAGAGCACACGCTATCTTTCTCTAAAGACACAGTTAGGGGCAGATTAAAAGTGGAATGAGCTGTGCGTCCACCTGCTAATAAGGTTGCAGCAATACCTGACGACGCTACTGCCAAGGCTAGCTTTCCTAGAGACCTTACTTTTGCTAATATAAGATTAGTGATAAACGTCTTGCCGGTCTCACCGGGAGCATCCAAAAAGAAAATTCTTCCTTCATTAAAACGAACACTTTTCATGACACAATTTTACGTTGTCACCTGGTCATTAACTAATCTTGGTTCATTTTGTGTGATATACTCATTTAATTCATTTATGTTATATGGTTTTCGCAACGCTACTTCTAACGGGTCCAGAAGCGAATTATTTCTTTTTGCTGCAGGAAGCCCAAAGTCGGTTAGGGATTTATCTGAAATCTCATGAATTTTATCTTCAATTATGATTAGTCCATCATTGTATATACCATCATTATATGCTAATGTCATATCCTGATTCTCATTACGCATTCTGTTTAATATATCTTCACATAAAGCATCACGAAATTAATTCCATAACTCTAAGGGGTCAGATGGTTGGCAGAATATAAGGATAGTGGTAAATAATTCTCTTAATTTTGTAGCTGGCTCGGATATGATAGCATCGGACATGGTATTTTGCCAATGTTCATCTCCCTCCAGTAAACCTAATTCCTTGCAAGCGCCTTGGTACGTTTGGAAAATAACACCATTCACGGTTCTTAGATGTTGAAATGACATTGGACCGCGAACATATTGCAATAACATTCTTAAATAAAAACATTCAGTTTGAGTTGGATGAATGTTATAAACACGGCCTAAAGTTGTGTCTTTTTTTACACCGGGATATCCCTCAACATCTTGCCCGCGTCTTCTTCTAGAAAATGAATTTCTTTGCCAAACGTAATACTGGGGAACTTCGTGATATAAAAGGGTTTTTGCAAAATCGTCGCTTTTGCAGAGATCAAAGAACGCTGTAAGTGTCGTTGATGAAGGATTGTTCACACGATCTTGGAGATTTTCATTATTATAAAAATATACTCTTTGTCCATTTTCCAAATGAACGGCTAAATGAACTACTGCCGGAAAACGTTCATGAATAGAAAATTGGAAAATTCTCCAAAACGCCTCCGAGGAACTTATATAGCGACCATTTAGATATTTTTCTACTTCATCGTTATTAATTTGTAACGAAAATGTGGCTTGATCAGAACCTTTATAAATATACTTACAGATGTATTTAATAGCTTTGACCGATTGACAAAACTCTACGTTAATGTGTGCATTGAAAATTCGTGATAGCAGTGGATTATAGGGAACCACCCAACGATTATCCACGCTCATTTCTGTACCTTTTACACGAATTATAGCTGTGTTTCCACCATTATCTGGAGACCTGCGTCTGTAGGTTGGATAACCGTTATCCCCCGTTTGTGTTTCCGAAATAAAATGCCTAGGGAACTTTTTAGAACAAACGTTTTCTTTCATACATGGTGATGTAGGATTATGAAATCCGCAAGGACCATGTATCATATTTTTTATGACAATATTATGAAGAATCGGATCTTGTTGTATGTCAGGTATTTCAGCCGATATTATTGCATCTATAGAATCTGGTTGAACTTTGTTAGCCAGCCACAATAAAATGTGGGCGTGAGGTAAACCTCTTTTTTGCCATTCTACACTGTAAACAAAGGCTTTCGATGGGCCAAAAATATTTTTCTTCGTTAATAGGTCTATCATTTTCTTGAGTTTTAAAGTAAATACCCTAGAAATTAAATCATGTCTCTCATAAGAATGTTGATTGGGCAATAACTCACTTTTTATTTCTGGCCATTCGGGGTTACATGTAAATGTAATGAAGAGGTCAGGTCTTCCAAATTTCCTGACATATGTCATGGCATCTTGACTTTTTTCATTCATGAATCTGGGGGATCCTGTAAATGACGACGGCAATATAACGTGCTGGCCAATATTAGAAGCGTTTATATGTCCATCATTTACGACGGCATCTCTTAAATGAATGTACTCTTCTGCTCTCAATTTTTTTTGATTTCTTTTGATGAAGTCTAGCCTCTCAGAGATCATTTTTGCCGCCATATCAACACAATATTGGTTGAATAATCCTTTGAAATAATGTATACTGTTAAAGTCATTTATTCTCACCATGAATCTAAATGCATAAAACTGCATACATGAAACAGTTTTAGATGTAGCCGTAGTATTCTGCTGTGGAATATTAATACAGTATCCGTCGTTTCCAAAGGGAAACAGTAAGGGATATTGAAGCGGGTCATAAGATCTATGAATTTCAGAAACTCGTTGAAGTCGACCATCTCTCGCAGTCAATACAATATCACGGGGACCTTTGTCTTCATCTATCATAAGAACAGCTACTTCATCTACTACCGGCGCATTATACCGACCTCTATGCTCATTAGGAGGTTTTACATCAGCATGAATGATAAGTTTTAAATCATTCGGTGGTCTATTTTCTAGATTGTACTTAAAACTTTGAATATACGTATTATGATCATGAAGATATGTTTGGAGAACGTCGATAAGATCGATTTGCAAGCTTGGGTTTAAATTTGAGCGCAAGGATACCTGATCTGCATGGGAAACAAAATATATTTGCAGGAATTTGGGTTGTGCCCCTACAGCTGGAAGTAAGCCACCGATTAAATGATAAACTTGCCCTTGGACTTTAAAAGTGGGCATAAAGTTTCCCTCACGAATTTCTTTGGCACCAAATGAAGTCATCTGAAATAATGTATTATATTGTCTTGAGTGATTTAAGAAATGCTTAGATGATGGATGTGAGCCTGATATCAGTTCCTTTAAAACGGATGTTGGTTCCGGAATTATAGGTTTATTTACTTTGCCACCACTAGAACATAGTCCAGGAGTTTCAGCTGCCCATTTTTTTGCTTGCCATAAGTTGCATATTTTATCCATTCTACCAATATCAATATCATTTAGCTCAGAATAGTCAACGGTACAATCATAAGCAAAAGCAGCATTTAATAAATTATGTTGTCTGCGAGTTCTATTCCTAGTTGATCGGGCATTTTGCTGTGCTAATCGATGGGATCGTTCAGCGCTTGATTCCCGATCACGGTTAGCCAAAGTTCGGGAATTCTGTGAGGCCAAACGTCGAGAACGTTCAGCACTGGATTCCCGATCACGGTTAGCCAATGTTCGGGCATTCTGTGTGGCCAAACGTTGAGAACGTTCAGCACTGGATTCCCGATCGCGGTTAGCCAATGTTCGGGCATTCTGTGAGGCCAAACGTTGAGAACGTTCAGCACTCGATTCCCGATCGCAGTTAGCCAATGTTCGGGCATTCTGTGAAGCCAAACGTTGAGAACGATCAGCACTCGATTCCCGTTGCCGGTTCGCCAAAGTTCGGAAAATTTGTGAGGCTAAACGCTGCGAACGTTCAACGCTTGATTCCCTTGCACGGTTTTGTTCAGTAATTGCTCGTTGTGTAGCCAACTTGTGCATATTTTCATCCTCAGTTTCATTGCTGCGCAAAACTCGCAGCCGCTTTGCAGCAGCAGTCTGCCGAGAAAGCTGAGTTCTTTTTCTCGGCATTATAGTGATGAAGAAAAAACGTAGAAAATGAAAACTTAACTAAAGCGTATCTCGTGATAAAAAAAAGAAACGCAAGATTAAGAAGATTAATAATTAGGAACCTAATTACTTTTATTTTTAACGATTATGTCAAAAGAACAACCGTAAAATGAAAATAAGGTAAACTAACTTTATGCTTAAACTTAACCCTAATCTAATGAGAATAAATAGGTAGACCACACCTATTTACAGGTTTTATCTAAAGCAAAAAAAAATTAGAAACTAAATACGTTAAACTAAACCCTAATCTTATAAGAATAATTAAGTAGGCGACACCTATTTAGGTACCTACAGGTATTATGTACCACAAAAAAAAAATATTAGAAACTAAATACTATTTTTAAAACAAACAATACTATACTTATAGAAAACACATACTTATAAAATAATAATCTACATGAAAACAAAAAAGTGTTATTATTGTGTAACTTAATACTATCCTAAAACAAATAAAGTACCTACTATATAGAAAACAACTACAAAATGAAACTGTGTTTAAAAAGTAATATTACGATGATAATTATATCGCATAAACAAATTAGCGCTGCATTCAACCGTTCAGTAGGGAGCCGACCGCGCGAGTGAGCCGCGCGGCATGGTATCTCGTTGAGCTACACCCCCCTCCCGGCTTGCCCGCAAGCACCGCCTCTCTCCCGCCGCGCCGGCCAGCGCAGAGAGCGAGTTGGTTTTGTTTCAGAGTTATTTATTATTGTAATCTTTAAAGTTTTTTGTTGAAATTAAGTTATGTCAAAGACAATTTTATTCACAATGAAGTACTCTTAACCAACAACATATTTATTTGAATAAAGATTAATATTATTATGTTGATACAACTTGAACAAATTATTTCGACCAAATTAGCATAAAACGGTACCATAAAAACGGTTTTTTTGAGTTAATCTTAAAAGATAAACATATATTATCGCGGATTATTTTTTAGATCATTAAAAGAGCTATTATTCTTTTATACATATTTTTTGTGTATCTTGAACCGTTTTCACGGCGCACGCAACGGAAGGCTTCAAAGATGAAATAATTTCTCCCGTTTTTTACACATTTACCACTATATCTTTGCTCCTATTAGTTGTAGCGTGATGTTATATAGCCTATAGCCTTCCTCGATAACTGGACTATCCAACACAAAAAGAATTATTCAATTCGAACCAGTAGTTTCGGAGATTAGCGCGTTCAAACAAACAAACAAACTCTTCAGCTTTATAATATTAGTATAGATAACAGTAATTCTATAAAAAATAACCACGTAAATGTCACAAATACAGTTCGAGTGAGAGTTTTTTTAAATATATTTAGCTTGAGTCCGATTCACTCTTGACTGTTATTTATATATTTTTAACTAACGTAAAGTATGTTACGTTAGTTAAAAATATATAAATAACAGTCAAGAGTGAATCGGACTCAACTCGTCGGACTGATATGCTGTCTATAATAGTTTGAAAAATAGAGTGCTGCGACTGAAACAACAAACGTACATATCAACTAGCGGACGCCCTACAATTCGTTCCCATAGGAACTCCGTGTAAATTCATTTAGGTAAGTTTTCACAATATCAGAACATCATTCATGCAAAATTTCAAACTTACAGCATCAATAGTTTTGATTTTGAATAGAAATCTTTGAAAATCGGATTTCTTTTACCTACCGAAAAAATCTTCTTTTAAATGGGAATTCCTCAATACCAGATAAAAATCTGATCGGCAAAATTTGAGGGTAAAACTTTTTTATTTATACCTCCAACAATGTAAAAAACCGGCCAAGAGCGTGTCGGGCCACGCGCATTGTAGGGTTCCGTAGCAGCATGGTTCAAATATGCAGCTAGCTTCTTAATTCTACAAGCATATTGTCATAGTTGATGTTAAAATCCCCAAATACTATACCTACTTAGTATCATAAACAAATGTATTAAAAAGTTTGGCCTAAATATAACAGAATGGAGGTGTTTAATGCGCGAGCGAAGCGAGCTCGAATTTTTTTTTTTGCGACAATTTTATTGTAAGGAATAATATAATAATATCAAGCTAAGCAGGTGTATATTTTTAATGTCGTTTTCGTAATTAGCACCCACAAAAACCTATTAAACGACACCTGAAATGTCAATATGTTACAGCTTGGCTTTCGGCTCGCCTCACTTTTAGCGTGGAACCTTGTATGTCAACCATTTTTGATTAGGGTACACTTCGTCGTAAATGCTACCCTCGTGAATTATTCCACATTTTTTTTCATTATAAAAATTAATGTTTCCTAAACGGATTGCTGAATCGATAAACGTTTGTAGTAAACCCCTTCTATCTTTTAAAAAGCTATCCTATGATAACGCACTCGATGATATCGGCTAGAAAAAAAACCATCGCCCATTCACGTTAATGGGAAACACACGAAAAAATTTTTTTTCCACCATTTTATTTTTTAGATTTGTCACCACAATCAATAGGTATGTATGACCATGCCAAATTTCTGCTCTGTGCTACCAAGGGTTTCTTAGGAAACCTGCGGACAGACAGACATGGCGAAACTATAAGGGTTCGTAGATTACTACGGAACCCTAAAAACAAATGTATTATTAAAGAGTTTGTAATTTGGGAAATAATTTTTGTTCTGGTCTAATTACAACCGAATGTAAGTATAAAATTCGCGAGTGAAGCGAGCGCGAATTTTTTTTTTTTTACGGCGATATTACTGTTAGAAATAATATCAACCTGCTGTTAAAATAATTTTGATGTCATTTTCGTAATTAACACCCCCAAAAAACTATTTAACGACACCTAAAATGTCAATATGTTACAGTTTGGCTTTCGACCTCCCCTCACTTTTAGCGTGGAACCTTGTAAACATATTCTTATTAATCCCAAAAACGTTTGGTCGACTATTACTCGCAAACTTGAAGGGCCAACTTATGTGTGATAGTTTTTCTTTTAATTTCGTTGTATATTCTATAACCGTGAATTTTTTCACATTTTTAAAAACAACTGTTTAGCTGGTAGTGTCCCCCCCGGAAACTTGGTTTTAACAAAAAAATTCACTTCAAAAATATCTTTTTCTCAAACGGAGTGCTGAATCGAAAAACGTTCTTAGTAAACCCCTTCTATATTTTAAAAATCTATCCTATGACATTCAATTCGATGGTACCGGCGATAAAAAAAATCCATCGCCCTTTCACGTGTATGGGAAACACCCGAAAAAATGTTTTTTCCGAAATTTTATATTTTAGATCTGTCGGCGCAATCAATATCTATGACCATGCCAAATTTCAGCTCTGTAGTACCAAGGATCTTATATTAGTAAATATATTCTTATTAATCCCAACAGTGTTTGGCACTTGGTCGACTATTACTCGCAAACTTAAAGGACCAAGTTATGTGTGATAGTTTTCCTTTTAATTTCGTTATATAATCTACCAACGTGAATTTTTCCACATTTTTAGAAACAACCGTTTAGCAGGTAGAGGGGGTGTTTGACAAACATTTTCACTTTAAAAATTTATATTTCGCAAACGGAGTGCTGAATCGAAAAACGTTCTTAGTAAACCCCTTCTATCTTTTAATATGCTATCCTATGACACCCCACTCAAAAATACTGTCGAGAAAAAAAAAATTCATCGCCCTTTCACGTCTATGGGAGACACCCGAAAAAAATTTTTTTTCTAAGATTTTACTCTACAGTTCTGTCGGCATGATTCATATGTATAATCATGCCAAGTTTCAGCTCTGTAGTACCAAGGGTTTCTTAGGAAACCCGCGGACAGACGGACAGACGGACAGACGGACAGACGGACATGGCGAAACTATAAGGGTTCGTAGATTACTACGGAACCCTAAAAACGTTTGGTCGACTATTACTCGCAAACTTGAAGGGCCAACTTATGTGTGATAGTTTTTCTTTTAATTTCTTTGTATATTCTATAACCGTGAATTTTTTCACATTTTTGAAACAACTGTTTAGCTGGTAGTGTCCCCCCCGGACACTTGTTTTTAACAAAAAAATTCACTTCAAAAATATTTTTTTCTCAAACGGAGTGCTGAATCGAAAAACGTTCTTAGTAAACCCCTTCTATATTTTAAAAATCTATCCTATGACATTCAATTCGATGGTATCGGCGATAAAAAAAATCCATCGCCCTTTCACGTGTATGGGAAACACCCGAAAAAATGTTTTTTCCGAAATTTTATATTTTAGATCTGTCGGCGCAATCAATATCTATGACCATGCCAAATTTCAGCTCTGTAGTACCAAGGATCTTATATTAGTAAATATATTCTTATTAATCCCAACAGTGTTTGGCACTTGGTCGACTATTACTCGCAAACTTAAAGGACCAAGTTATGTGTGATAGTTTTCCTTTTAATTTCGTTATATAATCTACCAACGTGAATTTTTCCACATTTTTAGAAACAACCGTTTAGCAGGTAGAGGGGGGGGACACTTGTGTTTGACAAACATTTTCACTTTAAAAATTTATATTTCGCAAACGGAGTGCTGAATCGAAAAACGTTCTTAGTAAACCCCTTCTATCTTTTAAAAAGCTATTCTTAGACACCCCACTCGATGATATTGGCGAGAAAAAAAAAATTCATCGCCCTTTCACGTCTATGGGAGACACCCGAAAAAAATTTTTTTTCTAAGATTTTACTCTACAGTTCTGTCGGCGTGATTCATATGTATAATTATGCCAAGTTTCAGCTCTGTAGTACCAAGGGTTTCTTAGGAAACCCGCGGACAGACGGACAGACGGACAGACGGACAGACGGACAGACGGACATGGCGAAACTATAAGGGTTCGTAGATTACTACGGAACCCTAAAAATGTTTCACGAAAACCCTTTCAGTGGAACCGGGTTCCGAGGCTTTGACATTTTATGTTCTTACGGCACTCTACTACTGGTCTTTGACATTGGAAAAACCCAAAAAAATAAAATTAATAAATAGATTAGAAAGCAAGTAAACGCTTCGATATCATAAAAAGGACCAGATTATAAAATTATTATATGATTCAAACAAAAAAAGGTTACTTCTCCCAAACAATCCGTCCGCCGCGTCGGATTCTACATTTTTTGTGTCATAATTTTAATGAAAACTCCTACTTAAGTTATATTTTTTTAAATTTACAGTAAACAGGCTACATTTGGATATTTTTTTAACACTTACAGTCTCCTAAATAAAAAAATATAGGCTGCGAAAGGTTTTTTTTTTTGTGATCACAATTTTATATTTTTACGATTATTTAAGAAACCATTGCACATATGTGTAAAAGCAATACCAGGAATGAGTTCCTCGTTATTGATTTATACGAAAACCATACCAAACTCAACCTGGTAGCTACAAATGAGTGGTAATATTTTTTGAAGTAACGCCGGGCGGAGCACCTCTTTGACCCTCCCCCTCCCGGTTCAGAGGGGATATTTTTGAGGGCTACCGATTTTTATCTGCTTATTTTAACCTAAGGAACAATCGTACTAAGTGGTTTGCTTTAATCCAATTTCCGAAACTCAACTCATTTTTTCCCGCTTACTGACTCTACTTAAGGGTTTTATTCCAACTCAATCTATTTGGCCAGTTAATAAAAACAGTTTAACAAAATCAATAATCTTATATGAACGTTGTAAATTTAGAATAGTTTAGAATGTATCATTGTAGGTCGCACATTGTAGTTCATAAGAGTGGTATATCGGTTTAATCTGGATTAGACTCTTGAACAAAAAGACTCATTAAAATATACAATTTTGACTTGTCCTATCCTTGGTATATCTACTGCATGGGCTTTATTTATTCTAAATAAATCCTATGTTCTACTGTTTAATGAAAAAGTTCAACGCGCTTAGCGGTGTAATGCGATTTACTAGCAGTAAAATGTCTAATTGAGAACGCCAGAGGGCACCGGGCGGGCAAACGTTGCGCAGTGCCCTAGGTACCTAATATCATCTGTCATGTGGCCCTAATAAAGTATCACCGTCATCCGAGCGACGCAACGCACGAGTTTGTCGCGGGCTTTGCTAGATATGCAGTTAACTACTAACTCGGTAAAACGTTGTAGAAGGTATTGTAGAACATTTGATACTTTCAACGCAAATGCAAATCTAAATATTTATACGGCTAAAACTGCAAACCACAGGTCTTCACAAAATATGAATATTGTTGCAACTAGTAAACAATAAAATAGTAAAAATAGTTGCGTAAGCAATTCTAACATTAGTATTTGACAATGCTACAAATAAACAAAAACTTAATACCTTGACATGGTGACCTATCCTTTAAGTCACAATAAATTTGCTTTGTTAAACAGAACTATCAAAAATAAAGAATATCTTTTATTTAATTAGGCAGTCCAAAAAAATATATCTGTAGGTTATGTAAGCCAATGTTTTTTTTTTATTAAATTTAAATTTAAATTTTCAAAAGAGTCGTACTAAGGCGGTTTAGTCATTGGAAGGAAACAAATTTAATAATGCGGGCAAGAGCTTATCCGCATAATAAACTAAACTGAATAACAACTCTTCCATTCATTAACTTTGTTAAGCTAGATTTTATTATTTACATTTCTCTTTAGTGAACGAAATTGGGCATCAAACTTATAAAATTTTTCTTTGTTATTTCAAATTATTACAAAAACTCGGATATCACCTCCATTTCGTGCTTCCTGGTTAGGGTACCTTAATGAGAAACCTCCATCCCTGATTGGTTTATTGTCATCGCCGCAAACCATCTCTCCTTACACTGGGCAGCGTTTTACTCTGAAATCATACACTCCTCTGTGTAGATATCCTTTCCAATAGTTGACCTTAAGACTTTCAAGATTTTGTAGGTCTAAACAAGCACCTTAATTCGTTGAAACAGTTAACGAGAACAAGTAACATGACTGCTTATAAAAGTGTTTTTTTTTTACTGCGGGTACCATACTAAAATAACTTAGTACTCATTGATAAACTATATTTACAAGAGAAAGAATTCTAGTAACTAGGGCATCATGTCACCACTTACATACAATCTCAATCCAGCTATATGGTTATGGGCAAAAATTGGCTGATATTATTTTTATTGTGATAAACTGGACAAACGATATACCTGTTAATGGTATATCGTTTGTCCAGTTTATCACAATAAAAATAATATCAGCCAAACTGAAATTAACTTTGTAGAATAAAGTAGTAAAAGCAAATCCGTGACAGTATGAAATTAAAGTAATATTCTGATAAGTATCACTAAATAACACGTTGTTTTTTAAACTCTTGAGGACACACTAAGTCCATAATGATAAAAAAACTGATTGTTTGCACAATCGCACATGGCCTACTTCAAATGACGCGCAGGGCTGAATTGAGCTATAGTGAAATTAAATCTGAATTATTTCCGTTGTAGTAGCACACTTACATGGCTACGGGATTAAATAGCGCCACACATGCATGACCGTAAAATTTACTAGCAGCGCACCTATATGGCCGCAAATGCTAAATTGAACAGCAGCACACCTACATGGCTGCGGAATTAAATAGCGGCACACCTATATGACCGCGAAATCGACTAGCAGCGGACCTACATGGCTGCAAATATGAACAGCAGCACACCTGCATGGTTGCGGCAGCACACCTACATGGCTGCAAATATGAACAGCAGCACACCTGCATGGTTGCGGCAGCACACCTACATGGCTGCGGAATCAACTAAAGGCACACCTACATGGCCGTGAGTTCGACCAGCAGCTCACCTACATGGCTGCGGCATCGAACAGCAGCACACCTACATGGCTGCGGAATCAACAAACGGCACACCTACATGGCCGTGAGTTCGACCAGCAGCTAACCTACATGGCTGCGGCATCGAACAGCAGCACACCTACATGGCTGCGGAATCAACTAACGGAACACCTACATGGCCGTGTCACTTTCTAAGACTAAAATGGATAGTGAGCAGCAGTTATATTTTAAAAATCTTCTGGTTTATTGTTAACTCAAATAATTGCAGTAGGGTGATGGCTGGTTAAAAATAGTTACGATACAACTATCGGAGAGTTGCCCCGACCTAGTTTTATCGTACCAAGTCATGATAGTACAAATACAACGAAATCCTATCGGGGAGTCGCCCTGACCAAGGTATCGCACGCATCAACACTTAACGTTACTTACAATACAACGATAAGCCTATCGGGGAGTCGCCCCGATCACGGTATCGATCGTATAATATTTAACGTTACTTACGTAGCGTTACATAATCAAGGAGTGGCCCTGATCTTATGTAGCTACCACTGGTCAAAGTCACCTTAATGCGAATGTCAAGTAAATAAATTCGAATTCTGATTAAATTCTTGCAATTAACTGCTCACTAACCAAACTTAATTTTTTTTAAATAGAAAACTACTTACAGTTTTCATTAGACATGGCTTGTGACCTCTTTTTCGTAAAAACCAAATTCTTGTGGGCGTTAAAAGCACGTAACACTTCTGAAGTGTCATAACGCCAGTAAAACCCATCATAACTCGTACAAATTTGATTTATTTCTTCATTTTGACTACTTGTAACATCACAATTTAAGTATAGTTCTTAACAATTCGAACTTATTAGTCAACTGTTCGCTTCCAACGCTAGTTAAAAACTGACTGCCCGGACTCGACCAACGGCCGTAATCCCCTCTTCCTTACTCTAAAATGGCGTGCTTGGCACGTGGTTGGTTGGCGTTTCACCAATCACGAGCCAAGAACTGTGCCTTTGTTCGGACAAATATATCTCGAAATATCTTTGAAAATATAGAATCACGACACGTACTTACACAGTTGTTTTTCTTTTAGCGTAGTTTTTGTTTTCCATAATAAGAATGTGGTTGTTGGGCTTAACGATTCTCGTACATACACTTTCTGATAACCTTATCTCGTTCAGTTATTTTCATGTTTTTCGAGGCGTTTAGCCAGTGATCACGATTATTGTCACGGAGAGTAACGATGATTGGTGCCAACAGCGCTGGTGTACCTTTCCCGCTGTCGCCGCTTCCCTTGTATTTTTTTTTACGTAGTACTCTGATAATACCTTCCAGGTTTTGATTTAGAAGTTTGCATACGGTGCTAGCGATTTTAAAAAGATCTTCATTTTATTTTTCTGCGATGCCACAAATCTCGATGTCGTTTAATGATTGGGCTTGCTCAATTTTATTAATTTTCTGTTCAAGTACCTCAGTTTGCAGCGCCAGGTTTTTGCATTTATTTTGAAGATCTAGGCAATGGTTGTCGATCAGTTTAATTTTCGTGTCATTTTTGCTTCGTAATCGTCAATTTTTTTCGAATAAAAATGTAGAATTTAGCTTTTGAGAAATAATAGCTCTAATCTCCTGACGAAATACCGACAAGGTTTTTCCTTTTTCCAGCAGCGTTTCTAAATCTGAGTCGTCATCTTCTTCCGGTTTAGGTTCTGGCTCTGGTAAAATACACGAAATTCGCTTAGGCTTTGCACTGCCCAAGCATGGATGGCATTTCCAATCGAGCGAATCTGTAGTGGACAAAGCCGTTAGCTGATCCGTCGATAATGACGCACATGTTCCGTGAATCCATTTGTTGCACTTACAACACTGCACTCCAGGCGTCTTTTTGCTATTTTATTGCACTTTGCGCATTTCACAATGTCGGGTGGTAAGTACACGATCGGTCAGTTAAGATAACTACTAAGCAGCGCGCGCGCTCGTGCGTGTGCGCTCGCGTCCGACCGCTATCGCTGTGAGCGAGAGACTGATAAATAAGTCATAAATTGCCACTTTCGTTACACATCAGGTTCCCTGCCTCTGTATACGTTGCTCAACCTTTACTGATCGGTACAGATCAGCGACAGCCATTAAGCTGCGAGCGCTTAGCCATTATACTTTTAATATGAATTAAATTTCCATTAAGAACGGAAACCCATCCAAATTTTATATTTTTTTTCGGTATCTCGGCATTGGCAAAATTCGTCAGGATACACCAACAAATGTGGATTTAAACTATTTAGACTCTCATTTTACCCTATCAAACGCAGCCTTCAGCTGGTCAAGCTAAAAGTCTGCTGCTTTGGTAAACATTTACAACCACTCCTCTCCTTCTTCCTTCTTCTCATTTAGCCCTGTCTCCGATGCTGATGTCAGAAAGCATATCCTATCTATTACTTCAAGCAGTGATGAGATAAGCCACGCTAAGATCATTCCTGTCCTTGATGTTGTACTTTCTGTCATCACGCTTAATCCTCTGCGACTGAGGTGGCAGTCTGACGTCATCTACCGCAAATCTTATATATAAAACTGGTGGTCCTGACTAATTGACTCATCAACGTCCAGCCCAAACCCTTAGAACTGTAAAGCTGAAAGAACGATGGGACAAAACGTCCCCACTCCGACCAACAGATTTGAAATGTATCTCAAATGAAAGATATCAATGTAGTGATGACTTTTTACTATGGCGACATCCCTCAAATGTGTGGGATATTCTGGGAAAATATTACTTTAATGTCAATATTGATAACAAAAGTAACGGTATGTTATTTAATAATTCTTTGATTATTACCATATTCATAATATTTTTACTGTTATATTCATATTTATCATCTCAGGTATAAATTTAGAACACATATAAAATAAATAAACCGATAGGTATTTTAGAAATCTTTAATTATGTGTTATTTCTAAACCCCATGGATTTTGACATTGAACGTAGCTATTAATCTCTTTAAAAATACGTATGAAACTGACGACATACACAAAAGGTCTGTTGGAGGGCGGGGACGGAGTCTTTGTTTTTGCCCATGGTCCTTTGGAAAAAAGGTGTAATTTATGACATGGACAAGCAATAAGAAGGCATTTTTTGAATTTCAAAGGGGGTGAAATGGGGGTTCAAAAATTGTATGGGGAATATTTTTTTTTGACATTTTGGCTCGAAAGTTTGTCAAGGTATACCTTAAAGCAAAAAACCGGCCAAGTGCGAGTCGGACTCGCGCACCGAGGGTTCCGTACAAACCTAACTTAAAGGTATTATAGACCTGAGTATTGAATATGAATTTCAATTTAATACCTCTACGCGTTCATAAGGAAAGGGGTAGTAAGTTTAAAATTATTAAAAATATTTTTATTATATGATGTAATTAAAAATTTACGGTTATCACAATTTTTCCTTTATCTGTGCTATAAGACGTTGCTTCGCACCAAATTTCAAGATTCTGAGTTCACGGGAAGTACCCTGTAGGTTTTGATTCCTTTGCGAGTGTCGAAAATTTGCGGAAATTTGCGGCATAAACGGCTGTATCTTTTGATTGCGTTGGCTTAGAAGTTTGATTTCTTCACAGCTCCAAGTGACAGTAGACTTGAGTATTTGATATAAATTCCAGCTTGATACCTCCACGCGTTCCTGAGAAAAAGGGTCTTGACAGACGGACGGACGGACGGACAGACGGACAACAAAGTGATCCTATAAGGGTTCCGTTTTTTCCTTTTGAGGTACGGAACCCTAAAAAACGGATAGGTATTTCTCAATTTTTCAAAAATCGCCCCCTAAAGGGTATAAATGGGTTAAATTAAATTAAATTGCAAGATTATGAATAACTTACTGATTGTACGAGCTACCACTCGTACATCTTTTCAGCTTACTTCGCGACCTACTTTTGGGCGCGCGTGATAATTTTATAAATAAATTTAAAATCAGTGTTTTAACGATTAGCACTCGAGACGAACGTCTCTAGCAACGCCAGAGATCCGACCACGAGAGTCGTGTACTTAAATAAATCTTTTAACATAAACTTTAACGTTGTTTGTGTTGAGAACGAACGTCTGTACGAGTCGACACCGAAACGCGGCGGCGGCTCCTACATTTTGGTCCTTCGAGCCTCAGTTTTGTGTTATTACTCTCTGCGGTAGCGAATCGGTTCAGCTGGCCTTCCACAAGCGGAACTCACCAGTTGGATTGAGAGGGATTTTATCGCACATACCGTGGTGGGTTTAACAGAGAAGACTTAATATCAACGACAATGAACCAAGACCAAGAACAGCTTCTACAGAAGCAAAAACTTTGCTTTGAGAACATCTGTACTATATGCGTTAACTTCAGCAAAGATAGCGCATCTCGGAAAACGCCGGAATACTTAGAGAAACGGCTCAACGCTTTGGAGCTTCACTGGCGGGAATTTCAGCAAAATCACGCCGAGTTGGAGTTGCTGGAAGATCGAGATAACGAGTACTTTGTCGATAACATCTTCATAAAAACTAAAGCTACTTATGAAGAGACAAGACACAAGATGATGTCGGCGCAGCTTGCCAACATCGTCTTTACGCCCGGTAAGTCCTCGACGCGCCCAACAAGTGGTGCACAAGAAACTGAACCCAAGCCCGGACCTTCGAAGTCATTCAAATTGGTTCCCGAAGCCGAGGCAGAGTCGGACGACAAAGCTCGCTACAGTAAGCTACTGCGACAACAGCTACTTAACTTTGGAGCCTTTGAACGAACTGTGTCTAAGATAGATACGGAATCTATGGAGGACAAATGGGAATTCGACGACAGTCTAGCAATGTTGAAAGCTCGCTGGGATGCGATCGACAAAATTCACTGGGAGCTAGAATTCTCATTGCAAGACGAAGAATCCACTACTTACAACGCCCAGTACAACCGATGGGAATCAGTATACGACTCCCTGAAAAAATCGATTAATAAAAAGCTGTGGGCGGACGTACACACTCAAAAATCGACCCCAAAAGTGGAAAACCCGGAGTTCAACGGCAACTACAACAAGTGGATTTCCTTTCAAGACCTTTACATTGAGACGATACACTCAAGTAAATGGTTAACAAAATCGCAGAAGATGCAACATCTTAAGTCGAAACTGAAGGGTGAACCTGAAAAATTAGTACAGCATCTAGCAGTGAGCGCAGACAACTACGATTCCTGTTGGGATATTTTAATCAACCGCTACGAAAATAAGCGGCTATTATTTTCAACATATATGAATACGCTTCTCTCTCTGCCTACCCTGCAAGCTGCGACGGCGGCCAACATAAAAAAGATGCACGATACGATTTTAGAGTGTGTCAATGGCTTAACTAACTTGGACATTGATGTCACTACCTGGGACCCCATGCTAGTTCATTTGATGTTGCCGAAACTAGACGTCGCTACCTACGGCGACTACATCCACGACCTTCAGAACCCACGGGAACTTCCGGACCTGGGAGAATTCACGCGATTCCTTGAAACGAAGTTCATGGCCATTGAAACACTGAAAACAAATCATCAAATGGCTAAACAAGAGAATCAAAACAAAAAACCTCAACAAAATAACAATTCAAAACCAAATAATCAGGGGGCAACGAACTCTAACCGACGTGAAAAGTGGGCAAACTCCTACTTCGCAACGCGCCAAAACTGCCCAATTTGCAAAAAACCACATACCAAGATGAAATGCGACGTATTCAATAAAATGGACACAGCAACTCGAAATGAAAATGTGACGAAATTGCAGCTATGTAAAAACTGCTTGTTTAGCCACAACGGCAAAGAATGCAAGTCGGAAAAAATATGCCAATTATGTTCTAAGAAACATCATACCCTTCTGCATCTGGATAACGAACAACCCACCCCTTCGACTCAGCGAGTCACTAACAACGTCACCAGTGACGTCACCGAGGTCCTACTGACAACTGTTCAACTACAAGTCAAGAACGCGGAAGGAAATTACGTCACCTTACGCGCACTACTCGATCAAGGATCTCAAGTATCGCTGATAACGGAAAACGCCGCCCAACGACTGCGCCTAAAACGACAGAAACTGAGCGCCGTTATCTCTGGGGTCGGAACATCACTTGGAAATAGTAAAGGCCTGATCACACTTGAGTGCAAGTCGATACACTCAGACTTCACCTTTGCCTCCGACGTGCTTGTGATGAACAAACTCATAAACAACCTGCCTAGTACTACCCTATCGACGGTGAAATGGGAACATTTGCAAAACCTAAAGTTAGCAGGCCCTAACTTCCACATTTCGAGCCCCATCGACCTCCTCCTGGGCGCCGATATCTGCTCACTGATTATTCAGGATGGAGTCGTTAAACAAGATAATAAATCTCCCGTAGCCCAGCACACGAAGCTAGGATGGATCCTGTGCGGAAACGTAAACAAAACTTTTAACTGTTTCGTTACCCTCAACGAGATCGACGATTTATCCAAATTTTGGGAAGCGGAAGAGATTAATAACGAAAACGGAGTCCTAGACCCTAACGAGTTTTGCGAAAAATACTATACAGAGACCACTAGCCGATTACCTACGGGCCAATATGTGGTTAAGATGCCTATGAAGCCTGAGCTCGAGGAAAAACTAGGAAAATCTAAATCACAAGCAATTTCCCAATTTTATCAACTTGAAAGAAAAATGCAGAGGCAGAATTATTTCGCACAGCAATATAAACAGTTTATAAACGAATACTTAGCGCTCGGCCATATGACACCGGCTGCGCGGTCAACGACCGCACAACTGCAAGCCTTTCTACCGCATCACGGGGTAGTCAGAGAGGAATCTACGACTACTAAGCTACGAGTCGTATTCAACGCTTCCCAGAAAACCGATACCAATTACAGCCTTAACGACCTCATGGAAAAGGGTCCTAATCTGCAAAAGGACATCTTAACACTTATCATCAAATGGAGAAGTTACAAGTTTGCCCTTACCGCAGATATTGAAAAAATGTTCCGCGCCATTTTCTTAAACGAAGATCAACGATCGCTACAGAAAATAATTTGGCGCTCATCTCCACAAGAACGACTACAGGAGATGGAGCTTTGCACCGTAACCTACGGAACGAAAGCGGCGCCCTTCTTAGCTGTGCGCACCCTACAGCAGCTAGCTGACGACGAAGGCAAGGCTTTCCCGTTAGCGGAAAAGGCATTGCGTCACCAATTCTATATGGATGACGTAATCACGGGCCATAGTACGATAGAAGGCGCGCGGACACTGCAAAAACAACTCTACGACCTATAACTTAAGGGTGGATTTCACTTACGAAAGTGGGCTACTAACGAGCCGTCTATCCTTCAAGATATCCCTGAAAAGGAAAAGAGCAAACAAAATGTATTCAACTTCAAACAGGACTCCCCAACGAAAACCCTCGGGATTGGCTGGAACACATCAACTGACCAATTTTGTTTCACCTGGGAACTACCGGAACGTAAAGAAAAAATAACAAAACGAATGTTATTATCTGATATCAGCAAACTGTACGATCCGCTCGGCTGGCTTGCACCCATCGTCGTCAATATGAAACTCCTGTTTCAAAACCTATGGAACAGTGACTTGGGATGGGATGAAGAGATTCCTGAAAACATAGCTAAAGAATGGAAGAAAATTTATTCTGACATTAAAGTAGCGAAAACAATAAAAATCCCTAGGTGGATACAAAACAATAACCGACGCATCGAATTACACGGCTTCTGTGACGCAAGCGAGAAGGCGTTTGCATGCGTCATTTACACCAAAACTTTAAACGAACAAGGCGATTACGTAATTACCTTGCTGACAGCAAAAACGAAGGTAGCCCCTTTGAAAAAGAAGCCTTCGTTACCCAGACTGGAGCTTTGTGGAGCAGTCCTACTTGCCCGACTTGCCGAAAAAGTCAAAGCAGCCCTCAACGAAAACGGGCTGACTGTACGGTGTTACACTGACTCTCAAGTAACACTAGCTTGGATACAGGGCAAGAACAAGAAATGGGAAAAATATATCAGCAACCGAACGAATATAATTGAGAGCATAATTCCAGCCACACAGTGGGCTTATGTGAAGTCGAAAGAAAATCCTGCCGACAGCGCATTCCGGGGAGTCCTACCGTCACAACTGACACACTGCGATCTGTGGTGGAATGGCCCTCAATTACTCAAGACAGAAACTAATAACAGGAACATTAAATCAGAAAAATTCACAACCAAAGACGGGGCAGTATACGAGTGTAGTATTACACAGCGAACAAATGATTACGAAATCATCAATCAGCTGCTAAATCGATGCGGCACGATGACGCATGCTACCCGATGTCTTGCTTGGGTGTTACGTTTCATTTCGACACTTCGTAAAATAAATGGATTTATTAAAGAAAAATACCTAACCACGCATGAAATAAATAATGCAACTGAATTGGTTTTAAAATCCACCCAGCAAGAATATTTCTATGAAGAGATCGTGAATTTGCAAAAACACAAGGTTGTGCACTCTAGAAGCATACTTCAGAACTTAACCCCTTATCTGGACGACAAAGGGATTCTGCGAGTGGGAGGCCGCCTCCGACATTCGTCGCTCCCCGATAAAGCAAAGCATCCAGCCATCATTCCTCACAAGGGACGCCTGACTGAGCTTGTTGTCGACCAAGCACACAAGCATACGTTGCACAGAGGCGTACGATTAACGTTAGCGCAAGTAAGACAACGCTACTGGATACTTGGAGGAAACCGTACTATAAAAGGATTGCTGAGGCTCTGTATCACATGCCACCGATACAGAACGAACCGAAATGAACACCTTCTCGGCCGTTCACACACTGTGGCGTCGATTTCACAGGCCACGTCGAAGTGAAACTGAATAAGGGAAGGGGAGTCAAAACCTGTAAGGGATATATCGCAATTTTTATTTGCCTAGTCACGAAGGCAGTTCACATAGAGCTCGTCTCCGACCTTAGCACCCAAACTTTCTTGGCAGCTTTCTGCGCCAGGCGGGGAACGCCGAAACATATGTACTCAGATAACGGTACGAACTTCAAAGGCGCCGCCAAGGCTTTACACAATGAGTTTAAAGAGTACAGAACGATGACGTCACCTGAGTTTTCCAAAGAAATCGCCGAACATCAGATCGAATGGCACTTTCTCTGTCCACATTGGCCATCTGCAGGCGGAGTATGGGAAGCGGCGGTCAAATCCATGAAGTTTCACCTGACCAGAGTGCTGGGAGAGCAAAGGCTTAATTTCGAGCAATTTTCAACGTTAATTGCACAGATAGAAGCGTGCATGAATAGCCGGCCATTGTGCCCTCTAACAGAGAACGTGGACAAGTTAGACGTATTAACCCCAGGCCACTTCCTCACCGGCACTCCGATGATGTCACTGCCACAAGAAACCTGTAATGAAGGGACCATTGATCTTAGAAACAAGTGGAAACTGGTCGAAACCATGCATCAACACTTTTGGCGTCGTTGGTCTAACGAATACTTACACCAGCTACAAACGAAAAGTAAATGGTTGAGACCAAAGAAAAACATCGAAGTGGGTGACCTAGTCCTTGTGAAAGAGGATAACCAGCCCCCCGGGAAGTGGGCAATGGCACGAGTTCTCGACCTACACCCGGGAGCAGACGGCTATGTTCGAGTCGTTACCCTCAAGACGAAGAACAACTTTCTGAAACGACCTATCACAAAACTCTCGCCACTTCCAAAACGTGAAATAACAACAGTTCCTGAAAGCCAAAGCGAGAATAAACCGCAAGAACAAAAACAAACGAATAAAATCTCTGGAGCAAGCGCGAGTAAACTGAGCACCTACGTCATCCTACTCATGTTCGCATTGTTTACTTTATATCACCAATCAATGCAAGCGCCGCCGTACCAACGACGTCACTATTTAAAGTGACACCGATTCAAGACAACCGGCCCATGCATTTGGATGAAATCGGAAACTTACAACTGATTAACGATGACTGGACACTACTCGTTTACTACAACTTGACTACATTTTGGCAGGGAACGACTAAAATTAAAAAATATATAAACAATTTAGACAACCTGTGCCAACGAACAGAAAAACAGCCATGTAAACCCAACATTGCGCAACTGAAACATGAGCTCCAACAAATAACAGCCTACAATACTTTATTACTAGAACAACATTTAAGCCGGAAAAAACGAGGCTACTTCAACGGTGTCGGGAACCTCGCACGAACTCTTTTTGGGACCTTAGACGAAGAATTCGCTATGAAATACGAAAAGGACATTGAGAAGATAAATCAAAACGAAAACTATTTACTGAAACTAATAAAAAACCAAACAAACGAAAAATTCATGGAAACACAACTCGACGTCATTCACGATTATTTAACTAGAGCAAATGACACGATGTCAAAAATAGTATATAAAGTCGAACTAATGTCTACCATGAATGAAATTAATGCAGCTTCACTGACAGCCTCATTAATTTTAGCAAACCTGAAAAGAACTCAGGAACTTCTCCTAGATACTCTTATGAACGTCTACAACGGCCATCTCGACGTCCACCTCCTAACACCAAAACAATTAGTACACGAATTACATATGATCGCTGCTCGAATATCGACTCGACTATCCTTACCTGTAAAAGACGTCGAAGAGAACATCTTTTCAGCTTACTCCGCGACCTACTTTTGGGCGCGCGCGATAATTTTATAAATTAATTTAAAATCAGTGTTTTAACGATTAGCACTCGAGACGAACGTCTCTAGCAACGCCAGAGATCCGACCACGACAGTCGTGTACTTAAATAAATCTTTTAACATAAACTTTAACGTTGTTTGTGTTGAGAACGAACGTCTGTACGAGTTGACACCGAAACGCGGCGGCGGCTCCTACACTGATTGATCAATGCCCAGCCCAAACCCTTAGACCTAGAAAGCTTAAATTTGGCAAAAAGGTGTCTTTTATGACGTAAGCAAGTAATAAGAATGGATTTTTTGAAATTCAACCTTAAAGGGGGTGAAATGGGGACCCAAAGTTTGTATGGGGAAAAATATTTTTTTGGACATTTTGACTCGAAACTTCGTAAAGATATACCCTTAAGCAAAAAAACGGACAAGTGTTTTGAAACTTTTTGAAAATCATTCCCTAAGGGGTACAAATGGGTCAAATTGTGTCAATGCCCAAACCTTTAAGGGTGCCTCTAACCAGCTTAAAGAGTTATATGAATTACAAAGTTCCATATTACATAAAGATTCCGTTGAAAATTTTTGCACGAACAGTTTAATTGAATTTAAGTTGCCCAAACACAATGCCCAAACCTTTAAGGGTGCCTCTAACCAGATTAAAGAGTTATATGAATTACAAAGTTCCATATTACATAAGATTCCGTTGAAAATTTTTGCACGAACAATTTCATTGAATTTAAGTTTATTCCCAGTTACTCCCCTGAATTTGGAGGTTTATGGGAAGCTGGAGTAAAGAGCGTAAAATCGCATATTAAAAGGGTAGTTGGAAGCACAATTTTAACTTTTGAAGAGTTATATACGGTTGTTACGCATATTGAGGGTATATTAAACTCTCGGCCTTTGCTCCCGCTTTCAAGAGATGTTTCTGATTTTAATTATCTCACACCTGCACATTTTCTTCTTCTTTCTTTCTTTCTTTTAAATTTGTACTAAAATAAAGCAAGATTTTTGGAAACAGTAGTCGATTGATTATTTGACAATGCTTCAAAATAGACCAAAATGGAAGTACGATCAGATTGATATTAACGAAGGGGATCTTGTGATTATAAAGCAAAACGATTTATCTCCTTTTCAGTGGCCATTAGGGCGTATTGTGAAAACTCACCCAGGGCCAGATGGTCATGTAAGGGTAGCCGAAGTGAGGATGGACCTAAGTAATAAAACTTTTTCAAGGTCTTACAAGAAGCTATGTCCTTTACCTTTCAGAGACATTTAATTTTATTTTAATGAAGAAAACATTGATTTAAAGTTAATTATTCTAATTTTCTTTGGCCATTTTCGCCCGGCAACTTATGTTTGATACATAAATTCTTTTTTTGCATATAAAATCTATTTAGTTTTAGTTTATGCTTGTTATGTTTTTTTTTCTATTCTGTCATTCATTCCTACAATTTGTTAGCTTCTATAAGCTGCTTTTTATTTCAATAAGTCCAAATTCTATTTAAACTTAAATTATGTTTTACTGAACAGCAAGTACAAAAAAGGTCTCGTCGAATTAACACCAAATTCTCATATTTACGTGGACGCTATTAAACTAAGCAATCGCAAGAGAATGTCCTAAGACAGTAAAACCTTAGCAAGGATGTTACTGCTAGAAGTATTTCGCAAGAGTGCGTTGAGTATATGCTCCCTAACTGGGAAAAAGGCTAGTGCATTTGACCTTACTGGGACAACTGTGAGACCCGAGCTGGATGAACATGCAAGAAATGTTTTATTGAACTTCGTTGAGCAGCATGCAATTGATCAAAAGTGGGTTTATTGGGGTTGGCCTACAATTTTGAACAGTCTACGTAATAAAATGCAAGAAATGAGAGGGAAATATGGAATTTCGTATAATTAAAGTAATGTATAATGATTATAACATAATAAATAGATGATGGCTTTGTGTATTTTATTTCACCTATATTTTGTACTCGTAACATATTATAACTATAACCCTTACGGAAAATTATGTATCAAAAACAGATGTGGCATATATGTCGTATATGTTTGCACAAAAAAAAGATGCCAACACGTATTTCTTATCTATCATTCTTCTTACTAAAATATATGTACCAGAATATATTATCTATATATAGAAAGATTTAGTTATGTCGCATATATTTAGCGCAAAAAAAATGTGTGAAATATAATTTCATATATATTTTTCGCATACATATTTTTCCACGCGGGAATGTTCATATACTTTGATAAGTTTAGAGAACGTTTATTATAATTAACTTATCTACAGCAAATAAAATTGTTTTAGTTTCCGATAAAAATTCGATTGTTTTCAAACTATTAATCAACCAAATTAATACTATCAGTTCGATCATAATCAATTATCACCAGTCAATTTTTTCGTTACCAAATTAATACTATCAGTTCGATCATAATCAATTATCACCAGTCAATTTTTTCGTTTGATTGTTACAACACTACTTAGTGGCGGGGAATATCTTCTTAAAACTGTGACTGTCATTTATTATATTAATTTTTATCGATTATTATAGCTCATACTGAACTACAGAAGCATTAAAATCATTACATAATATCGTCTGATTAAAAGTAATCATAATGCGCATCATTTTTTTACGATAATATCTAACAGAAAATTCCAATTTTTTTTTATGAGTCACCTCTGCCCGCTGGTTCCATTTAATGTTTCCAAAGTCTTGTTTTTATGTTCTAAATTATATCTCGTTTACTTAAATGGATTGCGTCATCTATGAGAGCCAAAATAAAAGCGATGCATAGTGACGATCAACTGCTGCGCACGTTAATGCATGAGACGAAAGAGACAGCTATATAATGATTCAGTCAAAGTGTATTCTACCCAAACAATGTTGACACAGTATCGCCGGCAGAAGGATGGCGGACGGACGCTTGTATTCAGCATTTAAATTCGAGATTGACCTGTTCATATTCGTGATAACAGTAACGATAGGTCAGTAAGTATAGATTGTGTAATTAAGAATAAAAATAACGTCTTATATTAGAATAGATATTTATGTCATAAAGCCGTAAAGTGGCGTTTTTATGATAAAAACGATGTTTCGATATGAGCTTACAGTACGTAAAAAAAGGGGGGAGATAAATTTTACAGCCTAAGTGAGTCAGCGAGTACAACAAATTTTTTTGTCTCTGTTTATACATATCTTCTTTAGAAAAAATACAAATGTTTCCACGCAAAATTTTCAAAAGTAAAATTATAGAATTTTCTCAAGGATTTTCATTTCATCACGTAAATTATTCATTATTAATTACTAATGTAATTTATCAACTACTAAAACTATATCATTTTTTACTTTTTTAAATTGAAAAGAATTTATATAATTTCATATCAAAGTAAAGTTAACTTTTATTATTTTTCAGGACCAGCCTTTTAACGTTTGCCAACGCCAGATTTACATATTCTTAAATATGAAACCGTCACCAAAATCATCGCCCAAAAGATTAGAGTTACTTTCAACAATCCAATCTGCGGAAGAGAGACCGAAGAAGAAAAAGTCAAAAAGCAAAATTGTTACGGACGGCCTGGCCACCACGCCGTACTCTTTGGTAATTTGTCTTTTTAGTGTCATCTTTTGGTTTGCTATTGATTGTTCGTAGCTTTTCTGTTGTGTTTAGTGTGTCTTACTTCTATTATTTTATTATTATATCCCAGTTAAACCTATAAATACAGTCCACTTATTATTTCCTCCCTTTCCTTTATATTTTTTGGTCCATTCGGCCTATTATAATATATTTACGTTTATTCCCATTCTATTTCTTAAACGTCAACATTGTTTGCTCCCCCATTTTGTTTTCTTTATCGATTTTTCTTCCCATTCTTTTATAATGATAACCCGTTCGCGAGGTAAGGGTGCGCTGAGTGTAGCCGAGGCTCCGCTGCCGCTCGAGGGTGGTAAGCCTCACCGTGCAGCACTCCCTAGCGCGCCTGCTTCTGTGGCGGGTTCGGGAAGTTCCCGCTCCTCCGTCACTATTCGTGCTCGCCTACTAGCGGCACAAGCGACGCACGCTCGGAAGAAGGCAGACCTGGAACGCGCCGCGCTCGAGTCAGAGCGCGCCGGCCTGGAGACGGAGCGTGCTCGCGCCGTACGAGATTCTGAACGCGCGGCCGTTGACTTGGAACTCGAAGCTCAGGTCGCGGCTATCGAGGCGGAGGAGGAGGTGAGACACAGCGGCAGTCAGGCTAGCGATGTCAATCGCTGGTTAGAGAAAGCTGAGCGTGAGTATCCTAATATATCTTCCCGTGCGGGACATTTACCTGCCACTGTCTGTGGCGCCACGTGTTTCGGCGTCCGAGGGGCCGGCTCCGCACATTCTGGCAAAGTAGGGGCTCTAACTGCAGCCATTCAGTCTCTAGCGAGTAGTAGGCTTGAGAAAAAGTTGCTTAATTTTAGTGGCAATTGCCTAGATTGGCTTTCTTTTAAGAGGGCGTACGAGGCGTCGAAAGCCTCATATTCTCTCCATGATAATTTATCAAGGGTAAATCAGGCCCTATCTGGCCCGGCTCGCGTAGCCGTGAGCGGGCTTCTAGCCACGACGACCGACCCTACTGAAGTGTTAGAGGTTTTAGAGCTTCAGTTCGGCCGCCCGGAGCTCATTATTTTAAGCGAAGTGGCTACTTTGCGGGCTTTGCCTCAGATTCCCAACGCTGAAGGCAAAGATTTGTCCTTTTTTGCTGCCCGCGTTAGGAGCTGCGTTGCGGTATTAAAGTTTTTAAATAACAAGGCATATTTAGAGTCACCAGAATTATTTAATACATTATTAAAAAAGCTTTCTCCTTCATTTCGTTCCAGGTGGAAGGATTTTGCACTTTCTTTTCACGATTCTTGTGTAGATCCCCCTGAAACGAAGTCCAATTTGGAGTTGTTGGGCGAATTTTTGTGTCGTGAGGTCACTGCTGAGCTGCGTTTCGGTGTCGTCACTGAGGCGGCCCTGTCGTCGACGGCAGCGATCTCGTCTACGCCGGCGATAGTTTCGTCGCCTTCATTGGCAGCGCCGAGCCCTTCCGGGTCCTCCGCGCCCTCACAACTTAGTGAGTCTACCAACCAGGTAAATAAAAATGCAAAACCTGAAAAAGAGATGCATTGTTTGTTTTGCAAATCTATTCATTTGATTGACAACTGCGTCAAATTTAAACAACTTGATGCAATGTCACGTTTGACATTCATAAAGTCAAACAACATTTGCATGAGATGTTTACGAAAGGGATCGCATAGCTATAGAGCAGAGGTTCCCAAACTTATTTCGTCTAACGCCCACTTTGAAAATCTGTTATTTTGTAGCGCCCCCCATTTTTTTTCACCATAAAACCTCATTAACAAATTAGACTCATTTAACGAAATTGGGTTTAAAACAACATTGAAAGATAATTAAAAATATATATTTATAAAGACAAGAAATGCGGGTTTTATTTCAGGCAGACTTTTTACACTGAACGATATGTAAGGTCATTGACGTTAAACGTAAAATAAAATATTGTCCATCACATTGGACACACTCTTCAAATCTGGCCTCAGTATTCCGTGCCACTCGCTGAAGCAAAGGTGCTAGGATGGCATTAATCTCGCGAACGATATTTTCTTCAAGCGCTATGATGGTCGTCGGGTTGGTGCGCAGTAAAGACGAGATGGTATCCTAATATTGGCAGAAAATAATCGTTCAGCTCATCGCATTTAACAACATCTGCGCCCCCTAATTTTTTCTGGGCCCCTTATTGCCCCCCTCCAGGCCTCCAGTTCCCACTAGGGGGCGTTATCGCCCACTTTGGGAAACACTGCTATAGAGCCTGCAATCCAAAAAGTCTGTTGTCTTTTTAAACACCATAAGTTATTACATATTTTTAATTTGCAAAACACTCATTATACTACTGAATCGATTTTGCCGGTGGTAGCTGCCGAAGTTGCAAGCACTTCGGCCCCAATAAGTGACCATTCAGTTGCAGTTGATGAGCAAAGGGAGACTGTCACCCATGCTTCAGCGGTGGGACATCGCAAGGCTCTTTTAAAGGTCATTCCGGTAACGGTTTCCGGCCCTGCGGGATCTGTCGATACCTTTGCTTTGCTCGACGACGGTTCTTCGGGTACCTTTATTGATAGCGAAGTGTCTCGACAGATCGGTGCAGTCGGCCCGCCGTCTCGCCTCCAAGTAAATTGTTTAGGGGGTCTTTCTAAGTGCGATTACATTCAATATGTAGATTTTTAGGGTTCCTTAGTAATCTACGAACCCTTATAGTTTCGCCATGTCCGTCTGTCTGTCTGTCCGTCTGTCCGTCTGTCCGTCTGTCCGCGGGTTTTCTAAGAAACCCTTGGTACTACAGAGCTGAAATTTGGCATGGTTATACATATTAATCACGCCGACAGAACTGTAGAGTAAACCCTTAGAAAAAAAATTTTTTTCGGGTGTCTCCCATAGACGTGAAAGGGCGATGAATTTTTTTTTTCTCGCCAATATCATCGAGTGGGGTGTCTAAGAATAGCTTTTTAAAAGACAGAAGGGGTTTACTAAGAACATTTTTCGATTTAGCACTCCGTTTGCGAATCATAAATTTTTAAAGTGAAAATTTTTGTCAAACACAAGTGTCCCCCCCCTCTACCAGCTAAACGGTTGATTCTAAAAATGTGGAAAAATTCACAGAGGTAGAACATACATCAAATTTAAAAGGAAAACTATAAAACATGCGTTGGCCCTTCAAGTTTGCGAGTAATGGTAGACCAAGTGCCTTTATCTCACTAGTTTGGTTTGCTATTTTAATGCCTGTGAAATGCCATAATATTAATTGATCATCTTCCGGTTGCTGGCAGATAGGGTAAATGATTTTTATGTTTATAATTGTTTTTTTTTTTGCGTAAGTAATTAGTTTAGTTTATTTTAATTCATTTTTTATTTATTTTTTGTTGATATATATATATTTGTTATCCCACAATACACACACATAATGTCGAATGACGACAGCTTAGGTATTAATAATTCTTTCTTCTCACTCTCATCTGCTGACAGTTTCCACAGTGCAGTTGGGGCTACGCCCTTGTCTGATATGATTGGGGACTGCTTTGCGGACGCCCCAAAAAATTTTAATGTAGTCCACATTAACGCTCAAAGTGTTTCTAAGCACTATACAGACTTACTGGCAGCCTTTGAAGAGAATGCTAATGTTCACGCTGTACTAATCTCGGAGTCTTGGTTGAAACCGAGTCTCGCTTCTTCGTTTTATCCGCTTCCAGGCTACCACTTGGTACGGAATGACAGGACTGGTAAGGGAGGTGGTGGTGTTGCTATTTACCTACGCAGTCATATTCCATTTCAAGTGATTAGCAAATCGCCTTCAGATTTTTCCGGATCTGCCGAACACCTGTTCTTGGAGGTAATTTTGTCACATACCAAGGTGCTACTTGGGGTAGTCTATTCTCCCGATAGAAAAACGGACTACTTTTCCAACTTTGAAAACCTTCTTGAAAGGTTTTCTCCCATGTACGGTCATGTTATTATTATGGGGGATTTTAACACGTGCCTTTTAAAGAAAGACTTCCGTGCACAACGCCTTCTATCTATTGTTGACACAGTTGACTTGCATATAATACCTTCTAATTCCACCCATCACTTTCCTAACTGTGGTCCCTCATTGATTGATCTTGCGATGGTGTCGTCACTGGAGCATGTCGAATCCCACGGGCAATTTGCGGCGGACTGTTTCTCTTATCATGATTTAATATACATATCATATAAAATCCGCCCCCCCAAGCCTAAATCCAAAATTGTTCTGCAGCGTAACTTCAATGCCATGGATCTCGAACTTCTTAGGTGTGACGCCAGGAAAGTGCCCTGGAACACAGTGTACGAGGCGGAGACTGTTGACGTTAAAGTAGACATTTTCAATTCTCTCCTTACTAATCTTTACGATCAACATGCTCCCGTTCGTGCTATTCGTTTGAAACATTTACCAGCACCGTGGCTCACTCGGGAACTTCGAGATCTCATGGCCAAGAAGGATGCGGCAAAAACCAGGTACAAACTTCAGGCTAGCGTTGTTAACCGGGACAGGTACAGAAGTTTGAGAAACCGTTGCAACACTGCATGCAGAGACGCCCAACGCCGGCATATCCACTCTTCTGTCGAAAACGTTGACTCAGCTAGGGTCTGGCGGTTTCTTAAGTCGCTTGGCGTGGGGAAATCTCGGCAGGATGCAAGTGAGGTGACTGATGTGAATGCCTTGAATAAGCACTTTGCGTCGGGCACTACTGGCTTTGACTCGGCTACTAAATCTTCTACTCTAGCGCGATTGGCTTCTTTGGACGCCCCGGCCCATGATCCTCTGACTTTCGTGCCTGTCTCTGTCGATTCCGTGCGGAAGATAATCATGTCTATTTCTTCCGATGCTGTTGGTAGTGACGATATCAGTCGCAAGATGCTAATTCCCATCCTTGATATCCTTCTCCCTATTGTTTCCCATATCCTCAATTTTTCACTCTTTTCTGGTGTTTTCCCTTCAGCTTGGAAACAAGCATTTGTTATCCCACTGCCAAAAGTCAATAATCCTTCTTCTCCAAGTCAGTTTAGGCCGATCTCCATCTTACCATTCCTTTCCAAGGTGCTTGAACGTGTAGTTCACCACCAACTATCCCTTTTCCTATCTAAAAACAACTTATTGAGCCCATTACAGTCTGGTTTCCGCCCAGGTCACAGTACTACCACAGCTTTAGTCAAGGTGTTGGATGACATCCGGCTTGGCATGGAAAATAAAAAGGTTACAGTCCTTACACTTTTAGACTATAGTAATGCTTTCAATACAGTTGATTTTGATGTTCTCATCTCTATTCTTTCTTCCTTAAACGTTTCCGATTCCGTCACATCCTGGTTCTGTACTTACCTGTGTGAACGCCGCCAGCGCGTCAGAGTTGATGATAAATTATCGGACTGGTGTGATGTTGTGGCTGGTGTTCCACAAGGTGGTGTCCTTTCTCCTTTGCTTTTTTCCATTTTTATAAATAGTATTACCTCCCACATCTCCTCTTCCTATCACCTCTATGCAGATGATCTGCAAATTTATTCTCAATCTGGAGCTCACACCATTGTCGATGCTGTCGCAGCCATAAACAAAGACCTGGATGCTATCGCGTCGTGGACGGCAGCCTTTGGACTAGCTGTCAACCCCGCGAAATCTCAGTCCATTCTGATTGGCAGTTCTCGACAGCTGGCATGTATCGACATGACTCAGCTTCCCCCTGTTACCTTCCTTAATACTCCTATTCCCTACTGCTCCTCTGTGAAAAATTTGGGTATCTTCTTCGACACTAACCTTTCCTGGTCTCGTCAAATAGGTGAGGTTAGTCGGAGGATCTTTGCGTCTATGAGTTCGCTCAGACGATTGAAGAACTTCTTGCCTATCCAAACCAAAATTGCCTTGGCCAATTCTCTCCTTCTTCCTATCCTTGATTACGCCGACACCTGTTATCTGGACCTGACTGTTGAGCAGCTTAATAAACTAGATCGCCTACAAAATGTAGCGATACGCTTTATCTTCGGATTAAAGAAATTTGATCATGTTTCAGAGTTTCGGGCTCAACTGAAATGGCTCCCTGTCAGGCTTCGGCGTAATCTTCATATCCTCTCTTTCCTCTTCAATATTCTCCATAACCCATTGACTCCCACCTATCTTAAGGAGAGGTTTCAAGTGCGAGCTCAAGCCAGTGGGCGAGAACCTCGTACATGTACAGCTATGATGCTGGACTGTCCCTCCCACAGCACCGACTTTTATAGCAAGTCATTTACTGTGCAGGCAGTGCGCCTGTGGAACTCCTTGCCTCCAGATGTTAGGATAGCTAAAACAGCGGATACTTTCAAGAAGCGTCTCAAGGGCTACTTTGAAGCCCAGTGTGGCTATACATAAATGGTTTCCTAACTTTCTTTTTTACTTTTTAATTACTTTTCCTCTCTTGTTTTCCGTATTCCTTTTACCTACTTAGTTGTTGTTTTTCTCCTGTTTCCATCTCCTCTTTAACTATGTGTGTGTGTGTCTTATGTATCGAATAATTACATGTAAAACTGTATTTATGTTAAGCTGTATACATTATATATATATTTGTATTTATATTAAATATATGTTTATATTTTGTTTAATATATATTGTTAAGGTTTTTATATTGCGCCCGCTCTTAATTTCACTATGAGACTTTTCATACCCAAAGGTTACCTGGAAGAAATCGCTTGAAGCGATAAGGTCGCCTATATTGTACCTTTTGTAAAGTTACTTGTAATTGTCTCATCATTGTATTTATTTTCAAATTGTGCAATAAAGTATATTATATATTGTATTGTATTGTATTGTAAGTGCCAAACGTTGTTGGGATTAATAAGAATGTATTTACTAATATTAGATTCTTGGTACTACAGAGCTGCAATTTGGCATGTTCATATCATACATATTAATTGCGCCGACAAATATAAAAAATAAAATTTTTCGGGTGTTTCCCATACATGTGAAAGGGCGATGGATTTTTTTTCTCGCCGATATCATCGAGTGGGATGTCATTGGACAGTTTTTTAAAAGATAGAAGGGGTTTACTACGAACATTTTTCGATTCAGCAGTACGTTTGCGAAAAATTAATTTTTAAAATGAAAAAAAATGTTAAATATTTCACGAGCATTTAGCATTTACGACGAAGTTCAGCCTAATCCAAAACAACTGCCATACAAAGTTCCACGCTAAAAGTGAGGCAAGGTCGAAAGCCAAGCTGTAACATATTGACATTTTAGGTGTCGTTAAATAGGTTTTTGGTGGCGTTAATTACGAAAATGACATCAAAATTATTTTATCAGCAGGTCTATAATATTTCTCATAATATTGTCGCAAAAAAAAAACAAAAAAAAAACAAAAAAAAAAACAAAAAAAACACAAAAAAAAAACAAAAAAAAAACAAAAAAAAAAAAATTCGCTCGCTACGCTCGCGGATGTTTTAATTTCATTATGTTGTGTTTAGACCAAAACTAAAGTTATATCTGAAACTACAAACTCTTTAATACATTTGTTTTTTATAGTATAGTATTTGGAGATTTTAACATCGACTATGACTAGTGATGGAAGATACTCAGTCTTTTAAGGCTTTTAATAAAGACTTACCTTATTTTTGACGCCTCACGACTGATTCAGTCTTCTAGTTCCCAACCTTTAGTCATACGACTAGCTTTTGTAGTTGAAGTCTTTTAACGTAAAAAATTGAGCTGTTACTTAAACAGCTTAAAGGACTTAAAAGACTGGCGACTCATTATCTGGGAAGTCAGGTATGTGTTGATAGAATGTAAATATTTCATTTTATCTCCTTGTCAAATTTTATCAAAATGTATGTAGTGGTTTAGGCGTGAATTATTCCTTTTGGTTGATAGGTTACAAAAGAAATATTGAATATCACACACAAACTGCGTTTAAGTATTTTACTTGAGTCGTTTAAGTATTTTAGTATTTTGAAAACAACTCGAGTCATTTCAGTTTTTAATCTTTTAATAAACTACTAAGTCTTATTAATACAAGTCCTGTAAGATGGAGGCGAGTCTTTTTAATATGCCTTAAAAGACAGTCTCTTTCATCTCTAACTACGACCGTAACGATAGTACACCCGTTTTAAATGAATACGTAATGTAAACAATTTTTATACAACCATTTGCATCCACGCGAGGTGGTTATTAAACAGATGTTTTTTTTTTTTTAATTTTCCTTGTGGTGCTGGAATCGACATTTCTCCTTTAGTTACCTTCTTTCTTTGTAACCTCGTTTTTGTTAGACATTATTAGCGATTTAACCGTCCATATGCTCGTAGAATTAAGAAACCAGCTGCATATTTGAACCATGCTGCTACGCAACCCTACAATGCGCGTGTCCCGACACGCTCTTGGCCGGTTTTTTAATACGAGGGGAAAGTAATGTTGATTTTGAAATCAAAGGCGCACGTTCCATGAGTGGGCTACGTTTGGCGCGTCAATCTGTGGCTTTAGAGGATGTCCAACATCTTTCATTGCCCTTTTTACCCTACGAAAATGCTGAACCGAAAATTTTAATAGGTATAGATAATTGGCATCTAATAACGCCCTTAGAGGTTCGTTATGGGTCTTAAAATCAACCTGCGGCTTGCCGCACTTCTTTGGGTTGGGTTGTTTTCGGTTTCATTAGCAGCAAAACAAAAACCGTAGATTTTATTAATCATATGATTTTACAAGAAAATTCAGATCTTGATCTCGATCGTCTCATTGAAGATCATTATAAAATTGATTCAATTGGCATATTTAAGCGTGAAATTTGTTCCGCTGCTAATGAGAGGGCGATCGGGATCCTCCAGGACACCGCGCGACGCTTTCCCAACGGCCAGTTTGAGGTTGGTTTGTTATGGAAAACTGATCAGCTAAACATTCCGGATAGCTTTCCTTTGGCTCTAACGCGTTTTAACAGCTTAGAAAAAAGATTTAAAAAAGATGAAAAATTTGCTCAAAAGTATCGCGAAAATATTCACGCTATGATCGACAAGGGGTACGCAGAGCTATGCGAATAGGGCTGTTCTGAGTTGAGAGTTTGGTACTGTGCTGTATGCGTCCTTAAACGCCTAATTATACTTATTAAAAGAAATAGTTTTAGTGTAAGAGTATCAAATCTTTTTAGAATTAAAAGTCTCGCTTTGTCAATGAGAGATGAAAAGTAAAAGAAAAATGACAAGGTAGATGGGGATTGTCAGAAAAAAGGATGAAATAAATTTGGGGATTTTTGAAAAGAAAAGAAAGAAATCGTGATGAGTTTTTAAAATAACTTGAAGTAATTGGGGAAATAAAATTTTTTTTAGGTTTGGGAAGTCTGTATTCGTTATCTTTTGCAAGGTTCTACCAGGTCCCTTAATTGAGGACGCCTTCCGGGGATCTTGCGAGGATAGAGAATGCAATTAGCCAGAAAGGCCAACTTCCGATCCGGGGGGGATTAAGGGAATCAATAAGAGTGGTAGTCTCGTTGTGTTTTTTTTATTTATTTTTTCAGTACTACTTTCCTAATGAAGAGGTCTTGGATGGAACTATAAGTTTGGAGGAGCAAATTGTAAATCAAGATATAGTTGAAAGCAAAGTACTATTGGGACGGTTTTACAGCTAAGTGGACAGTTTTTATCTAATGTTGTTAGTCAGTTTCGTATTTAAAAAGGCGCGGGAAAGGCATCGTTGTAAAGAAAACCCTTAAATAGAACGGTCGGTTTGGTCGAGTGGTAGTGACGCTGCATCTTGATCGGCGTGTCCTGGGTTCGATTCCCAGTCGGGGTGAACATTTGTGTGAAAGGCAGATGTTTGTTCTCGGGTCATGGGTGTTTGTGTTTGTCCTTGTGTTTGTTCCGAGGGACCCGCGATACAAGGGAAAACCTTAGTGTGGGCCTTTAAGTGTGTAGTTTTATTAGCTTTATTTTTAACAGGACAATGAAAGCAGCAGATTTAAATTTTGCTTAAAACCCTAAATTCCATTTACAATTAGAAAATCGCGAGTGACATATAAATAAATTTTGAAGTGTCAGTGAAAACAAAATCTATAAGAGGGAAGCCCTCTCAAAAATGATAGTGCGAATTTGAAGAGAACCAAACAGTGTTGTGATAAAGTGCTGAATGACATATAAATAAATTGTGAAGTGTCAGTGAAAACAAAGAGAAAAGCCCTCGCATATTAAATGTGAAGTTAGTGCAAATTGAAGAGAATCAAACAGTGTTGTGATTAAGTGTAGGAAAATCTCGTTTACAAAAGGGGAAAAGTCGCGAGTGATAATTTGACTCATTTTGGCGTTAGTTACAAAAAATCATGGAGTGATAGAATTCGGGGAAGAGGGGAGCCCTTTGAGGTCTAGATGAAAGAGAGAATTATTCAACAATTATTTGGAATAAATAGTGTTGGAGTTGTGGTACGGAATTTTGATCGTGAAGAGTTGGGGTCGTGAAGAGTTGGAGTTGTGGTACGGCATTTTGATCGGGAGAGGGGAATTTAGGATATTCATCAAACCCAGACCTAGAAGAGGGACCAAGGTCTTTTGGCGAGAAGAGGGCATGTTACCTCCGACGGATGTCAACTGAGACGTCATCCTAATGGTCATTTTGTTTGAGTTTCGAATTGTAAATTTTGAAATGCTCAATTTAAATCTAAATTGACACTTGAATTTGAATTTGAATTATTAAAATTGAATTTTGAATTGGAATTGGGAATTTCATTTTGGAAAAGGTGGAAAGTATGGGATTTCAGAAGGGTGAGTGAATCCAGTAACTGACACCAGTTCATTTTCTATTCTTTTTTTTTACAATTTTAGAATCATTTTATTAATATATTTAATTAAATAATCTATTAATAATTTTGATAAAAAAAATATTAAATAATTTAAATAGTTATACAATATTTTAACATTAAAGTGAAAAGAATAATTCAAGCTGAATTAAACTGAAATTGTCAGTTTTATTTTGAACTTGAATATGGAACAGGCCAAAGTTGACTTAAGAGATTCTCAATCAAATGATTAGGAGAAAATTTTCTACCTGTACCGAGTGAAGTTGTGTTCTTGATTTTGGACTCTGGTGAGTAGAACCTACTTTAAGATCACTAGGGATTTTATTTATTTAGGGATTAAGTTATAGGGATGTTCTTTAAATTTCGGGCGGATTCTAAATTGATTTTTTTTAAATTTATTTATGACTTGATTTTGGTAAAACGCTATGCCTTTATTTCATTATTTCTTATCAGACGATTTAAGAGTTACGGACTTGCTGCTAGTTTAGGATCCGCCTGAAGGTTTTATTTTATTTCCTTTTACCTCTGTTTACTAGGATCGTTATTTCGTGATTCGCGATGTTCGGCGAGGCCTGAGTGACTAGGTTTTCCTGAATTTCCGAGACGACATTATATTACAGCACTTATCTCTCCTTCTACGATTCTTCTACTGGCTCACGAAGGACAATTGTGACGCTGCTATTAGTGTAGCACAATACACGAGTAGCGACAAAAGACGGATGACCATCGGCGGCAAACGTCAGATTTTAGTTTGCTTTCGTAGGCTCCCTCTTGCTTTACAGTTGACCTACGGAAACCAGGAGATGCCCCTCACAACCACTGAACAAAGTACCTCTACAGACTACACACCCTGCTCTGAACCATGTAGCCAAGCAGTCTTCTCATTTGCTAAATTATCCTTGGGGTTGCGCGGTCTCGTTCACCGAGGCGCTAGGGGAGGGCTTGTCAGTAGCAGACACGTGGTCACCGCGTGCGGGGGTTGTTCAATTCAATTGGGGGGGTTAGCTTTGTAATACCACCCCAAGGAACACTGTCCTACCCGTATACGTGATCACAGCTGACTACTTCGGTGGTCAGTCGTAGGGTCTGTAGTCTGCGGTAATACAAGGACGCGCTGCAGGCGACGGCTCCTAGGTTTCGCGGGGAGGAGGGATTGCGACCATTCGGTTTTCCTTTCCGACACTTGGTTTTATAGTTCGGAGTCTAATCCACTCACAGGAGAAATAGGGAAGCGCGATGTTTGGCCTAGTATTAGCTGAGTATTTTGTCGCTCAGAGAACATAACGATTCTAGGAGATCCCACAAGATGCCCGACCCGAACAGTCTCCCCGGGTTGGTCACCCCAAGGCGACGGATCTCGTCATTTGGAGCGTTGTCGACAGGTTCCGGGGCGTGGCTGGGGGCCCTAGAACGGGGTTCTCCCCAAATGATGCCCTGGACTTATATTAATCTCTCTGTCTAGGTATTCTACTCGTTGTCCCAGCCTCCGGCTCTTATCCTGCTTCGAATGGAATAATTAAGAGATTATTCCTATTGTGTCAATATGTCAAAAATGCAATTTATTGGACTATGTGAAGCGCATTAAACTATGTTTTAATCTTGATTTTGCTATTAATTCCTCTCTAAGTCTGAAAACCCGCTTTTAAATTGCTTGTACCTGCGAGAATCCCAGAAGTAATTCACAACGTAGAACCCTAGACATCACAGCCTTAAGTAATGAGTATCCACCTCTATTAATGCAAGTGGGGATCAGTACAGTACCTACCTCATTTTGGTGTCGTCAACCCGAACAAACCGGGGAAGTTACGTGTTGTTCACGACGCCGCCGCGCGCTGTCAAGGAGTTAGTTTAAATTCACTTTTATTGACAGGTCCTGACCTGCTTCAATCACTTGTAAATATTTTATTTCGTTTTCGCGAAGGGAAAATCGCGATCACTGCTGATATTAGGGAAATGTTTCCCCAGATTAAAATTAAACCCGAGGATAGGGATGCTCAACGTTTCCTTTGGCGCGATTCTCCTGATTTACCGCTTTCTATTTATCGAATGTCCTCTATGATATTTGGTGCTGCGTCCAGCCCATTCACGGCATTGTATATTAAAAATAAAAATGCCGAGGAGCACAAAAATCTGTATCCAGCGGCTGCGCAGGCGATTATTCAGGATACCTACATGGAAAATTTTATAGGAAGCTTAGATTCTGTCGAGGAGGCCGCGCGGCTCACCTCTGATATTGTGAAAGTTCATAAGCGAGCACATTTTGAAATTTGTGGTTGGATTTCCAACGAGCCGAGCGCTCTTTCTTTAGTTCCACCCGAGTTGAGAGCCGCCTCGTCCGAATTGAAGAATCTAGGCTCTCCGTGTCTTGTCAGAACTCTTGGGCTCATGTGGTGTCCTTTGAATGATGAAATAGGTTTTAACTCGGAGAGTATTAAATCTTTTGTTGCGTCTGAGAAATTAACTAAACGACAAGCCCTGTCCTCTCTTATGAGGGTTTTCGATCCGTTAGGCCTATTAGGTCCGATTACGATTAGAGGTCGTATTTTATTTCAATTTATTTGGCGTAAAAAGGTGGATTGGGATGAGTTACTTCCACAATCCTTACTTGATAGTTGGAGGTCTTGGCTTTCTGACATGAATTCTTCGCTTAGCCTTCGCGTTTCGCGTTGGCATTTTAGTTCCGGTTTACGCGAACGAGAGTTGCACGTGTTTTGCGACGCCAGCGAAAACGCTTACGTCACAGTCACGTACTGGCGTTTGTTATTTGATGATGGAACCGTGCGCCTCTCATTCGTGTACGTAGATCACGAGTAGCACCCCTAACGCCGGTATCTATTCCGCGCCTCGAACTGCAAGCGGCCGTGATCGCGGTCCGCTTAGCATCCACTATTTGTGAGGCTCATGAACATAAGCCGGTTAGGAGGGTCTTTTGGTGTGATTCTAAAAATGTTTTGGGTTGGTTGCGTAATGATGCGCGATCATATTTACCTTTCGTTGCACATCGGTTGGCTGAGATTTTGGAACTTACTGCTGTAAGTGAGTGGCGTTGGGTCCCTACTATTTTAAATGTTGCCGATGATGCGACTCGCTCACGTTCTGGGTGCCTGTCGGCTAATAGTCGGTGGGTGACGGGACCTGAGTTTCTAAAGTCTCCTTGTTCCGAATGGCCTGTTGAGCCTTTTATTTCTCCTAACGTCAACGAGTTGAAGCCAACCGCCAAAATTATTTCTGCTTATCCGATTAATACAACCACAAATTATTTTCCGGTTAGGTCGGTTGCTGCAGATGCAGAATGTTTTAGTTCGTGGTTACGATTTTTAAGAGCTACTGCTCGAGTTCATGTTTTTATCAGGCGTTTGCGTAGTCGCGCTAGTGTTTCCGCCCTGGCTTCGCACACGCCTTCTTGTGTTTTACCCCACCAGCTTTGTCTTTTAACGGCAGAGGATTTAAATTTAGCTTTAAATCCCGAGAAACAGTAAAATATTTCGTTTTAATGTCAAGTTAAACCAAGATGGTTTGATTGTTCTTTCCGGAAGAGTCGGGGCAGTTTCTAATTTAATAAACAATTACCCTGTGCTTCTGGACGCTCGACATCGGATCGCAAAACTATTAATTGATAATTTTCATCGTCGCATGGCCCATGGAAACAACCAGACAGTTATTAATGAGATAAAACAACAGTATTGGATCCTTGGCTTAAGAAATGCTGTAAAATCAATTGCTCGTGCTTGCCAATTCTGCCAGATTCGCAAAGCTGTTCCTGTGAGACCTTTAGAAGGAAATTTACCTGACGCACGCCTGGCTCATCACCGTCGTCCATTTTCCTACGTCGGTTTGGACTATTTTGGACCTGTGCATGTAACTGTTGGTCGAAGACATGAAAAGCGTTACGTTGCATTGTATACTTGCATGACGACCAGAGCAATCCATTTAGAGTTGGTGCACGATTTGTCTTCGGATACTGCATTGATGTTCTTGCGGAGGTTTGTCGCACGTCGAGGGGTCCCAGTTGAAATTTGGTCGGACAATGGCACATCTTTTGTCGGTGCTTCAAAAAATTTGAGAGAGTTGTTCGGGCCTCCAATTGATGATTTCGCAGCTAACATCGGCACAAAATGGAGATTCATTCCACCTTCAGCCCCGTCGATGGGAGGAGTTTGGGAGCGGTTGGTAAGATCTGTAAAAACTGCTTTGCATGTGACGCTCTTATCAAGATTTCCGAAGGAACCGATACTTAGCACTGTTCTCACCGAAGCCGAAGCCCTGATTAATTCAAGACCCTTGACGGATATATCGGTTGATGGAGATGAGGCTCTTACTCCATTTCATTTTCTTATTGGGAGCTCTTCACCTGCCTCAGGGAACTTATACGGAAGAACAGAATCCGTTGACCTGTGCGGTGGTATTTGTTGGCGGAAGTCTTTAAGGTTCGCCGACATTTTCTGGCGTCGGTGGGTCAAGGAATATTTGCCTCTTTTGTTACCTCGTCGTAGTGGCGGCGATGGAGTTCCTCCCTTAGCTGTTGGAGATTTAGTTTTAATCGCCGACGGCAACCTGCCACGTGGTTCTTGGCCTCGTGGTAGGGTGTCCAAAGTTTTCACGGGAAACGATGGCATTGTTCGAGTTGCCGAGGTATCTACGTCGCCCTGTTTTGAAGCTGGTGCGGTTGCCGGTGTAATGGCTGGGTAGTTCTCTCACTTTCATCATCACATCACATCAGAAGTGGGATCGAGAAGTGACTCTGCTCGTTAAAGTAATTGACGATTGTTGCTGGAAACCCAAAATCAGAATATGAAGGCGTTAATTGAAACGTTGCAAATGCCATACAATAACACAAAGAAGATCATGAGTCTCCCGGAGTTTGATCCAGATAAGCCTGACACTGACCCCGAGGCATGGAGCACCACCGTGGATATGTGCTTCGGCGAAAATCCACTTGATGGTGGACCACTGATCGTTGCGTTAAGTAAAGCGCTAAAAGGTACAGCTTCACCATGGCTATCACAGATATCGTATCCAGATATGACATGGCATGATTTCAAGTTGTTATTCGCTGCCCGTTTTATTAGCACTGAGACGACGGCTGCGACTCTTATAAATTTAATGACCGATAAACAAAAAAACGGCGAAAAATTAGCTGCGTATGCTAGTAGACTTATTTATTTACTTAAGGTACACTAACAGCGATACATATTTTGTATTTCACTTAAAAATATTTTACTACACCATTGGTTATATGTTCGCCACTTATAAGTGTACACAACATTCGTATATTTCAAGACGACAATAAAAGAAAAGAAAAATGAAATAAAAATGAAATAAATAAGATAAAACTTACTAGTACTGATGAAAAACAGGAAGCAAACAATTTAGGACATAACAGGCACATACTTAATTATACAAACAAAATAGTGCAAAAGTTTATTAAGACACTGATTTCAGCATTTTACGTTTGAATTGTATAGCAGAATCGTGAAAAATATCTATATCTGACGAATTGGCGTTGATTTCATTGTACTTACAACAGATTCTCGAGAGAGGGTGATGCAAGCCAAGATTAGTTTTATAACGAGGTATACCAAAAGTTTTTGTAAGGGGATAGCGGGGGTACTTAAAAGGAACGGAAAATTTAATTTTAACAAGAATATTAATACTTTTAATTTTATTATGAATGATTTTGTGCAAAAACATTAGATCAGAGACAGTACGTCGATTCCGCAGGGTTAGCATTTTGAAGAAGGATAATCTTTGTTCATATGGACATTTATGAGTTATCGCATCGCTTACAAATAAGTGGAAAAATTGTACGACGGAGGAAATTGCAATTTCGACGGTTTTCGCTCACATATCACGCTTTGATTCCCGATTACAACGACTTGCTTTCACAACTGATATCAAAGACCGCCAAAAGTTACAACAAGAACTGTAAGCATTTTCATACCTCAAACGGAAGTTGGACTCGTCAAATGAATTGAAAAATAGTATAGCAGCAGACAATAAGTGAGAGAAATCTTCTCCTACTACAACTAATTTGAAATGTTATCACTGTGGCAAACCGGGCCATAAACGTAATAAATGTAGATTGAAGAAATTAGATATGAAAAAGGAATCATCTACACCGACACCTATTAAGAAAAACCGGCCAAGAGCGTGTCGGGACACGCGCATTGTAGGGTTCCGTAGCAGCATGGTTCAAATATGCAGCTGGCTTCTTAATTCTACGAGCATATGGACGGTTAAATCGCTAATAATGTCTAACAAAAACGAGGTTACAAAGAAAGAAGGTAACTAAAGGAGAAATGTCGATTCCAGCGCCACAAGGAAAATTAAAAAAAAAAAACATTTGTTTAATAACCACCTCGCGTGGATGCAAATGGTTGAATAAAAATTGTTTACATTACGTATTCATTTAAAACGGGTGTACTATCGTTACGGTCGTAGTTAGAGATGAAAGAGACTGTCTTTTAAGGCTTATTAAAAAGACTCGCCTCCATCTTACAGGACTTGTATTAATAAGACTTAGTAGTTTATTAAAAGATTAAAAACTGAAATGACTCGAGTTGTTTTTAAAATACTAAAATACTTAAACGACTCAAGTTCTTTTATGTAAAAGGGATCGCACCGCAGTTTTTGTGTGATATTCAATATTTCTTTTGTAACCTATCAACCAAAAGGAATAATTCACGCCTAAACCACTAAATACATTTTGATAACATTTGACAAGGAGATAAAATGAAATATTTACATTCTATCAACACATACCTGACTTCCCAGATAATGAGTCGCCAGTCTTTTAAGTCCTTTAAGCTGTTTAAGTAACAGCTCAATTTTTTACGTTAAAAGACTTCAACTACAAAAGCTAGTCGTATGACTAAAGGTTGGGAACTAGAAGACTGAATCAGTCGTGAGGCGTCAAAAATAAGGTGAGTCTTTATTAAAAGCCTTAAAAGACTGAGTATCTTCCATCACTAGTCATAGTCGATGTTAAAATCTCCAAATACTATAGTATAAAAAACAAATGTATGAAAGAGTTTGTAGTTTCAGAAATAACTTTAGTTTTTGTCTAAACACAACATAATGAAATTAAAACATCCGCGAGCGTAGCGAGCGAATTTTTTTTGTTTTTTGTTTTTTTTTGTTTTTTTTTTGTTTTTTTTTTGTTTTTTTTTTGCGACAATATTATGAGAAATAATATAGACCTGCTGATAAAATAATTTTGATGTCATTTTCGTAATTAACGCCACCAAAAACCTATTTAACGACACCTAAAATGTCAATATGTTACAGCTTGGCTTTCGACCTCGCCTCACTTTTAGTATTGAACCTTGTAAACATATTCTTATTAATTCCAAAAACGTTTGGCACTTGGTCGACTATTACACGCAAACTTGAAAGGCCAACTTATGTGTGATAGTTTTTCTTTTAATTTCGTTGTATATTCTTCTTTGATGTTAAACGCGCAGAAAGAAAGACTCGCCCTAAGCTAAAGTACACCTACACGTATAACAATTTTGACCAGCTCTTCTGCATCCCATGTGGTAGAACTTTTAAAACTAAATTTGGATTTGCAAGTCACAGTAGAGCGTACCATCGCGACAACATCAATCCGAATTAAACATGCTGGAGTCGCCATAGCCGGACACGGCGTGGAGTATTATTATATTCTACCAACGAGAATTTTTTCTCATTTTTAGAAACAACCGTTTAGCTGGTAGAGGGGGGGGACACTCACTTTGGTTTTGGGCTAAATACAACAGAATAGAAGTATTTTTTTAGACTTTAAAAAAAAAAAAAAATTTTTTTAATTTTTTTTGCAACAAAAGTATTGCTAGGAATAATTTCGAGCTGGTGCTAAAGAGCAGGTCGCGTGGCGATTGTGTATATTTTTGATGTCATTTTCGTAATTAAAACCCCCAAAAACGACACATGAAATGTCAATATGTTACAGCTTGGCTTTCGACCTTGCCTCACTTTTAGCGTGGAACTTTGTATGGCAGTTGTTTTGGATTAGGCTGAACTTCGTCGTAAATGCTAAATGCTCGTGAAATATTTAACATTTTTTTTCATTTTAAAAATTAATTTTTCGCAAACGTACTGCTGAATCGAAAAATGTTCGTAGTAAACCCCTTCTATCTTTTAAAAAACTATCCAATGACATCCCACTCGATGATATCGTCGAGAAAAAAAAAACCATCGCCCTTTTACATGTATGGGAAACACCCGAAAAATTTTATTTTTTCTATTTGTCGGCGCAATCAATATGTATGAACATGCCAAATTGCAGCTCTGTAGTACCAAGAATCTAATATTAGTAAATACATTCTTATTAATCCCAACAACGTTTGGCACTTGGTCTACCATTACTCGCAAACTCGAAGGGCCAACGCATGTTTTATAGTTTTCCTTTTAAATTTGATGTATATTCTATCTCTGTGAATTTTTCCACATTTTTAGAAACAACCGTTTAGCTGGTAGAGGGGGGGACACTTGTGTTTGACAAAAATTTTCACTTAAAAATTTATGATTCGCAAACGGAGTGCTGAATTGAAAAACGTTCTTAGTAAACCCGTTCTATCTCTTAAAAAGCTATTCTATGATACCCAATTCGATGATATTGGCGAGAAAAAAAAAATTCATCGCCCTTTCACGTCTATGGGAGACACCCGAAAAAAAAAATTTTTCTAAGGTTTTACTCTACAGTTCTGTTGGCGTGATTAATATGTATAACCATGTCAAATTTCAGCTCTGTAGTACCAAGGGTTTCTTAGAAAACCCGCGGACAGACGGACAGACGGACAGACGGACATGGCGAAACTATAAGGGTTCGTAGATTACTACGGAACCCTAAAAACGGTTTACAACACACAACTGGCAGTATCATATGCTTCAAATGTGGCGCGGCAGGTTATGTAGCATCCCGGTGCCTGGCCGGCACCAGCAGCAGCACCAGCGGCGGCGGCAACGACGGCGCGACGCGAGGCGGTGCGGGGCATGCGGAACGGTGCGTTAACACCTGTGTGGTTGACCCACCTACTGGAAAACTTAAGCATCAAGGTGTGTTGTACGATTTTCATTTTGATTCGGGTGCTGAATGTTCACTAATAAAAGAAAGTGTGGCCTCAAAGTTTTGTGGCCTCAAAGAAACAGGGATTTCCTGGGCCAGGTGTGCCGGTTAAGTTAAATGCAGAGCTATTAGCTATGTCATTGTATTTAATTTGAATGTGATGTATATTAAAACTGTGTCAAAGCTTTCTTAAAGAAAATGAGAATTATATTGTTCGGTGTAACCGAACACCTCATTTCCTTACGTCATTACTTACACGCGGTTCCCGCCGCACTTTACATATTTAGTGCATTTTTAGCATCCAATGAGCTAGGTGCATTCACACATTATATTTAGTTTGAGTGATTTGAAATCGCGAATAAATAACATAACATAACAAAGTGATTTTACATTTAACCAACCGCAACCTCCCCCAACATTAGTCCTTCGAGCATTTTTGGTGTTTTTGGTGAGTTTCTTGTGTGTTAGCAATCGGTCCCGCGGCCTCCCACAAGCGGGTCTCACCGCGTCGGATTGAGAAGGTGCTTCAATCACACGAGTGCTTGCTAGAACATCAAGGCAACCAGCTACATATCAGGGGTAGTGCGGTCAACGCTGGGAGTGGAGAACAACAACAACATAAAAACATTTATACAACATAACAACAATGGAAACTCTTCTTGAAAAAACAAGCTGAGTTGGCGGATGCCATCGAGAAATTGGTGAACAACTTTAAGAAGGAGAGAACGGAACGCAGGTCTGCTATCGCTGGAAAGAAGTTACAGGAGTTACAGGAGCTTTTTCGCGATTTTCACGCTAATCATCTCATTCTTAACCAGTACGAAGAACAGTCACATGAGTATTATAAGTCGAACTATTACGCTAACACCGAAAAGTTTTATTCTGAAGCAGTCATCTACATAAGGAGTTTTGAGAAGCAGGAGCCTGGATCGGAGCCGAGACAAAAACAAAATCCATTATCAAAATCGCTGGAAGAAAAACTGCGAAAACAAGCTGCAAATTATAAAGCTTTTTAACGAACAATTGATAACATAGATGTGGAGATGATAACAGAAAAATGGGAGTTTGAAGATACACTCAAAACATTGGAAATGCGCTGGACAACTATTGATACTATGCATTGGGAAATTGAGAGCGAGTTAGAAGGAAAAACAAATAAGGAGATGGAGGAGTTTTATAATCAACACGAAAAACAGTACATTAATTTAAAAAAAGCTATCGACTCAAAGATGTGGTCGGAGAAACATAGAGTTAAAACTACACCACAACTAGAAGTCCCACGGCAATTACAATCAATGGGTATCATTCAAGAACCTATTTACAGAGGCTATACACAACAATCCGTCTCTATTAGGGGCACAAAAAATGCAGTTCTTGAAGAGTAAGGTTCGCGGAGAAGCAGAAAGGCTCATTCAACATTTACAGATCAGTTTGGATAATTATTCGGTGGGTTGGGACATCCTGAACCATCGATACAACAACAAAAAGCTTATATTTACTTCTCATATTAACAACATTATAGACCTACCTATTATGAAACAACAAACATCAAATCAGATAAAGAAAATGCATGACGTCACTCAAGAAAGCATCAACGCAATCAAAAACCTTGGTGTCGATACGAGCTCGTGGGATCCCTTGATTGTTCATATCTTGGATCTGAAACTTGATACCGACAGCCATTCAGAATACATCGACTCTTTAAAAGATCGCCGTGAACTGCCTACCCTCAAGGAATTTTTGGATTTTTTGGAAGGGAAGTTTACGGCACTCGAAACAACGCGCAAGGGTGGTAACATATTTAACCAAAACGAACAACAAAAACAATCATCGAATCAAGCAAATAATTCAAACAAAGGAAATAAGGCGATTGCTAAATCAACATTCAATGTGACACGAATCAAATGTCCGTCGTGTAATGACAATCACGGACTTTACAACTGTAGAAACTTTTTAAATTTATCGAATGAGCAGAAACTTAAAACCGTCAAGGAACTCAAGGTTTGCATAAATTGCCTATTTAGTCACCAGGGAAACGAATGTAAATCAACTAAAACATGTCGTAAATGTACAAAAAAACATAGTACTATATTACACGATGCACTCAACAAATCCGGGTCATCAGCAAATAGTACTAACTCATCCCGGCAAAATGAAAATAACAACAACGCAAATGTGTCACAACTACAAAACAACAACAACTCGGCCGAAGTTTTGCTTTCGACTGCTATAATCAATGTGAAGGGAGCGGATGGTGAATTTTTGAGAATGAGGGCGCTAATAGATCAAGGCTCTCAGATTTCATTAATAACAGAACGAGCGGCGCAACAGTTAAAAATCAAAAGAGAAAGGTGTAAGGGAACAATTTTTGGCGTAGGGGAGAGAATTAACAACGGAAAGGGCATGCTTAACATTGAATGCCAGTCAACCTGTAACGACTACGAGTTTCAGACTGACGTCATTATTATGAACAGCTTGATTGGGAACCTTCAACACTGCCTAAGGCCAATTGGGCCTACATACAAAACATAACATTAGCGGACCCGGAGTTTTACATCAGCCGCCCAGTTGACATTTTATTGGACGCTGATATTTATTCTAACATTATTCTTGGAGGAATAATAAAGGGAGATATGAACACGCAACCCATAGTACAGCAAACTCAACTTGGTTGGCTTTTATGCGGAAATGCAACCTATAAATGCAATGTACTATTACATAACTTGGATGAAATCAAACAATTTTGGGAAACTGAAGAGATAACCGAGGAATCATGTTGGTCGGTGGAAGACCAAGATTGCATAACATTTTATAACACTACAACACATAGAAAAGAAGACGGGCGCTATGAAGTAAGATTACCGCTGAAGGGAGATGTCGAAAACAAGTTGGGTTCCTCAAAACATACCGCATTAGCTCAGTTTCGTGGTTTGGAAAAGAAGTTTCAAGGACAGCCGAAACTAGCGAGCGATTACAAGGCTTTTATGAGCGAATACAAAAAAATGAATCATATGACACCGTCATACGGTAAGGAGACACCGGAGTACTACCTGCCACATCACGGTGTCGAGCGACTTGATTCGTTAACAACTCAGTACAGGGTGGTGTATAATGCGTCACATTAAACAAACAGAGGGTGTAGTCTAAACGATTTCATGCATACTGGACCAAACCTTCAAATCGATTTACAAATACTACTCCTACAATAGCGAAAGCATCGTTATGCCTACACAGCGGATATTGAAAAAATGTTTAGAATGATCTTGACGAACAAGGATGACCAAAAATAACAAAAAATATTTTGGCGCGACTCACCAGAACAACCAATACAAACATACTGTTTAACAACTGTAACATATGGAACGCGAGCAGCACCATTCTTAGCAATGATGACGTTAAGGAAACTAGCAGCAGATGAGCGAGAGAAGTATCCAGAAGCAGCGAGAGTAGTGGAGACAGCATTTTACATGGATGATTTGGTATATGGAGCAGACACGATTGAAGAAGGAAAGAAAATGATTTCAGATTTGGATTCACTAATGAAACTGGGTGGATTCAACCTTAGAAAATGGTCCTCAAACGAACAGAATATACTTAAAGATGTCAAAACGCAACATAGCAAGTCAGAAAACAGTATTTTCAATTTTAAAACAGAAAACATATCCAAAACATTGGGTCTCAGTTGGAACTCAAACAATGACAATTTTACCTATCAATACAATACTACCAACACTACGGAGAATACAACCAAGAGAACTCTTTTATCTGAAATATCAAAATTATTTGACCCACTAGGGTGGCTGGCCCCCCTAACAACAAAACTAAAACTACTATTTTAAAAATTATGGAAAACAGATTTAAAGTGGGACGATCAAGTTTCTGACGATGTATACCCAGAATGGGTGAAAATATAAACAGAGCTAAACATTATAAACCAATACGAGATACCGAGATGGATAAGATGCCGTAAGAATGACGTCATTGAGCTGCACGGGTTCTGTGACGCATCCATTGAAGCTTATGGATGCGTGGTGTACGCTCGAGTTCAAGGCCAGACAGAAACAGTACTAGTTGCCGCTAAAACAAAACTAGTTCCACACAAGAAGGCGTTGACACTACCTCGCCTTGAGCTAAATGGCGCTTACTTACTATCTAAGCTAATGAAGAAGATAAAAGAAGCATTGTCCCAACATCAACTCAACATCTACGGCTGGACGGACTCGACAGCAGTACTTGGATGGTTACAAGGAGAGCCAAGTCGATGGAAGCCGTTCGTAGCCAATAGAGTAGAAAAAACTACAGAAATCATGGCGAGTACATGTTGGCGTTACGTGAAGTCTTGTGAAAACCCCGCTGACGCCGCTAGTAGAGGACTGTATCCGTCACAACTAAAGGATTTCGAACTATGGTGGAGAGGGCCAACATGGCTCACAATATTCAACAGCAACCTGAAACAAACAAAAACATATAAAACAAACGAGGAAAGAAAGGTGAAACAAGTTAACGCTACTCAAAAACAAAATTCAAACATAATCGACGAATTACTAAATAAACACAGCTCGTTCAACAAAGTTACACGAGTCGTGGCGTGGATATTAAGGGCAGTTGCACTAAAGCACACACCGATGCCGAGCTTCCTCACGTTACACGAACTGTCCGCGGCAAAATTGCTGATCATCAAACACGTGCAACATGACGTATATGGAACGGAAATAAGACAATTAATAAAAGGTGGCAAGATTGAATCGAAAAGCAATTTACTCAATTTAAATCCATTTGTTGATAGTAACGGAGTTCTGAGAGTCGGTGGGCGCCTAAACAACGCGAACATTAACAACGAAATGAAACACCCGAAGATCATCCCACGGCATCATCGCCTCGCTGAGTTACTGATAGATGAAGCACATAAACTTACCTTTCATGGTGGACCTCGCTTGACATCAGCCAACCTCAGGTTGCAATACTGGATTCCGGGAGGAAACAACATTGTCAAGAAACAGCTCCGCGGTTTGTAACTTGCAGGAGGAATGCACCTAAACAACAAAATCAACTAATGGGGGACTTACCTCCCGCACGTACTGAGCCTGCCCACCCCTTTTACCACACAGGTGTAGATTACACTGGGTTCGTGGATATAAAAATGAACAAAACCAGAAACGCTAGAACGATGAAAGGATACATTGCATTGTTCATCTGTATGGTTACGAAAGCCATACATTTAGAACTTGTAACAGACTTGAGTAGCACGGCCTTTCTAGCCGCACTGCGTAGGATATCAGCCCGGCGGGGAGTCCCGGGACATTTATACAGTGACTGTGGAACTAATTTCGTTGGAGCCAATCGGATTTTGAGAGAAGAATATGAACAGATACGTGAAACATTTGATAACAATTTTTTAGGAATTTTGGCCAACATGAAGATAGAATGGCACTTCAATGCTCCTTCTTGGCCCAGCGCTGGAGGACTCTGGGAGCATGCGGTGCGAAGCCTGAAGTACCATCTGAGGAGAGTGGTTGGTGAACAACGGTTGACGTTTGAAGAATACTCAACAGTCTTGACACAACTGGAGGCGTGCCTTGACTCAAGACCACTTTGTGCGTTAACTGAAAATGTCGACGACCTTGACATCCTAACTCCAGCCCATTTCCTCACTGGTAGGCCAGGAAACACGGTGATACAAACAGTAGAAGACGCAAGAACAAGATGGAACCTATTAAAACAATTATTTGAACAAATATGGAAGAAGTGGAAAACTGAATACCTAACACAATTAACATCAAGAAACAAATGGTTAACACCCCAGAAAAACATTCAAATTGGAGATTTAGTTATCATACAGGAAGAATACATACCAGCAGGGAAATGGCCAATAAGTAGGGTGACCGAGTTACACCCAGGCCGCGACGGAGATGTACGTGTGGTTACATTAAGAACAACGAACGGTTTTATCAAACGCCCCATAGTAAAACTAAGTTTACTACCAATACGCAAGGAGATAACAGTGGATGAAGGATCGAAATATGATACACAAAGGACACGAACAAAAAGAAACACAATTTCTAAAGTACAAAACGTCATCATGGCCACCCTATTCTTTATGACATTCATAACAAGCTCACACGCAGCTAGCAACATAACGCCAGTGAACAATCAGACTCTTTATTTTGATCCATTATCTAAATTGCAACTTCTAAGAGATCAATGGACCATAGTAGTCTATTACGATATGTCTCCATACTGGGAAGGAACGCAAGCATTTGAAAAACTACAAAACTATTTGGAAAACAAATGCGGCAACATGGGAGTGAGTAGTAAATGTAACATGATCACGCCACAGCTACGTCGCGAGTTCACCGAGTTACAATACTATAATCAGCTGTTGCTGACACAACATTTTAACGAACACTCTAGGCGGCGTCGAGGTCTTATCAACGCGGTGGGCTACGTAGCTAATTCTTTATTCGGCGTAGTAGATCAACACTTCGCAGAACAGTACACGAAAGACATCGAGCTTATAAAACATAATCAAGCACACTTGAGGAACTTATGGAACAATCAAACATCGTTTATGGAGGCTGAATATAACTTAATTAAACGAACAGAAAAAATTATGTCTAAACAACATAAGATTATAAATAAACATCTAAACAGTTTGGATAAGGCAGTGAACACACTACAACAAAGTTTGAATGAGGTGAATGAAGAACAGGATTTCACATTTTCTGCTATAACAGCAACCAGCATTCTGCAAAACTTAAAGAATATTCAGAACATGATGTTGAACACGATATCTGACATTTATCAAGGTCAATTTAACTTACATCTTCTAACGCCGAAACAACTTCAAGATCAACTCAGTACTATAACTGGTTTACTACTAACTGATATAAAATTACCCATTGAGAATGTTCATACTGACTTACGATCTATTTTCATAATTATGAGTATAAGAGCGCGTATGACCGAGAAATACTTTTTATTTGAAATAAAAATCCCACTGATTGGACGCGAAGTATACGACCTGTACCACGTTCTTACAATTCCTAAACTACAAGAGGAAAACATGCTGACAATTACACCGATCTCGGATTATTTAGCGATAAACTTACAAAAGGACAGCTATTTTCCTGTTACAATGGACGACTTACAAAAATGCATTTCAAGAGGCAACCCTACCACAGCCTTAATGTGCGAAGCAACAAAACCTATCTACAAAATAAAATCTGGCAAAGATTTTTGCATACAAAATAAAAACAATGAATGTAAAACAAGCAAAGACACGTGCAAAAACGAGTGGAGCAGCCTAAAAAAAATAAATTCTTACTTAAACTTCTGTTGCAAACGATGCCTTATGCAAACAATATGCGAAGATCGTATTACATCGCACCAGCTGATTGGCGCTAACGTCATCACCGTAGACAAAAACTGCGTCATAAAAACAAACGAATTTACTATACATTCACATACTTACTACCAAAGTCACTTGGATGTTAAGTATGAAATACAAACAGCATCTATAACACCAATCAATCACATCATCAACATAACGATTGATCAAGGGAATGTGGAAAATAACATAACTAATTACGAACACTTATTTAAGGAGGTAAAAACACAACTTCAACAAATCAAGGAGAAAGCTATTATTGAGAACGAAGAAACGCTTTCTATCCACGACATACATCATAACACATTAATTTAAGGGATATGTGGAGTCTTCATTGTGATGAGCATCGTATTGGCCTGTCGTCGAGTTTGTCGTAGCTGGAAGACACCCCCGTCAGTTCCCAAGGCTAACAAGGAAAGAGACAACGACTGTGACATTGAAATGCAAGTGATTAAGGACAATGAGAAGCCAGTGTTTTGAAAATTAGTTTTTAATCATGATTCTACTATGTAACATTAGTTAACATTACTAACATTATTGTTTTATCATCTTGTATCATTTTTCATTACTAACATAACTCTTTTAACTCATCTCAGGGCTCATTTCTGCCGCCCGGGAATATGTTCGGTGTAACCGAACACCTCATTTCCTTACGTAATTACTTACACGCGGTTCCCGCCGCACTTTACATATTAAGTGCATTTTTAGCATCCAACGAGCTAGGTGCATTCACACATTATATTTAGTTTGAGTGATTTGAAATCGCGAATAAATAACATTAACATAACAAAGTGATTTTACATTTAACCAACCGCAACCTCCCCCAACATATATTATTTGGAAAAGTTGTGATATGGGTGTATTTGAAGTGGTTGTCTTTAGTTCATACTAGATAATGTGTTTTGTAATGTAACTATGTACAATATGAATCTTATTTCTATTGAAAATGACTGTTTAAAATATCTGATTAGAGTCAGAGTTGGCCGAGCGGATAATACTTTCCTATTTTATTTTTGTCTTACAGGATGAACACACGAGGACGTGTGTCTCGCAGGATGGCCGTGTCGGAACGGTTATCTTATGGGCGCTACAAAACGCAAGTAATACGTATAGCTACAGATACGTGTTGCTTCGGCAGAGTCTCGGTGCGACGACGCGGGGTGGTATAGTTAAAAGCTTTAGTGGCAATTAAGGGCGAGCTTTGGTTAGACGCGTGCGCGTACTGAGGAACTGTCTCACGTCTTGTAGAGTTCCATAAAAGTATTGTTGTGCGAAGTAAAACATAGACTTGATAATATTATAATAATTATATAGACTAAGCTAGACCTAAAGAACAATTTGTGTATTAATTGCAATATAGTGTGTTTAATTAATGGTCCAGCCTATAATTATGGAAAACGAACAAGATCGGCCTCCTGATCCGACATATATATATATATATATATATATATACATTATACACATTATTTTATAAGATTATATTATAAAGTCCCTGTAAGTAATGTTAAGTAATATACTTTAGAATATTTTCAGTATCAACATAGTCCTTAGTTTTTAGCCACTCCGTGATTTTCGACTTACAGTCGTAGTTATTTAAACTTTAGATGTTAAGTATGCCATTTAGTTGATTATAAAAGTGTTTTGACTTTGTATTAAATTGACGTTGTGCAAACTTATACAGACCTATATTAACTATATGGTCTTGTCTTCTCTTTTTAGTTAGTGTATGGTCATACTGTAAAGTTTTATGCTGTTTTAATGTTGCCAATAAAATAAATATTTGTCGTATCGTTAACACATCAGCAATTTTTACAGATTCGCTGTTGGAAATCTGTAAGGTTTAAAATACATCACCTTCAAGAGACAACGTTGTCTTCCTTCCACTTCTAAAAATTTTGTTTTTGTAGCACCTCCCCAGATCGTGATACAATAACATATAACTGATTGTGCCAGTGTAATATAAATTCTATTTAAAAGTTTAGGTGGGGCAATATGACGTAATGGCTTGAATACCCAGATCATTTTTCTTAAACAATTGTTTACGTAGTCTATATGATGATGCCATGATAGGTGCTGGTCCAACACTACCCTTAAATACTTTGTGTTGGAACGTTTCTGCACTGGTGCATATGCACAATGAGTATCTGATATATTACCGCATTCATGTATTTTGAGTGACATGCTGCTGCAAGGTTGAGTACTTTTATTAATTGTAAAACATAAATAGTTAGATTTACCGATGTTTAGGGTAAGTAGATTGTCTTTTAGCCACTTAGAGTTTGTTAAAAGCCCAGCTTCAGCTTGCTTGAATACCAAATCCCATGTTTCGTTAGTAAAAACAATGGCAGTATCCTCGGCATATGAGAAGACCTTTCCACTATCAATGCTCAGGTTAGTTAAATCGTTAATATATATCAAGAAGAGTGTTGGGCCAAGCACACTACACTGCGGTACACCAAAACTAATTTTTGATCCCATACTATAATAATCACCAATCTTGACTCGCTGTGTACGTCCAAACAAGTAACTTATCATTAAATCTAGCTGTAACCCACGTATGCCAATACATTATAGTTTATGCACAAGAGTGGGAAGAGACACCGTGTCAAAGGCCTTCTTCAGATCCAAAAATACTATAAGACATTTCCTTCCTTTATCGACTTCATCAACAATTAATTCAGTCAAAGCTGTACTGCATCTTCTGTGGCACGATTTTTCCTGAAGCCATATTGATTATTAGACAGAATATTTTAACTATCGAGAAAATTAATTAGTCGGGAGTTTATTAATTTTTCAATTACTTTTGAGATTGAAGAAAATACTGAGATCGGTCGGTAATTATTGACGTCATCTCTCCTCTCACTGTTGTGCACCGGGGTGACTAAGGATTTCTTTAAGGCAGAAGGAAATATTCCCTTTTTGAAACACAGATTGGCTAGGTGACTTATAATTGGTGAATTAAAGGGGCGCAAACTTTAAGTAATTTAGTAGGAATAAAGTCTACATCGGGAGCGCTATCGGGTTTGAGACTCATGATAACATTCCTAACTTCATGGGGATCGGTGTCTAAGAGGACAAAAGAGTTTGAAGATGAGAAAGTATTGTTTACGCTGTCATTTTTTTCACATGATTGTCGTATATTATTAGCTAGAGATTTTCCTTAGTCAACAAAAAAGTCATTTAGAAAATTAGCAGATTCTTTAGGAGAACTTTTTATGTGGAGCAATTTTGTGCATTGTGAGTTACGGTTTTTAAGATGAGTCATTGTCTTAATCCTTGTCTACAGGGTCCTATTACATTTTATAGAATTAGATAGAAGCTCTCTTTCATATTTTCTCTTCAATTTATTTAGAAGTCGATTGCAGTAATTACGATACCTTTTAAATATAATTTTTAAAACTTCATTATTAGGGTCAGATCTCAGTTTCAGTTGCATATTATTTCTATTTCTAATGCACTGCAACAACCCTGGTGTGATTTATTGTTTAATAACTCGTTTGTTTGAGGACAAATGTAAAACTGTCTCGCCCAGTACCTTCCTAGAACGGCGTAGGGTGCGGGCAATGACGCACAAGCGAAGACGCGGTGCTCACGTTTCGAGAAACGAGCTGCTGGTGGCCCACAGATTGCAGTATTAGCGCATAAAATCTTTTTAGGGTTCCGTACCCAAAGGGTAAAAACGGGATCCTATTACTAAGGCTCCGCTGTCCGTTCATCCGCTCGTTTTTTTAGAAAGTCTGACACCAGACTTTCTATAAAACATGAGTCATGTTATCGTGAGTCTCAAACCCGATAGCGCTCCCGGTGTAGACACTATTCCTACTAAATTACTTAAAGTTTGCGTCCCTCTTATCTCACCAATTATAAGTCACCTAGCCAATCTGTGATTCAAAAAGAGAATATTTCCTTCTGCCTTAAAGTAATCCTTAGTCCCAATAGTCACCCCGGTGCACAACAGTGGGAGGAGAGATGACGTCAATTATTACCGACCGATCTCAGTACTTTTTTCAATCTCAAAAGTAATTGAAAAATTAATAAACTCCCGACTAATTAATTTTCTCGATAGTAAAAATATTCTGTCTAATAATCAATATAGCTTCAGGAAAAATCGTGCCACAGAAGATGCAGTACAGCCTTGACTGAATTAATTGTTGATGAAGTCGATAAAGGAAGGAAATGTCTTACAGTATTTTTGGATCTGAAGAAGGCCTTTGACACGGTGTCTCTTCCCACTCTTGTGCATAAACTAGAAAGTATTGGTATACGTGGGTTACAGCTAGATTTAATGATAAGTTACTTGTTTGGACGTACACAGCCAGTCAAGATTGGTGATCATTATAGTATGGAATCAGAAATTAGTTTTGGTGTACCGCAGGGTAGTGTGCTTGGCCCAACACTCTTCTTGATATATATTAACGATTTAACTAACCTAAGCATTGATAGTGGAAAGGTCTTCTCATATGCCGAGGATACTGCCATTGTTTTTACTAACGAAACATGGGATTTGGTATTCAAGCAAGCTGAAGCTGGGCTTTTAACAAACTCTAAGTGGCTAAAAGACAATCTACTTACCCTTAACATCGGTAAATCTAACTATTTATGTTTAACAATTAATAAAAGTACTCAACCTTGCAGCAGCATGTCACTCAAAATACATGAATGCGGTAATATATCAGATACTCATTGTGCATGTGCACCAGTGTAGAAACTTTCCAACACAAAGTATGTAAGGGTAGTGTTGGACCAGCACCTATCATGGCATCATCATATAGAGTACGTAAACAATATTATCTATGAAAAATTATCTGGGTATTCAAGCCATTACGTCATATTACCCCACCTAAACTTTAAATAGAATTTATTTCACACTGGCACAATCAGTTATATGTTATTGTATCACGATCTGGGGAGGTGCTACAAAAACAAAATTTTTAGAAGTGGAAGGAAGACAACGTTTTCTCTTGAAGGTGATATATTTTAAGCCTTACAGATTTCCAACAGCGGATCTTTATGAAACTGCTGATGTGTTAACGATACGACAAATATTCATTTTATTGGCAACATTAAAACTACATAAAACTTTACAGTATGACCATACACTAACTAAAAAGAGAAGCCAAGACCAATCTATACATATAATAAAACTGTAGAGGTCGAATTTCTGTACGTAGAAAAAAAAAATGCTAAAAACCGAGTCGGGGGGATGTAAGAAGAGAAATAAAACAAATTCCGATTATTTAAAATTTTTTGTTTCTCTGTTTGTCTGTTTGTCTGTTTGTCTGTTTGTCTGTTTGTCTGTTTGTCTGTTTGTCTGTTTGTCTGTTTGTCTGTTTGTCTGTTTGTCTGTTTGTCTGTTTGTCTGTTTGTCTGTTTGTCTGTTTGTCTGTTTGTCTGTTTGTCTGTTTGTCTGTTTGTCTGTTTGTCTGTTTGTCTGTTTGTCTGTTTGTCTGTTTGTCTGTTTGTCTGTTTGTCTGTTTGTCTGTTTGTCTGTTTGTCTGTTTGTCTGTTTGTCTGTTTGTCTGTTTGTCTGTTTGTCTGTTTGTCTGTTTGTCTGTTTGTCTGTTTGTCTGTTTGTCTGTTTGTCTGTTTGTCTGTTTGTCTGTTTGTCTGTTTGTCTGTTTGTCTGTTTGTCTGTTTGTCTGTTTGTCTGTTTGTCTGTTTGTCTGTTTGTCTGTTTGTCTGTTTGTCTGTTTGTCTGTTTGTCTGTTTGTCTGTTTGTCTGTTTGTCTGTTTGTCTGTTTGTCTGTTTCTCTGTTTGTTTGTCTGTTTGTCTGTTTGCACGGGTTAATCTCCGTAACTAATGGACCGATTATATCCCCGGTCAACATTTAGGCTACATAAAATCTCGAAATTTAGCCAGTAAATATAAAACCAACCACAAAAACCCCTGAAAAAATTCAAAGCTAGGTGTTTTTCAGTACATTTTACTAATACCATATAGGTATTTTTGACGTATTGTACATGTACATGAACTAAAAGCATGGACATGTTGCTTTTTAAATTTATCTCTTTCGAGAAAGGCAAAAGAATCTGCGTCCATACAGCCAGGTCTTCAATATAATATGTATTTCTTAGCTATGTCTTTAATTTATATTTCTTCACTTCTCTCATTCTCCGTAAGACGATAGTGTTTTGTTTACGAAGAACTATGGCGGCGAGAAGCACTGCCGCTGGATCTTTGTCGAAACCAAACGGAGCGGATACACTGTATCACTTGGATTACTTTTTAACCGACTTCCAAAAAGGAGGAGGTTTTATGTTCGACTGTATACAGGGTGGAATTTTGTAATGCCACCTGAAGGGAAAGTACTCTTAATACTGTAGATAGAAAATTGTTTTCAAAGAAAACATTCCTTTATTTTTGAAAAGAAAGAAAACTGCATTCAAGGATTTTCCAAAATTCGCTTGCCACAACCGGGATTCGAACCGACTTAAATCTGTAAGAATACCCTGTACTTTTATTGCGTCGATCGTTAAGGTCAATTATAAGGATGAAATCTTTTTAACAAACTTGGTAAATTAAATGAAAGGAAAACTACGAAATCTTAAACTATCTTTATTTTATGTATATCTTTATTCTTTGTATGTTCACTGATTTCTCCGCCATTTGTGTACCGATTTTCAAAATGCTTTTTTGTTCGAAAGAGTATACTCCAGAAGTGGTCCTATTGTCACCAAGTCAGGATCTGATGGAATCTCATCAAAATCGAGGGCAACCCTTGAATGGAAAAGGCACTTACAATGTTTCTCAAGTTCTTTCTATTATTTACATCAAACATAGAAAAATATACACATCGACACTGTCTAGGGATATTGCATGATTTTTCATACAAAAGAGGTCTGTTTGAGAAGCTATAATACCATACTCAAGATACACGGAGTGATATAAATTTCAGATGAGCAAGTGCTAAACATGAATTTTCAGTTTTTATCAATGAATTTAACTTTTCTTGAAATTTGTGCAAACCTGACTAAAATGAAAAAAAAAATTGCGCTAATTCCACCATTTTCATACAAAATGTGCATTTTTGTTTTCGTTTACGTCACGTTTTAAAAAAATTCAATTTAAACAAAATTCATTGACAGGAATTGAAAATTCAGGCTTAACACTTGCTCATCTTAAAATTATAATATCCCTCCATGTGTCTCGAGTATGCTTCTATAGCTCCTCAAACACACCTTTTTTGTATGAAAAATTAAGCAATATCCCTAGACAGTGTTGGTGAGTGTATTTATTTTTAGATTAAACTATTTAGAAAAAAAATTAAACCGTCTTCAAAAAACTGAAAAAAGACAAAATATGTCTGAAGTCGGTGCCATGCCAAATAAGCTTGATAGGTAGCCTTCGCACCGACTAAGCAGTACGTAGCATTTGATAAAAGGACCGGATTGAGATTTATGATATATTTTATATTATAGATCCTTTCTTAATTTTTAGTCGAGAAGTTTGGTTGAGTGGTAGAGTTACACAGCCTGTGAATCGCCGGTTTCTGGGTTTGATTTCCGGTTTGGGCAAACAAACCATACGAGGGAAACTTTAGTGCAGAAAGTAACAGTGTGAAGTGCTAATTTATTGATTTTATGATGTTACTTATTGAGTTTTCTTTGTAGGTAATAATAACCTTTTTCAAACTTCATAAATTCACTTTTAAAAAAGTACTTTATAAAGAAAATCTGAGGGTGCTGCCCTATAATTAGATACATGTTATTTTTAAGAGCTATCGTCGAATAAAATGAGTCGGAAGAAATTAAAATTATTGTAACTGACCACTAATATCCAAAAATAAAACAAAAACTCCTGTGCTGAAATGGCACTGAAAAAAAAATTTGGAATAAGCCAGCTGCCAACTAAATACGAGTACATTTCATTGTTGGTACAGAGGCCAGCGCATCAGGTTACTCCATTTTCATTGCAAAACCGCTCGTGGTAACCTGAGTCGGGGCCGTCCGTACATTGCAAAATTTAGACAACGTATTAAATACTCATAAACAATATGCCATTTTCGAAATTTTCATGACATGTAAAGTTATGTGACTTATGTTACCCCAACGAGGATTATAGGCGTATAATATCTAAAATATCGAAACTTTTGTCAGCTTCCCCATAAATAGTTCGGCTATTCTGCACTTTTTTAACGAACCAAAACTAAAAACTTAATAAAGTGTTAATAAGAACGAAATCGATTAAGTATTTAGTCTTCAAATTTTAATTCGGCCCTGTCGGAGAAACTAAATGTGATTATTCAATCTTTAGGATATCACTTTTTGAAAACAATAAAACGGCTTATTTTTATTTTTAAGCAAAGGAATCTTTTGCAGTACAGCCGGTGTTTTCATGCATTTCATTTTTAATGTTTGTTGTATTAAAACCACTATGAATATGGTCTATATACGTTTGATCTATGGCTTTGATGTTCTGACATGAGGCTATTTATTGATTTTTGATTTTAGTTTACATCAAGCGTAGTATTGCGTATATAAGCCATGGATAAATATTATAATATTACTATTCTAATAAGTTTCTTAGTTTGGATCAAGTACATTTGCTTATTTCTAAAAATGTCCAGTCCATTGAAGGGAAAAGCTTAGTCATTTCTATCTTAAATTTAAATTTTTATTGAATCATTTTTACACAATTATCGCAAAGCAAAATAAAAGCAGCGTCATAGCTGAAATCTCAAATGCACGGGGGTTGTCTTAGATACTGACATAGGTGACCTATTTTAGAAACTTCTATTCCACTGAAAATCTCTGATTCGGACCGAATTCGGTATCCGAGGGTTTTAGGGGTCACTGAATCCGAATATCTGAAAAGATTTTCGATTTCGCCATTTTCCAAGATGGCCGCCATACAAGGAGTGGTGAGGCGAGGCCGAAGGCCGAGCTCCGCGTAGGGTGAAGCCCGGAGCGTCCTCCCCCAATCCAAGATAGCCGCCATTTAAGTTTATATTCTAGAGGTGAGACGAGGCCGAAGGCCGAGCCAAGCTGCGTATAGGGTGAGGCCGAAAGCCGAGCTCCGCGTAGGGCGAAGCCCGAAGCGTCACCAAGCATCTTACCCGCCGACCGCCATCCGAAAATTTCATATCCGCCATCTTGGATTTTGGTGGGGGGAATCGAGACGCTCCGGACTTCGCCCTTCGCGAAGCCCGGGTGTCGTTTAATAGGTTTTAGGGGGTGCTGATTTCAAAAATGACATCCATTTTGAAATCCAAGATGGCGGACATGTATATTTTGTTAAAAACCATCATCGGTGTCGTTTAATAGGTTTTCGGAGGTGCTGATTGCGAAAATGTTATCCATATTGAAATCCAAGATGGCGGTCGTGACAAACCAAAAAAAGTATGAACGCCTTTTTGTCCCTACAAATAGGGTAGCACAACCGCCTCGCGGCCTGCTTTAGCAGGTCGCGCACCACGCGAAACCTAGTAATTATTATCTATACATATAATAAAACTGTAGAGGTCGAATTTCTGTACATACAAAAAAAATGCTAAAAACCGAGTCAGGGGGATGTAAGAAGAGAAATAAAACAAATCCCAATTTTTTTAGATTTTTTTGTTTCTCTGTTTGTCTGTTTGCACGGGCTAATCTCCGTAACTGTTGAACCGATTTAAATGAAATTTTGCATAGGGGTACCTTATATACCCGTTCAACATTTAGGCTACATAAAATCTTGAAATTTAGCCAGTAAATATAAAACCAACAACAAAAACCCCTGAAAAAATTCAAAGCTAGGTGTTTTTCAGAACATTTTACTCATACCATAGAGATCAACGTATTTTTGACATGTACATGGGCTAAAAGCAAGAATATGTTGTTTTTTAAATCTATCTCTTTCGAGAAAGGCAAAGGAATCTGCATCCATACAGCCAGGTCTTCAATATATGTATTTCTTAGCTACTTATGTCTTCAATTTATATTTCTTTACTTCTCTCATTCTCCGTAAACCGATAGTGTTTTGTTTACGAAGAACTATGGCGGCGAGAAGCACTGCCGCTGGATCGGAGCGGATACACTGTATCACTTGAATTACTTTTTAACCGACTTCCAAAAAGGAGGAGGTTTTATGTTCGACTGTATACAAGGTGGAATTTTGTAATGCCACCTGAAGGGAAAGTACTCTTAATACTGTAGATAGAAAATTGTACTTAAAAAAAACATTCCTTTATTTTTGTAAAGAAAGAAATTTTCAAAAATTCTTTTTCGAAAAAAAATTTATTTTTGTAAAGTATTCAAGAATTTTCGAAAATTCGCTTGCCCCAACCGGGAATCGAACCGACTTAAATCTGTAAGAATACCCTGTACTTTTATTGCGTCGATCGTTAGGGTCAATTATAAGGATGAAATATTTCTAACAAACTTGGTAAATTAAATGAAAGGAAGACTACGAAATCTTAAACCATTGTATATCTTTATTTTATGTATGTTCACTGATTTCTCCGCCATTTGGACCGATTTTCAAAATTCTTCAAAATTTTCAAAATAAGTCACATATTCGATTTTCAAATTTTTTTTGTTCGAAAGAGTATACTGCAGAAGTGGTCTTATTGTCACCAAATCAGGATCTGATGGAATCCCATCAAAATCAAGGGCAACCCTTGAATGGAATAGGCACTTACAATGTTTCTCAAGTTCTTTCTATTATTTACGCCAAACATAGAAAAATATACACATCAACACTGTCTAGGGATATTGCATGATTTTTCATACAAAAGAGGTCTGTTTGAGAAGCTATAATACCATACTCGAGATACACGGAGTGATATAATTTTCAGATGAGCAAGTGCTAAACATGAATTTTAAATTTTTATCAATGAATTTAATTTTTCTTGGAATTTGTGAAAACGTGACTAAAATGAAAAAAAAATTGCGCTAATTCCACCATTTTCATACAAAAAGCAGAAAAAAGTGCATTTTTGTTTTCGTTTACGTCACGTTTAAAAAAAAACTATTTAAACAAAATTCATTGACGAGAATTGAAAATTCAGGTTTAACACTTGCTCATCTTAAAATTATATCCCTCCATGTGTCTCGAGTATGCTTTTATAGCTCCTCAAACACACCTTTTTGTATAAAAAAATTAAGCAATATCCCTAGACAGTGTTGATATTTAACTTATTTTTCTATGTCTATGAGTACGTAGCATTTGATAGAAGGACCGGATTGAGATTTATGAGATATTTTGTATAAAAGATCCTTTCTTAATTTTTTGTCGGAAGTTTGGTTGAGTAGTAGAGTTACACAGCCTGTGAATCGACGGTTTCTGGGTTCGATTTCCGGTTTGGGCAAACAAACCATACGAGGGAAACTTTAGTGCAGAAAGTTACAGTGTGAAGTGCTAATTAATTGATTTTATGATAGATAGATAGATTGACATTTTATTCAATTGACATAAAACAGCACAACATGCCAATCAAATTGGCGCTGTCTCAGCATATTGCTGCAGTACCAAACTGCAGCGCTGGTATTCTGCCATGATGCTACTTATTGAGTTTTCTTTGTAGGTAATAATAACCTTTTTCTAACTTCATAAATTCACCTTTAAAAAAGTACTTTATAAAGAAAATCTGAGGGTGCTGCTCTATAATTAGATAGATTTTATTTTTAAGAGCTATCATCGAATATAAGTGAGTCGGAAGAAATTAAAATTATTGTAACTGACCCACAAATATCCAAAAATAAAACAAAAACTTCTGTGCTGAACTGGCACTGAAAAAAAAATTTGGAGTGAGTCGGAAGAAATTAAAATTATTGTAACTGACCCACAAATATCCAAAAATAAAACAAAAACTTCTGTGCTGAACTGGCACTGAAAAAAAAATTTGGAATGTGCCAGCTGCCAACCAAATACATTGCATTGTTGGTACAGAGGCCAGCGCATCAGGTTAATATATATTCTTTATTGTACACACATAGTTAGATACTTAATTACTAAAAAATGTTACAAAGGCGAGCTTATCTCTATAAGAGATCTCTTCCAGCCAACCCATCCGGTATCAGAAAAGCTATAAATTACGGGCACAAGACTGTGTGCATTAATTATAGTAGTTATAAAAATAAATATTAACAGTTATTACTAAATTACAAAAATACAACATAAGAAATATATACATTTATATATAAATACACATACATACACACACATATATATATATATATATATATATATATATATATATATATAATATACATAAATACATGCTATTTAATATAGTGAAGAAAGATAGTGTTGTTTTACTTGCTTATTAAAGGAAGTGATAGATGGACTATTCTGAATCTGTTTCGGAAGTTTGTTCCACAGCTGCACGGCTCGGACAGAGAAGGAGTTAAAAAAGAAATTGGTGTTTGCCCCAGGACATACCAACGTCACATTCACGCATTCACGCCTAGGGCGGGTAGAGGGCAGTAGTTGGAAACGGGAACGGAGGTAGTCAGGAGTGGCAGGATCATGAAGGATTTTATACAGGACAGAAAGGATGTGCACATTACGGCGAAGTCGAATAGGGAGCCACTTCAACTGGGCGCGAAACTCAGAGACATGATCGTACTTACGAAGGCCGAAAATAAAACGGATAGCTAGATTCTGCAAGCGCTCCAGTTTGTTCAGTAGCTCCTCAGTTACATCCCGGTAACAGACATCAGCGTAGTCGAGAATAGGAAGAAGGAGGGACTGTGCAAGGAGTATTTTCGTCTACAACGGTAAAAAGTTCTGAAGTCGCTTGAGAGAGTGGAACGAGAAGTGCATGCGTCTGCTCACCTCGTTGACCTGCGCAGACCACGACAAGTCGCAGTCAAAGATCAGCCCTAAATTCCTAGCCTTCTTAGTGAACGGAATGCACACGCCATCGTAGTGAACGCTAGGTAACATCCCAGCCTCAAGCCTACTCCGCAATCTGCTACTGCCGACAATAATGGCCTGCGACTTAGTCGGATTGACAAGCAACCCAAAATTAGCAGCCCAGGTCTGTATGGAGGCAAGGTCACTATTTATCGCCTCCACAGCCTCATGCACCTCAGATAGTGCGAAGTGTCGGTATATTTGGAGGTCATCTGCATACAGGTGGTAGGGAGAAGATAACGAATGAGATATATTGTTAATAAATATTGAGAACAGTAGGGGAGAGAGAACACCGCCTTGTGGCACACCAGCAGTAAGATTGGACCAATCCGATGAGACATCATTGGCCCTCACACACTGCTGACAACCATGAAGGTAGGATCTAAACCACTCGATCACCGGTGGAGTGACATTAAGAGAGCGTAGGGATCCAAGAAGGATGTCGAAGTCAACAGAGTTAAATGCATTGCTGAAGTCCAACAGAGTAACCAGAGTGAGCTTGGTGTTATCCATCGCAGTACGAATGTCTTCAGAGACATTCAGCAATGCACTAACCGTGCTATGAGAAGGGCGGAACCCGGACTGGTAGGGACAAAGAAGGTTATTGGATTTAAGGAAATGATAAAGTTGCTTATGCACAACACTTTCGAGAACTTTCGAAAGTATCGGCAGGATAGAAATGGGACGATATTGGGAAAGTGAAGTTGGATTAGTGGACTTAGGCAGTGGAATAACGAAAGCTTTTTTCCATGTGGATGGGAAGATATTGACCATTAAAGAAAAGTTTATAATATGAGTAATAATAGGCGTAATACTTCCTAGCACAGGAAGTAACATTTCGAGGCTCAAGTGGTCGCTACCCACTGCGTTGGAGGAGATGGAGAGGATACTCTTCCCAACGTCACTCACGGAGACCGGTTGGAAAGCAAATGGGGTACAATTTGGAAAAGCAAGTTGAGAAAGAAAAGCAAGAGACTTAGACTTTGTAGCAGCATCAAGTACTACAGGTGGTGTGGAAAAGTGTTTATTGAGCAAGTTCAAATCCAAGTTACTCTTACACGTATCCACAGTCTTTCCTACACCAATGGTCCTTAAAAATCTCCAAGTGAGATCTTGAGTCAAATTTTCAAGAGAAGAATGAATGTAGCGGCGTTTGGCATCCCTACACATCCTGTTGCAGATGTTCCGAAGTTTCTTATAAGCAGTGAGGTTTTCATCCGTTGGATCTTTTTTAAGCCTGCTCTTCGCTTTGTCCCGCTTTGCCATAACCCTTCTGATGATAGGAGTCAACCAAGGAGCAGGAGCATGCCTTACCCAAACAGGTCTCACCGGGGCATGATGGTCAAAAAGATCGGTAAGAATAGATGTAAAAGAAGCCACCTTTTCATCCACAGTGGCGGCACCGAGAACTGGAGACCAGTCGATATTTTCTGCGTCCTCTCTCAAGCGATCCAGGTCCATGTCGCGAAAATTTCGACGAAAAATAACTTTCACTTTAATTTTAGAGGGACGCACCTTGTAACTAAGATAAATTAAATCGTGGTACGAAAAAGGTGATATCAACTGTCCATGTGAGACTACAGAGTCAGGTTTGGAGGCTATGATAAGATCGATCAAAGACGGTTCACAATTAGGAAAATGATGCGTTGGTGAGAGAGGCAGGATCTTCAAGTTAAGGCCCGATGTAAGTGACACCAATCTGTGAGACCTAGAGTTATCCTTTAAAAGACAGGTGTTTAAGTCACCCATGATAATTAAGTGATCATATAGCGTGCTATGTTGTTCGAGAATATTTTCAAAATGGCTAAAATAATCAACCTTGCTATCAGGGCTGTACACCACACCGAGAGCAATTTTTCTATGGTGAAGGATGATCTCTAGGAAAAGAAACTCATAGGAGGCAGAATACTGGGATGGAGACATACTGATCACTGTGGCTGGGATATCACTACGCAGGTAGATACCTACCCCACCACCCCTCGCACCAACACGATCATTTCGAAAAAGCTGAAATCCAGGGAGAGAACAAGTTGTTGATGCAAGTGAAGGCTTGAGCCACGTCTCTGAAATTAAGATCCCATCGACTACGCTGGTGTCAAAGGATGCAAGAAGGTCGGAATAGTGAGCGGGTACACTCTGCGCATTAATGTGCACTAAGGAAAGAGAACGTGAACTGTGAAAAAAGACTGATTTAAGTTTTTCCTGCAATGGTTCAGAATCAGAGACAAAAGAGTCATTACTTTCAGCACTTTCAAATTCATCCGACGATGAGCAAGTAAAATAACTATCATTATATTCATGAAACATATATGACATAAACTATAAATAAATATAAATAAACATACAATATCAAAAGAAAAAACAAAATATATACATATAGGTACAAATAAAAAATAATAATTAACTAACTTCGTACTTTTACTGCCACCCACACAAACCGACTAGAAGAGATATCCGCACAAAACATAATACTATTCTAAAGGAAAAGGTAAACAAAAGTAAATGAAAAAGTTAAGTATTGAAGACATAGAAATCATATCACATCACAGACACAACAAAACATGGCTTTGTGACTTCTCTCTTTAAATACATTAAAATAATACATGAAAGACAAGGCTGTACAGTCTGAAAATCTTTGCCTATCTAAAAACAAAAAAATAAAAAGCAGAACCATGTATCCGAACAAATACACTGACAATGACAATTTAAAAAAAAAATAACATAAACAAATGTCAACCAAAAAAAAGCTCATGTAAGGTTATAATATAAAATGTTTAGTTAATACTACCTTAAATTTGAGTGATACAGAAAAAAATTAAAACTGTAAGAAGTACCTACTATAACTGCGTTTAGAAGTTAATACTGAGACGACTAAGATGACCACTATTCCTCCACTAAACATTTTTTATAGGAAACTTCGAAATCAGCGTCTGAAGTTCAGACATAGAAGTGATTTTCTTCCTAATCTTATCAATTGGATAACAATTGTGCCCTCAGACGACCAACAGTTCTTCATGCCGAAATGTTTCCTGGCGGCAACGAAAACATCCTGCCGAGGCTTTGTTAGAAACTCAGATACTGAGATTTTAGAGCCCTTCAATGCTGTTTTCGCATTCCACACAGCTGATCGATGTCTCATGGTGGCAAAGCGGATGAGGACAGGACGTGGTTTGTCCTTTTTAACACCCAAGCGATGACATACCTCTAATGCATCAACATCCACTGCGGAGAGCTTCATCTGCCCGCTGATGATACTCTGGATCTTCTTAGGCAGATCTTCTGCGTCAACCTCAGGAATGCCATGCAGCAGGAGAACCTTCCGCCGAGCATGCGTCTCCACGCGATCCAACCCGTTGACTATAAGAGCGAGCTGTGACTTCAACATTCCCATTGCCTTCCATACCATAGTCTTGAAGGTAGCATAGTCTGCTGACAAATTCTTGACAGTGGGAGCCGCTACGGCTGCTTGTTGCTGATTCTTCTCAAATTCAGACATACGTGCGTCGAACCAGACTGTAAGATCATCCATAGTCTTGGCAAGTTGTGCAGTGCTGTCCATGGTGATAATAACAGTGCCAGTGCGTAGAAACAGAAGTGTGATAGTTAGTATTTAGTCAGATTGTGAAGCTGGTAAGTTTCTAACACATGTATAATGGTTTTATTAATTATGTAAATTAAATTTTAGGAGAGCAAAAATTGCACTTGTTTCACTTTCCAGTCTACCCGCAAAAAAAAAATTAATCACTCCATTTTCATTGCAAAACCACTCTTATCATAACAGCACAGAGTGCACGCGTGTGGTAACCTGAGTTGGGGCCGTCCGTGCATTGCAAAATTTAGACAACGTATTATATACTCATAAACAATATGCCATTTTTTAAATTTTCATGACATATAAAGTTATGTGACTTATGCTACCCCAACGAGGATTATAGGCGTATAATATATAAAATATCGAAACTTTTGTCAGCTTCCCCATTAATAGTTCGGCTATTCTGCACTTTTTGAACGAACCAAAACTAAATACTTAATACAGTGTTAATAAGAACGAAGATGATTAAGTATTTAGTCTTCAAATCTTAATTCGGCCCTAACTAAATGACATTATTCAATCTTCAGGATATCACTTTTTGAAAACAATAAAACCAAAGAATAAAACGGCTTATTTTAATTTTTAAGCAAAGGAATCTATGGCCGTACAGCCGGTGTTTTCAATGCATTTCTTATTTTTAAAGGCGGAAACTCGATTGAAACTGACAATTGACATTTGTTTTATTAAAACCACTATGAATATGGTCCACATATGGTCTATATAGGTTAGATCTATGGCTTTGATGTTCTGACATGAAATAAGGGCTATTTATTGATTTTTTATTTTAGTTTACATCAAGCGTAGCATTGCGTATATAAGCCATGGATAAATATTATAATATTACTATTCTAATAAGTTTCTTAGTTTGGATCAAGCACTGACACCTTTGCTTATTTCTACAAATGTCCATTGAAGGGAAAAGCTTAGTCATTTCTATCTTAAATTTACCTAATTTTTTCAGAAACTTCTATTCCACTGAAAATAAAAAATAAGTCCGTAATTAGTACTAAGGAATTCGTGTGCCATTTATTGTACTTACCTAAGTAATAGGTCTTTCAACATACAATTTTCGTAAATTTTTTACTCCACATATTTTTATTTTTTTTAAGTAAAAAATCCTTACGTTTTTCACAGAAACGCGAAATACAATATTAATTAATCACTTTTTGTGGGATTGTTATGACAACGAGATGTTTTAGAGGCACTGTTTAGTTTTGTAAAGTTCGATAGGTAGCTGGTAGAACAAAAACCCGGAGTTATCATGAATCGCGTGTATTTTCACCATTACAGAAAAAGACAAAAGTGACAGAGTTGCCATACTTATAATAAAATAATTACTAAAATGTTGGGGGTACCAACATACTGCCAGCCGCAGCAATGAAACTTAAACATAGCAAGTTAAAGTAAGAGTTAAAAACTTTAAAAAGTACATCATTGTTATTAAACAATATTAAAACCAAACTGAGAAGTATAAGTATGAATTTTTGTAGTACTTGTGTACAAGCTTTAATTTTACAAATTCAGTATTAGTCTGTTTAAACTAAATAAAAAAAAAGTGAGAAGAAACAGTATTATAAACTTATTTCCTACACAATATTCCACGCAGAGGGAAAACAAAAGTAACATCTTTAACTTATATGTAGATGCATAAAAAAAAGGAACATAACAGATAGATCTTCCCAAACATAAAAAAATAGGAAATTCTAATTGACTACCTAGTTCTTATGTTATTAGTAAATTAAATGCTTTTACATAAGCAATAAACTTTAGGTATTACTACCTTTTGAACCTTATAGTAACTTAATGTACTAAATTATATTAAATTTAATTTTTATGGAAAACAGTTTATCAAATCAGACCATCTTATACAAAAGTAAACTCAAATAAATGCCAAAGTTAATCTATTGGAAGTGGGCATATTTTAACAATTGATCGTTTATGAGTTCTGCCATTAGCAGTTCTTAATTCTACTACTCTAACTCTGTTATCATTACCAGGGAATGTTCGAACGACTCTAGCAAGTGGCCACTGCATAGGGGCTGTATTGTCGTCTTTGAGTAATACAAGAGAACCTACTTGAACATTGGGTTGGACATCTGTCCATTTAGAACGTGTTTGTAAAATGTTAAGGTACTGTTTACTCCACACTTTCCAAAAAGAGTTAGTGATACTAGTACACTGCTTCCAGAACTTCAATCTATTAATAACAACAGGTTCTACAGGTTCTGGGTATGCGTTTAATGCTGTACCTATAAGAAAATGACCAGGTGTAAGACAAAAATAATCATTTGCTTCACTTGACAGAGGCATTAGAGGTCTGCTGTTTAAAATTGACTCTATTTGACAAAGAACTGTATTTAATTCTTCGTAGGTAAGTACCTTTTGTACAACCCTTTTCAGGTGGAACTTCATGCTCTTGACGCCTGCTTCAGCTAACCCTGCGAATGTTGGGGAATAGCAAGGAACAAAATGAAATGTTATTCCTTTCTGAGCTGAAAAATCATGAAGTTTCGCCCGATGCGCATTTGAACTTTGCAGTTTGTATAAATCGTTTAATTGACTACTCGCGCTTTTAAAAGTTGACGCATTGTCGCTATAAATGTCGGTTGGGACACCTCTACGAGAAATGAACCTTTTTAAACAAGCTAAAAAGGTTTCTGTTTTTAAGTCGGAAGCTAGCTCTAAATGAATAGCTTTAGTTACGAAACAAACGAATACACAAACATACGCTTTTGTTTCTATCGACCTTTTGATCCTAGACTGCTTAATTATTATCGGACCTGCAAAATCTAGACCAACCTTTTGGAAAGGCCTACCAGCATTGACTCTATCATGTGGGAGTGTGCCCTTTAATTGTTTGGCTGAATTAGCTTTCAATTTGAAGCAAGTAATGCATTTGTGTAAGATTTTCTTAATTTCTCTCATTCCATGAACTATCCAAAACCTTTGATTAATAGTTGACAAAACAATCCTAGGGCCTGCATGTAGATTTAAATGTGTCACGCGGGAATCTCGCGGCAAAATAATAGGGTGTTTTTGTGAATGGGGTATCGATGAGTTTTCTAAACGACCTCCTACTCTAACTAGACCATTGTTGTCAAGGAATGGACATAGGGGTTTTAAATTACCTTTTAAAACGCTTTGCTTACACTTTAAATTATGAATGTCCTCTTTGAAGTGTTTTTGCTGCTCGTATTTAACTATCAACAGCAATGAGTCATCTAACTCCTTACTGGAGATGTAATTTGATTTATTTTTTACACTATTTGACCTTGAATTTTTTGTAAAACGTAGTATGTATGCCAGAATGCGCTGCATTTTGTTTATGTCTGAATATTTGTCTAGAAAGTCTAGCTGTAAGGGTTGTTCACATGTACTCAAGACCATACAAACCAAGGAACCTGACGACACTGAGCAAGTCTTAATTTCAGGTAATTCGCTGGGGACCGGTAATTCAGGTATATCCATTAGCTTATACTCACCTTTATGCAAGAGCTTTGGGCCTTCCCACCACAAAGTATGATTATGCAGCTCGCTTGGTAGGACTCCTCTACTTAAGCAGTCAGCGGGGTTATCCTCCGAGTGCACGTAGGACCAGTGGTATTTGTGAGTAAGTTGGGTAATAACCTTCACTCGATTTGCGACATATGTATTAAGCGTGGTTATATTCGTTTGAATCCATGCTAGGACTATTTGTGAGTCCGAGTATAAGTGGACATCGTCTATATTTAATTTGTGATGCAACGTATCATGCACTCTGACGACTAGTTTTGCAAGCAATACTGCAGCGTTGAGCTCGAGCCTGGGCACTGTTAGGCTTTGCCTTATTGGATTCACACGTGACTTTGAACATAATAAAGATATTTTAACTTTATCTGTTTGATCAGTGACACGTAGGTATATACAGCACCCGTAGGCTGTGGTGCTCGAGGCGTCAGCAAATCCTATAATCTGAACCGAGCGTGCGTCGCTTAGACCGATATACCGTGGAATAGTTATCGGTGGCATGTCTCTTAAGCTGTTAAAAAAATCACACCATACCTTTAGCAACTCTTCAGGCAGCCGTGCGTCCCAAGATACTTCTGCTTGCCAAAGCTTTTGCATAAATGCCTTTGAGGTTATTATGATCGGCCCTGCGTAGCCCAAAGGATCATAAAACTTCCCAATATAGCTTAAAATGTCGCGTTTGTTTGTAGGCATGCTTGTGTTAGTGCTGGGTGACGTAAGCATGTAAGAGTCGGTGCTAATGTTGTAAGTGATACCTAATGTTTTGAGCGTAGTATCATTATCTTTTCCTAACTCGATATCATCAAAATGTTGTTGTGATTTTGGAATATCATTCAGCAATGAAGCACAATTTGAGTACCATTTGTGCAAATGAAAACCACCGATTTCTAGTAAGGAGCAAAACTGCTTTTTGGATTCAATTAATAATTCTGATGAATCTTCTGACACTAAGGCGTCGTCTACATATGTCGAGTGTTCAATGATACGAGCAGCCAGTGGATATTGTTCCCTATACCGAACAGCCAACTCCTTCAAACACCGTGTAGCTAAGTATGAGGAGGATTTGAGTCCGTACGTGACTGTATTAAGTTGTATACATTGAATGTTTTCCTTGGGGGTGTCCCTCCAAAGGATATTTTGTAATGATCTATATTTTGGATTAAGTAATATATTTCTGAACATCGCTTTAATGTCAGTTACAAAAATGTATTTGCCAGCTCTGAATGACAATAAAATATCTATCAACTCTTTCTGCACCACTGGGCCATTTAACAATAAATCGTTAAGAGAAACTTTCTTATTACTTTTCATTGACCCATCAAAGACAACACGACACTTAGTGGTTTTTTTATCTGGCCTAAGTATTGCGTGATGCGACAGAAAATATACTGGATCAGAATTGAGATCATATTGACTGATGTCTATAAATGTGCCATGACCTTGCTCTACGTACTCATGAATAAATTCTGAGTACAGTTTGTGGAGCTGTGGATCCTTTTGAAACCTATTTTCTAGATTTAGATACCTTTTAAGAGCTAAATTGAAAGTCTGATCAAGTGTTTCGTTTATCGACTCTAGTGGTAATTTAATAGGTAAAGTAACTTCAAATTTATTATTTTGTGTGTCTAGATTTACAGAATTACAAAATATTTGCTCACAAGTCTCATGTTCGGGCAGTTTTTCCGGAAAGAATTCAGGGATTTTCTCAGACTCCCAAAACAAAGAGAGAGTGTCACTAAGCGAGGTGTCACATGTATTACAAAATAATGATGTTACTTGGTTTGATGATTGAGTTATTGGCAGAGAACCTGCGATCACACAACCAAACTGTGTGTGTAGAACCGGTAGCTGCTGGCTGGCCCCATCTTTTGATAAACTGCTTAAGGTGGTGGAATCCTCAGGCGGGGTCAGCACCTGAAAAAATATGTCAGCACCCAATAAAATATGTATCACACTTGGCTTGTTAAATTCTTTGTCAGCCAGTGTTACATTTGAAGGCAGAACCAAGTTTTCCAATGGTATCTTGACCTGGGGTAATTTTGTAGTAATGTTGTCTAATATGTGACATGTGACGTCTATTTTAAATTCTTTTGTTAATGAATGTATCTGTAAGTTGACATAGTTGTTTACATTATTTATTTTGTTGCCTATACCCACCACTGGAGTATTCAAAGCTTTGGTTTGTATTTGTAGTAAATCAACCAACTCTTTAGTAATAAAGGATACCTGAGATCCGCTATCAAGTAGTGCCTTCACATGAACTTCGGTCCCATTGCTCGCTATGAGCTTTACTCTTGCTGTAGGCAATAGAACTTGTGTTGCACAGGATTTCATAAATAGAGTCACTGGCGACTCAATGTGTTATGCTTTTGCTTGCATACTTCACACTTGAAGAAGTATCTACACTTTTTATTATGGTTTTGTAAACATATTTTACATAAATTGTTGTCAGTGACGAATTTTAATCTCTGTTCAGCTGACATCAACTTAAATTTTGGACAAAGAAACAATTTATGTGGCAACTTACACAGCGTGCAGGCAGGTGGTGGCGGTGCTGACTTATCAGTTGCTCCTGCAACGTCCTTCACTGTCGCTGTGTGAGCAGCCTTCGTATTTGTAGCAGTGGGTTGAGCCTGTGTTTTCTCTGCATTTTCAAGAGCAAGAGCTCGATGTTCTAAAAAAGCAATCAATGCACTCACTGTGGGTTTTTTATCCCTAATGAGCTGAAATTCCCTACTGCAATAAAGGTCTAGTTTCCTAGTAATAATGCAAAGAAGTATAGAATCCCAGGAAAGTATATCATGCTTTAAATTTTTAAGTGAAGCGAGCTGTTGCTTGACAGATGAGACAAACGACCTAATATTTTGTGGAGTAGACTTAATAATTGGAGCTAAATCTAGCAATATGTTTATGTGTTCGTTCGTTATTTTGTACTTATTGTCGTAACGATCCTTTAGTAACGATTTGGCCTCTGTATAACTCTCTGATTGTAAAGGTAAATTTTTGACGAGATCAAAAGGTTCATCCTTCATAAAACTACGCAAGTAAAATAGCTTTTGTACGTCTTGTAAACTGGAGTTTCGATCTACCAATGCGTCAAACAGTTCGATAAAGGGTTTGTACTCAGAGTACTTACCTAAAAAGATCGGGATATTTATTTCTGGCAGCTTTGTTGCCTTAATTTGCGGTGGGGGAGGAGGTTGCTTAGTAGCCTCCTGGTCATCTAGCTTTTGCAGTAAACGTTTTATTATTGTAAGCGTGTCCAAGTATCTGTTTTCAACATCATCGCAGTCGTCGGCTTTTGGGTCGATCGCACATATCTCTAAGTTTAGCTGTTCAAATTTGTCAAAAGTGGACCTCAACCTTTCTTCTTTTATGATAATGCACTGGCGATCGAGTGTCGCTGCATCCGTATCACGAAAAAAGTTGCAATGTTTCGTTAGAATGCCCTTTTGAGCGGCACGCTTTCGTAACAGAGCAGCCAGTGCCCTAGCGCCTTTGTCACTGTCCGAGTCGGACATTGTGATAAAACAAACACTTTTGAGTTTACTTACGAACTAAATTACACATATTAAAGTAGTTAAAATGTATCTTTAAACAGATGTTAAGTGTTGATTGTCAATCTCTCCCAGTATCAAAAAATCAAAAACGACTGCTACTTAAGTTTAGATCAGAGTCTGAGTCGCGTTCTATAATACGGACCTTAATCTATCAAAAGCAGTAACAATGGTATAGAAAATATAAGCGATAGAGGAAACAACTATGTTTGACCTTTGTTTTCAGATCCAAAGTAATGTATTAAGTATCAACCTTATATGACATAGTTAGCCAAATTTTCAAAAAAAAAAAATTTTTAGAAATTGCTTTTCCTTATATGAACGAAATAGTTGCTATTCGTTCATATAACGAAAATATGAACGAAATAGTTGCTTCAATAAAAAGCGGCAATTCATGTATCTGTAGTTGTGTCAAAGTACAAACTCGGTCTATAAAAATACATACAACACGCAGACGAAGTTGCGGGCATCAGCTAGTACTATATAAAGCTACATTACCACTGACTGACTGACTGACTGATTGACATAATTGTTCTCCCAGAAGGAGGGTCGGGAGGTGAAAATGATGTATGGGGAGTGTGGTAGTTAAAATGTATCTTTAAGAGGATCGACTACCGCGCCCATGTCCATACAAAAAGGGAAAACGTTTTGCTACCCCTAAATCTTCTCCGATTTTGATAATTTTTCACTATGTTGTTGTCCCTATCAAAAACTATGCCTCTATGTTTTCCTTTTTTGAAAATTTTGTTTAGATAAAAAGTTATAAGGATCTGTAATCTTGCTTTATTGGGTTTGAAAAACATTCATTTTAAATTCATTGTATTTCAGAAATAAAGTAAATTTTCGGAAAAAACAAAAAATAGAGGCATAGATTATATTCTGCTGAAAAGATTGATACCAAAAAGTAGTATATTTAGTACAGTTTAGGGGTTGGGAAACGTTTTCCCCCCAAACGCGATTTTCGACAAAAAAATACCTAGAAACACAGCCGAGCTGCAACTGTCTCTATCGCACGTTTGCGAGCGGGGCCGAGCGCGGTCGCGACAGAGAATGATTCTCCAAATACCTATTTTCCTACGCTCGCGGCGCTATAGAATAGTCTTAAACAGATTTTACGACTAACTACGCAACACAAGTAAAATTGTACGATACAAAATGGCGTCAACTGGCGTCAACAACAACAACCAACAAGACAACGTAATAGAAGTGTTTTTTTTTTCAACTTTCGGTGGTGCCCTCTATTGACAAGCGGCAGAAATAATTTCAAAGTCCGAAGTCTATTGTCGATCCGCGCCAATTTTTAAACTAACCAATAAATCGATTGGTAGGTGCAGGAACGTTTTTGATTTGGCCAATGGGAGTGTCCGAAAGAGACGGCGTGTCCTGGTTGGTTACCGTACTGTATGACGTCACGTGTGACGTAGTGTAGTAAGCGCTCCAGCGCCTCAGGTGGTGAGTAGCTGGAACTTGTCCCTGTAGTGACGTGTCGTGGAGCGCGCCAATGGGAAGGCGCGTAAGCGATGACGTAGCAGCAACCTAGCGCTTCAGGCCACAGTGGTGAATAGCTGGAACTGCCTTGTGACGTCACGCCGAATCGCACCAATGGGGTAATTGTACGTGTCTTGCTGCTACCGGAACTGGAAATAAATGGCGGAACACGTAGTACCTATGAAATATGACGAGCACTTTTTGATGATGTAGGATGCCTAAAATTATGCTTGTGATTTTTAGGCACTTTGGTATTGCCTACTTTTCCTGCGCATATGATGGCGAAATGTTGATACAAGGCGATAGTGTCCGGCGAGATTTGCTGACGACGAAGTAGTTCGCGGGCGAGTCCAAAAGAAGCACCCAATTGTCACTACAGTTTTATCTGAACAACAAATTGTCTGCACGGCACAAATTCACTCGCGGGCCCTTGCTTTCAAGCGAAGGACCATGTTTAGTTTTGTAAAGTTCGATAGGTAGCTGGTAGAACAAAAACCCGGAGTTATCTTGAATCGCGTGTATTTTCACCATTACAGAAAAAGACAAAAGTGACAGAGTTGCCATACTTATAATAAAATAATTACTAAAATGTTGGGGATACCAACAGGCACCACTGACTCATGTTAAGTGTTGATTGTCAATCTCTCCCAGTATCAAAAAATCAAAAACGACTGCTACTTAAGTTTAGATCAGAGTCTGAGTCGCGTTCTATAATACGGACCTTAATCTATCAAAAGCAGTAACAATGGTATAGAAAATATAAGCGATAGAGGAAACAACTATGTTTGACCTTTGTTTTCAGATCCAAAGTAATGTATTAAGTATCAACCTTATATGACATAGTTAGCCAAATTTTCAAAAAAAAAAAATTTTTAGAAATTGCTTTTCCTTATATGAACGAAATAGTTGCTATTCGTTCATATAACGAAAATATGAACGAAATAGTTGCTTCAATAAAAAGCGGCAATTCATGTATCTGTAGTTGTGTCAAAGTACAAACTCGGTCTATAAAAATACATACAACACGCAGACGAAGTTGCGGGCATCAGCTAGTACTATATAAAGCTACATTACCACTGACTGACTGACTGACTGATTGACATAATTGTTCTCCCAGAAGGAGGGTCGGGAGGTGAAAATGATGTATGGGGAGTGTGGTCAAAATTTTCCGTCGAGTATGGGAAAACCTCGACATCTTCGGATTCTCCTCCTCATCAGGTTGCGACCCACCTTCCCGGGCGAACCGTTGGACTTGGACCGGTGGTACTCGAACAAAGGTCGACCCACACCCTGGTCGAAGTCTAACGATAATATTTTTTTTTCGATTTTCAAAAAAACAAGATGGCCGCCATACAAAAATGAGATTTTTGTATCTCCTCCGATTCGGACCAAATTCATATCGGGTGTCGTTTTTTGGGTATTCAGGGGTGCTGATTAAGAAAATAACATCCATTTTTTAATCCAAGATGGCGGCCGTGAAAAACAAAAAAAAATTAAAAACTTTTTTAAATTTATAAAGAAAGGCATAACGTTTGGTCCATAATACCTACCTTTCCAAAAGCCCCTCCTTCCCGCTCCTGTAGCCTACCACACAAAACCCTCGCGACCTGCTTTAGCAGGTCGTGCACCACGCGAAACCTAGTTATATTATATAAAGCTACAATACCACTGACTCACTGACTGACTGACTGACTGGGTGACAGAATTGTTCTCCCAGATGGAGCGGCGGGAGGTGAAAACTTTGTATGGGAGGTGTTGAGTGGGTGACGCGGAGGGTACGGGAAAACCTCGAGATCCTCGGATCCACCTTCTCATCAGGTGGCGACCCACCTTCCCGGGCGAACCGTTGCAGATGGAGCGGTGGCGCTCGAACTAAGGTCGACCCACACCCTGGTCGAATTCTACCGGTAACGTCATTTTTTCGATTTTCGCAAAAACAAGATGGCCGAAATACAAAATGATTATTGCTGTATCTCCGGAACCGTTTGACATAAGTGGGGTGTGCTCGAACAAATGTTTTACAGGGGGGTGAGGGGCAGGTGGCTGTTAAATTTTTTTTTCAAGATGGCGGATCCAAGATGGCGGTCGAAAATGAAGTTGCTACGATCCGGACGAAAATTGGTATCTGGGGTTTTTAGGGGACGAAAATTCCGAATATCGGGTCAGTTTTTCGATTCCACCATTTTCCAAGATGGCCGCCATATAAGGAGTGGTAAGGCGAGGCCGCAGGCCGAGCCGAACCACGACGCCACGCCGCGGGGCGAGGCCGTAGGCCGAGGCGAGCTGCGTAAAAGGCGAGGCCGAAGGCCGAGCTCCGCGCAGGGCGTAGCCCGGAGCGTCTCCCCCCCAAATCCAAGATGGCCGCCATACAAGTTTAGATTCTAAAGGTGAGGCGAGGTCGAAGACCGAGCCGAACGTGCGAGGCGAGGCCGAAGGCCGAGGCGAGCCGCGTATAGGGTGAGGCCGAAAGCTGAACTCCGCGTAGGTCGAAGCCTGGAGCGTCCCCCCCCCCCCAATTCTAGATGGCCGCCATACAAGTTTAGATTCTAAAGGTGAGGCGAGGTCGAAGACCGAGCCGAACGCGCGAGACGAGGCCGAAGGCCGAGGCGAGCCGCGTATAGGGTGAGGCCGAAGGCCGAACTCCGCGTAGGGCGAAGCCCGGAGCGTCGTCCCCCAATCAAAGATGGCCGCCATATAAGTTTAGATTTTTAAGGTGAGGCGAGATCGCAGACCGAGCCGAATGCGCGAGCCGAGGCCGTAGGCCGAGGCGAGCTGCGTATAGGGCGAGGCCGAAGGCCGAGCTCCGCGTAGGGCAAAGCCAGAAGCGTCACCAAGCATATTACCAGCCGACCGCCATCATACCGACATGGGCCGAGCCGAACCACGACGCCACGCCGCGAGGCGAGGCCGTAGGCCGAGGCGAGCTGCGTAAAAGGCGAGGCCGAAGGCCGAGCTCCGCGCAGGGCGTAGCCCGGAGCGTCCCCCCCCCAAATCCAAGATGGCCGCCATACAAGTTTAGATTCTAAAGGTGAGGCGAGGTCGAAGACCAAGCCGAACGCGCGAGACGAGGCCGAAGGCCGAGGCGAGCCGCGTATGTCCCCCCCCAATCAAAGATGGCCGCCATACAAGTTTAGATTTTAAAGGTGAGGCGAGGTCGCAGACCGAGCCGAATGCGCGAGCCGAGGCCGTAGGCCAAGGCGAGCTGCGTATAGGGCGAGGCCGAAGGCCGAGCTCCACGTGGGGCGAAGCCCGAAGCGTCACCAAGCATATTACCAGCCAACCGCCATCATACCGACATGGGTGTCGTTTAATAGGTTTTCAGGGGTGCTGATTTCGAAAATGACATCCATTTTGAAATCCAAGATGGCGGATATGGATTTTTTGGAAAATACCGTCATTGGTGTCGTTTTATAGGTTTTCGGGGGTGCTGATTCCGAAAATGACATACGTTTTGAAATCCAAGATGGCGGCCGTGAAAAACAAAAAAAAATTAAAAACTTTTTTAAAATTTATAAAAAAAGGCACAACCGCTTCGCGACCTGCTTTACGTAAAAGGCGAGGCCGAAGGCCGAGCTCCGCGTAGGGCGTAGCCCGGAGCGTCCCCGTCCCAAATCCAAAATGGCCGCCAGATTCTAAGGTTAGATTCTAAAGGTGAGGCGAGGTCGAAGACCGAGCCGAACGCGCGAGGCGAGGCCGAAGGCCGAGCTGAGCCGCGCATAGTATGAGGCCGAAGGCCGAACTCCGCGTAAGGCGAAGCCCGGAGCGTCCCCCCCCCCAATTCTAGATGGCGGTAACTTTAGATTCTAAAGGTGAGGCGAGGTCGAAGACCGAGCCGAACGCGTGAGGCGAGGCCGAAGGCCGAGGCGAGCCGCGTATAGTGTGAGGCCGAAGGCCGAACTCCGCGTAGGGCGAAACCCGGAGCGTCCCCCCCCTTATCAAAGATGGCCGCCATACAATTTTTTTTTTTTTAAGGTGAGGCGAGGTCGCAGACCGAGGCCGAAGGCCGAGCTCCGCGTAGGGCGAAGCCCGAAGCGTCACCAAGCATATTACCAGCCGACCGCCATCATACCGACATGGGTTTCGTTTAATAGGTTTTCAGGGGTGCTGATTTCGAAAATGACATCCATTTTGAAATCCAAGATGGCGGACATGGATTTTTTGGAAAATACCGTCATGGGTGTCGTTTAATAGGTTTTCGGGGGTGCTGATTCCGAAAATGACATACGTTTTGAAATCCAAGATGGCGGATATAAATTTTTTGAAAAATATCGTTATGGGTGTCGTTTTTTGGGCATTCAGGGGTGCTGATTAAGAAAATAACATCCATTTTTAAATCCAAGATGGCGGCCGTGAAAAACAAAAAGAAATTAAAAACTTTTAAAAAATTTATAAAAAAAGGCACAACCGCCTCGCGACCTGCTTTAGCAGGTCGCGCACCACGCGGAACCTAGTTATTATATTATATAAAGCTGCAATACCACTCACTGATTGACTGACTGACTGACTGACTGGGTGACAGAATTGTTCTCCCAGATGGAGCGGCGGGAGGTGAAAACTTTGTATGGGGGGTGTGGAGAGGGTGGTGCGGAGGGTACGGGAAAACCTCGAGATCCTCGGATCCACCTTCTCATCGGGTGGCGACCCACCTTCCCGGGCGAACGGTTGCAGATGGAGCGGTGGCGCTCGAACTAAGGTCGACCCACACCCTGGTCGAATTCTACCGGTGACGTCATTTTTTCGATTTTCGCAAAAACAAGATGGCCGCCATACAAAATGATTATTGCTGTGTCTCCAGAACCGTTTGACATAAGTGGGGTGTGCTCGAACAAATGTTTTACAGGGGGTTAAGGGGCAGGTGGCTGTCAATTTTTTTTTTCAAGATGGCGGATCCAAGATGGCGGCCGGAAATGAAGTTGCTCCGATCCGGACGAAAATCGGTATCTGGGGGGTTTGGGGGACGAAGATTCCGAATATCGGGTCAGTTTTTGGATTCCACCATTATCCAAGATGGCCGCCATACAAGGAGTGGTGAGGCGAGGCCGCAGGCCGAGCCGAACCACGACGCCACGCCGCGAGGCGAGGCCGTAGGCCGAGGCGAGCTGCGTAAAAGGCGAGGCCGAAGGCCGAGCTCCGCGCAGGGCGTAGCCCGGAGCGTCCCCCCCCCCAAATCCAAGATGGCCGCCATACAAGTTTAGATTCTAAAGGTGAGGCGAGGTCGAAGACCGAGCCGAACGCGCGAGACGAGGCCGAAGGCCGAGGCGAGCCGCGTATAGGGTGAGGCCGAAGGCCGAACTCCGCGTAGGGCGAAGCCCGGAGCGTCCCCCCCCCCAATCAAAGATGGCCGCCATACAAGTTTAGATTCTAAAGGTGAGGCGAGGTCGAAGACCGAGCCGAACGCGCGAGGCGAGGCCGAAGGCCGAGGCGAGCCGCGTATTGGGTGAGGCCGAAGGCCGAACTCCGCGTAGGGCGAAGCCCGGAGCGTCCCCCCCCAATCAAAGATGGCCGAAATACAAGTTTAGATTTTTAAGGTGAGGCGAGGTCGCAGACCGAGCCGAACGCGCGAGCCGAGGCCGTAGGCCAAGGCGAGCTGCGTATAGGGCGAGGCCGAAGGCCGAGCTCCGCGTAGGGCGAAGCCCGAAGCGTCACCAAGCATATTACCAGCCGACCGCCATCATACCGACATGGGTGTCGTTTAATAGGTTTTCAGGGATGCTGATTTCGAAAATGACATCCATTTTGAAAACCAAGTTGGCGGACATGGATTTTTTGGGAAATACCGTCATGGGTGTCGTTTAATAGGTTTTCGGGGGTGCTGATTCCGAAAATGACATACGTTTTGAAATCCAAGGTGGCGGACATGCATTTTTTGTAAAAAACTATCATGGGTGTCGTTTAATAGGTTTTCGGGGGTGCTGATTCTAAAAATAACATTGATTTTTAAATCCAACATTTTTTTCGTGAAAAACTAAAAAAAGTATGAACGCCTTTTTGACCCTACAAATAAGGTAGCACAACCGCCTCGCGACCTGCTTTAGCAGGTCGCGCACCACGCGAAACCTAGTTATACTATATAAAGCTACAATACCACTCACTCACTGACTGACTGACTGATTGACATAATTGTTCACCCAGAAGGAGGGTCGGGAGGTGAAAATGATGTATGAGGGGTATGGTCAGAATTTTCCATTGAGTATGGAAAAACCTCGACATCTTCGGATTCTCCTCCTCATCAGGTCGCGGCCCACCTTCCCGGGTGAACCGTTTAACTTGGACCGGTGGTGCTCAAACAAAGGTTGACCAGCACCCTAGTAAAAGTCTTCTGGTGACATTTGTTTTTCGATTTTCAAAAAAACAAGATGGCCACCATACAAAAACGAGATTTTTTCGGACCAAATTCGGTATCCGGGGGTTTTAGGGGTCGCTGAATCCGAATATTGGAAAAGATTTTCGATTTCGTCATTTTCCAAGATGACCGCCATACAAGGAGTGGTGAGGCGAGGCCGAAGGCCAAGCTCCGCGTAGGGCGAAGCCCGAGGCGTTCCCCCCCCAATCCAAGATGGCCGCCATTTAAGTTTAGATTCTAAAGGTGAGGCGAGGTCGTAGACCGAGCCGACCGCGCGAGGCGAGGCCGAAAGCCGAGCCGAGCTTCGTATAGTGCGAGGCCGAAGGCGGAGCTCCGCGTAGGGCGAAGCCCGAAGCGTCACCAAGCATCTTACCGGCCGACCGCAATCCGAAAATTTCGTATCCGCTATCTTGGATTTTAGTTGGGGGAATCGTGACGCGAAGGGCGAAGCCCGGACCGTCTCGATTCTCCCCACCAAAAATCCAAGATGGCGGATATGAAATTTTCGGGCATACCGTCATGGGTGTCGTTTAATAGGTTTTCGGAGTTTGTGGTTCCAAAAATGACATCCATTTTGAAATCCAAGATGGCGGACATGCATTTTTTGTGAAAAACTGTCATGGGTGTCGTTTGATAGGTTTTCGGGGATGCTGATCCCGAAAATGACATTTATTTTCAAATCCAAGATGGTGGACATGTATTTTTTTGAAAAATCCGACATGGGTGTCGTTTTTTTTGTTTTCGGGGGTACTGATTCTTAAAATAACATCGTTTTTTAAATCCAAGATGGTGCCCTTGAGAAACCAAAAAAGGAATGAACGCCTTTTTGACCCTACAAATAGGGTAGCACAACCGCCTCACGGCCAGCTTTAGCAGGTAGCGCACCACGCGAAACCTAGTTATACTATATAAAGCTACATTACCACTCACTCACTGACTGGGTGATTGACATAATTGTTCTCCCAGAAGGAGGGTCGGGAGGTGAAAATAGTGTATGAGGGATGTGGTCTAAATTTTCGTTCGAGTATAGAAAAACCTCGACATCTTCGGATTCTCCTCTTCATCAGGTCGCGACCCACCTTCCCGGGCGAACCGTTGGAGTTGGATCGGTGGTGCTCGAACAAAGGTCGACCAGCATCCTGGTCAAAGTCTACAGGTCACAAAGTTTTTTCGATTTTCAAAAAAACAAGATGGCCGACATACAAAATTTATATTTTGGTATATCCTCCGATTCGGACCAAATTCGGTATCCAGGGGTTTTTGGGGTCACTGAATCCGAATATCTGGTAAGTTTTTCGATTTCAGCATTTTCCAAGATGGCCGCCATACAAGGAGTGGTGAGGCGAGGCTTAAGGCCGAGCCGAACCACGACGCGCTGCGAGGCGAGGCCGCAGGCCTAGGCAAGCTGCGTATAAGGCAAGGCCAAAGGCCGAGCTACGCGTAGGGCGAAGCCCGGAGCGTCCCCCCCCCAATCCAAGATGGCCGACATTTAGGTTTAGATTCTAAGGGTGAGGCGAGGTCGCAGATCGAGCCGAACGCGCGAGGCGAGGCCGAAGTTCGAGCCGAGCTTCGTATAGGTAAAGGCCGAAGGCCGAGCTCCGCGTAGAGCGAAGCCCGAAGCGTCACCAAGCATCTTACTGGCCAACCGCCATCCGAAAATTTCATATCCGCCATCTTGGATTTTTGGTGGGGAGAATCGAGACGCTCCGGGCTTCGCCCTTCGCGTGACATGGGTGTCGTTTAATAGGTTTTCGGGGGTGGTGATTCCAAAAATGATATCCATTTTGAAATCCAAGATGGCGGACATGGATTTTTTGGAAAATACCGTCATGGGTCTCGTTTAATAGGTTTTCGGGGGTGCTGATTACGAAAATGACATACATTTTGATATCTAAGATGGCGGTCGTGACAAACCAAAAAAAGTATGAACGCCTTTTTGACCCTACGACTAGGGTAGCACAACCGCCTCGCGGCCTGCTTTAGCAGGTCGCGCACCACGCGAAACTTAGTTATTATATTATATAAAGCTACAATACCACTCATTCACTGACTGACTGACTTACTGACCGACTGGGTGACAGAATTGTTCTCCCAGATGGAGCGGCGGGAGGTGAAAACTTTGTAGGGGGGTGTGGAGAGGGTGCTGCGGAGGGTACGGGAAAACCTTGAGATCCTCGGATCCACCTTCTCATCGGGTGGCGACCCACCTTCCCGGGCGAACCGTTGCAGATGGAGCGGTGGCGCTCGAACAAAGGTCGACCCATACCCTAGTCGAATTCTACAGGTGACGTCATTTTTTCGATTTTCGCAAAAACAAGATGGCCGCCATTTAAAATGATTATTGCTATATCTCCGGAACCGTTTGACATAAGTGGGGTGTGCTCGAACAAATGTTTTAAAAAGGGGTGAGGGGCAGGTGGCTGTCAAATTTTTTTTTCAAGATGGCGGATCCAAGATGGCGGCCGGAAATGAAGTTGCTCCGATCCGGACGAAAATCGGTATCTGGGGGGTTTGGGGGACAAAGATTCCGAATATCGGGTCAGTTTTTCGATTCCACCATTTTCCAAGATGGCCGCCATTTAAGGAGTGGTGAGGCGAGGCCGAAGGCCGAGCCGAACCACGACGTGCCGCGAGGCGAGGCCGCAGGCCGAGTTCCGCGTAGGGCGAAGCCCGGAGCGTCCCCCTCCCCAATCCAAGATGGCTGCCATACCAGTTTAGATTCTAAAGGTGAGGCGAGGCCGAAGGCCGAGCCGAGCTGCGTTTAGGGCGAGGCCGAAGGCCGAGCTCCGCGTAGGGCGAAGCCCGAAGCGTCACCAAGCATCTTACTGGCCGACTGCAATCCGAAAATTTCATATCCGCCATCTTGGATTTTAGTTGGGGGAATCGTGACGCGAAGGGCGATGCTCGGAGCGTCTCGATTCTCCCCACCAAAAATCCAAGATGGCGGATATGAAATTTTCGGGCATACCGACATGGGCGTCGTTTAATAGGTTTTCGGGGGTGCTGATTCCGAAAATGATATCCATTTTGAAATCCAAGATGGCGGACATGCATTTTTTCTCATAAACCGTCATGGGTGTCGTTTAATACGTTTTCTGGGGTGCTGATTGCGAAAATGACATCTTTTTTGAAATCCAAGATGGAGAACATGCAGTTATAAAAAATTCTGTCATGCGTGTCGTTTAATAGTTTTTCGGGGATGCTGATTACGAAACTGACATCCATTTTGAAATCCACGATGGCGGTCGTGACAAACCAAAAAAAGTATGAACGCCTTTTTGACCCTACAAATAGGGTACCACAACCGCCTCGCGGCCTGCTTTAGCAGACTTAGTTATATTATACTATATAAAGCTACATTACCACTCACTCACTGACTGAGTGACTGACTGATTGACATAATTGTTCTCCGAGAAGGAGTGTCGGGAGGTGAAATTGATGTATGACGGGTGTGGTCAGAAATTTCCGTCGAGTACGGGAAAACTTCGACATCTTCAGATTCTTCTCCTCATCAGCTCGTGACCTACCTTACAGGGCAAACCGTTGGAGTTGGATCAGGAGTGCTCGAACAAAGATCGACCAGCACCCTAGTCAAAGTCTACATGTGACAAAAATTATTCGATTTTCAAAAAAACAAGATGGCCGCCATACTAAAGTGATTTTTCGGTATATCCTCCGATTCGGACCAAACTCGGTATCCGGGGGTTTTTGGGGTCGCTGAATCCGAATATTTGGTAAGTTTTTCGATACCACCAATTTCCAAGATGGACGCCATACAAGGAGTGGTGAGGCGAGGCCGAAGGCCGAGCTAAACCACGACGCGCCGCAAGGCGAGCTGCGTATAAGGCGAGGCGGAAGGCAAAGCTCCGCGTTGGGTGAAGCCTGGAGCGTCCCTCCCCCCAATCTAAGGTGGCCGACATTTAAGTTTAGATTCTAAATGTGAGGTGAGGCCGTAGACCGAACCGAACGCGCGAGGCGAGGCCGAAGGCCGAGCAGAGCTGCGTCTAGGGCGAGGCCGAAGGCCGAGCTCCGCGTAGGGCGAAGCCCGAAGCGTCACCAAGCATTTTACCGGCCGACCGCCATCCGAAGGCTTCGCCCTTCGCCATCCGAAGGCTTCGCCCTCCAGGCTTCGCCCTTCGCGTCACGATTCCCCCAACTAAAATCCAAGATGGCAGATATGAAATTTTCGGACATACCGACATGGGTGTCGTTTTATAAGTTTTCGGGGGTGCTGATTCCGAAAATGATATCCATTTTGAAATCCAAGATGGCCGACATGCATTTTTCTCAAAAACAGTCATGGGTGTCGTTTCATACGTTTTCTGAAGTGCTGATTGCGAAAATGACATCTATTTTTAAATCCAAGATGGCGGACATGCAGTTTTAAAAAAATCTGTCATAGGTGTCGTTTAATAGGTTTTTGGGGATGCTGATTACGAAACTGGCATCCATTCCACCATTTTCCAAGAAGGCCGCCATTGAAGTTTAGATTCTAAAGGTAAGGCGAGGTCGTACACCGAGCGGAACACGCGAGGCGAGGCCGAAGGCCGAACCGAGCTGCATATAGGGCGAGGCCGAAGGCCGAGTTCCGCGTAGGGCGAAGCCCGAAGCGTCACCAAGCATCTTACCCGCCGACCGCCATACCGGCATACCGACATGGGTGTCGTTAATAAGGTTTTCAAGGGTTAAGATTCCAAAAATGACATCCATTTTTAAATTCAAGATGGCGGACATGCATTTTTTGTAAAAAACTGTCATGGGTTTCGTTTGATAGGTTTTCGGTGATGCTGATTCCGAAAATGACATTTATTTTCAAATCCAAGATGGCGGACATGCATTTCTTGGAAAAATCCGTCATGGTTGTCATTGTTTAGGTTTTCGGGGGTATTGATTCTTAAAATAACATCGATTTTTAAATCCAAGATGGTTGCCGTGTAAAACCAAACAAAGAATGAACGCCTTTTTGACCCTACAAATAAGGTAGCACAACCGCTTCGCGGCCTGCTTAAGCAGATCGCGCACCACGCAAAAACTAGTTATACTATATAAAGCTACATTACCACTCAATGATTGACTGGGTGATTGACATAATTGTTCTCCCAGAAGGAGGGTCAGGAGTTGAAAATAATGTATGGGATGTGTGGTTAAAATTTTCCGTCGAGTATGGGAAAACCTCGACATCTTCGGATTCTCCTCCTCATCCCGGGCGAACCGTTGGACTTGGACCGGTGGTGCTCGAACAACGGTCGACCCACACCCTGGTCGAAGTCTAACGGTGACAATTTTTTTTCAATTTTTAAAAAAACAAAATGGCCGCCATACAAAAACGAGATTTTTGTATCTCCTATGATTTGGACCGAATTCGGTATCCGGGAAATTTAGGGGTCGCAGAATCTTAATATCGGAAAAGATTTTCGATTTCGCCATTTTCCAAGATGGCCGCCATACAAGGAGTGGTGAGGCGAGGCCGAAGGCCGAGCCGAACCACGACGCGCCTCGAGGCGACGCCGCAGGCCGAGGCGAGCTGCGTATAAGGCGAGGCCGAAGGCCGAGCTCCGCGTAGAGCGAAGCACGGAGCGTCCCCCCCCAATCCAAGATGGCCGATATTTAAGTTTAGATTCTAAAGGTGAGGCGAGGCCGAAGGCCGAGCCGAGCTGCATATAGGGTGAGGCCGCAGGCCGAGCTCCGCGTAGGGCGAAGCCCGAAGCGTCATCAAGCATCTTACCGGCCGACCGACCGGGTGTCGTTTAATAGGTTTTCGGGGTCGGAAATTCCAAAAATGACATCCATTTTGAAATCCAAGATGGCGGACATACATTTTTGTGAAAAACTGTCATAGGTGTCTTTGATAGGTTTTCGGGGATGCTGATCCCGAAAATGACATTTATTTTCAAATCCAAGATGGCGTACATGCATTTTTTGGAAAAATCCGTCATGGGTTTCGTTTTTTATGTTTTCGGGGGTACTGATTCTTAAAATAACATCGATTTTTAAATCCAAGATGGTGGCCGTGAAAAACCAAAAAAAGAATGAACGCCTTTTTGACCCTAAAGATAGGGTAGCACAACCGCCTCGCGGCCTGCTTTAGCAAGTCGCGCACCACGCGAAACCTAGTTATATTATACTATAAAAAGCTTTATATTATATTATATAAAGCTGCAATACCACTCACTCACTCACTGACTGGGTGACAGAATTGTTCTCCCAGATGGAGCGGCGGGAGGTGAAAACTTTGTATGGGAGGTGTGGAGTGGGTGACGCGGAGGGTACGGGAAAACCTCGAGATCCTCGGATCCACCTTCTCATCAGGTGGCGACCCACCTTCCCGGGCGAACCGTATCAGATGGAGCGGTGGCGCTCGAACTAAGGTAGACCCACACCCTGGTCGAATTCTACCGGTGACGTCATTTTTTCGATTTTCGCAAAAACAAGATGGCCGCCATACAAAATGTTTATTGCTGTATCTCCGGATCCGTTTGACATAAGTGGAGTGTGCTCAAACAAATGTTTTACACGGGGGTAGGGGGCAGCTGCCTGTCAAATTTTTTTTTCAAGATGGCGGATCCAAGATGGCGGCCGGAAATGAAGTTGCTCCGATCCGGACGAAAATCGGTATCTGGGGGGTTTGGGGGACAAAGATTCCGAATATTGGGTCAGTTTTTCGATTCCAACATTTTCCAAGATGGCCGCCATACAAGGAGTGGTGAGGCGAGGCCGCAGGCCGAGCCGAACCACGACGCCACTCCGCGAGGCGAGGCCGTAGGCCGAGGCGAGCTGCGTAAAAGGCGAGGCCGAAGGCCGAGCTCCGCGCAGGGCGTAGCCCGGAGCGTCCCCCCCCCCCCAAATCCAAGATGGCCGCCATACAGTTTAGATTCTAAAGGTGAGGCGAGGTCGAAGACCGAGCCGAACGCGCGAGGCGAGGCCGAAGGCCGAGGCGAGCCGCGTAGAGGGTGAGGCTGAAGGCCGATCTCCGCGTAGGGCGAAGCCCGGAGCGTTCCCCCCCCAATCAAAGATGGCCGCCATACAAGTTTAGATTCTAAAGGTGAGGCGAGGTCGAAGACCGAGCCGAACGCGCGAGGCGAGGCCGAAGGCCGAGGCGAGCCGCGTATAGGGTGAGGCCGAAGGCCGAACTCCGCGTAGGGCGAAGCCCGGAGCGTCCCCCCCCCCCCCCCAATTCTAGATGGCGGCAAGTTTAGATTCCAAAGGTGAGGCGAGGTCGAAGACCGAGCCGAACGCGCGAGGCGAGGCCGAAGGCCGAGGCGAGCCGCGTACAGGGTGAGGCCGAAGGCCGAACTCCGCGTAGGGCGAAGCCCGGAGCGTCCCCCCCCCAATCAAAGATGGCCGCCATACAAGTTTAGATTTTTAAGGTGAGGCAAGGTCGCAGACCGAGACGAACGCGCGAGCCGAGGCCGTAGGCCGAGGCGAGCTGCGTATAGGGCGAGGCCGAAGGCCGAGCTCCGCGTAGGGCGAAGCTCGAAGCGTCACCAAGCATATTACCAGCCGACCGCCATCATACCGACATGGGTGTCGTTTAATAGGTTTTCAGGGGTGCTGATTTTGAAAAATACCGTCATGGGTGTCGTTTTATAGGTTTTCGGGGGTGCTGATTCCGAAAATGACATACGTTTTGAAATCCAAGATGGTGGACATAAATTTTTTGCAAAATATCGCCATGGGTGTCGTTTTTTCGGTATTCAGAGGTGCTGATTAAGAAATTAACATCCGTTTTTAATTTCAAGATGGCGGCCGTGAAAAACAAAAAAAAATTAAAAACTTTTTTAAAATTTATAAAAAAAGGCACAACCGCCTCGCGACCTGCTTTAGCAGGTCGCGCACCACGCGAAACCTAGTTATATTATATAAAGCTACAATACCACTCACTGATTGACTGACTGACTGACTGGGTGACAGAATTGTTCTCCCAGATGGAGCGGCGGGAGGTGAAAACTTTGTATGGGAGGTGTGGAGTGGGTGACGCGGAGGGTACGGGAAAACCTCAGGATCCTCGGATCTACCTTCTCATCAGGTGGCGACCCACCTTCCCGGGCGAACCGTTGCAGATGAAGCGGTGGCGCTTGAACTAAGGTCGACCCACACCCTGGTCGAATTCTACCGGTGACGTCATTTTTTCGATTTTCGCAAAAACAAGATGGCCGCCATACAAAATGTTTATTGCTGTATCTCCGGATCCGTTTGACATAAGTGGAGTGTGCTCAAACAAATGTTTTACAGGGCGGTGGGGGGCAGCTGGCTGTCAAATTTTTTTTTCAAGATGGCGGATCCAAGATGGCGGCCGGAAATGAAGTTGCTCCGATCCGGACGAAAATCGGTATCTGGGGGGTTTGGGGGACGAAGATTCCGAATATCGGGTCAGTTTTTCGATTCCACCATTTTCCAAGATGGCCGCCATGCAAGGAGTGGTGAGGCGAGGCCGCAGGCCGAGCCGAACCACGACGCCACTCCGCGAGGCGAGGCCGTAGGCCGAGGCGAGCTGCGTAAAAGGCGAGGCCGAAGGCCGAGCTCCGCGCAGGGCATAGCCCGGAGCGTCCCCCCCCCCAAATCCAAGATGGCCGCCATACAAGTTTAGATTCTAAAGGTGAGGCGAGGTCGAAGACCGAGCCGAACGCGCGAGACGAGGCCGAAGGCCGAGGCGAGCCGCGTATAGGGTGAGGCCGAAGGCCGAACTCCGCGTAGGGCGAAGCCCGGAGCGTCCCCCCCCCCAATCAAAGATAGCCGCCATACAAGTTTAGATTCTAAAGGTGAGGCGAGGTCGAAGACCGAGCCGAACGCGCGAGGCGAGGCCGAAGGCCGAGGCGAGCCGCGTATAGGGTGAGGCCGAAGGCCGAACTCCGCGTAGGGCGAAGCCCGGAGCGTCCCCCCCCCCCAATTCTAGATGGCGGCAAGTTAAGATTCTAAAGGTGAGGCGAGGTCGAAGACCGAGCCGAACGCGCGAGACGAGGCCGAAGGCCGAGGCGAGCCGCGTATAGGGCGAGGCCGAAGGCCGAGCTCCGCGTAGGGCGAAGCCCGAAGCGTCACCAAGCATCTTACCGGCCGACCGCCATGAAATTTTCGGGCATGCCGACATGGGTGTCGTTTAATAGGTTTTCGGGGTTGCTGATTCCGTAAATGACATCCATTTTGAAATCCAAGATGTCAGACATGTGTTTTCAAAAAAAATTACAAAAAACTAAATGAACGCCTTTTTGACCCTACAAATATGGTAGCACAACCGCCTCGCGGCCTGCTTTAGCAGGTCGCGCACCACGCGAAACCTAGTTATATTATATAAAGCTGCAATACCACTCACTGATTGACTGACTGACTGACTGACTGGGTGACAGAATTGTTCTCCCAGATGGAGCGGCGGGAGGTGAAAACTTTGTATGGGAGGTGTGGAGTGAGTGACGCGGAGGGTACGGGAAAACCTCGAGATCCTCGGATCCACCTTCTCATCAGGTGGCGACCCACCTTCCCGGGCGAACCGTTGCAGATGGAGCGGTCGCGCTCGAACTAAGGTCGACCCACACCCTGGTCGAATTCTACCGGTGACGTCATTTTTTCGATTTTCGCAAAAACAAGATGGCCGCCATACAAAATGTTTATTGCTGTATCTCCGGATCCGTTTGACATAAGTGGAGTGTGCTCGAACAAATGTTTTACAGGGGGGTGGGGGGCAGCTGGCTGTCAAATTTTTTTTTCAAGATGGCGGATCCAAGATGGCGGCCGGAAATGAAGTTGCTCCGATCCGGACGAAAATCGGTATCTGGGGGGTTTGGGGGACGAAGATTCCGAATATCGGGTCAGTTTTTCGATTCCACCATTTTCCAAGATGGCCGCCATACAAGGAGTGGTGAGGCGAGGCCGCAGGCCGAGCCGAACCACGACGCCACTCCGCGAGGCGAGGCCGTAGGCCGAGGCGAGCTGCGTAAAAGGCGAGGCCGAAGGCCGAGCTCCGCGCAGGGCGTAGCCCGGAGCGTCCCCCCCCCCAAATCCAAGATGGCCGCCATACAAGTTTAGATTCTAAAGGTGAGGCGAGGTCGAAGACCGAGCCGAACGCGCGAGACGAGGCCGAAGGCCGAGACGAGCCGCGTATAGGGTGAGGCCGAAGGCCGAACTCCGTGTAGGGCGAAGCCCGGAGCGTCCCCCCCCCAATCAAAGATGGCCGCCATACAAGTTTAGATTCTAAAGGTGAGGCGAGGTCGAAGACCGAGCCGAACGCGCGAGGCGAGGCCGAAGGCCGAGGCGAGCCGCGTATAGGGTGAGGCCGAAGGCCGAACTCCGCGTAGGGCGAAGCCCGGAGCGTCCCCCCCCTAACTAAAGATGGCCGCCATACAAGTTTAGACTCTTAAGGTGAGGCGAGGTCGCAGACCGAGCCGGAGGCGCGAGGCGAGGCCGAAGGCCAAGGCGAGCCGCGTATAGGGTGAGGTCGAAGGTCCAACTCCGCGTAGGGCGAAGCCCGGAGCGTCCCCCCCCCAATCAAAGATGGCCGCCATACAAGTTTAGACTTTTAAGGTGAGGCGAGGCCGCAGACCGAGCCGAACGCGCGAGCCGAGGCCGTAGGCCGAGGCGAGCTGCTTATAGGGCGAGGCCGAAGGCCGAGCTCCGCGTAGGGCGAAGCCCGAAGCGTCACCAAACATATTAACAGCCGACCGCCATCATACCGACATGGGTGTCGTTTAATAGGTTTTCAGGGGTGCTGATTTCGAAAATGACATCCATTTTGAAATCCAAGATGGCGGATATGGATTTTTTGGAAAATACCGTCATGGGTGTCGTTTAATAGGTTTTCGGGGGTGCTTATTCCGAAAATGACATACGTTTTTAAATCCAAGATGGTGGACATAAATTTTTTGAAAAATATCGTCATGGGTGTCGTTTTTTGGGTATTCAGGGGTGCTGATTAAGAAAATAACATCCATTTTTAAATCCAAGATGGCGGCCGTGAAAAACAAAAAAAAAATAAAAACTTTTTTAAAATTTATAAAGAAAGGCATTATTTCAAAACTCCCGATTCTTAACGTTTGGTCCATAATACCTACCTTTTCAAAAGCCCCTCCTTCCCGCTCCTGTAGCCTACCACACAAAACCCTTGCGACCTGCTTTAGCAGGTCGCGCACCACGCGAAACCTAGTTATACTATATAAAGCTACATTACCACTGACTGACTGGGTGATTGACATAATTGTTCTCCCAGAAGGAGGGTCGGGAGGTGAAAATGATGTATGGAGAGTTTGGTCAGAATTTTTTGTCGAGTATGGAAAAACCTCGACATCTTCAGATTCTCCTCCTCATCAGGTCGTGACCCACCTTCCCGGGCGAACCGTTGGACTTGGACCGGTGGTGCTCGAAGAAAGGTCAACCCACACCCTGGTCAAAGTCTACCGGTGACGTCATTTTTTCGATTTTCGTAAAAACAAGATGGCCGCCATACTTAAGTGATATTTCGGCATATCCTCCGATTCGGACCAAACTTTGCATCCGGGGGTTTTTGGGTTCGCCGAATCCGAATATCTGGTAAGTTTTTCGATTCCGCCGTTTTCCAAGATGGCCGCCATACAAGGAGTGGTGAGGCCGCAGGCCGAGGCGAGCTGCGTATAAGGCGAGGCGGAAGGCAAAGCTCCGCGTAGGGTGAAGCCTGGAGCGTCCCTCCCCCCCCCAATCTAAAGTGGCAGACATTTAAGTTTAGATTCTAAAGGTGAGGTGAGGCCGTAGACCGAACCGAACGCGCGAAGCGAGGCCGAAGGCCGAGCAGAGCTGCGTATAGGGCGAGGCCGAAGGCCGAGCTCCGCGTAGGGCGAAGCCCGAAGCGTCACCAAGCATCTTACCGACCGACCGCAATCCGAAAATTTCATATCCGCCGTCTTGGATTTTAGTTGGGGGAATCGTGACGCGAAGGGCGAAGCCCGGAGCGTCTCGATTCTCCCCACCAAAAATCCAAGATGGCGGATATGAAATTTTCGGGCATGCCGACATGGGTGTCGTTTAATAGGTTTTCGGGGGTGCTGATTCGGAAATTGATATCCATTTTGAAATCCAAGATGGCGGACATGCATTTTTTGTAAAAAACCGTCATGGGTGTCGTTTAATACGTTTTCTGGGATGCATATTGCGAAAATGACATCTGTTTTGAAATCCAAGTTGGCGGACATGCAGTTTGAATAAATTCTGTCATGGTTGTCGTTTAATAGGTTTTCGGGGATGCTGATTACGAAACTGACATCCATTTTGAAATCCAAGGTGGCGGTCGTGACAAACCAAAAAAAGTATGAACGCCTTTTTGACCCTACAAATAGGGTAGCACAACCGCCTCGCGGCCTGCTTTAGCAGGTCGCGCACCACGCGAAACCTAGTTATACTATATAAAGCTACATTACCACTCACTGACTGATTGACATAATTGTTCTCCCAGAAGGAGTGTCGGGAGGTAAAAATGATGTATGAGGGATGTAGTCAGAATTATCCGTCGAGTATGGGAAAACCTCGACATCTTCGGATTCTTCTTCTTATCAGGTCGCGACCCACCTTCCCGGATGAACCGTTGGAGTTGGACCGGTGGTACTCGAACAAAGGTCAAAAAAACAAGATGGCCGCCATACAAAATTGACATTTTGGTATATCCTCCGATTAAGACCAAATTCGGTGTCCAGGGATTTTTGGGGACGCTGAATCCGAATATCTAAAAAGATTTTCAATTTCGCCATTTTCCAAGATGGCCGCCATACAAGGAGTGGTGAGGCGAGGCCGAAGGCCGAGCCGAACCACGACGCGCCGCGATGCGAGGCCGCAGGCTGAGGTGAGCTGCGTATAAGGCGAAGCCAAAGGCCGAGCTCCGCGTAGGGCGAAGCCCGAAGCGTCCTTCCCCCCCAATCCAAGACGGCCGACATTTAAGTTTAGATTTTAAAGGTGAGGCGAGGTCGTAGACCGAGCCGAACGCGCGAGGTGAGGCCGAAGGCCGAGCCGAGCTGCGTATAGGGCGAGGCCGAAGGCCGAGCTCCGCGTAGGGCGAAGCCCGAAGCGTCACCAAGCATCTTACCGGCCGACCGCAATACGAAAATTTCATATCCGCCATCTTGGATTTTAGTTGGGGGAATCGTGACGCGAAGGGCGAAGCCCAGAGCGTCTCGATTCTCCCCACCAAAAATCCAAGATGGCGGATATGAAATTTTCGGGCATGCCGACATGGGTGTCGTTTAATAGGTTTTCGGGGGTGCTGATTCCGAAAATGACATCCATTTTGAAATCCAAGATAACGGACATGAATTTTTTTGTAAAAAACCGTCATGGATGTCGTTTAATGCGTTTTCTGGGGTGCTGATTGCGAAAATGACATCTATTTTGAAATCCAAGATGGCGGACATGGATTTTTTGGAAAATACCGTCATGGGTGTCGGTTAATAGGTTTTCGGGGGTGCTGATTACGAAACTGACATCCATTTTGAAATCAAAGATGGCGGTCGTGACAAATCAAAAAATGTATGAACGCCTTTTTGACTCTACAAATAGGGTAGCACAACCGCCTCGCGGCCTGCTTTAGCAGGTCGCGCACCACGTGAAACCTAGTTATTATATAATATAAAGCTATAATACCACTGACTGACTGGGTGACAGAATTGTTCTCCCACATGGAGCGGCGGGAGGTTAAAACTTTGTATGGGGAATGTGGAGAGGGTGACGCGGAAGGTACGGGAAAACCTCGAGATCCTCGGATCCACCTTCTCATCAGGTGGCGACCCACCTTCCCGGGCGAACCATTGCAGATGGAGCGGTGGCGCTCGAACAAAAATCGACCCACACCCTAGTCGAATTCTACCGAGGACGTCATATTTTAGAATTTCGCAAAAACAAGATAGCCGCCATACAAAATGATTATTGCTGTATCTCCGGAACCGATTGACAAAAGTGGGGTGTGCTCGAACAAATGTTTTACAAGGGGGTAAATGCCAGGTGGCTGTCAAAATTTTTTTTCAATATGGCGGATCCAAGATGGCGGCCGGAAATGAAGTTGCTTCGATCCGGACGAAAATCGGTATCTGGGGGGTTTGGTGGTCAAAGATTCCGAATATTGGGTCAGTTTTTCGATTCCACCATTTTCCAAGATGGCCGCCATACAAGAAGTGGTGAGGCGAGGCTGCAGGCCGAGCTCCGCGCAGGGCGTAGCCCGGAGCGTCCCCCCCAAATCCAAGATGGCCGCCATACAAGTTTAGATTCTTAATGTGAGGCGAGGTCGAAGACCGAGCCGAACGCGCGAAGCCAGGCCGAAGGCTGAGCTGAGCCGCGCATAGTGTGAGGCCGAAGGCCGAACTCCGCGTAGGGCGAAGCCCGGAGCTTCCCCCCCCAATTCTAGATGGCGGCAAGTTTAGATTCTAAAGGTGAGGCGAGGTCGAAGACCAAGCCGAACGCGCGAGGCGAGGCCGAAAGCCGAGGCGAGCCGCGTATAGGGTGAGGCCGAAGGCCGAACTCCGCGTTCGGCGAAGCCCAGAGCGTCCCCCCCCCAATCAAAGATGGCCGCCATACAAGTTTAGATTTTTAAGGTGAGGCGAGGTCGCAGACCGAGTCGAACGCGCGAGCCGAGGTCGTAGGCCGAGGCGAGCTTCGTATTGGGTGAGGCCGAAGGCCGAGCTCCGCGCAGGGCGAAGGCCGAAGCGTCACCAAGCATATTACCAGCCGACCGCCATCATACCAACATGGGTGTCGTTTAATAAGTTTTCGGGGGTGCTGATTCCGAAAATGCCATACGTTTTGATATCCAAGATGGCGGACATAAATTTTTTGCAAAATATCGTCATGGGTGTCGTTTTTTGGGTATTCAGGGGTGCTGATTAAGAAAATAACATCCATTTTTAAATCCAAAATGGCGGCCGTGAGAAACAAAAAAAATCAAAAACTTTTTTAATTTAAAAAAAAAAAAAAGGTAAAACCGCCTCGCGACCTGCTTTAGCAAAAATGTAGTTATAATTTATAAAGCTACATTACCACTGACTCACTGACTGGGTGATTGACATAATTGTTTTCCCAGAAGGAGGGTCGGGAGGTGAAAATGATGTATAGGAAAAGTGGTCAGAATTTTCCGTCGAGTATGGGAAACCTCGACATCTTCGGATTCTCCTTCTCATCAGGTCGCGACCCACCTTCCCGGGCGAACTGTTGGAGTTGGACCGGTAGTACTCGAACAAAGGTTGACTGGCACCCTGGTCGAAGTCTAACGGAAATATTTTTTTTTCGATTTTCAAAAAAACAAGATGGCCGCCGTACTAAAGTGATATTTCGGTATATTCTTCGATTCAGACCAAACTCGGTATCCGGGGGTTTTTTGGGTCTCTGAATCCGAATATCGGAAAAATTTTTCAATTCCGCCATTTTCCAAGATGGCCGCCATACAAGGCAAAGCGAGGCCGAAGGCCGAGGCAAGCTGCATATAAGGCGAGTCCGAAGGCCGAGCTCCGCGTAAGGCGAAGCCCGGAGCCCCCCTCCCAATCCAAGATGGCCGCCATTTAAGTTTAGATTTTTAAGGTGAGGCGAGTTCGCAGACCGAGCCGAACGCGCGAGGCGAGGCCGAAGGCCTAGCCGAGCTGCGTATAGGGCGAGGCCTAAAGCCGAGCTCCGCGTAGGGCGAAGCCCGAAGCGTCACCTAGCATATTACCGGCCGACCGCCATCCGAAAATTTCATATCCGCCTTCTTGGATTTTAGTTGGGGGAATCGTGACGCAAAGGGCTAAGCCCGGAGCGTCTCGATTCTCCCTACCAAAAATCCAAGATGGCGGATATGAAATTTTCGGGCATGCCGACATGGGTGTCGTTTAAAAGGTTTTCTGGGGAGCTGATTGCGAAAATTACATCCATTTTGAAATCTAAGATGGCGGTCGTGACTAACCTGAAAAAGTATGAACACCTTTTTGACCCTACAAATAGAGTACCACAACCGCCTCGCGGCCTGCTTTAGCAGGTCGCGCACCACGCGAAACCTAGTTATTATTATTATATATAAAGCTACATTACCACTCACTCACTGACTGACTGACTGATTGACATAATTGTTCTCCCAGAAGGAGTGTCGGGAGGTGAAAATGATGTATGAGGAGTGTGGTAAGAATTTTCCGTCGAGTATGGGAAAACCTTGCCATCTTCGGATTCTCTTCCTCATCAGGTTGCGACCCACCTTCCCGGGCGAACCGTTGAATTTGGACCCGTAGTGCTCGAACAAAGGTCAACCCACACCCTGGTCGAAATCTACCGGTGACAAAATTTTTTTGATTTTCAAAAAACCAAGATGGCCGCCATACAAAAAACGAGATTTTTGTATCTCCTCTGATTCGGACCGAATTCGGTATCCGGGGGTTTCAGGGGTCGCTGAATCTGAATATTTGGTAAAATTTCTGATTTCACCATTTTCCAAGATGGCCGCCATACAAGGAGTGGTGAGGCGCGGCCGAAGGCCGAGCTCCGCTTAGGGCGAAGCCCGAAGCATCACCAAACATCTTACCCAACAACCGACATCCGACAATTTCATATCTGCCATCTTGGATTTTAGTTGGGGAAATCGTGACGCGAAAGGCGAAGCCCGGAACTTCTCGATCCTCCTCACCAAAAATCCAAGATGGCGGATATGAAATTTTCGGGCATACCGACATGGGTGTCGTTTAATAGGTTTTCGGGGGTGGTGAAAAAAAAAAAGAAAAATGAAAAGTATTTATTTCACTTAATTTGTAACATAATATATAGATTGGGTTGATGCCTCCTTTTAAGCTTGATAACGATTCGCCGCGAGGCAAGGCCGAAGGCCGAAGGCCGAGCTCTGCGTAGGGCGAAGCCCGATGCGTCACCAAGCATCTTACCGGCCGACCGCCATCCAAAAATTTAATTTCCGCCATCTTGGTTTTCAGTTGGGGGAATCGTGACGCGAAGAGCGAAGCCCGGAGCGTCTCGATTCTCCCCAACAAAAATCCAAGATGGCGGATATGAAATTTTCGGGCATACCGACTGGGTGTCGTTTAATAGGTTTTCGGGGGTGCTGATTCCGAAAATGATATCCATTTTGAAGTCCAAGATGGCGGACATGCATTTTTCTCAAAAACCGTCATGGGTGTCGTTTAATACGTTTTCTGGGGTGCTGATTGCAAAAATGACATCTATTTTTAAATCCAAGATGGCGGACATGCAGTTTAAAAAAAAAACTGTCATTGGTGTCGTTTAATAGGTTTCCGGGGATGCTGATTACGAAACTGACATCCATTTTGAAATCCAAGATGGCGGTCGTGACAAACCAAAAAAAGTATGAACGCCTTTTTGACCCTACAAATAGGGTAGCACAACCGCCTCGCGGCCTGCTTTAGCAGGTCGCGCACCACGCGAAACCTAGTTATTATACTATATAAAGCTACATTACCACTCACTCACTGACTGACTGACTGATTGACATAATTGTTCTCCCAGAAGGGGGGTCGGGAGGTGAAAAACATGTATGGGAGGTGTGGTCAGAATTTTCCGTCGAGTATGGGAAAAACTCGACATCTTCAGATTCTCCTCCTCATCAGGTTGCGACCCACCTTCCCGGGCGAACCGTTGGACTTGGACCGGTGGTGCTCGAACAAAGGTCGACCCACACCCTGGTCGAAGTCTATTGGTGACAAAACTTTTTCGATTTTCAATAAAACAAAATGGCCGCCATATAAAAACGAGATTTTTGTATCTCCTCTGATCTGGACCAAATTCGGTATCCTGACTGACATAAATGTTCTCCCAGAAGGAGGGTCGGGAGGTGAAAATGATGTATGAAGGGTGTGGTCAGAATTTTCCGTCGAGTATAAGAAAACCTTGACATCTTCGGATTGTCCTCCTGATCAGGTCGCGACCCACCTTCCCGGGCGAACCGTTGGAGTTGGTCCCGTAGAGCTCGAACAAAGGTCTATCCACACCCTGGTCGAAGTCTACCGGTGACAAAATTTTTTCGATTTTCAAAAAACCAAGATGGCCGCCATACTAAAACGAGATTTTTGTATCTCCTCTGATTCGGACCAAATTCGGTATCCGGGGGTTTCAGGGGTCGCTGAATCTGAATATTTGGTAAAATTTCTGATTTCACCATTTTCCAAGATGGCCGCCATACAAGGAGTGGTGAGGCGCGGCCGAAGGCCGAGCTCCGCTTAGGGCAAAGCCCGAAGCATCACCAAACATCTTACCCAACAACCGACATCCGACAATTTCATATCTGCCATCTTGGATTTTAGTTGGGGAAATCGTGACGCGAAAGGCGAAGCCCGGAACTTCTCGATCCTCCTCACCAAAAATCCAAGATGGCGGATATGAAATTTTCGGGCATACCGACATGGGTGTCGTTTAATAGGTTTTCGGGGGTGGTGAAAAAAAAAAAGAAAAATGAAAAATATTTATTTCACTTAATTTGTAACATAATATATAGATTGGGTTGATGCCTCCTTTTAAGCTTGATAAAACCTGTGGCAGGAGACAACGCTTTTCCATGGACATAGTGATTTTATGGTTAACCTGTTATAGCAATTTAAGGAATGATATAATTTTCCTTATATAAGAGAAACAAATTATTATCTACTTAACTAATAAAAAAGAACAAAATAACGAACGAAATAAAAACAAAATTTCAAAAACAGAACCAAGAGTGCATGTGCGCATATCGAATGCATGTGTGTGTGTGTGTGTATGTATATCTGTGTGTGTGTGAGTGTGTGTGTGTGTGTGTGTGTGTGTGTGTGTGTGTGTGTGTGTGTGCGTGCGTGCGCGCGCGCGTGCGCAAGTGTGTGTTGCATCCATAGTATACCCACCTACTACTATTAGTTATTTTAGGTTTCTGCGTAAATTAGTTTATAGTAAGTATGTACATAAATAGGTTATGTAGTGGATATTTATTATACATAAAGTTTAATGATGGTGATTCCAAAAATGACCTCCATTTTGAAATTCAAGATGGCGGACATGCATTTTTCGTGAAAAACTGTCATGGGTGTCGTTTGATAGGTTTTCGGGGATGCTGATTCCGAAAATGTCATTTATTTTCAAATCCAAAATGGCAGACATGCATTTTGTGGAAAAATCCGTATTGGGTGTCGTTTTTTAGGTTTCCGGGGATACTGATTCTTAAAATACCATCGATTTTTAAATCTAAGATGGTGGCCGTGAAAAACCAAAAAAAGAATGAACGCCTTTTTGACCCTACAAATAGGGTAGCACAACCGCCTCCACGCGAAAACTAGTTATTATTATATTATATAAAGCTACAATACCACTCACTGATTGACTGACTGACTGACTGACTGGGTGACAGAATTGTTCTCCCAGATGGAGCGGCGGGAGGTGAAAAAATTGTATAATTGTATAAGAGGAAAACCTCGAGATCCTCGGATCCACCTTCTCATCAGGTGGCAATTCACCTTCCCGGGCGAACCGTTGCAGATGGAGCGGTGGCGCTCAAACTAAGGTCGATCCACACCCTGGTCGAATTCTACCGGTGACGTCATTTTTTCGATTTTCGCAAAAACAAGATGGCCGCCATACAAAATGTTTATTGCTGTATCTCCGGATCCGTTTGACATAAGTGGAGTGTGCTCGAACAAATGTTTTAGAAGGGGGTGGGGGGCAGCTGGCTGTAAATTTTTTTTTCAAGATGGCGGATCCAAGATGGCGGCCGGAAATGAAGTTGCTCCGATCCGGACGAAAATCAGTATCTGGGGGGTTTGGGGGACAAAGATTCCGAATATCGGGTCAGTTTTTCGATTCCACCATTTTCCAAGATGGCCGCCATACAAGGAGTGGTGAGGCGAGGCCGCAGGCCGAGCCGAACCACGACGCCACTCCGCGAGGCGAGGCCGTAGGCCGAGGCGAGCTGCGTAAAAGGCGAGGCCGAAGGCCGAGCTCCGCGCAGGGCGTAGCCCGGAGCGTCCCCCCCCCCAAATCCAAGATGGCCGCCATACAAGTTTAGATTCTAAAGGTGAGGCGAGGTCGAAGACCGAGCCGAACGCGCGAGACGAGGCCGAAGGCCGAGGCGAGCCGCGTATAGGGTGAGGCCGAAGGCCGAACTCCGCGTAGGGCGAAGCCCGGAGCGTCCCCCCCCCCAATCAAAGATGGCCGCCATACAAGTTTAGATTCTAAAGGTGAGGCGAGGTCGAAGACCGAGCCGAACGCGCGAGGCGAGGCCGAAGGCCGAGGCGAGCCGCGTATAGGGTGAGGCCGAAGGCCGAACTCCGCGTAGGGCGAAGCCCGGAGCGTCCCCCCCCCAATCAAAGATGGCCGCCATGCAAGTTTAGATTTTTAAGGTGAGGCGAGGTCGCAGACCGAGCCGGACGCGCGAGCCGAGGCCGTAGGCCGAGGCGAGCTTCGTATAGGGCGAGGCCGAAGGCCGAGCTCCGCGTAGGGCGAAGCCCGAAGCGTCACCAAGCATATTACCAGCCGACCGCCATCATACCGACATGGGTGTCGTTTAATAGGTTTTCAGGGGTGCTGATTTCGAAAATGACATCCATTTTGAAATCCAAGATGGCGGACATGGATTTTTTGGAAAATACCGTCATGGGTGTCTTTTAATAGGTTTTCGGGGGTGCTGATTCCGAAAATGACATTAGTTTTGAAATCCAAGATGGCGGACATAAATTTTTTGCTAAATATCGTTATGGCTGTCGTTTTTTGGGTATTTAGGGGTGCTGTTTAAGAAAATAACATCCATTTTTAAATCCAAGATGGCGGCCGTGAAAAACAAAAAAAAATTAATAACTTTTTAAAATTTATAAAAAAAGGCACAACCGCCTCGCGGCCTGCTTTAGCAGGTCGCGCACCACGCGAAACCTAGTTATATTATATAAAGCTACAATACCACTCACTCACTGACTGACTGACTGAATGGGTGACAGAATTGTTCTCCCAGATAGAGCGGCGGGAGGTGAAAACTTTGTATGGGTGGTGTGGAGTGGGTGACGCGGAGGGTACGGGAAAACCTCGAGATCCTCGGATCCACCTTCTCATCGGGTGGCGACCCACCTTCCCGGGCGAACCGTTGCAGATGGAGCGGTGGCGCTCAAACTAAGGTCGACCCACACCCTGGTCGAATTCTACCGGTGACGTCATTTTTTCGATTTTCGCAAAAACAAGATGGCCGCCATACAAAATGATTATTGCTGTATCTCCGGAACCGTTTGACATAAGTGGGGTGTGCTCGAACAAATGTTTTACATGGGGATAGGGGGCAGCTGGCTGTCAAATTTTTTTTTCAAGATGGCGGATCCAAGATGGCGGCCGAAAATGAAGTTGCTCCAATCCAGACGAAAATCGGTATCTGGGGGATTTGGGCGTCAAAGATTCCGAATATCGGGTCAGTTTTTCAATTCCACCATTTTCCAAGATGGCCGCCATACAAGGAGTGGTGAGGCGAGGCCGCAGGCCGAGCCGAACCACGACGCCACGCCGCGAGGCGAGGCCGTAGGCCGAGGCGAGCTGCGTAAAAGGCGAGGCCGAAGGCCGAGCTCCGCGCAGGGCGTAGCCCGGAGCGTCCCCCCCCAAATCCAAGATGGCCGCCATACAAGTTTAGATTCTAAAGGTGAGGCGAGGTCGAAGACCGAGCCAAACGCGCGAGACGAGGCCGAAGGCCGAGGCGAGCCGCGTATAGGGTGAGGCCGAAGGCCGAACTCCGCGAAGGGCGAAGCCCGGAGCGTCCCCCCCCCCAATCAAAGATGGCCGCCTTACAAGTTTAAATTCTAAAGGTGAGGCGAGGCCGAAGACCGAGCCGAACGCGCGAGGCGAGGCCGAAGGCCGAGGCGAGCCGCGTATAGGGTGAGGCCGAAGGCCGAACTCCGCGTAGGGCGAAGCCCGGAGCGTCCCCCCCTCCCCAATTCTAGATGGCGGCAAGTTTAGATTCTAAAGGTGAGGCGAGGTCGAAGACCGAGCCGAACGCGCGAGGCGAGGCCGAAGGCCGAGGCGAGCCGCGTATAGGGTGAGGCCGAAGGCCGAACTCCGCGTAGGGCGAAGCCCGGAGCGTCCCCCCCCAATCAAAGATGGCCGCCATACAAGTTTAGATTTTTAAGGTGAGGCGAGGTCGCAGACCGAGCCGAACGCGCGAGCCGAGGCCGTAGGCCGAGGCGAGCTGCGTATAGGGCGAGGCCGAAGGCCGAGCTCCGCGTAGGGCGAAGCCCGAAGCGTCACCAAGCATATTACCAGCCGACCGCCATCATTTCGACATGGGTGTCGTTTAATAGGTTTTCAGGGGTGCTGATTTCGAAAATGACATCCATTTTGAAATCCAAGATGGCGGACATGCATTTTTTGTAAAAAACTGACATGTGTGTCGTTTGATAGGTTTTCGGGGGTACTGATTCTAAAAATAACATTGATTTTTAAATCCAACATTTTTTTCGTGAAAAACCAAAAAAAGTATGAACGCCTTTTTGACCCTACAAATAAGGTAGCACAACCGCCTCGCGGCCTGCTTTAGCAGGTCGCGCACCACGCGAAACCTAGTTATACTATATAAAGCTACATTACCACTGACTGAATGACTGACATAATTGTTCTCCCAGAAGGAGGGTCTAGAGGTGAAAATAGTGTATGGGAGGTGTGGTCAGAATTATCTGTCGAGTATAGGAAAACCTCGATATCTTCGGATTCTCCTCCTCATCAGGTGGCGACCCACCTTCCCGGGCGAACCGTTGGACTTGGACCGGTGGTGCTCGAACATAGGTCAACCCACACTCTGGTCGAAGTCTACCGGTGATAAAAATTTTTCGATTTTCAAAAAAACAAAATGGCCGCCATACAAAAATAAAATTTCATTATCTCCTCCGATTCGCACCATATTCGGTATCCGGGGGTTTTTGGGGTCGCTGAATCCGAATATCTGGTAAGTTTTTCGATTCCGCCATTTTCCAAGATGGCCGCCATTCAAGGAGTGGTGAGGCGAGGCCGAAGGCCAAACCGAGCTGCGTATAGGGCGAGGCCATAGGCCGAGCTCCGCGTAGGGCGAAGCCCGAAGCGTCACCAAGCATCTTACCGGGCAACCGCAATCCGAAAATTTCATATCCGCCATCTTGGATTTTAGTTGGGGAAATCGTGACGCGAAGGGCGAAGCCAGAATTTTTCGTCGAGTATGGGAAAACCTCGACATCTTCGGATTCTACTCCTCATCAGGTCGCGACCCACCTTCCCGGGCGAACCATTGGACTTGGACCGGTGGTACTCGAACAAAGGTCGAACCATACCCTGGTAAAAGTCTTACGGTAATATTTTTTTTCAATTTTCAAAAAAACAAGATGGCCGCCATACAAAAACGAGATTTTAGTATTTCCTCTGATTCGGACCAAATTCGGTATCCGAGGGTTTTAGGGGTTGCTGAATCCGAAAATCTGAAAAGATTTTCGATTTCACCATTTTCCAAGATGGCCGCCATACAAGAAGTGGTGAGGCGAGGCCAAAGGCCGAGCCGAACCACGACGCGCCGCGAGGCGAGGCCGCAGGCCGAGGCAAGTTGCGTATAAGGCGAGGCCGATGGCCGAGCTCCGCGTAGGGCGAAGCCCGGAGCGTCCCCTCTCCCCAATCTAAGATGACTGCCATTTAAGTTTAGATTCTAAAGGTGAGCCGAGCTGCGTATAGGGCGAGGCCGAAGGCCGAGCTCCGCGTAGGGCGAAGCCCGAAGCGTCACCAAGCATCTTACCAGCCGACCGCAATCCGAAAATTTCATATCCGCCATCTTGGATTTTAGTTCTCCCCACCAAAAATCCAAGATGGCGGATATGAAATTTTCGGGCATACCGACATGGGTGTCGTTTAATAGGTTTTCGGGGGTGCTGATTCCGAAAATGACATCTATTTTGAAATCCAAGATGGCGGACATGCAGTTTAAAAAATTCTGTCATGGGTGTCGTTTAATAGGTTTTTGGGGATGCTGATTACGAAACTGACATCCATTTTGAAATCCAAGATGGCGGTCGTGACAAACTAAAAAAAGTATGAACGCCTTTTTGACCCTACAAATAGGGTAGCACAACCACCTCGCGGCCTGCTGTAGCAGGTCGCGCACCACGCGAAACCTAGTTATATTATATAAAGCTACAATACCACTCACTCACTGACTGACTGACTGACTGGGTGACAGAATTGTTCTCCCAGATGGAGCGGCGGGAGGTGAAAACTTTGTATGGGAGGTGTGGAGTGGGTGACGCGGAGGGTACGGGAAAACCTCGAGATCCTCGGATCCACCTTCTCATCAGGTGGCGTCCCACCTTCCTGGGCGAACCGTTGCAGATGGAGCAGTGGCGCTCGAACTAAGGTCGACCCACACCCTGGTCGAATTCTACCGGTGACGTCATTTTTTCGATTTTCGCAAAAACAAGATGGCCGCCATACAAAATGTTTATTGCTGTATCTCCGGAACCGTTTGACATAAGTGGGGTGTGCTCAAACAAATGTTTTACAGGGGGGTGAGAAGCAGGTGGTTGTCAAAATTTTTTTTCAAGATGGCGGATCCAAGATGGCGGCTGGAAATGAAGTTGTTCCGATCCGGACGAAAATCGGTATCTGGGGGGTTTGGGGGACGAAGATTCCGAATATCGGGTCAGTTTTTCGATTCCATTATTTTCCAAGATGGCCGCCATACAAGGAGTGGTGAGGCGAGGCCGCAGGCCGAGCCGAACCACGACGCCACGCCGCGAGGCGAGGCCGTAGGCCGAGGCGAGCTGCGTAAAAGGCGAGGCCGAAGGCCGAGCTCCGCGCAGGGCGTAGCCCGGAGCGTCGTCCCCCCCCCAAATCCAAGATGGCCGCCATACAAGTTTAGATTCTAAAGGTGAGGCGAGGTCGAAGACCGAGCAGAACGCGCGAGGCGAGGCCGAAGGCCGAGGCGAGCCGCGTATAGGGTGAGGCCGAAGGCCGAACTCCGCGTAGGGCGAAGCCCGGAGCGGCCCCCCCCCCCCAATCAAAGATGGCCGCCATACAAGTTTAGATTCTAAAGGTGAGGCGAGGTCGAAGACCGAGCCGAACGCGCGAGGCGAGGCAAAAGGCCGAGGCGAGCCGCGTACAGGGTGAGGCCAAAGGCCGAACTCCGCGTAGGGCGAAGCCCGGAGCGTCCCCCCCCCCAATTAAAGATGGCCGCCATACAAGTTTAGATTCTAAAGGTGAGGCGAGGTCGAAGACCGAGCCGAACGCGCGAGGCGAGGCCGAAGGCCGAGGCGAGCCGCGTATAGGGTGAGGCCGAAGGCCGAACTCCGCGTAGGGCGAAGCCCGGAGCGGCCCCCCCCCCCAATCAAAGATGGCCGCCATACAAGTTTAGATTCTAAAGGTGAGGCGAGGTCGAAGACCGAGCCGAACGCGCGAGGCGAGGCCGAAGGCCGAGGCGAGCCGCGTACAGGGTGAGGCCGAAGGCCGAACTCCGCGTAGGGCGAAGCCCGGAGCGTCCCCTCCCCAATCAAAGATGGCCGCCATACAAGTTTAGATTTTTAAGGTAAGGCGAGGTCGCAGACCGAGCCGAACGCGCGAGCCGAGGCCGTAGGCCGAGGCGAGCTGCGTATAGGGTGAGGCCGAAGGCCGAGCTCCGCGTAGGGCGAAGCCCGAAGCGTCACCAAGCATATTACCAGCCGACCCCCATCATACCGACATGGGTGTCGTTTAATAGGTTTTCAGGGGTGCTGATTTCGAAAATGACATCCATTTTGAAATCAAAGATGGCGGACATGGATTTTTTGGAAAATACCGTCATGGGTGTCCTTTAATAGGTTTTCGGGGGTGCTAATTCCGAAAATGACATTAGTTTTGAAATCCAAGATGGCGGACATAAATTTTTTGCTAAATATCGTCATGGGTGTCGTTTTTTGGGTATTCAGGATTGCTGTTTAAGAAAATAACATCCATTTTTAAATCCAAGATGGCGGCCGTGAAAAACAAAAAAAATAAAAAACTTTTTTAAAATTTATAAAAAAAGGCACAACCGCCTCGCGACCTGCTTTAGCAGGTCGCGCACCACGCGAAACCTAGTTATATTATATAAAGCTACAATACCACTGACTCACTGACTGACTGACTGACTGGGTGACAGAATTGTTCTCCCAGATGGAGCGGCGGGAGGTGAAAACTTTGTATGGGAGGTGTGGAATGGGTGACGCGGAGGGTACGGGAAAACCTCGAGATCCTCGGATCCACCTTCTCATCGGGTTGCGACCCACCTTCCCGGGCGAACCGATGCAGATGGAGCGGTGGCGCTCGAACAAAGGTCGACCCACACCCTGGTCGAATTCTACCGGTGACGTTATTTTTTCGATTTCGCAAAAACAAGATGGCCGCCATACAAAATTATTATTGCTGTATCTCCGGAACCGTTTGACATAAGTGGGGTGTGCTCGAACAAATGTTTTACAGGAGGATGAGGGGCAGGTGGCTGTTAAAATTTTTTTCAAGATGGCGGATCCAAGATGGCGGCCGGAAATGAAGTTGCTCCGATCCGGACGAAAATCGGTATCTGGGGGGTCTGGGGGACGAAGATTCCGAATATCGGGTCAATTTTTCGATTCCACCATTTTCCAAGATGGCCGCCATACAAGGAGTGGTGAGGCGAGGCCGCAGGCCGAGCCGAACCACGACGCCACGCTGCGAGGCGAGGCCGTAGGCCGAGGCGAGCTACGTAAAAGGCGAGGCCGAAGGCCGAGCTCCGCGCAAAGCGTAGCCCGGAGCGTCCCCCCCCCAAATCCAAGATGGCCGCCATACAAGTTTAGATTCTAAAGGTGAGGCGAGGTCGAAGACCGAGCCGAATGCGCGAGACGAGGCCGAAGGCCGAGGCGAGCCGCGTATAGGGTGAGGCCGAAGGCCGAACTCCGCGTAGGGCGAAGCCCGGAGCGTCCCCCTCCCCCAATCAAAGATGGCCGCCATACAAGTTTAGATTCTAAAATTGAGGCGAGGTCGAAGACCAAGCCGAACGCGCGAGGCGAGGCCGAAGGCCGAGGCGAGCCGCGTATAGGGTGAGGCCGAAGGCCGAACTCCGCGTAGGGCGAAGCCCGGAGCGGCCCCCCCCCCCAATCAAAGATGGCCGCCATACAAGTTTAGATTCTAAAGGTGAGGCGAGTTCGAAGACCGAGCCGAACGCGCGAGGCGAGGCCGAAGGCCGAGGCGAGCCGCGTACAGGGTGAGGCCGAAGGCCGAACTCCGCGTAGGGCGAAGCCCGGAGCGTCCCCCCCCCCCAATCAAAGATGGCCGCCATACAAATTTAGATTTTTAAGGTGAGGCGAGGTCGCAGACCGAGCCGAACGCGCGAGCCGAGGCCGTAGGCCGAGGCGAGCTGCGTATAGGGCGAGGCCGAAGGCCGAGCTCCGCGTAGGGCGAAGCCCGAAGCGTCACCAAGCATATTACCAGCCGATTGCCATCATACCGACATGGGTGTCGTTTAATAGGTTTTCAGGGGTGCTGATTTCGAAAATGACATACATTTTGAAATCTAAGATGGCGGTCGTGACGAACCAAAAAAAATATGAACGCCTTTTTGACCCAAAAAATAGAGTACACAACCGACTCGCGGCCTGCTTTAGCAGGTCGCGCAACACGCGAAACCTAGTTATACTATATAAAGCTACAATACCACTCACTGACTGACTGATTGACTGACTGACTGATTGACATAATTGTTCTCCCAGAAGGAGGGTCGGGAGGTAAAAATCATGTATAAAAAGTGTGTTTAGAATTTTTTTTCTAGTACGGGAAAACCTCGACATCTTCGGATTCTCCTTCTCATGAAAAAAAAAATGAAATGAAAATGAAATGAAAATGTTTATTTCTTAACACTAAAGCCTTAAAATTGGTGGGTTGGGGTCTCCATTTAAGCGAACATAGCCTGTGTTTGGAGGCCCCGCTCTTCCATTGAAACTTACATAGGTAGGCTGTATGGTGTACAATACAATGTAGTGTTTAAAAATATTATTAAAACAAAAGAAAGAGAATCACAAACATTATGCAGATACTAGATAAATTAGGTATAAAAGATATATATATATATATATATATAGATACATATACACATACATAATATATATGACAAACAACAAAAGTATAGGTTTAAATTAACTTAACTTAAAATTAACACAACTTAAAAAACAAAATAAAAGCAAATAAAATGAAGTGTGTATGTGTGTGTGCATTTATGTGTGTGTAGGGGTGTGTGTGCCTGTGTGTGTGTGTGTGTGTGTGTGTGTATGTGTGTGTGTGTGTGTGCGTGTGTGTGTGTGTGTGTGTGTGTGTGTGTGACTAGGTGTCGTATAAAATGTGTAAATGTGAGTTTGTAGATGTATTCTGCAACAATCATATAATACGATCTAACAAGGACTCAGTATCAGCGTATGTTTTAGGCTTGATCCATTTTAATAAAAGTGTCTTGCATTCATAAATATTTTTGTCGTATACTTTTTTTTCTTTATTAATTTTATTGTACAGGAAGGCCGACAGTGAATTAAATTGCCTACTAGCAAAAGTAGTTCTGGTAAAGGGAGTCTGTAAAACAATATCTTTACGGCGTTTTTCCGTTAAACGGGGGTCAAAAGTTAAAGATGTATGAGTTTTAAGGGTAGTCATAATTATATATAGTTTTCTTACAGATAGGAGGCCACTGATGCGATACAATTCTTCAGTAGGGAAACGTCTCTTCTTAAAATACATGACCTTAATTAAGGTTCGTTGTGCTCTTTCCAAATCCAGGAAATGGGTCTTCGCAGCACCCCCCCAGACTGGAATGCCATAGGAAATGATGGATTGAGCTAGCGCAATGTATATTTGGTTAAGGAGATTTTTGGAAGAGTCCCTCTGTTTGGATCTTAGTGGAATTACATATCTGAGTGTTTTAAATAACCATATAAGTTTTCTTATTCTACCTATGACATGATCCAAGTGTGGGTACCAGGATAATCTTTGGTCTATAATGATCCCTAAGTATTTGGTTTGTGAAACTTTTTCTAGTGTTGGACAGTTACAGGAGTTAACGCCAGCATCCCCCGAACATACATGTATTTTTAGGCTAAAGTCGTTCCGTGGCTGAGAGTTTATGTAGATACTAAAACAGACGTAGTTGGTTTTAGAGGTATTTAGAGTAAGTAAATTTAGTTGCAACCACTGAGCGATTCGAGCCAGGCCAATTTCAGCACTTGACTTGACTGCCTCCCAGGATTCACCAGCGAAGACCACGGCGGTGTCATCGGCGTACGACAAAATTTTAGCGTTTGGTATATTCATACTGCAGAGATCGTTGATATATATCAAGAATAAAGTAGGTCCTAAAACGCTTCCCTGCGGCACGCCACATGACACAACCACCCCCTCGCTAGTGCACCCATGTAGTTTTACTTTTTGTATTCTCTCCGACAAGTAGTCAACAAAGATAGCAAGCGGAGTACCCCGTAATCCTATCCTTTCTAACTTGTGTACAAGGATAGGGATGGAGACAGTGTCAAAGGCTTTTTTCAGATCGAGGAAAACCGACAGGCATTTTTTACTTTGATCAAGTTTCTCAGTTACGAAAGAGCTTAACTCAGTAATAGCATCTTCTGTCGATTTTCCCTGTCTGAAGCCAAACTGTGTAGGTGATAGTATATCAAATTTATTTAAATAATTAACCAGTCTTTTATTTAGTAACTTTTCTATGATTTTTGATAGAGCTGGCAGCACTGAAATTGGCCTATAGTTACTAATGTCGTCTCTGTCTCCACCCTTGTACACAGGTGTGATAATTGACTGTTTTAGAGGTGAAGGGAAAACACCTTTATCAAAGCATAAGTTAACTAAATGAGTGATAATAGGAGCCACACAATCGACTGACATTTTTAAAAACTCATTTGGTATGTTATCCCATCCTGGAGCACTATTGGATTTCAAATTTATAATGATGTTTTTTACTTCGTCAATATCAGTATGGAGTAACCCAAAAGAACATGTCGCTATCGGTGTAGTTTTAAGATAAGTACTGTATGTAATTGTGTCGTGTTGGATTTCATTAGCAAGTTGCATTCCTATGTTCGCAAAGTAGTTGTTAATGAAGTTAGCAGACTCAGTTGGCGACGATTTTATATTCAACAATTCAGTACAGACATCATGTGATTTATTGGAATATGTAATTTTTTTAATATTTTTCCACAGTAATTTATTGTTATTTATGGATTTAATGATATTGTCCCTATCGTATTTTCTTTTTATTCTTTTTATCAAATTATTGCAGTAGTTTCTGTAGCGCCGGTAAGTTATACGTAGAATGTCGTTATGGGGATCGTTTCTTAAATTTTTTTGAAGTTTATTCCTGTTTCTTATGCAGCGTAAGAGACCAGGTGAGATCCAGGGTTGTATAATTCTTTTACTGCATGGAACAGAAGTCACCGTTGTATTTAGTTTTAGGCTTTCAATAATTTTATCTATTAAGCAGTTGATTATGACCGTGGGATCTTCACATAATAATAGTTCTCGCAAATTTTTATTTTGTAAATATTGTAATGCAGCTACGAAATTTGTAATAGATTTGGTTTTGTTATTTTTTGTTTGCTTTTTTAATTTTGAAATTGAAAGGAATGTAGTAAAGTGATCCGTAATCGTAGTATGCATGACTGCTATCGAGGCTTTATATTTTATTTTATTTATTTTAAGCATAAGGTCGCGACCCACCGTCCCGGGCGAACCGTTTTAGTTGGACCGGTGTTGCTCTAACAAAGGTTGACTGGCACCCTGGTCAAAGTCTAACGGTAATATATTTTTTTCAATTTTCAAAAAAACAAGATGGCCGCCATACTAAAGTGATATTTCGGTATATCCTCCGATTCAGACCAAACTCGGTTTTCGGGGTTTTTTGGGGTCGCTGAATCCGAATATTGGGTAAGTTTTTCAATTCCACCATTTTCCAAGATGGCCGCCATACAAGGAGTGGTGAGGCAAGGCCGCAAGCCGAGCCGAACCACAACGCGTCGCGAGGCGAGGCCGAAGGCCGAGGCGAGCTGCGTGTAAGGAGAGGCCGAAGGCCGAGCTCCACGTAGGGCGAAGCCCGAAGCGCCCCCCCAATCCAAGATGGCCGCCATTTAAGTTTAGATTTTTAAGGTGAGGCGAAGTCGCAGACCGAGCCGAACGCGCGAGGCGAGGCCGAAGGCCGAGCTCCGCGTAGGGCGAAGCCCGAAGCGTCACCAAGCATCTTACTGGCCGACCGCAATCCGAAAATTTCATATTCGCCATCTTGGATTTTAGTTAGGGGAATCGTGACGCGAAGAGCGAAGCCCGGAGCGTCTCGATTCTCCCCACCAAAAATCCAAGATGGCGGATATGAAATTTTCGGGCATACCGACATGGGTGTCGTTTAATAGGTTTTCGGGGTTGGTGGTTCCAAAAATGACATCCATTTTGAAATCCAAGATGGCGGACATGGTTTTTTTGTGAAAAACTGTCATGGGTGTTGTTTGATAGGTTTTCGGGGATGCTGATCCCGAAAATGACATTTATTTTCAAATCCAAGATGGCGGACATGCATTTTTTGTAAAAATCCGTCATGGGTGTCGTTTTTCATGTTTTCGGAGGTACTGATTCTTAAAATAACATCGATTTTTAAATCCAAGATGGTGGCCGTGAAAAACCAAAAAAAGAATGAACGCCTTTTTGACCCTACAGATAGGGTAGCACAACCGCCTCGCGGCCTGCTTTAGCAGGTCGCGCACCACGCGAAACCTAGTAATACTATATAAAGCTACATTACCACTCACTCACTGACTGACTCACTGATTGACATAATTGTTCTCCCAGAAGGAGGGTCGGGAGGTGAAAATGATGTATAGCAGGTGTGGTCAGAATTTTCCGTCGAGTATGGGAAAACCTCGACATCTTCGGATTCTCCTCCTCATCAGGTCATGACCCACCTTCCCGGGCGAACCGTTGGACTTGGACCGGTGGTCCTCAAACAAAGTCGACCCGCACCCTAATCAAAGTCTAAAGGTGACAATACAAAAATGAGATTTCATTATCTCCTGCGATGCACACCAAATTCGGTATCCGGAGGTTTTTGGGGTCGCTGAATCCGAATATCTGGTAAGTTTTTCGATTCCGTCATTTTCCAAGATGGCCGCCATACAAGGAGTGGTGATTCGAGGCCGAAGGCCGAGCCGAACCACGACGCGCCGCGAGGTGAGTCCGCAGGCCGAGCCGAGCTGCGTATAAGGCGAAGTCAAAGGCCGAGCTCCGCGAAGGGCGAAGCCCGGAGCGTCCCCCCCCCAATCCGAGATGACCGCCATTTAAGTTTACTTTCTAAAGGTGAAGCGAGGTCGTAGACCAAGCCAAACGCGCAAGGCGAGGCTGAAGGCCGAGCCGAGCTGCGTATAGGGCGAGGCCGAAGGCCGAGCTCCACGTAGGGCGAAGCCCGATGCGTCACCAAGCATCTTACCGGCTGACCGCTATTCGAAAGTTTCATATCCACCATCTTGGATTTTAGTTGGGGGAATCGTGACGCGAAGGGCGAAGGCCAAAGCGTCTCGATTCTCCCCACCAAAAATCCAAGGTGGCGGATATGACATTTTCGGGCATGCCGACATGGGTGTCGTTTAATAGGTTTTCAGGTGTGCTGATTCCGAAAATGACATCCATTTTGAAATCCAAGATGGCAGACATGCATTTTTTTTTAAAAACCGTCATGGGTGTCGTTTAATACGTTTTCTGGGGTGCTGATTGCGAAAATGACATCTATTTTGAAATCCAAGATGGCGGACATGCAGTTTAAAATAATTCTGTCATGGGTGTCATTTAATAGGTTTTTGGGGATGCTGATTACGAAACTGACATCTATTTTGAAATCCAAGATGGCGGTCGTGACAAACCAAAAAAAGTATGAGCGCCTTTTTGACCCTACTAATAGGGTACCACAACCGCCTCGCGGCCTGCTTTAGCAGGTCGCGCATCACGCGAAACCTAGTTATATTATATAAAGCTACAATACCACTGACTCACTGAATGGGTGACAGAATTGTTCTCCCAGATGGAGCGGCGGGAGGTGAAAACTTTGTATGGGGGGTGTGGAGAGGGTGGCGCGGAGGGTGGCGCGGAGGGTACGGGAAAACCTCGAGATCCTCAGATCCACCTTCTCATCAGGTAGCGACCCACCTTCCCGGGCGAACCGTTGCAGATGGAGCGGTGACGCTGAAGCAAAGGTCTACCCACACCCTGGTCGAATTCTAATTTTCGATACTCGCAAAAACAAGATGGCCGCCATACAAAATGATTATTGCTGTATCTCCGGAACCGTTTGACATGAGTGAGGTGTGCTCGAACAAATGTTTTACAGGAAAGTGAGGAGCAGGTTGCTGTAAATTTTTTTTTATCAAAATTGCGGATCCAAGATGGCGGCCGAAAATGAAGTTGCACCGATCCGGACGAAAATCGGTATCTGGGGGGTTTGGGGGTCGAAAATTCCGAATATCGGGTCAGTTTTTCGATTTCTTCATTTTCCAAGATGGCCGCCATACAAGGAGTGGTGAGGTGAGGCCGAAGGCCGAGCTCCGCGTAGGGTGTAGCCTGGAGCGTTTCCCCCCCAAATCCAAGATGGCCGCCATACAAGTTTGGATTCTTAAGGTGAGGCGAGGTCGCAGACCGAGCCGGACGCGCGAGGCAAGCCGCGTGTAGGGTGAGGCCGAAGGCCGAACTCCGCGTAGGGCGAAGCCCGGAGCGTCCCCCCCCCCCTCATTAAAGATGGCCGCCATACAAGTTTAGATTCTTAAGGTGAGGCGAGATCAAAGACAGAGCCGAACGCGCGAGGCGAGGCCGAAAGCCGAGGCGAGCCGCGTATAGGGCGAGGCCGAAGGTCGAGCTCCGCGTAGGGCGAAGCCCGAAGCGTCACCAAGCATATTACCAGCCGACCGCCATCATGGCGTCGTTTAATAGGTTTTTAGGGGTGCTGATTTTAGGGGCAAAACCCGGAGCTTCCCCCCCAATCAAAGATGGTCGCCATACAAGTCTAGATTTTTAAGGTGAGGCGAGGTCGCAGACCGAGCCGAACGCGCGAGCTGAGGCCGCAGGCCGAGGCGAGCTGCGTACAGGGCGAGGCCGAAGGCCGAACTCCGCATAGGGCGAAGCCCGAAGCGTCACCAAGCATATTACCAGCCGACCGCCATCATACCGTCATGGGTGTCGTTTAATAGGTTTTTAGGGGTGCTGATTTTGAAAATGACATCCATTTTTAAATACAAGACGGTGGACATGTATTTTTTGGAAAATACCGTCATGGGTGTCGTTTAATAGGTTTTCGGGGGTGCTGATTCCGAAAATGACATACGTTTTGAAATCCAAGATGGCGGACATAAATTTTTGCAAAATATCGTAATGGGTGTCGTTTTTTGGGTATTCGGGGGTGCTGATTAAGAAAATAACATCCATTTTGAAATCCAAGATAGCGGCCGTGAAAAACCAAAAAAAATTAAAAACTTTCTTAAAATTTATAAAAAAAGGCATAACTCACTCACTAACTGGGTGACAGAATTGTTCTCGTAGATGGAGCGGCGGGAGGTGGAAACTTTGTATGGGGGATGTGGAAAAGGTGGTGCGGAGGGTACGGAAAAACCTCGAGATCCTCGGATCCACCTTCTCATCAGGTGGTGACCCACCTTCCCGGGCGAACCGTTGCAGATGGAGCGGTGGCGCTCAAAAAAAGGTCGACCCACACCCTGGTCGAATTCTATCGGTGACGTAATTTTTTGGATTTTCGCAAAAACAAGATGGCCGCCATACAAAATGTTTATTGCTGTATCTCCGGAACCGTTTGACATAAGTGGGGTGTGCTCAAACAAATGTTTTACAGGGCGGTGAGGGGCAGATGGCTGAAATTTTTTTACAGCTATTGCATAGATTCTATCGCGGGCTTTGAGCGCGGGGACCGAATCCAGAAATTCCGTCACGAAAAAACCTAACGCTCCCCACTCCGACGGGCACGGAGGTGTGGCTCGAAGGCCGTGCATCGTCTAACTTCGTTTCAGTTCGGCAGTCTTCGACACGGTGTTTGTGTGCGTGCAACAATAATAATAATAAAATTATAATAATAATAAAATAATAATAATAACATGAATTTGCTCCGATCCGGACGAAAATCGGTATCTGGGGGTTTGGGGGTCGATGATTCCGAATATCGGGTTTTTTTTTCGATTCCACCCATTTCCAAGATGGCCGCCATACAAGTAGTGGTAAGGCGAGGCCGCAGGCCGAATTACGAGCCACGCTGCGAGGCGAGGCCGTAGGCCGAGGCAAGCTACGCAAATGGCGAGGCCGAAGGCCAAGCTCCGCGTAGGGCGTAGCCCGGAGCGTCCCACCCTAAATCAAAGATTGCCGCCATACAAGTTTAGATTCTAAAGGTGAGCCGAGGCCGTAGGCCGAGGTGAGCTGCGTATAGGGCGAGGCGAGGTATAGGGCGAGGCATATTACAAGCCGACCGCCATCATACCGATTTATAAGCTAATCCAATTATTTGCGTATACATCAATGGTGTTATCCATGATAAAAATAGTCAGTTTCGTGCGAAAGTTTATCGAGTAGAGTGTCTCAATCAGTAAGTCCTAACCTATTGACCATATGTATTATTTTTCAAAAGTGTTTTTTTTCGTCAATTATATCTCTTTAATTTCATCACCAAAAAAATTAAAAACAATACCCAATGAAAGCTTATGTTTCTTATTTCTCACGAAAAATATGCATAAATTAAAAAAAATGTTTTTGTTTATGAAGAAAATTAAAAACAATTTTTATAACAAATGACAGAAGTACCATCGGGCTTTATATTAACTATCAATATGTTATTAAATGTTTAAAAAAACGTTAGATGGCACTGTTTATCAACAATATGTAGCGAATTTCTCTATTAACCGGGTAGCGCACTCGCTTCGCGAGCCAAAAATTCAGGTATACTAAATGATATAACAAAAGAAACCTAATAAATAATTGCAATTAACGTGTTATTTCTTCAAGTAATCCGATGAAATAATGAATGGTCACTCAATAATGTGAAAATAAATTATCTGTTCACAATACTGTGCGAGATTTTCACATGCGGCAGCTAGTTCATTAATAAATGGCATTAAAAAATAGTGCTACCTCAATTATGATTATCCATTACAGGATCAAACTGAGTGGATTAATAACTATGACCCATTTCTTGCAATGTTCCCGGAAAAATGTTTAAATATTGTTGTTGTATATATTGTTGTATATATTTATACATAATATTAATAAGTAATAATGTTGCAAGCCAATGATTATAACCATAATGATACTGATTCTGATATTAATAGCTCACAATACTTCTCTTTCTCTTCATCCGATGGTCTCTCTGATTGTAGTTTCCATAGTGCTGATCTAAGCTTAGAGTCCCAGCTAGAATCTGCTTTATCAGGTGTACCCAAGAATTTCAACTGTGTGCATATAAATGCCCAAAGCATTCCGGGCCGCTATGCCGATTTTCTAGCTTCTTTCTCAGATAACAAAAATATCCACGCTGTATTGGTGTCAGAGACATTCTTAAAACCTTTTCTGCCTTCCACATCCTACTGTCTCCCCGGATTTCATCTTACCCGCAACGATAGGACTGGCAAAGGTTGCGGTGGTGTTGCAATTTACCTCCGAAGCTACTTACCTTTTAACATTATTGATAAGTCTCCATCTGAGTATAGCGAGTCCTCTGAACATCTCTTCATTGAAGTTTTGTTTGGTCATCTGAAGGTTCTCCTTGGTGTGTTTTATAGTCCTTCGTTGCGTATTAGTTATTTCTCTAAATTTGAATCACTTCTAGAAAATATTACTCCTACAGTCGATCATAAGATCATCATGGGAGACTTTAACACCTGTCTTTTAAAACAAGATTCACGTTCTGATCGATTATCTTCTATAATAAACTCCCTCAATCTAAACATTCTTCCTCTTTCTGCGACTCATCATCCTCCTAGTTATACTCTTTCACTTCTGGATCTTGCTATTGTATCTTCCTCAGATCATGTTTGTACCCATGACCAATTCCCTGCTGAAGCTTTTTCTTACCATGACCTTATATTAGTTTCCTACAAAATTCGATGTACTAAGAATAAACCTCGCGTGGTCATGCAACGAAATTTTAAATCCATTAATTCCGAGCGGTTTATGGCCGACCTTGCTGAAATGGACTGGGATGCGGTGATGAGTGCTGAAACTATCGATGATAAACTAGAAATTTTTAATTCTCTTCTAACGCAGGTTTTCGACATTCATGCACCGCTTCGCCCGGTTAGGCTAAAGCATCTACCAGCTCCGTGGCTTACTGAAGATCTGAGGAAGCTCATGTGTAAAAGGAATGTCGCGAAAGCAAAATATAGAAATGATCCCACTGAAGGGAACCACTGGCAGTATAAACAATTGAGAAACCGTTGTAGTCAAATGTGTAGGGATGCGCAGCGTCGTCGCATACATTCCTCTGTCCAAAATAGTAATTCTGCAAAAGTATGGTCTTTTAAAAAAGTCTCGGTATAGAAAAGCCAAAGTATCCACACTTCCACATAATCTCGATCTCGACTCTTTAAACAATCACTTTACCACTGCTTCTTCTATTACTTATTCTATTAAACTTTCTTCCTTGAACTCACTCTCATCACTTCCTAAACTTCATGATTCTTCTTTTTCCTTCCGGACAGTTTCTGAGTGAGAAATTGAAAATAATATCCATGCAATAAAATCTAATGCTGAGGGCATTGACGGTATCGGACGTCGGATGATTACCTTAAGTCTTGAAATGGTTATGCCAGCTCTTTGTCATATTTTCAATTTCTCGCTTAGCTCTGGCACTTTCCCTGGGTGTTGGCGTCAAGCCGCAGTTATTCCGATTCCTAAAACTAGTAACCCTACCTCTTTTGCCCATTATCGTCCTATATCCATCCTTCCTTTCTTGTCTTAAGTCCTTGAACGCCTTGTTCATCATCAACTTACTGTATTCCTTTGTACCCATAACATCCTAAGTCCCTTCATCCTAGGTCACAGTACTGTCACTGCCCTCTCCAAAGTCTCAGATGATATGCGATTCGGAATGTCAAATCAACAGTTTACTGTAATTGTTCTCCTTGATTTTAGCAATGCTTTCAATATTGTTGATTTTGACATTCTAATAGCAATGCTGAAATCACTTTCCATATCTAATACTGCAACTGAATGGTTCCGCAGCTATCTGGTGGGACGGCGGTAATGTATACGTGCTGATGACAAATCTTCTCGTTTCTGTAACCTTTCTGCTGGGGTACCCCAGGGAGGGGTTCTTTCGCCACTTCTTTTTCCTATCTTCATTAATTTTCTCACACCCCTTCTTTCCTGTAACTATCACCTTTATGCTGACGACCTGCAAATCTATGCCCAGGGAAATCTTGAGAAGCTTGATTCTGTTATTAATAATTTAAACTCTGATCTTGTCACTGTCTACGAATGGAGCCAGCGTCATGGCCTAACGGTGAACCCAAACAAATCTCAAGTCATCATCACAGGTGGCTCCTTACAGATATCAAGACTTGTTTTTGGAAGCCTTCCATCTGTCAAATTCAATGGTATTCTTTTGGCATCCAGTAAGGTAGTATAGAATCTTGGCGTTCTTTTCGATAGCAGTCTATTCTGGTCTCCGCATATCACTGAGGTGAGCCGTAAAATCTTTGCTGCCTATGGTTCCTTGAAGAAGTGGAAGAACCTACTTCCTATTAGGACAAAGATTGAACTGGCGCAGTCTCTCCTTTAACCCATTTTAGATTAAGCTGATGCCTGCATGACTGACCTAAATGAAGTACTTTTAAATAAGCTACAACGGCTTCAAAATGTTTACATCAAATTTATATATGGTCTGCGCAAGTTCGATCATGTGTCCGAGTATAGGAATGGGTTGCAATGGCTTCCGATCCGACTACGGCGTGAAGAGCATGTTCTGACGCTTCTTTATAAGGTTCTGTATGATCCGTGCTCCCCTCCCTATTTAAAGGAACGTTTTGAGTACCTTGGTACTGGTCACACTCGTGAACTGCGCTCAAAGAATGATAATATTCTCCTGGTGCCCCTTTCTCGGTCTGGGTACTACAAGGATTCTTTTACTTTAAAATCTACAAGCCTATGGAATGAACTGCCGTCTGATGTCCATCACTCTAAATCTCTCACTATTTTCAAACACAAGCTTCGTGAGCACTTACTTATAAAATCTAAAACTTGCAACTGATTATTTATGTTGTATATATTTATGCTTGCATATGTATTTATGTATTATTTATGTACTTTTCATTAATTTATTTTGTTTATATTTATTTTACCGAAAACTTTTATATCTTTATTACTTATCTATTACTTGATCTGCGCACTACGCTTCAGTCTTTTTAAAATGGTTCCTTTCAGCCAAATGGTTGTCTGGAAAAGATCACTTTTAGTGATAAGGCCGCCTTTTGCACTAATGTAAATTTTCTCTTATGTTTTTGTTTACGTATGCAATAAAGAATTTATTCATTGATTCATTCATTTAAATAGAATGATTTGGCTTCTACGGACATTACCAACTACTGCATCCACAGACATCAACGGCAAATCTCTTACTGTCTTGGAGGTATGCCTTCTTTTTAGATAGCTTATCTATCTTATAAATTTAACTTTTGTGCTCTTTATCTCAATAGATTATGTTTTTGCAGTTTTTCCTATTTATGGATGAAGAAGATTTCTTGATGGTGATGGACTGTTGTCTTAAATGTACACCCTTAATAACGCACACAAGCAACATTCTAAAAGGAGAATGAATCGGTCATTAAACATGGCTGTTCAAGAAAATTATTTAAAATTATCCAGTTTGTTAAATTCTAAAACAAAGAACTAGTCAAGGCACTCTATTAGTAGAACATTGCTATATTGAAGGTATGTAAACGCTCCCTCAAGGTCAAGAAGGTTTCTTACAATTTGCTTCAACAGTCATTGAAGTAAAATACATGGTAAATTATAATTGTATAATTAAATTGGATAAGATTCAGTACCATTTATTATTTTTTGAAATGAAATCAAATCAAATGTGAAATGAAATGTCTTTATTTGCACGGATAATGGTAATTACAATGATAATATATTAAAAGATTTGCGTCTCATAATCCACCAATCGTATGGCATGCAAATATTCAAAATTTACAAATAATTCAATTAATAATAAGTTTTATAAACCTTATAGTCATATAATTCCTTAAGGGAATAAAAACATATATCACACAGCCAGTTAAATAGTTTTCTCTTAAATATCGCGAAAGGTAAATCTGTTACGTCGTTTGGTAAAATATTATATATTCTTACCGCCATTCTAGGACAGTTTTTGTCATATAAGGAGCTTTTTCCGCTTGGTAGCACCAGTTTATTTGGATACCTAGAGTTGAATTTATTGACCTGCATTTTAGTTTTGAATAGATGCGTATGTTTCTTTACAAAGCAGGCCACTTCAAATATGTATAAAGAAGGTAAGGGTAGAATTCTTAGTTTACGAAAAAGTGGGCGACAGGAATCAAGAGGTGCAGCACTGCAAAGTGCCCGTATACATCTCTTTTGTATCACAAATGCATCATACAAATTTCTGGAATTTCCCCACAGCACAAAACCATACCTTAAGATAGATGCAACATAGCCGTGGTAAGCCATAAGGGCTATGTCAATATCTGTAGTGCAGCGAATTCTGTGCAAGGTTTATACGAACCTACTTATTCGGTTGCACACATTTACAATATGAGAGGCCCAAGTACAGTGCTCATCCAGAGTTATACCGAGGAAAGTGGCCTCTGAGACTTCCACTAGATCATGACCGCAACATTTAACGTTAAGACTCAATTTTTTCATTTTCCAATTTCGAAATATTGTATATTTCGTTTTACTAATATTAACCTGTAAATTGTTAAATTGTAGCCAATCGTAGATTAAATCAATAGTGTTATTAATTTCTGTTTCAAAAGTAGCTTTGCTATTACAAGGACTAATGAGCGAAACATCGTCCACAAATAATACCAATCTATAATTTATTATTTCTGGTAGGTCATTTATATACAAGAGAAACAGAAGGGGCCCAAGGACGCTTCCTTGAGGCACACCATGATTATTGACTTTAAAACTGGATCTATAAGTAACAAGATTTGAATTTTTATCTAATTTTGATATTTCAACATTTTGTGATCTGTTAGAGAGATAGGAAGAAAGCCACTCATTAGCGACACCTCTTACACCAAATCGTTCACATTTACTTAAACTGGATCTATAAGTAACAAGATTTGAATTTTTATCTAATTTTGATATTTCAACATTTTGTGATCTGTTAGAGAGATAGGAAGAAAGCCACTCATTAGCGACACCTCTTACACCAAATCGTTCACATTTACTTAGAAGTAATTTATGATTCACATAATTTTATTTTATTTATTTATTAAAAGGCAAACCAACAGCATAACATATGAATATTACAATTTTAAAATTAGATTAGGTTACATTTTCTATATGCATGCCAATTACAGGTATGCTCATCATCGGCCACATTACAGTCAAACTTAATTTACAAATTAAGCTTTAAAAAATAACATTTAAGAAAAATTAACAATAGTAAAATCGACATTATAAGCTTTTTTATATAAAATTGTTGGGAAAGCTTATAACTAGTTACGTAAATATTTACAGAGGATAACATAAAAATGATAGTGACAGAATGGATTAACCGATGAGTTTCAGCAATTTACTTCGGAATACTGTAAGAGAGTCACTAAAGATATCAATGTCGGGAAACTTTGCATTAAGTTTGTTATAAACCGCGCACATTCTTTTAATTGGTTCGTGTAAGCCTAAATTAGTCCTACTCCTTTCCAAGTCAAATATTTTCGTGATTAGCTGTCGAGGATACTTATATAGGACCCCAATGTTGATCTTATTTAGCAGTTCGGGGCACTTAATCTTATTGTTAAGAATTTTGTAAAGAAACAACAAGTCTGAAATCATTCTTCTATTCCGAAGGGTTTTCATATTGAAAAACGCTAGTCGTTGGTCGTAACGTGCACTGTAAACCGGACTCCAGACAGTGCTTGCAAAGTCCAAATGGCTTCGAACAAGATTATTAAATAGAATCTTCCGAGTTACTGATTTCTTAAACTCACGACAGTTGCGCTTCAGAAAGCCAAGCATTTGGGCTGATTTCTTAACTACTTTGTCAATATGGGCTGTAAATTTCAGTTTATCGTCCAAAATAACTCCTAAATCTTTGATTTGTTTAACTTTTTGCAGTGCCGTGTTATCAAACAGATAATCTATCGAAACTGGATTCGTTTTCCTAGTGAAAGAGATGTGATTACATTTCTGGGTATTGAGGATCATATTATTGTTATCACACCATTTTTTAATATTTTCTAGATCTGATTGAAGCAAGTCAGCATCTGTTAAATTACTTACAGTCCTATAGAGTTTTAAATCATCGGCAAAGATAGAGATGTTACAATGTTTTATTTGAGTGGTAATATCATTTAAAAAGATCAAAAAAAGAGTAGGTCCCAAGTGAGAACCTTGTGGAACACCAGATGCAGCAGTGAAAACAGCAGATTCAAAACCATTAACCACAACTACTTGGGGCCGTTCAGTAAGGTAAGAGGAAAACCAATTGAGCAACGACCCGCCTATCCCATGCCCCTGAAGTTTGCATAACAGAGAAACATGACTAACCTTGTCAAAAGCATTACTGAAGTCTGTGTAGATAACATCGACTTGATGTCCTTTGTCTACTTCGCGGGATATTGTTGACACTAACGATACCAAGTTGGTCTCCACTGAACGTCCGCATCTGAATCCGTGCTGAAATTCTGATAGGTTGTTTTCGACTTGACGGAAAATAATGGGATTAATAAGGGACTCAAAAAGCTTTGAGAAACAGGACAAGATTGATATAGGGTGATAATTTTTAACGTTTAAATTGTCACCTTTTTTGTAGACAGGAACTATTCTAGATTTCTTCCAAACTGCAGGAAACACCCCATTTAAAAGAGAAAAATTAAAAATTAGTGTAAGTGGAAGTGATATATTAGGACCACAACGTTTAACAAATAAAGGTGGAATATTATCTGGCCCTGCACCTTTGTGTGGACTCAATCGCTTTATAGCATTCAGAACATCTGATTCAGAGAGTTTTACTCTAGTAAGGTAGTCTGAGGTTGATTCTATGTTTAACATTTTTGAAGGACGACTTGTTGTGTATACAGAGAAAAATTGTTTAGCGAAAAGATTAGCAATGTCGATGGGACTAGAAGCTTCAGATCCTTCCATTTTCATAGTGGCTGGTAGTGAAGACAGGCCCTTCCTTTTATCTTTTACGAATTGCCAGAAAGCTTTGGGATTCTTACAGATATTCGATTCTACCCTTTGCTTATATACGCCGTAACAAATATCAATAAGCTTGTGACAGCGTTCCCTAAGTAAATTGAATTCTATTTTGTCTCGTGGGTTGGCAAATTTTTGAATTTTTTTGCGAATTTTGTCTTTTTCCTTTATGAGCTTTATTAACTTTGTACTAAACCAAGTAGGGAACTTTTCTGACTTCGGTTTGTGTTTAGGTACGTTTTTTTCTATTATTTTTTCAAGTATCTCATAAAATGTGAAAACCATCGAATCCACGTTGTCAGAATTATTGAAAACCTGCCGCCAATCAACTTCTTTCAAATCTTGAAGTATTGACACGTAATCCGCTTTATAATAATTAAAATCAGTGCGTTCTTTTGGAAGAAGATTCTCATTTTCAACAAAGTCACAAGAAACTGTAATCAATAAACCAGGGTGGTAGGTATCCAACTTACTCAACAAATCAAGAGGCTCAGTTACATGCGCAGAATGTTTGTTACACAAAACTAAATCAAGAATATTTCCGTTTACATTGGGAATGTTATTTATCTGATACATGTCATTCAATGCCATGAAGTCAATTAGAGAATATCCTAATGATTTACTGTAGTCTGTTGGAACCATATAGGTAAAGGAACAATCATTGGTTTTAGGCTTCCAATGAAAGAAATTCAAATTAAAATCCCCCACTATGATCACATCTTGAGTATTACACATAACCACATCTACTTTATCCAAAAAACATTGCTGAGCATCCAACCTGGCAGGCGACGGTAAGTATACGCCGCAAATTGAAAACAATTTTTCTTTACCATTACTTTTCAGTTTAATATTCACCCACAAATCCTCACAATCGCTCTCCCAGCTAAATGCTCTATAGGATGCAAGTTTTTGGCAGACAGCTATCAATACACCACCACCATCTGATTTGGAACTAGAAGGTAGTCGATCTCTCCTATAAACGATATATCGTGAGTCAATGATCTCACTATCAGCTATATTAGAATTAAGCCAAGTTTCCGTTAAGACAATGACATCGTAATTATTTAAAAGAATATTTTTAAATACATCATTCGTTTTAGTTCTTATTCCGCGAGTATTTTGGTAGTAAATAATGAATTTAAAGACAATACACCATATCATTGTTATATGTTTGAAGGAAATGAGACAGTTATTTTATTAACCTCAGGCTGTCTGTGCCCCGGATAAGAAGAAATTCACTGAATTCGTTCTTACGCACAAATATTCTGCCATTACGCACCCAGACAAACTTGTATTCTAGCTGCTTAGCTTTTATTCGGGCAGCTGCATGTAGTGCCTTATTTGCTGGTGAAAGGTGTTCAGCAACGTAAACTGGCGTACGTGGACCTCCCATTCCTAAATGTTGAGAAGATAGTTTGTCGTTAGTGTTGGTCTTGTTGAATTTGGTAACAGCGGCCAGAACTTCATCTCGTTGTAGGGGTGTTCGGAGTTTGGCAACTACTGCACGGGGTCTGTCATTGTCCTTGGTAAGTTTAGCGACACGAATGACGTTCACAATATCTTCCTTTTTTATTGAGGCACTCACGACTTTTGCCAACTGTTCAATCGTATTAGTAAGGTTTTCTACTTTGTTTTCAGGTATTCCGTTTACTTCGATATTACATTCCCTCATATTTTGTTCAACTAGATTTAATCTGTTAGTAAGATCTTTTACGGTAGTTTTCAGGGTTGAATTATCGCTTTTCAAGTCATTTATAATAACCATTTTTTCTTCCAGATTGGATTTCATATCTTCATACTGCTTGTTGAAGAAATTCATGGTCTCACGCAAGTCTCTACATTGCTCATTTATGGTCTTAAGTTCCGCGGTTACTAGATCCTTAATAGTTGAACGGAGTGTTGTAGATAATTCTTGCTTAAGAATCTGACGGAGCTTATTTTCAGTTAAATATTCTTCACTGCTCACAGATTCGGATTCAAAATTAATCGGCGTGGCCTGTTCTTGAAATTTAACAGATTTCTTCCTTATTGTAACATTATTGGTGTCATGCAAAGGCGATATATCTCCAGATACTAATGTGTCAGCTGTATGAATAGGCGTGTCGGTCATGTCCCTCTTAGGCGATTTGCTGTGACATTCTTGACATTTCCAGCTGTTTTTACGCTCTTGGTTAAGCACATAAAAACTTAGAAAGCGCTTGGATGATATGTTCGCACAGTTAATGTCGTATTTTTTTTTACATGACATGCACACCAAAAACTCCCTGTTAGTTATTGTATTACAACATCCAGCACATTTCCCGTGATTAGGCGCCATTGTTAGTTAGATGGTATCTAAATAAAGAATAATAAGTGGCGGCCTTTATAAACGAGTAAAACTGTGCAGCGACGAAAGCGCGCTGCAGCGTAGTCCCAGTAGAACGACCTTGAACCCGGGGCCTCGCGGGTTGCGCTTGTGAGTGGGAGCGTGTTAGTGAGCAAGCCAAGCTTATGAGTTTTTAATATTATTTGGGATGTATTTGATCACTACTCACTGGTAAAGCGGAGTTTGAAAAAAGTAATTAAATCACTGTAATCCTCGTAGCATTGTCTTCAAAATTATATATCACTCTATTAATAAACGCAACTTTTTACTATTTAATTTGGTTAATTTGTACGGAGCAAACGCAAAAGACTGTTACTTTGAAGGTTACTTTGAAGAGTATAGTATATTACAGCAACTTGCTTTCCTTTGTCTATTTGTCGGGTTATCTCATCCACCAATAAGTAACTCGCCAATGTCGTAGATTTGTTTTTCTGAAATCCGTTCTGTTCCTCTAACATAATATTTTGATAGTGCGCATTACAAATATTAAGAATTTTATTCAGGTAAATTCTTATTACGCTAATATTATCGATTTGGTTCCCGTTTGTAATTAAAAATATTCTCTACCTACTTACACCTACTTCGAATAATTCATAAGCCCATTCATAAATTTTGACAAACAATAAAATAAGACTTCAGAAATCATACAAACTTTGTACCGAACCCATATCAGATCTTTGAGAGGATTTAACGCAAAAAAAAACCGATATCTCTTAACAATTTAATAACTCTTCACTATCATCATAGTTTGAGATAGGAACGACTTTGGTTTCATAACCATTCTCTGACTGACGAGGGATGGGAAGGAGTTTTAAGATTTCATACAGTTCTATTTCTTTGTTTTCTTGCAATTTTTTGTAATCGAGTGCCAAGAATAAAAGCCTATGTGAAGTACAAAGGTGTTTTCGTAATTGTCCTGCCAGGCGTGACCCTATACTTACTTACACCGTGTTGTAATAGCTAAATTTATATTCTTGCAATTTTTTATCATTGTTTATTTTTAGGGATAACAACAGCTTACAAATTTATCTTAAATTCGAAACTTACACACTAATGGCCAATAAAAGTTATCCACAGATTTAAAACAAATAAAATATAATTAAGACACCGAAATAAAACGTTAATAAAACGATACCTTTTAAAGTTTTATCAAATATCGGTCGTAGAAAATGTAGTTAAGAATAACAAAATAAATAAAAATCATTACTTACATCCTGCAACACACAGCATTTTACTAATAACTCCTTTATATATGTGTGTATGTAAACTTTTTACAGTTTTTTCATGTTTTAATCAGCGAAATCAGTTTTTAAGGTGTTTCTTGGTGAACGTAAAATTAGTAATTATTTGCAAATAGTGCTCTGCAGGTAACTCAGCTCACGCTGAACCTTCACTACGATAGCATCAGTTTAGGGTGAGGGTAAGAGAATTTGAAGTCAAGATTCAATTAGCGACAAAAAGCGTCTTGATTATTCTTAGGCTCTTTCAGCCCAGCAGTGGCTCGACATCAGCATGCTCAGTATACGCAGTACCGAAAGCTTACCGAGCGCTTAACTTCAACTGAGCGTTTCTGATTGGCTCGGTATGCACGGCAGCGGCGCAGCACAGATTTTTCACATCTCGGCATGCATTTCCAGTGATCGTTGCGCATTTTACCGAGCGGGACGCATCGCGTCGTGAAGATAACACTATTTTACGACATCACAAGCGGCGCTGTATATTTTTTCACGAAGATGTGCGTAAGTGTAGTTGACGCGGTTGTTGATATCGTACCGCTGCTGTTTGGACCAGTCAGTAAAAGGCCTTAGAATAGAAAATGATTTATTACTTTGACATATTACCGAGAACCCAATGCGGCTTTATGACATTTAACCGTGACTACAGGTCTACAAAGATCTTTTGGCCTGCGGTTTCCATGGTGACGCCTTCATTTCCAATACAAGTTCTACTAGCTACAACTATCACCCGTCGACCACAAGATCTTTGTAAACCTATACCTACTATAAATTGCCATCCTTGTAATAGAGCTACCAAGGAATTTCTCATCAAATTTTGTTTTTAAATTTAAAAAAAAATGATCGCAATCCTGTTAACATAATCTCTTATCAGCCCATATTTGTCCCCACCGAGGGACACGGGCCTCCCTTCGAAACACGAAGGGGATTTAGGCCATAGTCCACCACGCTGGCCCAATGCGGGTTGGTGGACCGCTCGTCTTTCGAAAATGAATTTTCTTGGACGGGCGAGTTTCATCACGATGTTTTCCTTCACCGTTGAGCAAGTGATAATAAGAAATCCGTACTTAAATCCGAAAAGATGAACTTAGTGGTACAGGCGCGCACCAGGATTTGAACCCACGACCTTCGGATTACAAGTCTGGCTCATTACCAACTGGGCTATCACCGCTTCTATTAACATCATATAGTAAATAAATTGTTCTGCTTTGTTATGTTTTACTTCAAGACTTCACCTTAGGACAAAGGTGTCGCAGAATACTTACTCAACTCTACGCCATTTGAATGTTTTCCGTCAATACTACAGAAATACGTGCCTAGATCAATATCTTGCATTCTGTTAATTATCAGTTCTCGACTTATTTTTGTTGTGTACCTCGATCTAAAATACGAATTTATTTTTAATGATTCGTTCGTTAATTAGGATCGAAAATTAAAATGTCAAAAAGCAGTTTAGTGAGTCGCTTTGTAATTTATCTGAGTTTGATATGGTCAACGATTCATCACTTTTTACTAAACATCACCTTTTCCGCTGCAGAGACGTAAGTAATCGACAAGGATTGTACTTTACCATCTGCACCACTTCACCATTTTAACTATGATGTGCATGAACTATTTATTAACCACGTTATATTAATTGAGTCGCAACCCATATAATACCTACTTTATTAATGAAAAGTTGCGGGTGATATCTGTGCCTTCATTATCAGTCATAATCAATTAGATGTACTTGTTATACTTGCAAAAATTCCCCCGAATTCTCATAGATCCCGTCGTTTAATCCTGACCTACTATAACGGGAACTTACATCAATCCATACACTTACGTCTGTAATCTATATCGGGGTGACCACCTAAAAATAATATTTTTTCCAACAAAATACTCACTTGTCTTGAACTGGTATCTTATAATGCCCTGTATAACCTTTCCTTACATACTCGAATTCTACTTTTTTTCCGCTTCCGACGCATTGTAGTCTTGCTGGTTTGTTTTCAACGATTTCATCGGTTGTAAGCTTTAGTTTAACTTCATCTGAGGTAAAATACATTTTATTCTGAATTTAACGATAAATTTTTTATTCATCCCTCTGCTTGAGACGCGATTCTACATTGAAATAATGCTTTTTTTCAAACTAACTAGTTGACAAAAATAAAACGCTAAGGAAACTGTCAATACTATAAATGTTAAAAGGTTAGCTATCATGATAATTTGTCTACAATGATGACCTACTTATTCTAACTAGTTTTTATTCGTATAAGGCTTATAATCTTAAGATCCCTCCTTAGGACAGCTACGAGGAAAACTGAGGTGCTGATTTTTATTCGTACCTATTTATAATCATAATATTAATTTTAATTAACTTCTATTAGTTTATGTAGAAAAGCACTTAAATTGAATAAAGATATAAAATGAGCGAAAGGCTGACCACCTCTCACTTCTTACCATTATGCAACTTGTTCCATCTGATAACCTTCACAGTTTATGTCAAACGTGGCATCTAGCGGTTCTAGAACCACTAATACTCTCCCTACCCCGTAAGGGATTACGGATGTGAGCGTATGTATGTGTTTATAAAAAAAGTAATTATTTTTTTAAGGAAACGATTAAATTGAAAATAAAGATTAAAATTATTTTTACAATGTACTTAAGCTAAAAAATATTTCAGTAGGTCCTAGGTACAGTCCCTTGTAAATAAAACTAGCTTTCCGCCCGCGACTCCGCCCGCGTGGAATACAGGTTATATCGTGCCCAACTGTGGGATAAAATGTAGCCTATGTCCTTTCCCAAACTCTAGTCTATCTCTGTACCAAATTTCATCAAAATCGGTTCAGTAGTTTAGGCGTAAAAGACGGACAGACAGACAGACAGATAGACAGACAGACAGACGGACAGACAAAGTTTTTTTCGCATTTATAATATTAATATAGTAAGGATAAGTACGAATATCGAGGATAACGACGTCAAGTGCGTAATCTCGCTTGGTGATTATAACGCGGACCCGAAAAGACTTTTTGGACACGAGTTGACTAATAACTGTAAGGAGTATGCTAAGGTGTGCTGACATGGACATGCTTGGTGAGACATCCAATACCAATACTTATATTAGTGATTATCATGGCACTAAAAGTGTACTATAGTGGAGATCAAATAGAATTAATTGACGTACGCAGCGGAATGCCGGGGCCATCCCAGCGCCCTCTACTGTACGTCATATCAGTGACAGTGTTGCCATTTATTTACTAATATGCTACATCTACCTTTTACAATTTAGAAGAGAATCTTATATATTAACATAATAATTTTTAACTAAAATAATCAAATAACTAATGTAAACAAAAATTGAACATCAGTGGTATCACCTTTGTCTGTATCAAACTTGTAATGTTGCAATTTTTGTTCGTAAGACCTGACTCGCCAACACACACATACACTTAGCGAGCGTCCTGCTCGGCGGTCGGGTGTTGACTTCCGCCCCCTCCAGTGACGTATGCGCTCGAGACTAGGCTCATACACTACATCCCTTTCATGTTTTAATTTAGACACAGAGATAACGAGTAAAAATATGTTGGAATCAGTATTTTATTTACATCCCTTTTTCGTTACTAATTTATCTTAATTTTATCATCATACAGATGTACTAATAATTTATTTAGTCTATTAATTAATTTTACTGCCTTTGTCGTCTTATTTATCCTTTGACATCTTTGAGTGATACTGCGACAGGCCGAGTGAATTGCACAATCTGTTGTATAAAAATAAAATGATCTGTCATCAAAATATTCAACATTCAAATTATTTTATTCGCAAGAATACGATTTACATTAGATGTTAATTAAAAGGCTTACAGTAATTTACATATTGTACCTAACCTAATAGGCGTGCATCGGGGGTAAATCTTCGGGAGTTTAGAACAGCCTCGACAAAGGGTCCGTTATATTATTTTTTCCTGGCTGGTACTAGTCTCTTTTATAAGCATGCTCTTTTATTTTTATTTTTAATTTTAAAGTGAAAATTTCTTTAACGGCGTTGTGCATTTTTGGATGGGTAAAAAATTTTAAACTCTCGTTAGAGTCACGTCACGCTGATCGAAGACGTGACCCTAACGAGAGTTTAAAGTAAAAATAACTTATCATCATACAGATGTACTAATGATCTCATAAAGCGGAGGGTGAAGTGAAAACTTCTTAGACCGCAAGGAAGTAATATATGTTAAAGTTTTTACTTCTGCCTGCACTCCAGGAGCGCAACCCGTTGTTTTTTTTGTAATTCTTTATGTTATTGTTCGTGTACTGTAATTACGTAAATAAATGTTTTATCTATCTATCTATTTAATTCTCACTACTTCTAAGTACCCGCGTTTCCATCGCCCCAATCGAACTGTAACAGACCCTATTTCACCTACGCATTCGAATTCATCAAGTACCCTTTTGCACTGCACGTCACAACACAGCAGACTTACTTAAGTACTCTTATATTAATTTACAATTAAATCTTATTCTTATTTTAATTCGATTGTTTTTTCCTCAGCTTTTGCCATTTTACTGATTATGCACGGGCCCAGGCCGAGAAAATATCAGAATGAGAATTTGTGGTGGGTATGTTGGTTTGTGGAGCAGGCTATGTGACAGATACTGTGGGGGTTTCGTTTTCTGTTTGTAGGAATTTCCTGACAATACGGCAAGTAATGAGATTGCAGCTTTCTGTAACAGATTGTAGGTGTTTGGTGGTAGATTTACTGTCTTGATGAATTTGTGTAACTGATTCGGTATCAATACCTATACTTACTATGGGCACTATTGTTACTTTTTGTAGATGCAAAATTCAGGTTATTTCATCTTTCAGCTCAGTGTATTTAGACAGTTTTTTTGCTAATGTAGTTTCTAAGTTGTGAGTTTTAGGGACCGCTATGTCTATCAGGTATCCGGTTTTATTGCCTTTATTAATTGGTGTTATGTCTGTCTATTGTAATGGATTGTGAGATCAGTGAGTATAGCTCGGTCAAACTATAGTTTGCTGGTGGAATTCTCTAATACACTTTCAGGGGTATATTTATAATATAGTTGTATAGAGGTAATTAATTTCTGTTAATGCCCTAGTTTTTTGATGGATTTTTTCTTTTTTTTCTTTATTTGTTTAGGGACTTTTGTCACAATTAGACTATGTCCATCCCATCGTAGCTTATTTCTATAATATACAAACAAAACATAACATCTAATTGTGGAAAATTGCGTTCAACATAACAGCGGTATCACAATTAGGGTTTGACAATATTCCGTGATACATGCCAACGTTCAAACTATTCAGGTCCCATATCCTGATAAGATGTTCTCGTTTAGATGCGTAGCGGACACATTCCGTTAGTATGTTGTGTAAATCGTCTATTTTATCATTACAGATCTCACAATTAGGTGAGCTGACTTTCCTCATTAGGTATGCAAAGGAATTTAACGGAAAGTGTCCGGAACATGTTCTATGAGCAGTAAAAATCTGTAATCTGTTCAACTTAGAACCAAGGGACACGAGGCGGCTCACATTGAATTTTTGATGGATGATGTTAGCTACTTGGTCATGTCTATGTTTGTAATATATCTGGGCTATGGTTTTACATGCACCTGTTTTAAGTTGTATGATCTCTGGGCAGCTGTTGCATTTTCTACATGTATCAGAAGATAGGGTCTTTGTGATATATTTCTGGTGGTTTTTGGTCTCTTTTACTTAGTCCTGAATTGCCATAATGAAACCTTCAGTCTCCGGAAAGAGATCACTACTGCTCAACTATGCGCTCAATGCCTTTTTGTCGACATTAGGTTGGTTTAAGTCGTGGTAGTGTCTCCCATGTAGACTTTCCAGCCTACTCGGCATGTTTGGTCTTGTCGTCAGTTAATTTCTCGTTATTTTTAGGTTGTATCTTATCTTGTAGGTTTAGAGGTGTCAGTTTGTAACCAGTCTTAACTATTGCTTTATGGGGGGAGGAAGATTCTATTAACATTTTTTTTAAATAGATATTAAGTCCTTTTTTTTGTTTTCTACTGTACTGTCCTTAAATATTTGTGTTGTGATGCCCTGGGTACCTACCTCGATCGTTTAAAAACATTTCTGTTTAGGATCCAACTTTGAACTGCTTCGCAATTGGAATATTTTTTTAAATGGTACCATGATGGTGCTGCTTTTGAACTGCTCGGTTGTCTATGGTCCATTTTAAATGTCTACATAAATTGTCGCTGGTCTGCCTTTGAATCGCAACAACGCCAATATTGAATCGCTTATAAGCCCTCATGGTACGAATAAGCGTTGCAAACTTGTTTAGGTCCTAAATTGAATCACGCTAAGCGATCATGGTAAACCTCCTGTCCAATAAAAATTATCTAATTTATTTTATTCCAAGTGTGAACACAACCTGAGTCATTGAAATTTACCTATAGACAATCCTTAGCAATATTATGAAGTAATTTATTTGCGAAAGCCCGTATGCATGGATGTATGGATGTCTGCCACTCCCTCACGCCCAAACGGCTAGGCCAACTCTGACGAATTCGTCACGGAATTATTTGACGAATTTGTCCCCACCGGAGAGCCAGTGTAATATAATGTTATGTAATCTAATGCAACTTATAAGTTCACGCATTTATTAACTTCGCAATTAATGCTTAATTTTTTCCACCGCAATTTAATGCAGGTCTCTTCATAATATTATCGTAATTAAATGCACAGTCTATCATACTATCGCAATTTAATGCCACACTGTTGTCATGATTGAGTGTGTGTATTACAGTAGCCATTTTTTTTACACCTTGTACGAGTATTCCAATTTTAATAAATAACTATCCAAATCGGGGCAACCTGTAACCAACCAGGAGTATTTGTAGGTACCAATCAGCGTTGCTGAGCTACCTCTTATGAATCTTCATAGGTAGCAATCAGTTTTGCTGAACTACCTCTTTTTTTTTACAGGTACCAATCAGCTTTGCTGAAATACCTCTAAAGTTTTTTTCTTTTTCAGGTACCAATCAGCTGTTGCTGAACTACCAATATTGTTTATTTTTTTTAGGTACCAATTAGCTCTTGCTGAACTACCAATACTGTTTATTTTTTTTAGGTACCAATTAGCTCTTGCTGAACTACCTATTATTTTTATTTTTTTCAGGTACCAATCAGCTGTTGCTGAACTACATCTTATTTTTATTTTTTCAGGTACCAATCAGCTTTGTTGAACTACCTCTTATTTTTATTTTTTTCAGGTACCAATCAGCTGTTGCTGAACTACCTCTTATTTTTATTTTTTCAGGTACCAATCAGCTTTGCTGAACTACTTGTTATTTTTATTTTTTTAGGTACCAATCAGCTGTTGCTGAACTACCTCTTATTTTTATTTTTTCAGGTACCAATCAGCTTTGCTGAACTACCTCTAAAGTTTTTTTTTCCCAGGTACCAATCAGCTGTTGCTGAACAACCTCTATTACCACTTTTGTAGGTACCACTCAGCTGTTGCTGACCTACCTCTACTACCACTTTTGTAGGTACCAATCAGCTGTTTCCGAACTATATCTGCCGACTTAAGCAATACCTCTTCAACATTGTGAAAACAATTATAATGTAAAGTTATAAATAGTTTAGCATTAATATGCGATATGTAAGTACCAAGTAATAAATATCAACATAATATCAAATCTAAATAATACTGGTACTATAAAATGATGATTTTTGTTAGCTAAAAATAACGGTACAGTAATAAGATTTAACTAATAAATTATTTACGGTTCTTAAAACTAAATAGTACTTAAATAACAGTATGAAATTTTCAATGTATACGTATTATTCGTATTTTACGATCCAAGAGGATTGCTTGTAGTCGTACCTAAAAGTTATAATATGTGGTAATATTTCTTAACTACGTACCTACATTGTTTTATAGGTACTGTGGTATGCAGACCTTCATGGAGGATCGGGCATAACGCAACTTCTTTCTCATTTGGTCATTTTGAAGAAGATAATTCGAATATCAATTTAAAAGGTTTGAAATGGTATTCGATGTCAACATTCGAAATGATTGAAGATCAGGAAGCTTATTCCCTAACTGCGATAGAGATAATGATAGTGATTGCGATAATTCAATGCGATAGTGATACTGAATGCAATAGCAAAAGTGGATGTTGAAAATGAATGATATTTTACCACTGAATGATATAGGTATGACAGGTTTTCATTGGCTGAAAAATTGCCAAACTACCAAATTCTTTCGTGTCTGTAACTAATTTAATATATTTGTCTCTTGTATATTCCTCTCGCTTTCTCGTTCATTTAGTACTTCCTATCTGAAGTTTGCAATTTTCAATACATTCATTCTACACGGTGATCAACTAAATGACATGTACAGTAAAAATAAGTTAAAGAGAGATGGGGTTGTAACTAAAGTAAATTAAAGTGAGACAGCACGTAGCAACTAATACACTGACCTGAAAACAAGCTTTGTAACCAATATTATCATCTTCTTTTCATGATCCCATCTCTTAAACTTTTAGATAAAAAAATCTTCACATTTGAATTAGGTTCAGTACATACCTAGATATGTTATAAGTAATTCGTTAAATACTAAAACGTTAAAAGAGGATATTGCTCTGTATACCTGAGGTCAATAATTAAATATTGATGGCAATAATTACTTAAATGCTAGACTATAATTACGAGTAACTTATATTGTGCCAGCTGCCAACTCTTTTCTGGGATACTTTAAAAGCCAGTTAGTGGGTTTTGCTGTGGCTGAAAAACTGACAACCTATTTAAAACAATATTCATGTTCTATCTTATATTATGACCGTCAGAATGTAGGTTAGGTATGTAATTGTTTTACAACCATTATGATGTTCTGCTTACTCCGTCAGGGATTTAGGCTTCAGTGTATATATATGTTTCAATAAAATTTTACTGAAACTCAGAGCCAAAATGAGTTATCTAGCCATCCGAAACGTAGTAAATTTATGTTTTTCTGTCAATTAATTTCATTAGTCAAAATAATAGCATAGCACTATTTGCTTGTGTTGTGTAATGGTGCAGGCGCATGTAGCCTTCCACATAAGACTGCGACCTTTGCCTCGGTACCGATGTGGTACTACCGGGCCTATTGCCGTGTTTCGGGAAAGGCCGGGCTCTAGAAAACAAGGCTAAGACATTTCTTGTTCAACAACATTTTTCCAAGATCAGTAATAAGTTAATAACTTGCTCCTCCCAGGTCTCTCATCTTTAAAAGAACTCGTCATTCTACAAAACTTCAATAACAAAACCTGGGTCTTCTTCTTCCTCCTACTACTGTAATTGGATTGTAGAGATTACGTAATAAATAATAAAAATTGATTATTATTATTTTCTTTTTCGTGTTTTACTGCCAAATCAAATGGATCCCTTTGAGTACAGAATTCTAAAACACATAAAACTTTTTTTATTTTTCTATGAAAGAGGTGTCATTTCATTTTATCTTTTTACTATAATTATTGTTCATTTTATCTTTTTACTATAATTACTCTATGTTTATCAAAAGTGTCAAAATTTGTCAACGTTAGTCCGCGTAGAAGTAAGTATTTTATTTGTAAATATGATATTTAAAATGGTTATGTTATAGTCCCGTAAATAACAAGTTTTTTTACATTAGTAGTACGATAATACATCTATGTTATACCTACAACAGAAAGCAAAAAAAAAAAAATTGCAAAAAAACTATTTTGTAAAGAATGGCAAACGTGCGCAGGGTTTTGAAACCACAACTTCAGGCACAAGCCAACTCAATATCGTTTAAATATCAAGCTCTTCTTATATATACAATTTCTTATATATAAAATTAGACGTCCTGATTCATTGACTCATCAACACCCAGCCCAAACCCTCAGACCTAGAAAACTAAAATTTAGCAGAAAGGTGTCTTTTGTAAAGGTTGTAAGTACTAAGAAAGGATTTTTCGAAATTCAACCCCTGGGGTGGTGAAATGGGGGTTCAGAGTTTGTATGGAGAAAACAATTTTTTTGGACATTTTAACTCGAAACTTCGTCAAGATTAACCTTAAGGCAAATAAAGGGACGAGTGTTTCCGGATTTTTCGAAAATCAAGGTGTCAAGAATGAAATGGGTGACTAAAATAGTTCTTTGCGCGAGAGCGTAGCCGCGGGTAAAAAGCTAGTCTATTATATTTACAACATCAAAGGTATTTTGCATAATTTTCATTAATAAATCTGTTTGCAGGGTAATTAATAGAAAATGACGTCTACACTCTAACTTCATCCAAAATGCGAAGTTACAAATTCAAGATCAAACATTTGTAAATACCTCAATTATGTATCTTATATATACGAGGAACGACAGACAGTGGGCCAAGGCAGTCTCAAATGGTGGCCAATGGGAGCAACAAGGCCAATGAGCAGACCAACCAGCCCGATGGTCAGAAGATATCGTCAAAATGACAGGACCTCTATCGATGAGGTTAGCACAGAACCGTGACGATAATCGCTACAGAGAAGAAGCCCACACCCAGCAGTGGGTTGACGTGGGCTGAGTATAATGATGAGCCTTATCAAACTATTTTCATGATAGCTTTCCGCGCGCGACTTCGTTCCCGTGGGAATTTGGAAAAATTATGTAGTACCTTGCCTATGTTACTCAGGGATAAATCAGCATTTTAATGGTGAAATAATTTTTGAAATCGGTCCATAAATGGCGGAGAAATCGGTGAACATACATTAAAAAAAACATACATACAGTCGAACAACCTTCTCCTTTTTTGAAGTCGTTTAAAACAACAAATCTTCCCTCTTTAATTAAATATTAGTATAGATAAAAAGTAGTTATCTTTTACTTTACAAAGTTTTATTGTATTTCAGTTATCGAGACATCATCCAATTGCCGTCGAAGTTGGTACAAATGAGTGACATGACATATTATGAAGTTTTGAAACGTGGAGGTTCAAGAGAGGATATCAGCTCTTGAAAATAAGTAACAAAGATGTAAAATGACCACACTTGAATAACTTTAATGCTCTTTTATATTTAAATAAAATACATGAACTAAATTGAATTTTGATTTTTGTGCTTGGAGAAAATCTGTAAAAAAGAAACAATTTTTAAATTAACTTATCATATGCATTCTAAGATATAAACACAAGCTTATATATGTTTGATATATTTTACTTTTATTATTAACGCGAGTGCGTCTGATTGTTTACCTATTCAATGTACCTAGTTTGTTTCACAAAATAATAATAATGAGTTTAGAATAATTATGACCCTACAGTAGCTTCCATACTAGACTGGGAGTAATAGAAAAACATAGAATATGCCAGCTGCCTACTATTCCCAGGCATACTGTAAAAGTCAGTAAGTGAGACGCGAGGGTTTTGCTGTATTGTGGGCAAAAGGCTGACAACCTCTCACCACTTACATCATTTTTCATCTTAAAACCCTCTTGAATATATGTCAAACGTGGCATCAAGTGGTTTTAAAACCACTGATGCTCTGCCTACCCTGATAGGGATTATAGGGATGAGCATATGTATATGTACTATAAACGTAAAAGTTTGAGACGGACGGAGTTTAGTTACACCTTCACAAAAAAAAAACAATTCAAGGTGTGCTACGAGGATTGGTTGGAGTTCCGCGATACTTTTGTATCGTTAATTCATGAGAACAGCTGTGTTAGTGAAATACAAAAGTTTCACTATTTACGCGCATCATTGGATGGAGGCGCCGCTCAGGTAATAAGATCACTTGAATTTTCTTCTAAAAATTATACCGTAGCTTGGGATATTTTGTGTGATAGGTACAACAACGAGAGATTATTAATACAGAACCATGTCCAATCCCTGTTCACTTTTGAACCTATAAAACGTGAGTCATCTCAGGCTTTACGGACAATTATTGATTCTTATACTAAAAATCTTAGATCACTCGAAGTTTTACGCGAACCTACTAAATCGTGGGACACATTGATTATTTATTTAATTACTTCAAAGTTAGATAATAAAACATTGCGCGACTGGGAAGAACATAAGGCCTCTATAAAGAATTATATCACATTACAAGAGTTAATGTCCTTCCTCAAGGACAAAGCCGATTTATTAGAAACATTAAATATGGGCGCAAAAAACGACAATAACTATAATAAGCAAAATGTAAAGGGATTAGCGGCGTCTACTACTTACCCAAATTTAAATCAATCTGTAAGTTGTTCCTTATGTAATGAGGAACATCGTCTGTTTCGTTGTGAAGCATTTTTGAATCAATCAGTCAATGAAAGATCCGATACTGTTCGCAGATTGAAACTTTGTTTGAATTGTTTACGACCAGGACATCAAGCACGTAATTGTAGATCGAGTGCATGCACTAAACGTTCCCTTCCTCATAACACATTATTACACATTGAAAATCAATCGCACTCACAAGCAATTCAAGCATGTCACACACAAATCATACGCATATCAATCGCAACCGCAAGCATATCAAGCACAAACACACACATACCAAGCACAGCCACAACCATATCAACTACACCCATACGCATATCAACCACAAGGTCACTCATATGAAACGCAATCTCACGCACATCAAGCACACACTTATGCAAATCAAACTCAGTCACAAGCAAACGCATATCAAGCACAAATTCATAGCTCGCAAGCACAACAAGCACACACGTCACAAAACAATGAGAATATAGGTAGCACAAACAATTTGTCTGTAAATAAAGCAACTACACTTTCAGTGAATTCCCCGGAACGAGTTTTACTCTCAACAGTAATTATTCACATTTTAGGTAAGGACAATCAAACACACGAAGCTAGGGCTGTGTTAGACTCAGGAAGTCAAGCATCGTTTATCACAGAGAAGCTATTGCAAAAACTCAAACTAAAATGCTCGAATGTCAAAATGTCAGTTGTAGGAATAAATAATACAGTTTCTCAGATTACAAAAAGATGCACGACAACTATTGAGTCAAAGGTAAAACTTTACAAAACAACAATTTCGTTTTTAATTTTGCCCAACATTACAAATTTATGTAGCAATAACGTTAAAATTCAAAAACTCAACTTACCCTCACATGTAAAACTCGCAGATCCAGAATATTACGACCCAAAAAACATTGATGTTTTACTTGGAGCAGACATTTTCTGGGACCTTATCGAACAAGGTCAAATACGTTTTGGATCAAATAGTCCCGTTTTACAAAACACAAAGCTGGGATACATAGTTTCTGGACCTACGAGCGGTCTCAATCACACCTTTAATCAAACATCAAATTCAATTTCATGCAATTTTGTGCAAAACGATCAGAGAGAAATTCAAGAACAACTAACAAAGTTTTGGTGTCTCGAAGAAATTCCAAATAATTCAGATCATGTATATTCGAAGGAAGAACTCTTGTGTGAACAGAATTTTGTAGAAAATTTTACTCGAATGCCAGACGGTCGATTCTCAGTAGCGATACCACTGAAACAGTCAGAATCCAGTCTAGGAGAATCGTTCGAAACAGCAAAACTGTGTTTTTTATCATTAGAGCGAAGATTGCAAAGAATAAAGAAGCTAAAAGAAATGTACACAGATTTTATTAAAGAATATAAAGATCTAAATCACATGACACTCATTCATCCGCAAACATGCAATCCTAACACACAACATGCATACTACTTACCTCACCACGGTGTACTACGCGAGAGTAGTACAACTACAAAGCTAAGAGCTGTTTTCAATGCTAGTAAACCAACATCTACTGGAGTATCTTTAAACGATATACAGATGGTTCGACCCACAATTCAAAGCGATTTATTTTCAATTCTTATTAGATTTAGGCGTTACCGATACGTATTGACAGGAGACGTTGAGAAAATGTATCGACAAGTTTTAATTCACGAAAATCAACATCATTTACAAAGAATCATTTGGAGAGACGATCCTTCGGAACCGTTACAAGTCTATCAACTCAACACAGTAACTTATGGTACTGCTTCAGCGCCATTTCTTGCCATCAGATGTTTGAAGCAACTTGCAATCGAATGTTCAAACCCAGTCATTTCCCAAGTTATGGATCAAGATTTTTATGTTGACGATTTAGTCACAGGTTGTCAATCAATTGAAGAGTTGTTACAAATTCGTGATGAAGTTTGCAAGGTACTCTCGTCAGGCTGTTTCAATTTACGCAAAATAAAGTCAAACGTCACCAATTTGACATCACATGTGGGTCATACCGATTCGAATACATCTCTTAATCTCGGAAAACAACATTCCGCCAACACGTTAGGCATTGGTTGGTCATCTTCCGAAGACGAGCTATATTTCTCACCAAAATTAACGCAAATAGACATAAAGCCAACAAAGCGGTCAATATTGTCAACAATAGGACAAATATTTGATCCGCTCGGGTTACTCAGTGTCTTTGTAATTTACGCAAAGATTTTGCTTCAAAAACTTTGGCTTCAACAAGTTGTATGGAATGAACCTCTTCCCCTTGACATAGTTCAAAATTGGCAGAAATTCACATCTCAGTTGTGTCACATCAGTGGTTTAAGATTGCCCCGCTGTATCTCCTGCATAGATCCAACTGTGATTGAAATTCACACGTTTTGTGATTCCTCGCAGGACGCTTACGGTGCTTGTTTGTACGTAAGGTCTGTTTCGGCTGACGATGTTGTGCACACTCATTTACTCTGTGCAAAAGCAAGGTTGCACCTCTCAAGCCCGTAACGATTCCCCGTCTCGAATTATGTGGTGCAGTCGTGGCTGCCCGCTTAACACAAAGGGTTTTGAAAGCATTTAGGTTGCCCATAGATCGATGCATTTTTTGGTGCGATTCTTCAATTGTATTGGCATGGCTTAAAACGGAACCCAGCAAATTAAAGGTTTTCGTAAAGAATCGTGTTGCTGAAGTTCAAGAATTGACCCAAAATCATTCATGGCGTCACTTTCCAACTGAATGTAATCCAGCCGATTTATTAACACGTGGTGTTGATATGTCATTAATTCAAAATCTGAACTTGTGGTGGACTGGCCCCACATTTTTATCTAAAGGTGAAGAGCATTGGCCAAACGCAAATTTCACACATAATTATAGCACTGACTTACCAGAAATAGTAAAATCACACTTAACATCAGCGGGAAAACTTAATCTAATCGATTTTACACGTTTCTCCAAGTTATTAAAATTAAAAAGAACCTTAGCATATGTTCTAAGATTTGTTACAAACTGTAAAGCTAAGTTATCGAAACATAAAGTCAACACAGAACCTTTAACCACACAAGAATTAGATTCAGCTTTTAATCATTTATTAAAACAATCGCAATTAGAGTCATTCGATGAATACTACACACTAGCAAAAAATAAAACACTACCAGATAAAAACTATCTAACAAAATTAACACCATTTATTGACGAAAGAGGACTGATGAGAGTCGGAGGCAGGTTAAGTAATTCACAATTTGATTATAATACAAAACATCCAGTTTTGTTATCATGTAAGCATCCAATAGCAAGGTTATTATTTGAAGCTGAGCATAAACGTTTATTTCACGCCGCACCGCAGTTACTTTTATCGTCAATCAGACAAAATTTTTGGCCTATCGGAGGTCGCAACATGGCACGGCATGTAGTTCATAAATGTCATACATGTTTTCGAATGAAAGCACAAACGGTTAACCCTATTATGGGATAATTGCCTGAATCCTCAATCCTGGATATCCATTCGAAACCACAGGCGTGGACTACGCTGGTCCTTTGCTGGCTGCTGACAGACGCGGGCGAGGCTGCAAGTTCATTAAGGTCTACGTAGCAGTATTTGTTTGTTTTACCACTAAAGCTTTACATCTAGAACTCGTTACTCAGTTGACTAAAGACGCATACATAGCCGCTTTGAGGCGATTTATTGCCAGACGTTCCAAACCTTCAATAGTTTTTTCTGATAATGGCACCCAGTTTGTGGGAGCAATGAATGAGGTCAAGGCATTCTTAAAGCAAAACTCAACAGGTGTGACAGAGTTTATGGCAACCGAAAGCATCGATTTTAGATTCATCCCTGCTTACGCGCCTCATTTCGGGGGGCTGTGGGAGGCGGGAGTAAAATCTTTCAAGTCACATTTAGTTAGAGTTACAGGTAACTCGCATCTTACATTTGAAGAGCTGTACACTGTGCTCGTTCAAATAGAATCTATATTAAATTCGCGTCCACTCACCCTAATTTCATCAGATCCTAACGATCTGTTACCATTAACCCCCGGTCATTTCTTGGTCGGACGTCCGCTGACCGCTTTGCCTAGTCCGAGGTTAGATGACGAAAGTCCAAACAGGCTGCAACGTTGGGAGAGAGTCGAACAACTGCGCCAGCATTTTTGGGCTCGTTGGCAGAAAGAATATGTCACAGAACTTCAACAAAAGACAAAGTGGAGATCTTCAAAGTCAAGTCTCAAAAAAGACACCATGGTTATCATCAAAGAAGACGCTGTACCGCCAATGAAGTGGAGTCTAGGACGAATTGTGGAAGTTTACCCCGGCAAAGATGGAGTGGGACGTGTAGCAGATATCCGAACTGTCAAGGGAATTATAAGGCACGCTTTTAACAAAATCTGTCCGCTGCCTCTGCATGATCATTTAGACGGTTGAAAATCCAAAGATTTCAACGCCGGGGGGCATGTCAAGCATTGAGATCCATTTCGCGCAAGGAACCCTAATATGCACCAATGTGACGCACTGCAATGGTCCTCTAACTGACCTCCGGCCACTCGCCGATGGAGCGCATTCGAAAGCGCACGCAATTTTGTCATCTTCATTTAATCAATTTTACGCCTTGTATTCATTTACTATCAAATTAAAGCTTCTCTTCATTCAACTGAGTGTTTTGCATCATCAATAATCTTCATCAGCACATGCTGTTTATATTGCCCCTTCTTCTAATTAAATCCTTTAATTCGGCCATAGTCTAGAATTTGTGACCAAACAAATAAGAAACAAATTCTTAATAATGAATTAAATGCCTACGATTTTCAAATAAAGAAAATAAAAAACCCTCTTAAGTTTAGATATACCAATTTCCGACCACAATTTCTAATTTCGTTTGCCTCTGCTCACTCCGTTAGGCTGTGGAAAGCACGATGAACTCAAAGTTGGGCGTAATAGCAAATAGTAGCTAAATTGAAAGCAATGAATTAAAGATATTTGAAATGAAAGAAGGAAGATAACACTACGAAAGATAAGAAATTATAATAAGATTGGTTTGAGTATTTTACGTAATAAAATTCTCAATATAAATAGAAATTATGAAATATAAGTGATATCAATTGCATAGCATCATGCGGGAGCATGTATTTGGCGGAAAACTATGATAATTAACAGCAGAATATGTAGTTTGAGCAAATGCATTTCATACATAAAAAACCTTGTCAACAACCCGATCCGTGTAGCGAGAACAAAGGATCGTGCGATGTTTACGTAACACAAGTACCTTTAAAATGATTTGCAACTTTTAAATCCTAATAATTAAGTGTAATTGTAATTGAAATTAGATTAAATAATTATTATTTGTGTAGTTATCGGTTAATTACGCGATAAACACTGAATTTAATTATAAATATGAAAACTTGAAAATTATATAGAAATTAATTTGTATAAATTATTGCACTTACAGGGTAAACATTTGGCACAAACTCACTGCCTAACTTGATTTATCCGAGGCATCCGACTAATAATCCGTAATTTCGTAAATAAGGCTGATTTCCTTAACTGCGCACTTATCTGTTTTTTGTGGAATTCTTCTTGTTTTCGTGGTTCATAATCCGTGCCGAAGGACCAGCATGTGCTAATGAAGATTATTGATGATGCAAAACACTCAGTTGAATGAAGAGAAGCTTTAATTTGATAGTAAATGAATACAAGGCGTAAAATTGATTAAATGAAGATGACAAAATTGCGTGCGCTTTCGAATGCGCTCCATCGGCGAGTGGCCGGAGGTCAGTTAGAGGACCATTGCAGTGCGTCACATTGGTGCATATTAGGGTTCCTTGCGCGAAATGGATCTCAATGCTTGATACAAGGGATTTTGGACAACTTCACAGGAATGTAGTTTTTATTTTATTTATTTACTTAACTTAATGCACTAAAAGTACAAGGGCGGACTTAATGCCCAATGGCATTATCTACCAGTTTACCTTAGGGTGATTGGTGAGAGTGAGTGGTAGCCACACCTTATCCGAGGTGAAAGATAAAATATTAAATTATAAACATTATACTTACGAAACTAAACATAAATAATAATAAACATAAATACATATGCCCTAATAAGTATATTATAAAGTGTCAAGCTTAGCGTGCTCTTGATAACATAAGTAAGAAAAATGCTTTTCTATGCTCAATACGATAGAGTTATCTTAATGCTGTAAGGAAGGTAAAGACTTCAAATAATATATTTGTCATTAAAATTTTTCAATTTATTGATTTTATTAGGAACACTTACTTAAAGTGCCTGTAATGTAAGTACCTTATCAAACGTTATTCATGATAGATTCCGACGCGGGACTTCGTTTCTGTGGGAATTTAGAAAAATGATATCCTAGCCTATGTTACTCGGGGATAATGTAACATTCTAATAGTGAAAGATTTTTTAAAATCGGTCCATTAGTTTTTGTGTTTATTCGTTACAAACAAACATACAATAAATAAAAAAATTATAAAAATGTTTACCGACTTCAAAATTAAAGGTACCCATTTAGATATTACTTCTTTTTTCGTTGAAGTCAACAACCAAGGCATATATCATAATATTAATAAAAAAACGGCCAAGAGCGTGTCGGGACACGCGCATTGTAGGGTTCCGTAGCAGCATGGTTCAAATATGCAGCTGGCTTCTTAATTCTACGAGCATATGGACGGTTAAATCGCTAATAATGTCTAATAAAAACGAGGTCACAAAGAAAGAAGGTAACTAAAGGAGAAATGTAGATTCCAGCGCCATAAGGAAAATGAAAAAAAAAATCATCTGTTTAATAACCACCTCGCGTGGATACAAATGGTTGTATAAAAATTGTTTACATTACGTATTCATTTAAAACGGGTGTACTATCGTTACGGTCGTAGTTAGAGATGAAAGAGACTGCCTTTTAAGGCTTAATTTAAGACTTGACTCTTAAATTAAGACTGAAAGTTCGAGTTTTTATTAATAAGACTTAGTAGTTTCTTAAAAGATTAAAAACTAAAACGACTCGAGTTCTTTCAAAATACTAAAAGACTTAAACGACTCAAGTTCTTTTATGTAAAAGGGATCGCAACGCAGTTTGTGTGTGATATTAAATATTTCTTTTGTAACCGATCAACCAAAAGGAATAAATAATTCACGCCTAAACCACTAAATACATTTTGATAACATTTGACAAGGAGATAAAATGAGATATTTATATTCTATCAACACATACCTTACGACTGTCGACTTCCCAGATAATGAGTCGCCAGTCTTTGAAGTCCTTTAAGCTGTTTAAGTAACAGCTCAGTTTTTTACGTTAAAAGACTTCGACTACAAAAGCTAGTCTTATGACTAAAGGATGGGAACTAAAAGACTGAATCAGTCGCGAGGCGTCAAAAATAAGGTGAGTCTTTATTAAAAGCCTTAAAAGACTGAGTATCTTCCATCAGTAGTCATAGTCGATGTTAAAATCTCCAAATACTATAGTATAAAAAACAAATGTATGAAAGAGTTTGTAGTTTCAGAAATAACTTTAGTTTTGGTGTAAACACAACATAATGAAATTATAAAATTCGCGAGATAGACCTGCTGATAAAATAACCTCGCCTCACTTTTAGTATTGAACCTTGTAAACATATTCTTATTAATTCCAAAAACGTTTGGCACTTGGTCGACTATCACTCGCAAACTTGAAAGGCTAACTTATGTGTGATAGTTTTTCTTTTAATTTCGTTGTATATTCTACCAAAGAGAATTTTTTCTCATTTTTAGAAACAACCGTTTAGCTGGTAGAGGGGGGGGGGACACTAACTTTGGTTTAGGGCTAAATACAACAGAATGGAAGTATTTAATCCGCGAGCGAAGCGAGCGCGAATTTTTTTTGACTTTAAAAAAAATTTTTTTTTTAAATTTTTTTAGCAACAAAAGTATTGCTAGGAATAATTTCGGCTGGTGCTAAAGAGCAGGTCGCGTGGCGATTGTGTATAATTTTGATGTCATTTTCGTAATTAACACCCCCAAAAACCTATAACGACACATGAAATGTCAATATGGTACAGCTTGGCTTTAGACCTTGCCTCACTTTTAGCGTGGAACTTTGTATGGCAATTGTTTTGGATTAGGTTGAACTTCGTCGTAAATGCTAAATGCTCGTGGAATAATTATTTAACATTTTTTTTTCATTTTAAAAATTAATTTTTCGCAAACGGACTGCTGAATCGAAAAACGTTCGTAGTAAACCCCTTCAATCTTTTAAAAAACTATCCTATGACATCCCACTCGATGATATCGGCGGGAAAAAAAAATCCATCGCCCTTTCACATGTATGGGAAACACCCGAAAAAATTTTTTTTACAAATTTTTATTTTTTCTATTTGTCGGCGCAATTAATATGTATGAACATGCCAAATTGCAGCTCTGTAGTACCAAGGATCTAATATTAGTAAATATATTCTTATTAATCCCAACAATGTATGGCACTTGGTTTACCATTACTCGCAAACTTGAAAGGCCAACTTATGTTTTATAGTTTTCCTTTTAAATTTGATGTATGTTCTACCTCTGTGAATTTTTCCACATTTTTAGAATCAACCGTTTAGCTGGTAGAGGGGGGGGACACTTGTGTTTGACAAAAATTTTCACTTTAAAAATTTATGATTCGCAAACGGAGTGCTAAATTGAAAAATGTTCTTAGTAAACCCCTTTTGTCTTTTAAAAAGCTATTCTTAGACACCCCATTCGATGATATTGGCGAGAAAAAAAAAATTCATCGCCCTTTCACGTCTATGGGAGACACCCGAAAAAAATTTTTTTTCTTAGGTTTTACTCTACAGTTCTATCGGCGTGATTACTATGTATAACTATGCCAAGTTTCAGCTCTGTAGTACTAAGGGTTTCTTAGAAAACCCGCGGACAGACGGACAGACGGACAGACGGACAGACGGACAGACGGACAGACGGACATGGCGAAACTATAAGGGTTCGTAGATTACTACGGAACCCTAAAAATGGCTCTCAGTTCACATTTCTGCAATGTGAAATGGGATTTATATTTACAGATAAAACTAACTCAGAGGCTACGTAAAGGTTTAAGAAAATACGCTATTAGTTCTTGATTCACAGGGTTTTCTTTTGTTTGATAAGTACTATGTGAACCCACTGTTGGACTGGACAAGCTCCACCGAACTTCTTTTTGGAATCTTCGGTGGGTAAACACACTTCACACTTGACTATACCTACATGATAAGAAGAAGAAGTGTGTTAAGACATAAATCATATATCTATCTGTACACTTACGACTATGATCCCTTTTACGTATGTGGTATGTGGTTTAATTATCCAAGCTTAATTGTAATTAAAATATGCTCGATAATGATAACCCAATGAGAAATATCATAATTTGGGAAACACTTCTTACTTCATCTCGTCCTCGTTTTGCAGTTAAAACTTCTATTTCCAAAGAAAGGATTCACGTTAGGAAGTTCAGACACTGTCAAAATGTAAAATATGTTATTTTATTTGCATGTCCAGACGTTTGATATGATGAAAATTGAATACCTATCTGGAAAATGGTGTTAAATAATGATTTTAATACATTGTTTAAAAAAATCATGATTTAAGAACGTTAAAAATTAAGTGGCATACGAGACGACCGCCTGTATTGGACATATACGTACTAACACTTGGGTTGGCAGAGCGTCAAGCAATCAAAAATACTTAGGGTTTTAATATGATCCATAATCAGGGGTATAATGTATAATGTAGCCGGTTTGGTCAAGTGGTAGTGACGCTGCCTCTTGATCGGCGGGTCCTGGATTCGATCCCCAGCCGGGGCAAACATTTGTGTATAAAGTAGATGTTTGTTCTCGGGTCATGGGTGTTTGTGTTTGTCTTTGTGTTTTCCAAGGGACCCACGACACAAGGGAAAACCTTAGTGTGGGCCTCATGAGTGGGTAGCGTTTATTTATTTATAAAAATGGTACAGCTTGACGATCTTTTGCAAAATTTTTGCACTTTTTTATATACAGCCCGCCATGGTGGAAGCATATTTACTCGTGAGATGCATCATTATTCCCCCAACAAATTCCGAAGTACTCACAAATACGTATACATACGTTTACTTTGCTATAATTGCGTAACAATAATCATGTTTTTTATCAATCACACGAGAAAAATAACATAATAATAGTATTTCTCAGAAGTAAACAAACACCAGAACAATATAAAACAACCTCTTTTTCTGGTTAAAAAGCATGTCAATACTTCCCAATATGGCTATTTCTATTTACCTCATTAATTTTTAAGAGAGCAGTATATCTCCCAAATTACTTTTTCTTGTTCAATAACATTAGTATTTTTGAATAATTACAAAACGTTTCATAAGAAATTATTAAATAACATGAAAATAATTGACAAATTGACAATTACATTCATTCAATATCATTCAAAATGTCATTCTCTGTCTTTGTTCCAGTTATAACAGCTTGAGAATTCGGACAGTATAACATGAAGTTGGCCATTTCCTGTTCCATCTATAATTTATTTGACAGTAATTGATTGCGATAAGATTGCGATACAGCTTGATTATCACTATCGCACTTAGAGAATAAGGTCCCTGGTCTTACGCCATTCTTTGTAGAGAGCTCGCGGAATAAGTTCTTGTATACGTTCGTAGGCGTGCAAATAGCACTTTACTAAGCATTTTTGAATTATGTTAACCGTGTATGTGTTGTAATAAAATTAAGTGCTACAAAAGTGCAGTACCTAATTATTTATAATTATAGTACCTGAAGAAGAGCTACGCATATTAATTATTTGCCCCAAGAACAGGTACTACAAGTGGTGGATGGACGCTTAAAACGATCCAAGGAATATAAGCTAAGTAAACCTAAATTTTTTATTTTATTGATTAAAAAATAACCTACTCCAATATGGATGTTTCTAATAAGTTTACTGGCACGAATGACTCCATTGAAGGGTTTCTAACCCAATTAGAGGCCCAGTGTATTTTATAGAAACTCGAAGACGAACACAAATTAATTATAATACAGTCTATACTAGCAGGTCCGGCCTTATCTTTTTATAAAACAATTATATCACAATGCAAGACCTTTGCCGACCTGAAAAAAATACTATTGGAGGGATTTCAATCATAAATTAATTTCCAAGAAAAATTTTACAACCAACAACAAATTAATGAGGAAAATTTACTCGAATACTTCTATGCCTTGCAAGAATTGGCAACAAAAGCAACAATTCCCGATGATATTTTTATCAGACGATTTATTAAAACCACACGTCCATTCTTTAAATCCAAGCTTGCCACATCACTACATAGTGATATAAATAAATTAAAAGAACTGATCAAGCAGATGACGGAGCTATACGTTAAAACCCCAAAAAAAAGCTAAAATAATATAAGTTTAAATAATGGCAACGCAATAGTTCATTGCCACTGCAACCCTTCTGGAGACTCGATGTCACATTCGTCCTTTTTTACACCGGGTCGTGAACCACGCCGAGCGGGACCTCGTCCAGAAACCCGTGAGACCCCGGTGTCGGAGGTAGGGACCTCCTCTGAAGGATCTGCACCAGGTGCAGAGCGTGATGTGGGTGACCATAGCACGCCTAACTGGCGCCAGCGACTTGGTGGCAGTAATTCACCAGCCCCACGGGAAAGATACAATTTCCGCCCTAGACAAGCGCGGAACCTATCACAAAACAACTCGGGAAACGCCAGGCAGCTCCGCTAAGGGGAACGGTAGAGGAGACGTCTACACCATCCTCAGTTCCCCAAGTGGAAGAATTGGCTGGTAGCCAGAACCACATTACTCCAAACAGTCCAACAGAGGAAGAGGACATAAAGAAGAAGCTATTTAGCTACAAGAGCAAACCTTTGGTCAATCTACAATTAAATGACCCTAGCAAGCGTAAGGTGGTGGCTCTCATAGACACTGGTGCCGCTGTCTCGTGTATTTCGGCATCTATGTGCCTTGTTTTAAATATCCCGATAAAGTCTGCGCCACCAATGTCTTTTAGAGCAATTAATAATCAATTGATTCAGGTTGCAGGTTACATAGAAACACCAAAATTACTTCCTGGAGAATTAGAAGTCACCTTCCGTGGAATGGCAGTGTTAATTCCATCCTGTCCATTCATTCTCGGACAAAATTTTCTTAATGAATTCAAAGTCTCTGTCGATTTTAATAATCAATGTTTAAGTGTACAGGGAACTTCTATTCCTTTCATAACCAAACAAGATCAAACAAGTTCGTCATTGGACGCGATTTATAGCGAAAAGTTACATAATAACGACTATGTTTATTTTTCAGAAGCAATGGACAACAATCTTGGAGTCGATATTTTTCAAAGTACCACTGAAATTTCTTTTATAATCAATGATGAGTTTATTGATAATCAGCGAACGGCACTGTATGACTTGTTAATAAAATATAAGGATCGATTTGCCTTTAAGAACGATCAATTAGACTTATGTAATATCATCCCGATCCACATACAAACTAAAGATGAAGAACCGGTATTTTCAAGACCTTATAGAGTGTCCCCAGTACAGAGAGACATAACTGAGTCACAAGTAAAATAAATGTAAAAACTTGGCATTATCTCGGAAAGCCAGAGTTCATATGCTTCTCCTGTCGTACTTGTCAAGAAACCAGACGGAACATGGAGATTTTGTGTTGATTATCGACGTATTAATAAAAAGATTATAACAGATTCGTATCCAATACCAGTGATTGACTACATAATTAATTATCTATCTGGAGCTAAATATTTCGCAGAGCTGGACCTTAACAGCGGGTACTGGCAATCAGTCATCAGTTCAGGAAAGGAGAAGACCGCATTTATTACAAGTTCCGGTTTATATGAATTTAATGTGGTTCCCTTTGGCTTGCGCACAAGTCAAGCTGTCTTTCAGCGCATGATGGATAAGATCGTAGGCGATATGAGGTATAAGAATGCTATTGTCTATGTCGATAACGTGGTCCTGTATGCTAAGAGTTTTTCAGAATTTTTAGAGGTTTTACAAAAATTATTTGAACGACTACGGAACGCTAATATCACCCTTAAGCCTTCAAAATGTAAGTTTGCCTTGACAGAATTGTCTATACTGGGTTATTTCATATCGGGCAATGGATTTAAACCCGACCCAAGGAAAACCCAAGCCATTAAAGAGGTAAAGCCGCCAACCACCTTCAATTAAATAAAGAAAGTACTTGGTTTATTCTAATATTACAGGAAGTTTGTGGAGAATTTCTGCCATGGTCAAGGCAGGAAATGACTTGTATTGGCACGTGAATTATTTTCAAATGTGATGGAAAGTTTACATGATGATCCATATTTAGGAGGATACTTAGGCCTCACAAAAACATTTGAAAGGTTTAAAAATAAATACTTCATGCCTGAGGCTTTGAAATATATAGAAAGGTATATAAAATCTTGTTTAATTTGTCAAGAGCCGGCAACATCGAAAACAAGAATGGAACTTCACCCTATTGAAGTGAAAAATATTTTAGAAAGAGTGGGGGTGGATATTCTGGGTCCATTCAAAAGATCTTATAGAGGTAATGAATATCTTATTGTTGCAGTTGAGTTCCTATCTAAATATGCTATCTGTAAAGCGGTACCAAGAGTGAATGCTGATGTGACATGCAATTTTCTTATTGTGGAAATTTTTTGCAGATTAGGAGCAGTTCAGAATATATTAACTGACAGAGGAACTATCTTTACCGCTCATGCTGTGAAGGAAACGGTGGAAACTTTTGGTGCGAAATTGGCCCATACTACTTCTTTCCACCCACAGACCAATGGGCTAGTGGAACGCTTCAACAGGACCATCACTGACATGTTAGCAAAATATTGTTCGCCAAATCAACGTGACTGGTGTGCGGTTGTTCCATTAGTGGTCCACGCTTACAATACGAGCAAACACAGTTCCACAGGCATGTCGCCTTATCTCCTATTACATGCTAGAGAAGATTCTACTCAGGAAGAAAGAACTTTGAATATAAATTGCACTGGATTGTTGGGGAATATGTCTCAAAGGCAGAAAATTTTCTAAAATACTTATTCGTAAAGCCGTAAATAATATAAAGAAGGCACAACTCAGACAAATAAGAAATTACAACAGAAGAATTAAACGGATTTTAGTTAATGAAGGGGACATAGTACTAGTGTATATACCAAGAAAAATCACAGTGAGATCGTTCAAGGTAATGAGACGCTTCCAGGGTCCTTTTCGTGTCGTCAGAAGAATATCAAGATATTCTTATGTGGTGAAAAGACTCTCATCTTCAGTTAAGATTGTTGTTCATGCTAATCGGATGAAGCGTTTGTTCTTGAGACAATAACACTTGTATAATCACTAAGCTGAAATTAAACCAAAGATGTAAATAAACTTGCACTTTATTATTTAATTACAGTTTATAGACATTCAAACTCATAGTTAAATAAAATATTTCACCACACCAGAAACGCTCCAGGAAAAGTTTTACTTTCTTCTAAAATAAACATAGTTTAGTCTTAACGATGCTAGTAGACCGAATAATCGAAAAATACTGAGCCCTCCGCTATCGTGCATCGGATTTTTAAAAGCTGGAAGTGGGGATCGCCGGTGCCACCGGTCGGTTGGTACTGCGCAGCACAAGTAGCGCACCTGCGCAGTGTCCTCGCACCTGCATATTGTTTACACCCCAGGCCCTGCGTTCGGTGGTGCTCTTCAAAAATAGCTAGGCGCCAACACTTGTTTGCTCATATTTACATCCTGTGTTGTGTTGAATCTTTACTTTATGTTCTGTGTTAATATTCTTTTATGTTTCAGATCTTGATTAAAATAAAATATGATGTATTTAAAGAGTAAGTAAATTGTCAATGTGATGAAGATGTCACAGCACAGACTCCATATTTCTGTCTTATGGTATTTTTTTATTATTTTTTTCTTACATTGGGGTTTGTGATTGATTTATTTATCAATCGTTTTGGCATAAAAGGGGCGGTGTAACGCCAATGCCAATTGATTTACCTTTTTTATTATAAAACTATTTTTTAGCAGGTAATCCCTACTATCCCTACTATAATATTATAAATGCGAAAGTAACTCTGTCTGTCTGTCTGTCTGTCTGTTACCTTTTCACGCCTAAACCGCTGAACCGATTTTGATGAATTTTGGTACAGAGATAGATTAGAGCCTGGGAAAGGACATAGGCTACATTTTATCCCACAGTTGGGCACGATATAACCTGTAGTCCACGCGGGCGGAGCCGCGGGCGGAAAGCTAGTGTTAAATAAAAACATCCCTGGGCTGTTATTTAGCTTTTTAATGAAGTGATATTAATATTTATGTATGTTCTGTTCGTAGTGAAACGAAGACAACGAAAGATTGTGAATGGAAGAATGCAGGAAATCTCCGGCTCGGTTCTGCCCTTCGCTTGTGTTGGTGAATATGATGGGCGTCTGAAGCTGAGCATCCCAACCTCTTCCATCGTTAGTTGAGGCCCGCGCCGTGCAGCAGCAAGTTTATAAGTCACTAGCTTTCCGCCCGCGGCTTCGTCCGCGTGGACTACGGTTATATCGTGCCCAGTTGTGAGATAAAATGAAACCTATGTCCTTTCCCAAGGTCTAATCTATGTCTGTACCAAATTTCATCAAAACTGGTTCAGTAGTTTAGGCGTGAAAGCGTAACAGACAGACGCGTATGATCGCTGCTAATCACAAAGTGCTATAGGGCGAAGCGCGGCCTTCGACGCGTTATTTATAGGCATAGGCAAAATATTAATTTCAATTAAATTTTGTAAAGGGCCATATTGATCTATATTAAATGCACAATATACTTAAGGTTCTTAATTGAATTAGAATTAATGTTGTACTGCTTAAATTCGCTGCGTAAATATGCCTGAAATAAAACCATTTTTTTATTTATTTTTTATTTTAGATCTGTCAGCGCAATCAATATGTATGACCATACCAAATTTAAGCTCTGTAGTACCAAGGATCTAATATTAGTAAATATATTCTTATTATTTCCAGCAAAGTTTGGCACTTGGTCGATTATTATTCGCAAACTTGAAGGGCCAACTTATGTGTGATAGTTGTCCTTTTAATATTCTTGTATGTTCTATAACTGTGAGTTTTTACATTTTTAGAAACAACCATTTAGTTGGTAGAGGGTTTTAGTTGGTAATTTTACTATAGAAATGAATTTTTCATAAACGGAGTGCTGAATCGAAAATCGATCTTAGTAAACTCCTAACTTTTAAAAAACTATCCTACGATTCCCACCTCGATGATATTGGTGAGAAAAAAAATTCATCGAATAAAAAAACAATTTGATATACATTAAAAAAGTTACCACTCGTACAACAACTAATATGAATTTGTAGCGTCTAATCCTCGAGAGCACAACTAGATAAGCTACGTTGCAGCCGTGAGGTGCCCTCTCATTGGTTGAGCATTTTTATGTCTAATTCTTTTGTTTTATTTTATTTTATTTTATTAGGAAAACTTACAGCTATTTTACTAACAATATGAAAATGTGAAATGGGTGCATATCTGAGCCAATTACAAGTTTTCACCATTAACAAATTTAAAAAAAGTTAAAAACATTATAATACAACGCATCTGTAACCAGTGCAAGGGTATTGTGTTGATGCGACACCTCTATTTGCTAACCTCAACAATATGAGAAAAAAATAATAAAAAACAAAAAACAAATGACGAACATAAAACTTATGGCACATAATATATATATAATAATAATAAATCACTATGCAATCACCAACAATAAAAGCAATATCCCACTCTCGAAAAGTTACACCACATTTACATTAAATTACAAAATTGCTTCCACCATCCTCACCACTGCCAAAAAATTCGTTGAAAACTAGCCGTTTGATGGTAGTATGAGAGTCAAAAAAAGGATCGATTCGAGATGAATAACTATCATTAAATTTCTTAACCGCACGCCAAAAGAAACTATGCTGTCTATAATTAGTTCGAGCCCTTGGAAGCTCCGGCTGTAGACTGTTCCTACGTTGCGTGGTGGGAATTCGAAGCTTAATCATTGATACAAGCTCTGGAACATCTAATCTTCCCGACATAATACTGTGAAGCAACAGTAGATCTGCGACTTTCCGACGCTTCCTTAAGGTAAGTATATGATGGTGTAAACAGCTTTGAGAGTAATCGCTACAAGAAACCCACTAGTTTAAGTATCACAATTTTGTACATTAGTAGTTTTAAATAAATAAATAAATCATGCTTTTTTTGTGATTAAAATGTTTTGTGGTAAATTTGTGAATATATTTGGTCAGATGGGAGTGTTCGTTTACTGGTGCATGAGCAGCTAGCGGGAGTACGATTTAAAGTCCGAAATCCGTATTACTATACTTTTAATTATTCCTTACAAACTCACTTATTTTATGCGTAAACTAATGTGAAGGAATTATGTACTGATGTATTAACTGTTATGACCGACGCGGGCGACGACTGGAAATCCACTGTCGTTCACCGCTCTCCTCTGAGCTCGGGCGACGTGCAAATCGCCGCGTCGACACAATGTGTCACCACATCATTCCTCCCCTTTTTTTTAAAAAAAAATGAAATCCTTAAAATATCTTAAAATTAAAACTTACTCTAAATATCTTAACAGTACGACACAAGTACAATGTAAGTCAACGGAATTTGCTGATGCTATGTCTACGGTCGCCGTCTCGCCCGCTGTGACGCGATAAGCGAGGAATGTAACACGATTCTTTTAACAAACGACGTTCGTAAATGAATTCTCAAACTTACTTGCAATATCACGCTATGTTTTTATAAGGGTAGGCAGAGCATCATCCTAACACAAATTTTCAAATTAAATTCTCTTACTGAAATCAAAACTTCTTTTTATTTTACTGTGTCCACCAACTAATCCTAACATTTACCTTAAAACATTAAAATTGTAATACTTAACTAAGACATTTAAACTAGGAATACACTACTTTAGCTGTTGTTGTTTGTGCTTTAGGTTGTACACTTTCCACTTTAATCACTGGTAACGTGTTTACGTCCGTAATTTGCTTTGTAATAAACTTTCCAACTCTTCTTCTTAGCTGTCGAAACAACAAGCAGCCAACGGTGATACATAATAATACCAAAATCGTAATTATTAGTATTCCATAACTGTCGCTTAACTGTTTCTCTACCGTTGCTTGATTTATAACCAAATTTTCTTTAGTTTCTTTAGTTGTTTGATTTCCCATTTTCTTTACTTTCTTTTTTACTAGGTACCAAAATTTAAATTTTTTTAAGTTAATATTCTTCGACGTCTCTGAATTAAATGATGTTACCTATTGTTTCGACTTCTCTTAATATATACTTGACTTAACTGAGTATGCTTATTTATTTATCCTTCAAAAATACAATAAACGCACGTACCCACTTACTAAGCTAGTTCCTATTTTATTTCCTTATTGCATAAATCTTACTGGTTTCCTACTTATTCTACCACTACGCGTAATTTTAGCGTCAGGGCTGTCACAAACCTTTTCTTTTTCTGACTCTATTATTTTCTGACTGTTTTTAACATTCTCATCTATTAATTCATATGCTGGCTTCAACCTATCTATAGATATAAATGCTTTTCTTTCGGGTAACTGAACTTGAAAAACTTTGTCCGTCCTAGTAATAACTGAATAGGGTCCGTCGTAAGGCGGTTGTAACGGTTTTCTTACCGCGTCCACCCTTACGTAGACTTTTTCACATGTTTTTAAATCTTTACTGACAAATATCTTCCTACTATTTAAGGTTTCTCTTTTACAAGGTTGAATTTCTTTGATAGCTTGCTTCAAATTCGTTACATAATTCTGAATATCAGTTTCTACCTTAATATCTGAATTGTAAAAATCCCCTGGTAACCTTAAAGTTGTACCGTAAACTATTTCTGAAGCACTAATATTTGTGTCAACCCTAACTGCTGTCCTTAATCCTAACAAAACAGTTGGTAATTCATCTACCCATGATTTTGTTGAAAATCTGGCTGCCAAGGCTACTTTTAAAGATCGATGCCAACGTTCAACAGCACCATTACTTTGTGGATGATATGGGGTTGTCCTTATACGCCTAATTCCCAAGCGTTCCGTAAGGAGTGAAAAAAGGTTACTTTCGAATTGTCTACCTTGATCCGTAGTCACTTTTATAGGACATCCGAATCTTGTAATCCACCCTTCATAAAATACTCTACAGACAACCTCCGCCGTCATCTCTTTAATTGGAAATGCTTCTGGCCACCGCGTGTAACGGTCAATAATCGTTACTAAATATCTATAACCTTCGGGTGATGTGCTTAATGGGCCAACTATGTCTATATGCACATGTTGAAAACGATCCACGACCTCAAATTTACCTAAATCGGATACAGTATGTCTCTGAATTTTAACTCGCTGACAGGCATTACAAGTCTTTGCCCAATTCCTAACATCTTTATTCATTCCGGGCCAAAAATATATTTTATTAATAAGATTCAAAGTCGCTCTAACTCCAGGATGGCTTAAACCATGAGAAGCGTCAAAAACTATGCGTCTAAATTTTTCCGTTAAATATGGCCTGCATTGACTTGTTGACGTTTCACAAATAATTTGATCCGTGCTATCCGGTAAGGAAATATGTTTAAAAAGCAACTTGCCATTTGATTCGCATAACAATTGCGCAAGCTGTTTGTCACGGCTTTGGTCACGAGCTAATTCTGCGAAGTCTAACGCTGTGGGGCATGTTATTTCCTCCACGCGCGATAAGGCGTCAGCAACTACATTGTCACTACCACACACGTGCCTAATGTCCGTTGTAAATTCACTAATGAACATTATATGTCGCGCCCTTCTAGGTAACTCTTTTTCACTCCCTAGTTTACTGAATGCGCAAGTAAGAGGCTTGTGGTCAGTATAAACGACTAATTGACGACCTTCGACCATATAACGAAAGTGAGCAATCGCCAAATATATGGCTAAAAGCTCTCTATCATAAGTACTATATTTCTTTTGTGCCTCTGACAATCGTTTAGAAAAATAACCTAATGGTTTCCAATCCTTACCTTCTTTTTGCTGAAGTACAGCGCCCACACACGAGTCTGAAGCGTCTGTCATAAGCGCTAAAGGGGTGTCAGATGTCGGATGCGATAAAGTAGTAGTTACCTGCAAGTTTTTCTTGCACTTCTCAAACTGTTGAATCGCCTTTTCATTCCAAATTATTTTCGTCTTGTCTTTTCGTTTCGTATCATGTAAAAATTTATCCAACTCTGATTGGTCCTCTGCTGCCTTTGGGATAAAAGATCTATAAAAATTTAACATACCTAAAAATCTCCTCATCTCCTCGACGGTGGTTGGCCTGGGGAAGTCGATGATCGCCTTCACCTTCTCCCCCAGTGGCCGTATCCCAGATGACGAGACTTGATGACCTAGAAATTCTAATTCACTCTTTCCAAAAACACATTTTCCAAGATTAATAGTGATTCCATAGTTATTTAATTTTTCAAAAACTTCCCTTAAGTGCTTCCTGTGTTGTGTGACGTCATCGCTAGCTACTATAACGTCATCCAAATAGATAAATAAATAGTCTAAACCTGATAGAACGCTGTGAGACATAAATCTTTGAAAAGTTTGAGCAGCGTTTTTTAAACCGAAGGGCATTCGAGTGAATTCGAATAAGCCAAACGGTGTTATTACCGCTGTTTTCTCTATATCGCTTTCATTTACAGGAATACAATTATAGGCCCTATTTATATCTAGCTTAGAGAACACTTTTTTACCTGCCAGAACGTAAGTGAAGTCACGCAGCCTAGGAACGGGATACTTATCGGGCTTGGTGACAGCATTTAGTCGCCTATAATCACCACAAGGCCGAATCTCACCGTTTTTCTTGGGAACTATGTGCAAAGGACTCGCCCATGGACTCTTGCTTGGTCTACAAATACCCATACTAGTCATAATCCTAAATTCCTCTTTCGCCCTAGTATAACGATCAGGCGGTAGTGGCCTGGCTCGTGCCTGAATAGGTGTACCTTCAGTTTCTATAAAATGACATACATTATGTTTGGGTGTTTCTTTGAATGACACAGGTTTCGTCAAATCAGGGTAATCAGACAACAAATCGCAATAAGGGTGATTTTGATCTAATGTTGTGATTGAACCTTCTTGCGAACTTGATACATTAGTCTTTATATTAAGATTTGTTACCTGATCCACTAACCTACGAGCACTTAAATCCACTAATAACTTATATTTAACTAAAAAGTCTGCCCCAATAATGGGTTGTTTAACATCTGCTACTATAAAAGTCCATACGAAAGCTCTTCTTAATTTTAAGTCCAGTTCCATAGTATGTAAGCCATAAGTTTTAATAGGTGTACCGTTCGCAGCATAGAGTTTATAATCGTTAGACACTATATTTTTTTTTTGAAAATGCACTGACCATTTAGGTAACACTGACACATTTGCACCGCTGTCTATTAAAAAATTTAAACCTGATTTCACATCACGCACACTAAGACGGTAATTTTTGCTGATGGTACAGCCGCCCGTCGCCGACTGCACAGCTCTCAGTTTTCCGGTTTTTTGTCATCTTTCCAATTACAGGGTTCCACACATTTGTGCGCTCTGTTCTTGTATTTATAATGGTAGTAGCATAACCAATCAGGATCTGTCTCAGTTCTTTTATTTTTATTACCAAATCTAGTGGATCTAGAACGTGAACGCGACCTAAAACGACCTCGGCCGCCCCTGTTATACTGACGCCCTCGTGCTGTTTCCAGTTTTTGTAATCTATCGCCCAATTTTTTTATTTCAGCTATTATGTTGCCCTCTGATTTAGAAGCTTCCGGCTGCACCACCGATATATTTGATGTATTTCTAATGGTTTCGTTCACCTTATGAGCCATTTCAGCCAGTTGTTCCAACTCGTGGGTTTCTGCCGCTGCCAACACGCTGCGAACTGACGGTGGAAGGAGGTTCTGCCACAGGATTTCCAATGCATTGTCTGATATTTTGTCTCTAGCCAACTCTCGCATTCTTCTCAATAACTGAGAGGGTTTTTGATCACCTAATTCCATTTCACTTATTAATTTTTGTATTTTTCTTGATTCTGATTCTTCATAGATTGATATTAATTTCTTTTTCAAAGCTTCATACTTTCCTGTAGGAGGCGGGTTTAATAATAAATCCGTAATCTGCATTATAACATCTTTGTCTAATTTTGCCAAAACCAGTTGGTATTTTGCGTCATCTGAAACTTTTTGTGGAGCTAGGACTGCATCAACCTGAATAAACCAGTATTTAGGTACGTCTTTCCAGAATTCTGGCAATCGGGATGTGATCGAAATACCAGACACGTTTTTTGTTTCTTCGTCTTCCGCCATGGTTACAACCAAATATGGGCTTTGAAGTTAATTTCTCAGCCGCCCATTTACTTGTAGCTGGAGAAATGTTCTGCCGCCGCCGCGCCGGATATTGGTGAGTGGTTCCCTTTTCAAGTTCACTGTTCACTACACTGCGCTGCCCCGCACCTTATTCACGGGGTCACCAGTTTTGTGATTAAAATGTTTTGTGGTAAATTTGTGAATATATTTGGTCAGATGGGAGTGTTCGTTTACTGGTGCATGAGCAGCTAGCGGGAGTACGATTTAAAGTCCGAAATCCGTATTACTATACTTTTAATTATTCCTTACAAACTCACTTATTTTATGCGTAAACTAATGTGAAGGAATTATGTACTGATGTATTAACTGTTATGACCGACGCGGGCGACGACTGGAAATCCACTGTCGTTCACCGCTCTCCTCTGAGCTCGGGCGACGTGCAAATCGCCGCGTCGACACAATGTGTCACCACACTTTATTTAAAACTAGCCTACTTGAGGATCGTCTCGTTCACATATGGTAGTTGCAGGTTGACCCGGATCCCTCCTACCATACACGCGCTCGAGTCCACGCCGCAACACCGTTGGCCCCTCGCTTGGTGCTCAAGTGAGCGCGGCCAACTACTGCGGGTAGTCGCTTCCTACCCGCAGCGGGATTTTATTTTGGGAATCGCGCATCCCGACCCCTGCGGCTAGGCCCAGCGCGCCCACGGGTGAAGCGCCGCCAGCGCAGGAACGCCGCGGCGGCGTGAAGTCACCTGTGCTCCGCCCACCGTCTGCCCCGCCACTTCCCGGGTTGCGGAGGGCTGAGGCTCCGGGCCCTCCAAACGCTAACCCCCCACACTGGCCAAAGTGGCCCGAGATCCACCCAGGGCCGGTTGCCAGAGCCGTAGCGCCCCCTGCGCCTAAACAGGCGTGACCGCCGCCGGCGCCGAAACCCGCCGCCCCAACGAGGGTGCCCGGGCCTGCTCCACGGCCAGTGAGACCAGCCGCGACTTACGCGGGCGCCCTCACGGCCCACCGCCCCCTCCGCCCCCGCCGCCGCCTGCAGGAAACACCGCCGCAGCGACCACTACTGCCGCCGCCGCCGCCGCCACCACCACCACCACTGCCGCCGCCGCCGCTGCTAGCGCCACCGCCGCCGCCCCGAAAGGGCACTACCTGCCACTCGTGGTGGAGAAGCTGCCCAATTGGACGGCGCTTTTCGCGGCCCTGGCAGAGCAGCCGGGCCACCCCCCGAACGCCCGCCCCTACGGTGAGGGTGTTCGATTCACCCCACCGGAGGGTAACGAGTACCGGCTCATTCAACCCTACCTCTCCAAACTGGAGAGGGAGGAGGGGGTGAGCTGGTTCTCGTACACGCCGCCTGAGGAGAGAGGCCTCAAGGTGGCCATACGCGGTCTCCCCGCCACAACGGACCCGGATGAGATTAAGCGTGCACTGGAAGGCAAGGGCTTCGCACCGCTGCACGTGAGACACATCCGGGCTCGCGCAGGGCGCCCTGGATGCCTTTTCCACGTGGCGCTTGCGAAGACTCCCAACCTGATCCCTGGCATATACTCCATTACGGTGCTTCTTTATATGCCGGGGATCAAGATCGAAGCCTGGAGGGGGAAGAAGGGCCCAGCGCAGTAGGACCGCCCCCAAGACAGCCACGCAGCCCGGCAGAACTAATGACCCATAAGCTTAGGTTGGTCTTTTGGAACGCCCAGTTGCTGTCGACTAAGCGGCGCCTGCTCGTGAACTTTCTACGCGAGCAGGATATCGACATCGCACTCATCAACGAGACCCACCTGAGCTCCCAGGAGCCTTTCAAGATCCCGAACTACCTGGCCTACCGCAAGGACGAAGTATCCCCCCTCGGCAAGGCAAACCGAGGGCTGTTGATACTAGTCCACCGCCGGGTAGTTCACCAGCCGGTCCCCCTCTCCCAGACGACGACTGTGTACTGTGGTATGCAGACCTTCACGGAGGATCGGGCATAACGCAACTTCTTTCTCATTCGGTCATTTCGAAGAAGATAATTCGAATATCAATTTCAAAGGTTTGAAATGGTATTCAATGTCATGATTCAAAATGATTGAAGATCTGGCCTTGCGCCATTCATTGTTTGATCGTGGTGTATTCAGTGTTTGATTATTGAGAATTGATTGTTTGATCTTTGCGGATTTATAGTGATTAGCTCGCGGAATAAGTGTAAGTTCGAGCATAGGCGTGCAATAGCACTTAATAAGAGGTGTTTTAGTTTTAAGATGTGATATTGTATAAATATAAATTATACTGTAACGAAGAAGAAACAGTCTTTTGATTATATTCGAGATTTGAAGAAGAATACAGCTGTTTTATTATTTGCCCCCAAAAGACACCTTGCAGTACACATTCGGGGTTGACGTGCACACAGGCAGCGGCGACCTTCGCCTGTACGCCGCCTACAAGCCACCAGTCGTCCCACTGCAGCCCGGGCAGGTTCGTAGTCTGCTGCTTTCCTCCCACTCCACACTGCTGGCAGGTGACCTAATTTCCAAGCACACCGCCTGGAATTTGACCACCACCTGCCCCAACGGACGCCGCCTCATGCAGGACGCCGTGGACCACTACTATGACTGCCTGGGACCTGACGAGCCGACCCGCTACGATCCAGTCAGCAGGAAAGGCGAGGTTCTGGACATAGTGGTCCACCGCGGCCTGCATATCTCACTACACCTGGAGGTAATGCCCGACCTTCCATCAGACCATCGACCAGTCTTGTGCGTCCTGGATCTCCACCCGGTCCGCGTAGCCCCTCCCGCCCCGCGCATGCGCACGGACTGGGAGAGGTTCACGGATGCACTCACCGAGTACACCCCCAGCAGAGCGATAACCACCCCGGAGGACGTCGATGCAGCCACGGAGGAGCTGACCACGGCGATTCAGGGTGCACTTCAATCCGCCTCTCAGCCCACCCGCACCGGAGAGAGGACTAACCCTCTCCCGCAGCGGCTGAAGTTACTACTAGCTGAGAAGCGCACTCTGAGACGCGACTGGCAGCGTACTCGTTGCCCAACCCTCAAGTCCAAGCTCAATGCCTTGGTGGAGAGGGTGAAAGCAGAGCTCATCGACGACGCCGCATCACGATGGGATCAGCACCTCCTAGAGGTAGAGGAGGGAGGCGTCCCATCAGTCCACCGACTCTGCAAGCAGCTGTCTACCGAACCATCACCGGTAAGGCCGCTGCTTGACAACAACGACCAACCCCACTACAAGGCGAAGGACAGGGCGGAACTGTTCGCTGACAGCCTGGAGAAGCAGTTTTCACCGAACCCCTGCGGTGACCCCATACACGAGGAGGAGGTCCTCACCCATTTGCGTGAGAACCTAGCGGCACCTGTAGTCACGGGGGAAGACCCGATCGTCTTCTCGCCCGGCAAAGTGCAACGCGCCCTTCTTAAGACGAAGCCATGGAAAGCACCTGGCCCCGACTACATCACAAACGCTGCGCTGCGCCACCTTCTTAGCTTTCCGACCTCTTGGAAGCTAAGCCGCGTCATCCTGCTACCGAAACCGGGTAAGGATCCGAAACGCCCCCAAAACTACAGGCCCATCACCCTCCTCGACACACTGTCCAAGGTCTTCGAGAAACTGCTTCTCACACTCCTGGTCCCACACATCACCCCCCGCCCGGAGCAGTTCGGCTGTACGAGCACTTGCTTGCCGGTACAAACGTTGATGGGTGGTTAGATAATTGAGACAGGCTTGATAGTCACGTGTTTTTATTGATAAAAGTAAAATAACAATAAGTACATGTGTGCACACTAAAACAGGCTATTGTGAACTGAAATATGATTAATTAATTGCTAATAAAGTAAATGCTGACATTGCTGATGCGATGAAATGTATGTGATCGTACATCTTCCGGGGGCGGAGATGAGATAAAACTAAATTCATAATTTCGGAGATGTACTCTTGTCTAAGCGGAGCGGTAGACTTGATAGCTCTATTGATTCGAGGCGCGAGGCGAAGCGGCGCTGGTCGCGTGCGCGTGCGGCTGATGACGTCACGGCGGGCGGCGAGGGGCGCGTCGATGATGATGGCACACTTGCTCTTGACTGCTCTTGGGTTTGCGGTACACGCCAACGAAATTGGATTCTTTTGACTGTGACCACCAATCCAGTGATGACCACTACCCCAAGTAAGGCATAAATTAGGGTGTAGTGGTGAATATCGTGATACGATATGTCGGTTGAAATGACATCTCCTTGTTTAAGGTCATCTATTTTTCTCTTGATTTCTAACATCCCTTGTTGAAAATCACTTGAATTCTGTTCTGAGAGTATAGGTATTGTTATGTTGATGTAGTTGTTTATTGGGGCTATCATCGGTGTCACAATATCAGGTTTCATGCTCAATTCGGTCTGGTGTATCTTATGTGGAGTTACAGTAAACTCTCTGTTTTCAAAATACATTGGAAATCCAATTTTATAATGCCTGAGTTAATCAGCTGATATAATGCTACTTGATCGTCGCAAACAATGCGAACTTGGGTCTTATCACAGTAGAAGTACAAGTAGGTATTCAAAGTACTTAGCTCTTGTAAGCTATTTTTGCATGTTTTAATTAGAGTTTTGCAATTTCCGTTTACTGTCTCACAGAAACTCTTGTCGTCCTGTATCTTGTATTCTGGTTTCAGGATATGACAATAGTGAGCTTCTGATACTGTCATACATGATCTGACATCCAGTTCTGAAAGTAGTATGTAAACGTCCCTCTTGGTATTTATTGAGATGTAATTCGATATTGGTACGACGCTTATCATTTTTTCTCCTATAACTTGTGGCGCAGGGATAATTTTCATGATTTCGTAGGACTCTCTACTGATAAGCGGTAATCTGATTTCAAAGATTAATACATCTTCCATTAATCTTGCTTTGACCTTCAATAGGTTGTAAATCTTGCGAATATCCAACTGAATGTTTTCGATGGGAAGGGAAACATCCTTAGGAAGTTGACTTGATATGATGCTTAGCTCCTTGATAAGCTGTTCAGGTGTTAGTAAATGCAAGTTAAATCGTCCTTGATAGATATCGGTGACGGTGTCCAGTAATGTGTCTTGTATGTCTTTTAAGTTGTGTATCATGTTGCTTGCTATTGTAGCTCCTATGTTGAATGAATTAAGAGCGATATTCTTTTGCATTTCGTTGTTTAACATATTGGTTGCTTCTTCTAGTTTGATTATGTGTTGGTTTATCATCTTGTGTTGTTTGTTCATAGTTTCCTCTACTCGTTTCAGTAAATTGAATTGTGCCTCTATGACGGATGTTTGATTTTTCCAGAGGGAGGCGAGATGTCTTGTATTTTCTTGAACTAGATTTATATCTTTTCTGTACTGCTCGGCGAAGTTCTCATCCAAGACACCGAACAAGCTGTTTGCTAAGTATCCGACGCCATTGATAAGACCTCTACGCGGACGCTGTCTAGAGAGCGGCCGCGTGCTAGTATGCTGACTGAGTAGTATCTCGTTGTAGTACTCAAGTTCCGAGAAAGCATGTTGTAATTGTAGTAGTATGACGTCACAATGGGCTTGATCCCGTATTGACTGACACGTGCTGTCGAGTGCTTGAGTGTACTTTTCGAACGCCTTTATTCCTTGCCAATAAGGTTGTAAATTGTAGTATACGACTATTTTCCATTCATCTTGAATTAGCATCATGTTTGATATCTTGTCAAAATACAATCCTTGGCCTTGTCGCAGCTGGGTGACGTTTGTGTCACATTGTGAATTAGAAATGATAGTTAGAAAAAGAAATAGTCCAGTGACGAGTGAGCTGAGGTGAAACTTGTTGGAGCGACTGTTGCTTGATCGGGGCCTTGTTGCGGTATTCGTCACAGTAATGACGTCACTCGGTTGACGTCTTTGTTCAGTGTCTTGAACTGGGGTGTCTTGGGTCCCCTCTTCTCTTTCTATTAATGTAGAAAGCTTGATGATGGGGCGCTTCAAGATGCCATTTTTTGTTTTAAGTGAAACAACTCTTACGTAACCGTCCTTGCCTTGATGCAGTTCGATGACTCGTCCCATTGCCCACTTGCCGGGTGGTAAGTGGTCATCATGGATTAGTACGATGTCATTAAGCTGTATATTGCGTTGAGGCTGCTTCCACTTGCTCCTGGCAGCTAATTGGACTAAATACTCAGAGCGCCATCTTTTCCATAAATCTTGTAATATTTTTTGCATGAGGTGCCAGCGCGTCCTTTGATCTTTTTCTGTTTCAATCAAGGTCAGTGTAGGTCCACTATTCAAAAAGTGTGAAGGAGTCAGATAATCTAGGTCTTGAATTTAGGCAGCCCTCAATTTGTGCTAATAAGGTCGTGAATTCTTCATAGGTCAATTTTTGATCGCCTATTACTCGTTTCAGGTGAAATTTGAAGCTTTTGACTGCAGCTTCCCACAGTCCACCTGCTGACGGCCATGATGGGGCATTAAAATGCCACGTGATTTCCATGTCGGCCATTTCTGATAGAAACTCGTCATTCATAGTTGCTATTATTTCTTGATATTCTTGCTGTAAACATCTGCCAGCTCCAATGAAGTTGCGTCCATTGTCACTATAAAAGTGTTGTGGCGTGCCCCGGCGGGCGGCCATGCGCCGTATGGCGGCTATGAAGGCGGGGGTGGTTAAATCAGAGACTAGCTCTAAGTGGACCGCTTTCGTTACCATGCAGACGAATACGGCCACATACCCCTTGGTAGACTTGATGCCTCTTCCTCTACTTGATTTTACTTGAACATGGCCTGTAAAATCCACGCCCGTATGTAGAAATGGACGAGCGGGGTTTATTCTTGCTTCAGGTAGATCACCCATTATCTGGTGGTGTTTAATGGGTTGTTGTTTCTTGCATATTATACAACGGCGTATAATTTGTTTAGTTGCCTTGTTGCCACCCATTATCCAGTACTTTTGACGTAGAAATGCCAATGTGACCCGAGCTCCTCCGTGGTAAGTAAGCTCGTGCGCGTGTTTAATAAGTAGTTCCGTTAATTTTCCAGAATGTGGTAAAATTATGGGGTGTTTCATGTCGGAGCTGATGTGAGCTTCCTTCAGTCTGCCCCCCACGCGAAGAATACCTTGTTTATCCAGGAACGGGGTTAGGCATAGAGTCTTGCTATTAACGGACACTCGCTCGCTGTTGATGAGATCGCTAATTTCTTTTTCGAATTCTATTCCTTGTACTTGTTTAATCAACTTCTCATTAGCTTGGCGCAGCTCTGATAGAGTTAAATAGGAGGTTTTATTTTGAGTTTGCTTCCTTGTTAAAGCAATAAAGCGACGTACCCATGCTAGTACGCGCGTGACTTTATTCAGAGAGCTGTATTTATTTATAATGTTCATTATAACGCTATCTTTTTGATCTTGAGGTTGCGTTACTAAGTTGATTTGCGGCTTCTTAACTTCTTCATTCGTTAAGAAAATTGTTTTTTCTTGCTGCTGTTCATTGAACGTTGATAGCCATGACGGGCCTTGCCACCACAGTGGATGTTGAATTAGCTGAGTAGCGGTGACACCACGGCTAGCGCAGTCAGCGGGGTTCTCAGCGGACTTGACGTATCCCCAGGATTCCGACGGCATGACTTCTGTTATTTTGCGGACTCTGTTTGATACAAAGGTGGACCAGCGATCGGGGTCACCTTGTATCCACCCCAAGACCGCGGTCGAGTCGATCCATCCATGTGTTGTGACTTGATAATTTGATAAACATTTTTTGACCTTCTTCATGACTTGAGAAAGAAGATACGCTCCACATAACTCCAGTTTTGGTAACGTGAGTGTCTTGTTACGTGGTACTAATTTTGATTTTCCTGTTATCAAAATTATTTTTGAAACTTGATTTTCATTTAACTTACAATAAATGACGCAAGCATAAGCCTTTTGCGATGCGTCACAATATCCGTGTAACTCGATCGCTGTCGACGGGCTCGTACCTAACCACCTCGGTACTTTTACTTGATTTATGTTAATTAAATCATGTTTGATTTTTGTCCATTCTGTCTGGATATCCTGTGGGACTTGGCTATCCCATCCAATTTTACTTTCCCATACTTGTTGGAAAAGGATCTTTAGTTTAGTGGAAATAGGTGTCAACCAGCCCAGCGGATCAAATAGCCTTGATATATCAGATAACATCTTGCGTTTGGTATCTTGATTATTTTCAGAAAAATTGGGAATAGTTGATTGGAACATAAAATTGTCTTGCTCTGGGTTCCATCTTAAGCCAAGGGTCTTGGTTGCTTGCATAAAATTGTAATCTTCTTGTTTTTGTTTGTTTTGGCAGTCTCGTAATAGATTTTGATTATTAGAAGTCCATTTTCTCAAATTAAAGCCTCCTAATTTTAAAAGTTTGACCAAATCATCTTGTAATTGTAAAGCTTCATCCACAGTATGAGAACCGTGAAGTAAGTCATCGGTGTAAAAGCTTGATTCTACTACTCTTGCTGCTTCGGGATATTTAGTATATTCATCCTTCGCTAGTTGGCGTAACGACATCATAGCAAGGAACGGCGCGGCCTTGGTGCCATACGTCACCGTTGTAAGTTGATATTCTTGCAATAGACTGTGAGGTGAGTCACGCCAAATGATTTGTTGTAATTTTTGGTCATCAGAGTGAATCCAGATCTGCCGAAACATCTTTTCTATATCAGCTGTGAACCCAATACGGAATTGTCTCCATCTTATAATCAGTTCAAATAAATCATTTTGTAGGTTAGGGCCAGTATACATGTAGTCGTTTAGGCTTTTTCCATTTGATGTATTTTGTGAGCCATTAAACACAACACGGAGCTTTGTCGTAATTGAATCTCGAATTACGCAATGATGGGGCAAGAAGTAATCAGGTTTTGATTGGTAATCTGCTACTTTCATATGCCCTAAATCTTGATATTCCTTGATAAATAACTTGTAGTCATTGGCGACTTGCTCATTTCTTGAGAATTTTCTTTCCAGCTGCATGAATTGCGCAATAGCTTTCTTCTTAGATTCTCCTATTTCGTTTATGTTTGAACAGAGAGGAAGTCTAACTTGATATCTGCCGTCTTCCCGCCTTGTTGTGGTCGACTTGTAAAATTGTATGCAGTTATCCTCCTCTTCTGTATTTGACTTGCTATCAGATATATCTTCAGTTTGGCAGAAGAATTAAATATCTTCTATGTTGTTGAGAACGACATTGCAGTGTAGGGTTTGCATCTTGCCACACAAAATCCAACCTAGCCGGGTTTGTTGTGCAACCGGCCTTATGTTATCGGCTCTGCGTATGCCTTCTAATAAGATATGAGAATATACGTCGGCCCCTAACAGTACGTCGATAGGGCGACTCATGTAAAATTGGGGGTCTGCTAACTGGAGATTGTTGAGGTATTCCCAGTCTGGTTTTCCAAAAGTGTAATTAGGTAAGTTTCTTGTCAGCTTGTTCATGATGTATACTTCTGTTTGAAATTCATAGTTTTCTAATAAAGAGCAGCAATTAATGATTAATTTTCCTTTACAGGTTGATTCTTTCGCGCCAATTCCAGTTATCATGTCACTGCATTTTCGTCTTGATAGTTTGAGAAGCTGTGCTGCGCTCTCACTGATTAATGATATCTGAGATCCTTGATCTATGAGGGCGCGAAGCACCCGGTACGCTCCATCTGCCCCTCGGACCTTAATAAGGGCTGTAGCCAAAAGCACTTCTGGTGTCTCACATTGCCGAGCCACATAAGCATTGGGTTGTCGTGAACTTGTTTCATTCGACGTGCTGTTGGCTGTACTTTTTGGCGTAGAGCTCGTACTTAAGTTAGGTGTCGCATTTCCAGTCTTGGAAAAAATGTCATGCAAAAGTGAATTATGACACTCGTTGCAGTGACGACATCGCTTGTTCGATCGGCATGCCTTTCCATGATGATTATAAAGGCAATTATTGCACAAATTAAGTTTGTTGACTGATACTATCTTTTGTGCCGGCGGTAATTCGAGGAATTGCTTACAAAAATAGATGCCATGGTCTTGACTATCGCAAATGGGGCAATTTAACTTTGATTTTTGATTTTGTTTTGATGAAGAATTCTTATTGCTTGAATGATAATTATTTTTGTAGTTTTTAGATTTATCTTGCTTTCCAGAACTTGATGCGTTGTCTGTAGATGGTTTTGGGGCTCCGTCTTGCTTGCCGCGAGATGTTTCTATGGTAGTAAACTTGTTTTCTAAGAATTCTAAGAAATCCTTCATTTTTGGCAGCTCCCGGGGTTGTTTTAGTGAATTCATGTACTCCTTAAGAGTTTCAGGGTCCAGTTTTTGTGACAAAATGTGAATGAGTATGGGGTCCCAGGAGTCGATGTCGATGCCTAAGTTCTTGATTGCATTCAGACATTCCTTGGTGACGTCATGAATACGTTTGATATGACTTGCTTGCGGGTTCTGTACTACGGATATGCCCATTAATGTGTTCATATAGGAGGTGAAAATTAGTTTTTTATTATTATATCGGTGGTTGATGATCTCCCAACTTGTATGATAGTTTTCCGAGCTAATTTGGAGATGCTGAATGAGGCGCTCGGCCTCTCCTCGTAACTTGCCCTTGAGAAACTGCATTTTCTGGGCATCGGAAAGCGAGGGGTTGCTATGTACTGCTTCACAAAAGAGGTCCTTGAATGACACCCACTGCTGATAATTTCCATTAAAAATAGGGATGTCCAGCTGCGGTGTCGACTTCTCTCTATGCGCTACCGACCACAGCTTGCTATTGATATCTCGTTTCATAGAGAAGTATTGTTCTTCATGCTCACCAAAAATTTGCTCATATTGTGGATCTGAGCCTTCGCCCCTCTCACTGTCTAATTCCCAGTGAAGCTTGTCTATCACCTGCCAGCGAGATTGTAATGTTTTAAGGGTGTCCTCGAACTCCCACTTTTCCTTGATATTTTCTAGCTGAATTTGAGATACTGTTCGCGCGAATGCTTTGAAGTTACTTGCTTGTTTTTTCAACATCTCATCCAGCTTGCTATTAGTCCCAGTAGTATTGAACTTGACTTCTGGCTTACTGGAACGCAGGAAAAATTCCTTAACTTCTTGATAAAATTTCTTGGTATCTTCATAATGATTGCCAGTAAAATAATCATGTTTTGGATCCAACTCTTGCATAAGTTTGATGTGATTTTCTTGGAATTCATTCCACAGTAAATCCAGGGTATTCACACGCTTCTTGATATATTCTGGAGTCTTCCTGTCGGCTCCGTCTTTCTTGAAGTTTATGAGCGCTTATTTCATCGCGTCCACCAAGCTTGATTGAGCTTCTAAGCGTGGGTCCATGATTTAAACTTGATAGACTTGATAGTAAAGAGATGAGTTCTAACCCGTGTTAACTTGATAGGTACGTACCACTTGATGAACTTGATGTGCTTGATATACTTGATGGTTCGAAATAGACTTGTCTCTTTCTAGGTCTTGATAGATCGTGTTCCTTCGCGCGACCTTGTGCGACTTCTCAACTCTGACCGGTGAGACCCGCTGGTGGGAGGCCGGCGAGCCGATTCGCAATCACACAAAAAAACACAAATCCTTTTGGTTCAGTTCTCGAAGGACCAAGCTGTACGAGCACTTGCTTGCCGGTACAAACGTTGATGGGTGGTTAGATAATTGAGACAGGCTTGATAGTCACGTGTTTTTATTGATAAAAGTAAAATAACAATAAGTACATGTGTGCACACTAAAACAGGCTATTGTGAACTGAAATATGATTAATTAATTGCTAATAAAGTAAATGCTGACATTGCTGATGCGATGAAATGTATGTGATCGTACATCGGCTTCAGGCAGGGCCACTCCACCACCTTGCAGCTCACCCGTGTCCTCCACCACCTGGCCACCTGCCACGACAAGCGGGAATTCACGGTCGTGGTGATGCTGGATATGGAGAAAGCGTCGGACGGAGAAAGCGTATCGCGGTCGGACGCGCCACGCCGCATCATCCAGGTGATCTCCTCCTTTCTAAAGGACCGCAGAATCCAGGTGGCTGTTGAGGATGCGGTCTCTACCGAGCGCCCTGTCCGCGCGGGCCTTCCCCAAGGAAGCTGCCTCTCCCCGGCCTACTACGCACTCTTCACGGACGACATTCCCGTGGTAGGTGACGTCAGGCTCGCTCTTTTCGCAGACGACACGGCGTACCTCGCGTCGTCGTATCATCTGGTCCACGCTGCGATGAAGATGCAGCCCACTCTCGACTCCCTACCACAGTGGCTAGCGCGATGGCGGATGTCCGTGAACGTCGCCAAAACGCAGGCCATGGCCACCGGCCTATGGAGAACCCCGCCGCCCCAACTGACTCTACAAGGACAGCCCGTTCCGTGGGCCAACCAGGTAAAGTATCTGGGGGTCATTATCGACCGCCGGCTTACCATGCGCGCCCACGTGAACAACACCGTCGTCCAGGCCAAAGTCGCGAGCGCTAGGTTGCGCCCCGTCTTCGCCTCGAAGCTCCCACTCCGCACCAAGCTCATGGTATACAAAACTTACATCCGATCACGTCTAACGTACGCGGCACCGGCATGGTATGCACTGGTCTGCGAGTCGCAGAAAAGCTGCCTCCGAGCCCAGGAAAACCAGTGCCTACGCAACATTGTCAACGCCGGCCGCTACGTTCGCAACGACGTGATCCGGCGCGACCTTAAACTTGACAGCCTGGACGACTTCATCGTCCGCCTGGCGAGGAGGATATTCGATCGCGCGGATAACTCCGCGTTCGAACATCTGCGCGACATCGTGCCCCTCCACGCCCGCCCCCTGGACCGTCGCTGCAGAGCTCTCTCAAGAGAGCTTATCCCACCGGACGATGACACCACCACCGATCAAGACTCTACGCTGCCTCGCTCGACCTCCCCTAGGGTTGAGGGCGCGAGGTGGCCCCAACCGGACTCGACGCACCCCCGGACTCGACCCCTGTATATCCCTCCACGCAAGACCAAGGTGGGCGAGGTGGAGCTGGGCAGCTTGTCTCTTAGCCCTGTGGCGGGATGGCTGCAAGGCTCCACCAGGTTCCCACCTGTCCCATATTGCTTCCCATGGCGGCGACCAAACCGCGTATGCGGTGGTGGGTCATGGGAAGCAGAATAGGTTGTCTCTATCTCGCGTCCCTCCCTCCCTCGATGGAAAAAAAAAAAACGGGAGGCTTGGCTTCACAGCGGGCAGAGAGATCTCTGCCTGCACCTTCAATTGCAGTCCCTCTTTCCCCTATTACCACTGTATGGTATCACGAAACGAGTGTTGCTTCCCCCTTAGTTCCCCCTTGACATTCCAACTCGGTCATGTAACTGTAGCGGGCCGACGGCCGCTGATAGTTGCATGACTGAGGAATGGATCACTCTCACACGTTACGCGTTGTGTTCCAACCACAGGGCCGTGTGAGAGGGCCCAGTGACAGACTTACTTGACAGACAGCGGATGGGCGGGAACTGTCGGCGTAGCCATTGTATGGTAGCGTCGCCTCTTCTTGCCTGCCCGCGTCTCCCAAAATGCTCCCTACGACAGTCGAAGGCGCGTTCTCGCCTTCCCTGCCGGGGGGAGCAGAACAGTCCCCTCACCCTACACACAGGTAGGGTCAGAGGCAGTCCCTATGACCAGCCTATCTTCATACAATTCATGGCCGCGACAGATTTTAGCCGCCATGGGGTTTGCCCCGATGCGGCTTCCCCGAGCGCCCCTCCGGCGCTCGAGAAGACTTCCACATTAAATCATGCTTCGCCTACAATCGACTCTTGTTATTTCGCTAAAGTGGTGACCCCGCTCAGCAACAAGCTGCAAACACCCCAACGCTGAAAACTATCAAGATGCCCGAAGAAAACCAAGCTGGAACCAGCGAATTATCAGCCATTGCGTTATCTATGCGCATCCCGCCATTCTGGCGTGACAAGCCACGCCTCTGGTTCATCACCTTCGAAGCTGCAACCCACGATCTTAAAAAGGGAGAGCAACACCTTTCCCAGCTCGTCATCGCAAAACTTGAAAAGCAAGACATTGAGTAGATCTTTGACCTACTTTTCAAGCCACCTGCGCAGGAACCCTATCAAGCACTCAAGAAGCGCCTCATCTCCGTCTATGAAGAATCAGAAAGTCGACAACTGCAAACATTACTCCACGAATTAGAATAAGGCGATCAAAAACTCAGCCAGCTCCTACGACGAATGAGAAACTTAGCTCGAACAAGTGTCTCCGAGGCTACGCTCAAAATAATGTGGATGAGTCATTTACCACTACAAGCGCGATCAGTTCTCACCGCCAGTGAAACATTCGGCTCTCAACCATCACTCGACGAACTCGCCGTCCTTGCAGATAAAATATTAGAACAACAAAACCCGCAAGTCTCATCTGTAACAAGTCCCGTGCCACAAGATGGATCACAACAACTTGTCGATGAAATAAGAAAATTATCCTTAGAAGTCGCCGAATTAAAGTCGAGACAAGAGAACCGACAAGGACGCCGCTACCCAATTCGATCGCGCGCATCTCCATCTCGCTCTGACGATCGTTCGCCCTGCCGTCCCCGCTCCCGCTCCGGTTCTCCGGCTATTATCACCGAATGTTTGGTAGAAGAGCCCGAAATTGCACACAACCTTGCGATTACAACAAGAAATACAATTCATCTTCGGAAAACTAGGCCGAGCGCTCGATGCGGCGGGCTCCAGCGCCTCAGTAAATTCGAACCGCCTTTTGGTCACCGACCACAGATCAAAACTCAACTTTTTGGTAGATACCGGCGCCAACATTTCCGTATTACCCAAACAGAGACGAACAAATTCGAATCCACTACCCTTTCAACTCTATGCAGCGAATAACACTGTTATACCTTATATATGGAGAGAAAACACTCGAACTCGATCTCAACCTACGCCGCCCATCTCAATGGAAGTTTATCGTCGCTGTAGTTACAAAACCGATCCTGGGAGCCGACTTTTTAAAACACCATAACCTCATCGTAGATATGAAGAACAGACGACTCATTTACGGCACGACAAACCTCTCATCACACAGTCAAGTCAAGAAAACCAACACTCCTACTGTCCGAAGTATCGACGTACAAAAATATTACCATGATATTTTGGCAGAGTATCCCGGAACTACACGACTTTCATCGATGAAGCTGACTCCTAAGCACAATGTCGAACATGTTATTGAAACGACCGGCCCTCCTGTATACTGTCGAGACCGGCCTATTCCTCCTCACCGCTACGAACAAGTGAAAAAGGAATTCGAAAATATGATGCAACAAGGCCTTTGTCGACCGAGCAAGAGTCAGTGGGTATCGCCACTTCACGTCGTTCCGAAGAAAAATGGTGACCTTAGAGCATGCGGCGACTATTGAAGGCTTAATTCTATAACAAAGCCTGATCGATACCCTATACCCCGCATTAAGGACTTCACATATCAACTCCATGGCAAAACCATCTTCTCCACACTCGATTTAAATAGAGCCTACCAACAACTTCCTGTCGCGGAGCAAGATGTCGAGAAGACAGCCTTAATCACGCCCTTTGGGCTGTTTGAGTTCCCGCGCATGTGCCCAGGTTTGCGCAACGCAGGCCAGACATTTCAATGATTCATCCACGATGTTCTAAAAGGCCTGGATTTCGTTTTCCCATTCGTCGATGACCTGTTATTAGCCTCTACAAGTGAAAGCGAACATCGGAAACATCTTCGCATCGTGTTACAAAGACTAGAAGAAAACGGTATCACCATCAAGCCAGCAAAATGTGTATTGGGTCAACCACGATTCAAGTTCCTCGGCTACGTCGTATCAAAAGATGGAATTCAACCGCCTGAAGAAAAAGTCACAGCAATTACGCAGTTCCCACAACCCAAATCAATTGACGATCTCCGCCGCTTCCTAGGTATGATTAATTACTACCGAGAGAACATACCTAGCGCCGCATCTATTCAAGCACCACTAAATAAATACCTACATCACGTCAAGAAAAAGGATAAAACCGCCATAGAATGGGACAACGACGCATTAGAAGCATTCGAAGCGTGCAAACGTAGCATTAAAAACGCTGCTTTACTCGCTCATCCCTCCCACCACGCACCGATCGCTATTTTCTCTGACGCATCACACACAGCCGCCGGCGCCGCACTATGGTCCAAACGAGTATGAATCGTCTCAAAAATCTATAACTTTGTTATTTATGATAGGATCAACTTGTAATTTTCAGAATATTTTTATTTTTATAACTTAAAATCCATATAAATGTGCTAAAAACAATTATTAATGAAAAAAAAATACAAAAAATCATACGAAAAAAAAATTTGAAATTTATTATTAAAATTATAGTAATGGTATTAATAAAAAAGAGGTGTTTAATTGGTAGATTTAAAATTATTTAATTAATAAAAATATATTTTTATTAAAAATAATAAAAGAGTAGATAATATTAAAGCGAATTTATAAGTAAAATATGTAATTTTATTTTTATTAGAAAATTAAAATTTTGCACGTCATACATAATGAAAATGCGTCTTGTCACAACAGGGGCAGACATGGGCAAGATTTTTTTTTGTCTAATATTTCAATTATCTAAGTCATGTAAAGAAGATAAAATATCAACGTCGGAAAACAGCGGTAACTTTCAAATGTCTATTTGAAGTTAAGCATTTGAAAAAAAAAATGCATTTTGTTAAACAGTCATTACACAAATTGAGTAAAATATATATTTTTTTTCTTTTCTAATTCTAGTACAGTATAAAATTTCCATTTTTTACATATATAACACTTGTATTTATCATTGATACCCAAAGAGAAAACTTCGTTTGAAAACTTGACTTCGTCTGCTCTCTACTTGGCTTAGTTTTAACGCATATCTTTATGTAGCTATAAGTAGGCGAATATAGATCTTAAAATATTTATTGATGTTATTAATCGTACATTATACATCCCTTTACATGTTTATCACAAAATTTCAGACGTTATCTGACTTTCGTAACACCTATTTTTGAGACGATTCTTACCGGTTTAGACCATAGTGCGCCGTCCTACAGCAGTTTGTAAACAAGAGATGGGAGCCACTCGCTTATTTTTACAAGAAGTTCACAAATGCACAGCGAAACTACAGTACTTTTGATCGAGAGTTACTTGCAATCTACATATCAATCAAAAATTTCAGAAAAATAATAGAAGACAGAGAACTCATAATTTTCACTGATCACAAACCGCTAACTTATATCCTACAAAAATCACCTTCACCGACTGAAACACTACGGCGCACTCGTCAATTACTCTTCATCAGCGAATTTACCAGCGATATTCGTCATATAAGTGGAACGTCGTCGCCGACGCTCTCAGACAACGTCGTCGCCGACGCTCTCAGCCGCATCGAAACCATCGCTTGCCCTACCACACTTGACTACGCGCAACTAGCGAGTATACAAGCGAGTGACAGCGCTATTCATCTATTAGCGAAACAAAACAACCTCTCGTTCAAAAAAGTGAAACTACCCTCAACCAACACGGAAATCTACTGCGAAACATCGACTTCTTATATTCGCCGGTACCTACCGAAGGAATTCCGTTGCCCTGCGTTTGACAGAATGCACAATATTAGTCACCCGGGCATTTGAGCAAGTCGCAAGATGATGTCGCGAAAATATTTCTGGCCCTCTATGAACATTGACGTCGGTACATGGGCAAGGAGCTGCATACAATGCCAACGCAACAAAGTACATCGCCACACATCAAGCAAAATTCAAAAGTTTCCGCCGTCCGACAGATTCGAACATATTCACGTCGATATAGTTGGGCCACTTACCACAGCTTCAAATGGGTGCCGATACTTAGTCACAATAATCGACCGACGTACCAAGTGGCCTGAGGCTATACCAACAGATGAAATAACAGCTCAAGCGGTTGCTCAAGTCATTTACAGCCACTGGATAACTCGTTTTGGGTGCCCCACAACGCTCACCACTGACCAAGGCCGGCAGTTCGAGAGTCAGCTGTTCACAACACTTTTGAAGACGCTCGGCATAGAAAAAACACGAACAACGCCATATCACCCGCAGAGCAATGGTGCTATCGAACGGTGGCATCGCTCTCTAAAAGCTTCACTTCGAGCCCGTCTCGACGGACGCAACAACTGGACTAACGAACTGCCTACAGTACTAATTGGATTACGTGCAGTGGTTCGTAGCGACACCGGTCTCAGCGCGGCTGAGCTCACGTACGGCTACAATTTACGTTTACCTGGCGATTTCTTCTCAATGGCGCCACTACAATCATCAGTGAACGACCACACCTTTGTCACAGAGCTTAGAAAAACCATCGAAACTCTAAAACCAGCGCAGAACACAGATTCTCATGGGAACAACAGGTCAACATTCATACATAAAGACCTACAAACTTGTGACCAAGTTTTCGTACGCGTCAACGCAGTTAAGAAGCCCCTTCAAGCACCTTACGAAGGTCCCTTTAAAGTTCTAGATCGCACTGACAAGACCTTTTTACTCCAGTTGCACAATCGTCAAATTACAATCACAATTGATCGTTTGAAGCCGGCATACACCTTAAAATGTGACGAAGAACCACCAACTGGGCCGGAGCCACTTTCAACATACACTACGACAAGCATTCCCTCTTCCCTGGCGCGCCCGGAAATCAAGACTACAAGATCAGGACGCATCATTAAGCTGCCGGTACGCTTCGCTTGAGGGGGAGCCCTGTAGCATCTAATCCTCAAGAGCACAACTAGATAAGCTACGTTGCAGCCGTGAGGTGCCCTCTCATTGGTTGAGCATTTTTATGTCTAATTCTTTTGTTACCCACTAGTTTAAGTATCACAATTTTGTATATTAGTAGGCTAGTTTTAAATAAATCATGCTTCGAAATTCGTCTCGTTCACATATGGTAGTAGCAGGTTGACCCGGGTCCCTCCTACCATACACGCGTCCGAGTCCACTCCGCGACACCGTTAGCCCCTCGCTTGGTGCTCAAGTGAGCGCGGCCAACTACTGCGGGTAGTCGCTTCCTACCCGCAGCGGGTTTTTATTTTGTGTTCGTGTCGTTTCAGCCAGGGGGTAGTTCGGATTTTCGTTATTCGGACCTACCCACCTTTGGACTGCGTTTGTGTTTGACCTAATTCTGTGTTGTTTAAGTGTATGTGCCGTTTCAAACTTTGTGTTTGACCCCTGCGAGTGCCATGGACGGAAGTGGGCGAGCGCGCTCGAGCGCGCCGCTCCCATCGCCGGCCCCCGCCACACCGCGGTCCTCCCCCGGGTTTGCAACCCCGGAGGGGCCCACCTCACCACCAACGACGAGCCCGTACGTCGAAATCCGGGCGAGTGCAGCGAGCACATCACCTCGTGTCCGACTTGAGTCGGACATCGTGATGGTCTCACGGCTGTGCGCCTCAGGACTTCTGTCCCGGAAGATGCAGCTGTGGCACGCTGCATACGTCCGGATAAAGGACATCGAGCTCTCCGGAGCTCCCCAAGAACCGCTCCACCCCGCCGATGAAGCGTCCTTGAGGGCGCTGAAGGCCCTGACCAGCCTGGAGCTCACCCTGCCCCCCGCTCGCCAGAAGCGGAAGGAGCGTGAGGAGGGAACCTCACCGCCCGCCGCAGCTGCCAAACGCCCACAGCGAGCCCCCGTCCCCCTGCACCCGAGGGATCCCCGCCGAAGTAGGTTGGTAAGTACTGGGCGGAAGCCCGTTACTTCACAACCGGTACCTCAACCCGCCCCCCGCCCACCCGGTCCCCCGGCGCCGAGGCAGGGGCCACAAGTGCCCATGCCCCCACCTCCGCAACCTCCTAAGCCGCAGCGCGAGAAGCGGGAGTCGCGTATCCCGACCCCTGCGGCTAACCGCCGACGCCGGAACACCGCGGCGGCGTGAAGTCGCCCGTGCTCCACCCGCCGTCTGCCCCGCCGCTTCCCGGGTTGCAGAGGACTGAAGCCCCGGGCCCTTTAAACACCATCCCCCCGCACTGGCCAAAGTGGCCCGAGTTACACCCAGGGCCACCTCCCAGAGCCGTAGCGCCCCCTGCGCCCAAACAGGCGAGGCCGCCACCGACACCGAAACCCGCCGCCCCAGCAAGGGCGCCCGGGCCTGTCCCACGGCCAGTGAGACCCGCCGCGACTTACGCAGGCGCTCTCACTGGCCCACCGCCTTCTCCGTCCCCGCCGCCGCCTACAGGTGGCACCGCCGCAGCGTCCGCTACTGCCGCCACCGCCGCCACCGCCCCGAAAGGGCACTATCCGCCACTTGTGGTGGAGAAGCTGCCCAACTGGACGGCGCACTTCGCGGCCCTGGCAGAGCAGCTGGGCTACCCCCCAAACGCCCGCCCCTACGGTGAGGGTGTTCGATTCATCCCGCCGGAGGGTAACGAGTACCGGCTCATCCAGGCCTACCTCTCCAAGCTGGAGAGGGAGGAGGGGGTGAGCTGGTTCACTTACTCCCCGCCGGAGGAGAGAGGCCTTAAGGTGGCTATACGAGGCCTCCCCGCTACCACTGACCCCGAAGACATAAAGCGCGCCCTGGTAGGTAAAGGCTACTCACCGCTGCATGTGAGACACATCCGGGCCCGCGCAGGCCGCCCCGGATGTCTCTTCCATGTGGCCCTAGAGAAAACCCCGGGCCTGATTCCCGGCATATACTCCATTACGGAGCTCCTTTATATGCCGGGCATCAAGATCGAGGCTTGGAGGGGGAAGAAGGGCCCGGCTCAGTGCCACCGCTGCCAGGCCTTTCGGCACTCATCCCAGCAGTGCCACCGCCCCATCGCGTGTGTGCGCTGCGGAGGCCCGCACGCCGCCGCCGACTGCCCACGTCCCCGTCGGTCGTCGGTCGTCGTGGAGTACGGACGTGTCTAAGCTCCACGTCGCTTCGCGCGAAGTATTTTTCGGGGCTCGCATCGTACTTCCGCTTTAGGCTCGGCTGCCTTACACTCGGTACCTCCTTGTCTCGCAAGGGGGTTACTCCGTAAGAGGCAACGGCCATCTTGGTTTTTGCTCCGAATAGAATAGAATAGAATATATTTATTTCTAGAAAACAGTATAAATACAGGATGTTCACATAATACAAGTGCAGTGTTTTCAGCTTATATCGAAGCGTGCAAAATATAAGGAAAATTAAATTAAAATTATGTCAATCAATACAATACCATGCCCAATAGAAGATAAATGAAATAAAATGTAAATAGTAAAAGTAATAACAATGTCAAGCATGGTCAGTTAGCAAATCATTATTAATGTCTAAATTCAAGATATTCCTTAGTACTATAGAAGCAATGTTGAAGTAACCATGTTGTCAAATTAAGTCTAAGGGAGTATGCGGTCATCAGTTTGAAATTGTCAGGTAGTTTATTAAATAGTACAGTGCTTAAGTGAAATATATTATTTTTATATATGTACTTGCGGGCGGGAGGCTGATATAGAAGGTTAATTATGTTTTTTCTAGTTGGCCGTGCCCTGACCTCACCTCGAGTCCTCCAATACTTCGGATTCGATGCCACAAAAACACAAACTTCCCTTATGTACATACAGGGTAGAGGTAGTATGTTTAACTTCTGGAAAAGGGGTTTGCAGCTGTCATCAAACTTAGCATTACAGATTGCACGAATGCACTTTTTTGAAGCACAAATACTCTATTAATATCGACTGAGTTCCCCCAGAGTAACAGACCATAGGAAAGTACGGACGACACGTACCCATGATACGCCACTAATGCGGCTTCGATTGAAACAGTCTGTCTTAATCTTTTTAAGGCGAAAACGAAACGACTTAACTTCCCACATACAAATTCTACATGCTGTTTCCAATTCAAATGACTGTCGATTATCAAGCCTAAAACCGAGTAGAGCAGGACGGACGCTCTCATAGTGACGTCAGTGTGTGCAAAAGAGACGCGGTGTGTTTTGTGACAGTGACACTTGGTGAGTGGTGACAGTGACACGTAGTGTGACAGTGACACTTTGGTTGGTCGATAGTGTTGTTCCGCGACGCTAGTGCTGCCCCGCGTGGCCCCCGGGTTGGGGCCCAAAATTTTTGGGACCCCGGTTTTGGGACCCACTTTTGGAACCCCACCGTGTCGGCGACGTCGGGCACCCACGGCTGCACGGCTCAGCAGGAGAAGGCGTGCGACGGGGTGCGGTGGTCAAGGGGAGCCTTACCCCCCCTCCCCCCACCCCCCTCCGGCTCCGGGGGGTGAGACACTTTTCTGGGTATTGGGTAAACTGTTTTAGGGATTTTCCTAAGTCCAGTCAGGACGCTGGCGCGTAAGCCACTGGTCCAAGTAATGGGAATCGAGGAAGGGCCGATCACCAAGGGGAAGGATGGCAGCGAACTACTGGAGGCGCTTTATGTGCAGAACTTCAACGGCTCGCAGGAGTGGCCCAAGGCCAGATTTTTGAAGGAGGTACGCCTTGCCTTCTTCAAGCGAAGGGGGCCGGCAAGATCGACTGCGGTGTTGGAGTGTTCCCCGGTGGCCAGAGATCTGGTGGTGTCTCGAAAACGGGTATATTTGGAGTGGGAGCGCTACCTGGTCCGGGACTTCATCGATGTGACCTGCTGCAGCCGTTGCCAAGGGTATGGGCATCCGGCAAAGTATTGCCGGGCACCCAAGGAGATCTGCGGGAAATGTGGAGAAGCGGGTCACGCCAGCGAGGCATGCAGCGCCTCCGCCACTTGTTGCGCGACGTGCAAGTCGGCGGGAAAGCCCGGCTCAGAGACCCACCGGACGGCATCAGTGGACTGCCCGGGGCGAAAACATGCGGAGACTAGGGCGCTATCCATGATCAACTATGGATAGTCGCCCTGGGATTAGCAGGCGCGCGCTGAGGGTTGGCCAATTGAACCTCAGGGGTGCTGAAATGTGCACCAAGGAGCTTCCGTCCCTCGCAAAGGGGCACAAATTGGATGTGGTCCTGGTACAGGAACAGTACAGCGGCGGCGGAGGAGTGCCCGGGATGTTGCAGCTGGGCGGTGCGGCAGTGGCTGGACTCTACGTGCATAGCAGGTGGTTGACGGTCACAATGTTAAACCACCTGTGCACGCACAAGCCACTGCCTTGTCTGCCATATTTTCGCGGGCGAGCAGGAAATCCATGTTATCTCTGCATATTTCCAGTACCAGGACGACCCCGAGACACATGTTCAGCATTTGCACAGAGTGCTGGAGGAGCTCCGAGGGAAGGCTGTCCTCATAGGGGTGGATGCGAATGCACACTCTCCTATGTGGTACAGTAAGCCGGAGCAATACGAGGGACGAGGTTGCGAAGTGGCCCATAGGAGAGAGGTTGTAGAAGGCCTCATAATATCCAGAGGCCTCAAGCTCCATAATGTAGAAGGCCAGCCCTACACGTTCTCTACCGTGAACGGTGAATCGAACGTGGATTTGACGCTCTCAACTAGGGGAGTAGATGTGAGGAGCTGGACGGTCCACGTCCATGCCAGCACCAGTGACCACAGACTGATAACCTTCACGGTGGGGGACGCAAGGACCCAACAAGGGAGGGACCTCATTGCTGCTATGGGCCAGGTGAGTGAGGATCCGCCGCGTTTCAGGGACCGCGGGGTGGATTGGACCCGTTTCCAGGACCGGGTCCAGGGGATGATGGAAAGCGTGGACAATCGACGGTCGGCTGAGGGGGTAAGCCAACAGTACACCTCGGCACTCGTTAGGGCCGCCAAGGAGTGCTTGGGGCGGGTGAAGCCGAGGCGGTCAAACACTTACGAGTGGTGGACCGCCCAGCTGGATAGGGCTAGAAGGGAACATAATCGGGCGAGATGCGCGTAGCAGGAGAGTAGGCGCGACGGAGGACCGCTAGAACAGGAGCGACGGCAGCGGTTCCACCGCGTCCGTGCCGAGTACCGAAGGGCCATGCAAAGAGCAGAGACCGACCACTTCCGGTAGCACGGGGATAGACACGCAGGAGACTATGGCGGGGATCCTAAAATTGATGTGCCTTGACGATGACGCACAGACGGATACTGACTACCACAGGCTAGTAAGGTTGGCAGCTTTATGTACTCCGTCGGGAGAGGACTCTAGAACACTGAACCGGGAGATGATAGGGGCCATTATTAGGAGCTTACCAAATAAGGCGCCCGGTCTCGACGGGTTCACCGCGAGGATCATCCGAGCGGCTTGGAAGGTATCCGTGTACGAGCTTACAGAGCTCATGGCGAAATGCGTACGGGAAGGAGTCTTTTCAAAGGTGTGGAAGGTAGGTAGGCTAATCGTCCTTCCAAAGGGCAACGGGAAGGAACCCACCGACCCAAAAGCGTATAGGCCGGTTACGCTGCTACCAGTGCTGGGGAAGGTGCTGGAGAGTGTCATATGCGACTCCTCGCCGGGACTCTACACAAGAATCTCGCCATGCCAGCACGGATTCGTCAGGGGGCGCTCGACAGTCACCGCACTTAATACCGTACTATCGGTGGTGCGGGAGTCGAGCGCCAAGTACGTGCAGGCAATCATGTTAGATATTTCGGGAGCGTTTGATAACGACTGGTGGCCAATGGTTTTGGTTAAATTCAAACAGGGAGGTTGCGCACCGAATGTCTACAGGTTGCTTGTATCGTACTTCGCGGAGCGTAGAGTAGGGTTTATCGCGTATGTGTGGTAGTAGCGTCATGCCCCAGAAAGGGGAGAGTGAAAAGGGACAACAGGAGCACACAGAAGGTGTGGAGAATTTGTAGGGAGACGAAGAGTACGCGCATGAAAGAGCCCCGAGCAAGTAGCGCGCGCATCTCCCAACGATTCGGTCCATATAACCGCAAGGTTGGTGGGACCATGGGAAGGAGGAGGGATTTGCCCACGTCCCCGTGAGGATCCGCCGACCTGCGTGAACTGCGGAGGAGAGCACCCGGCCAACCACACATCATGCCCGGTCTTCAAGCGCAAGTCGCGCCACAAGAAGGCCGGGACTGTGGCCCGCCTAGGCCCCATCACCCGCGCAGCGGTAAGTCGCCCGCAAGTGGAGGAGGCAGCGCCGTCGTCACTGATGGCGCCTGCCAACAAGCCATCGAAGCGCGGCCTACCCGATACCCCACAGCCCGCCCCCCGAAGGAAGAGGAAGCGTGGGGGCAAAAATAGAACCCGACCTGCCCAGGCGCAGTCCGCCCAGGCGCGGCCCGCCCTGGCACAGCCCGCCCAGGCACAACCACCCGGGCACAGCCCGCCCAGGCGAAGCCCGCCCGAGCGAAGCCCGTCCAGGCGTCGCCCGCCCAACCAACTCCCATAGAGGTCAGTCCATCCCTGACTGTTGATGCAAAAATTGAGTTAGCACTCCAGCTGCTCAATGATTGCATCAACAAGAGGAACGCCCACAAGATGCCCACGCAGACCGGCAGAACCAATGGACAGTAAGCTCAGGTTGGTCTACTGGAACGCCCAATCCCTGTCGAATAAGCGGCGCCTGCTCGTGAACTTCCTTCGCGAGCAGGATATCGACATAGCACTAATTAGCGAGACCCACCTGAGCTCACGGGAGCTTTTTAAGGTTTCAAAGTACCTGGCCTACTGCAAGGACGAAGTGTCTCCCCTCGGCAAGGCTTACCGAGGGTTGATGATACTCGTCCACCGCCGGGTAGTTCACCAGCCGGTCCCGTACACCCAACTGGCGTCCTTTTACGCGCTGGGGGTCGATGTACACACCGGCAGCGGCGACCTCCGACTATACACCGTCTACAAGGCGCCGATCGTTCAACTTCAACCCGGAGAGGTACGTAACCTATTACTGCCTACACACTCCACCCTGCTGGCGGGTGATCTGAATTCCAAGCACCTTGCTTGGAATTCAACGACCAGCTGCCCCAACGGTCGACGCCTCATGCAGGACGCGGTGGACCACCAGTACGACTGCCTGGGACCCGACGAGCCGACCCGCTACGACCCAGCTTGCGGTAGGTTGCGGTAGAGGACGCCACCTCCACTGAGCGTCCCGTCCTCGCCGGTGTCCCGCAGGGAAGCTGTCTGTCTCCCGCTCTCTACGCCCTTTACACCAACGACATCCCAGTGGTAGGTGACGTCATGCTTGCACTCTTCGCAGACGACACGGCGTACATCGCGTCGTCGTATCGCCAGGCCCACGCCACAGCGAAGATGCAGCCTACCCTAGACTCTCTACCACAATGGCTCGAAAAATGGAGGATGGCAGTCAACGTTGCAAAAACACAGGCCATGGTAACTGGCCTGTGGTTAAACGCACCTCCCCAGCTTACTTTGAAAGGGGTAGCAGTTCCGTGGGTTAATAATAATAATAATAATAAAAATCTTTATTAATAAAACTGTAAAACAAATTATTTTAAAACTAAACACATACAAAATAAAGGTCAATATAATTACAAACGTGCCTGAACTAGGATATACCTGTGTCTCAGGCGAAGGAGGGCTTAATACAAAGTTATTAAAATCACAAGCAAAACATTATTCTTATTAGTTATTACACTACACCTACAAAAATTTGACAATAACATATAAATAGATATTTTTGACTTAATTAATACTAACTTACCTATTCATTAACCTATTTTACAACAGTTAATAATTTCTCGGTATCTTCGTAGCATAGTTTTTTAAGTTCATCTGTAATTATTTTCTTAGTGCTACTGTACGTAAGAGAATATATGGCCAGATTGGCGTTTAATCTATTGTACAGTAGGGGCCCTAAGAACACATGGAATCTAGAGGAGAAGGCACATTTTGTAGTCGGGTTTTGTGGACAAGCAATATCTTTCCGTCTTTTGTTAGTAATTTCAGTGCTAAATGGAAGTGAAGCGTGCTGTTTGAGGACTGATTGCAATATAAACAATTGCCTGACTGTAAGTACCTGGCATGATTTATAGAGAAGTTCAGTAGGGAAGAGAAAGGGCCGAAAAGTGGACACTTTTAGAATAGCTCTTTGAGCTCGCTCGACGGTTAAAATTGAGGTCTTACCAGAGCCTCCCCATGAGGTAATGCAGTACGTCAATAGTGACTGGCACAAAGCAAAGTAAACTTGCCTGATAATCTGTGGGTCGGCAATAGAGCGCAGTTTTTTAAAAACAAATATCAACTTGCGTATTCTACCACTTAATGCTTCGATGTGGGGTTTAAATGATAGTGTATGGTCAATGAGAACACCTAGATATTTCATTACACTAGTAGTTCCAATTGTTGGGCAGTCGCATAGTGTCTCTTTAGGGTCTTTACAGCGGTGAGCGTGAAGTATGGGGTGAGTTGAAGTGACATTAGAAGCGTTGAGCGGGTGAAGTACCTGGGGGTCACAGTAGACCGCCGGCTCACCATGCGCGCCCACGTCGATGACACCATCATAAAAGCAAAGGTAGCACGCGCAAAGCTGCGCCCAATCTTCGCCTCCAAGCTACCCCTTCGAACCAAACTAGCTGTCTACAAGACCTACATAAGGTCACGTCTTGCGTACGCAGCCCCGGCATGGTACGCGCTCGTAAGCGAAACTCACCGTCGCCGCCTTAGAGCCCAAGAAAATCTCACACTCCGCACAATTGTGAATGCCGGTCGCTACGTACGTAATGACGTCGATACTTCGGGGAAGAAAGGTCGTAAAAGCCATTTTGGCCAAAATGAGTTAATAATGCAGTTTTGTTTAGAATTTCAAGCTCTATCGATCTGTATATTTAAAAAATCGATATTCGCAAAAATGATGGCTTTTACTACCAAAATTTTTAGAATGAAATGGCTTTTACTTCCAGGATTTTTCAGTATAATCTACATTTTTTTTAATAATATTGGTGTATGTGACAACTTAGTTTCTCCTTTGATTAAGTAAAGGACGTATAAGCTAACAATTTCAACACACCAGGTCGTAACTCACAACATCATTGTAATCTCGGCTTTTACAACCCTCTGAATAAACTTAATTGAACAGAATGTGACTTTTACACCATTCATTTGCTTTCATTTATAAACAGAAGTGCGAGTTACGTCCCGGTTGTTTGATTGTTGAAATTGTTTTTTAAGAATCTCTTTTGTTTTTGTGATAAGGTATAGTTTCCTTTTGATAACTTAAGATAGTTTGAGTGAGTATAGCTCACTTTAACACAAATTTAAAATGAATAGTCACGAAAGAGATAGATATATTTTCCTCGCATTCGCAATTTTTTAGCGGTACATGTTGTTGCTTGCTGCTGTTTTATTTATTTATTTATTTATTTACAGTTCTTTGCACACATGACAAATATATATAAAATCACACACAGAAATACGACACAAAAGGTTAGCTTATCTCTAAAAAGAAATTTCTTCCAGCAAACCCGAGCCACGGAAAGTTGATCGGAAAGGCAGATAGAGCGTGCAAAATACGTAATATACCTATATAAACTGTACTATAATTAAACTTATACTACAAAAATAATAAATAAATATATCAAATAACAAACATACATAAATATTACTATATATATATATATATACATAAATAAATAAATAGCCTATTGCAGGGAAAGGTAGTGCTCTTTAACTCTACGCTTAAATACAGCCAGCGAAGGGCTGTCTCGGACAGTATGTGGCAGAGAATTCCACAGTCTTGCAGCATGTACACAAAAGGAATAAGAGAAGAAGTCAGTGTGATGTGAGGGTATAGAGAGAAGGGATTTAATGTGGGAGCGACAGGGTAAGTCCTGAGGACGAGAAAAGTTGAAACGTTCCCGAAGATAGCTAGGGGCACGGGGGTTAAAAAGAACGTTAAAAAGGGAAGACAATATATGAGTGTTCCGTCGAAGGCGGATTGGGAGCTACTTGAGCTGCTTTCGAAATTCAGAGACATGGTCATACTTTCGTAGACCAAAAATAAATCGGATACAGAGATTTTGAAGCCGCTCAAGTTTATTCAAAAGCTCCTCAGTGACGTCAAGGTAACAAGAGTCGGCGTAGTCTAAGACGGGAAGAAGTAGAGTTTGTGCCAACGTGATCTTAGTAGTTAAGGGTAAGAAGTTTTGGAGGCGCTTGAGGGAGTGAAACGAATAATGGATTCTACGGCTTAAGTCATTTACTTGTGCTGTCCACGATAAGTTTGAGTCCAAAGTAATGCCCAGATTTTTTGCTGTGTTGGTGTAAGCAATGGGGGTACCGTTGTAAGTGATAGATGGTAAATTATTGTTATCCAATTGCTTACACATATAACTGCTGCCGATGATCATTGCCACAGATTTTTTGGGATTGACCAGTAGCCCAAAGGACACCGCCCAATCGCATATGCGTTGTAAATCCGCATTAAGCTCTGTGATAGCCGTATCGACATCAGCGAGATTGAAGTGACGGTAAAGTTGTAAGTCGTCTGCATAGAGATGGAAGCTCGAGGAAATCACTGAGGTGACTGTGTTAATAAAAACAGAGAAGAGTAAAGGGGAAAGTACGCCACCCTGTGGGACACCCGCAACAAGGTCACACCAGTCTGAGTAAGCCTCGTCAGAGCGGACCCGCAGCGAGCGACCACGAAGATAAGAGTTAAACCAGACAATGGCGGAAGAGGACATATTAAGAGAACGAAGAACTGCAAGGAGAACATCAAAGTCTACTGAATTAAACGCGCAACTGAAATCAAGCAGGGTAAGGACAGTCAGAGATTTATTTTCCATAGCAAGTCGAAAGTCATCTGTGACTTTCAGAAGAGCCGTTACAGTGCTGTGACCAGTGCGGAATCCAGATTGGAGAGGGGAAAGAAGATTGTTAGAAGAAATAAAGTCAGTGAGCTGCTTGTGGACAATGTGTTCGAGGACTTTGGAAAGGAAAGGTAAAATAGAAATAGGTCTAAAGTGTGATAGTGGTGATGGATTAGGAGTTTTAGGGAGAGGGATGATGAAGGCACGTTTCCATGCCTCAGGGAATGAACTACTTGACAGGGAGAAGTTGAAAATGTGAGTCAATACTGACAATAGTTCGGGAAGGATAAGGGATATCATTCGGGAACAAACCTGATCATTGCCCACAGCAGTCGAAGAAATAGAAATAATGTGTTTCCTAACATCCACTTCGCCTACTGTTTTGAAATAGAAGGATGAGCACGTTGGTAAAGGTTGGCTCTGAAGACTAGCAACAGTTCTCGCCCTCATGCAGTCATCAAGCACAACAGGAGGGAGAGAAAAGTGCCTATTCAGAGCATTTAAATCAATAGCACCATCACAAGGGACTGAGGATTTGCCGATACCAAGTGATCTCAGAAATTTTCAGACTTGCGCTGGTTCACATGAGTCTATCGACTTATGAATGTGACGTCTTTTGGCATCTCTACACAGACGACTACAACGATTCCTAAGATACTTGTAGCGGGCCAAATTATCATCCGTTGGGCACTTCCTATACCGTCTTTTAGCCCTATCACGTCCAGCCATCAAGTTGGTAATAGTAGGTGAAAGCCAGGGTGCTGGAGCATGTCTGACTTTCACTTTTTTAATTGGTGCATGCACGTCGAAAAGTTTAAGTATAGTCTCACCAAAGAGTTCAACTTTTGAATCAATTTGTCCTGCATCCATAACAGGAGACCAGTCGATGTTTGCTGCATCTCTCCTCAGAGCCTCCAAATCAATACCCTTAAAACTGCGCAAATTGAGGAATCTAGACTTACGCCGGGGAGGACGAATTTTGTAAGATAGGTAGATTAAGTCATGATAAGAAAAGTTTGCAGGAAATTGGCCATGCGCAGCGACATGGTCAGGAGAAGAAGTTACTAAAAGATCAAGAAGAGAAGGATCATAGTTGGGAGCGTGATGCGTAGCGGACAAAGGCAAAATGTGAAGGTTGACTGAAGACAAGAGAGACTTAAGCTTGTGTGAACGAGAGTCGTTTTTGAGCAAACAAGTATTGAAATCACCCAACAACAGCGTATGATCATAGTTAGGACTGAGTGTATACAATAAATTCTCTAGCGAGTTGAAATAGTCAATACGGAGGGACGGACTATAGAAAACACCAATTAAGATCTTTTGATGGTGAAGGGTGATCTCAATAAAAAGATGCTCTGTTGACATGGAATACAGACTAGGGGACACACTGATAACATTATGCACAATATCAGCACGGAGATAAATAGCCACGCCTCCGCCTCCCTTGCCCGTACGATCATTGCGAATAAGTTTGAAACCAGGAAGAGGAAATTGGGTGGAAGGGAGAGAAGGTTTAAGGAAGCTTTCGGAAATTAGGATCGCATCAACACGAGTGTTACTAAATGACGCCAGAAGGTCAGAGTAATGAAACGGAACACTCTGTGCATTTATATGCACGACATTGAAGTTATTAGAAAACGGGGAGAATACAAAATCTAACTGATCATGTACTGATAAGAAAGTAGAACTGCTGCTGCCAGCACTGGTGAAACTGTCGGAAGAGGAAGAGCAAGAGAAATATTCATCGTCTATAATAATATTATCAAGTGCAATATCCATTAACTAAAATAAAAATTAATTATAATAAATATTAATAAGTATATATTTTATATAAAAGAACTTAAAAAATTATATATAATATTTAAAATAAAATAAAAAGTAATAAGAATAACTATTAATCACTCAACACACCTTAGCCATATCAACACCCGCTTAAGTGTGATGAAAGAAATATCAACTAACACAACACAACCATTACATGAAAACATAAACTAGGCTACAAAATAAATAGAATTCAAATCAGTCACCTACTACAAAGTAAACAGACAGGATAAACTATTTAGAAAAGAAAAATAAAGAAAAGATACTTTTACATTACTAATAATTTGGCTGTATGGCTTAGAGTTCATTGCTATAAATAAAAATTAAACAAAACGTCAAATGAAAAATAACCTACAAACCAAGGGTAACACAAAATATTAAAATGAAAACGGAAATAAAAAAAATAGAAAAATGCATGTACCTTAACTCAAAAGAGACTATTAAGTGACTAAGTTAAGAAGTAACTCTGGCCATAATGAAATACGAATGGAGACAGTTATTTTGCGGTGTTTTTCCTCGTACGGGAACCGGTCAGCTGCGAAGCAGTGACAGGTTTTCTGATGGGTTTCCTTCCCGCTGCCGCCGTAGTTTGTGGGGTCGACGATTTGTTGACAACAGGCTCAGTATCTTTGCGGGCTGGATACCGTTTTTGGAGATCCTGCAGTTCGCCATACGTCTCGATCTTACGACGGGATTTGTCCGGTAGCAAAATCACTACCTTGCCCTCTGATGTCCAGCAGTTCTGCATTCCATAAAGCTTGCGAGCGTCGACGAACACCTGATGACGAGACTTGGTCAAAAACTCAGAGATGGAAATACCTGAGTTTTTGAGCCGTGCTTTCGAGTCCCAGACAAGGCGCTTATGCTCGATATCTCGAAAACGGACAAGAACCGCGCGAGACTTAGTAGAAGAGAGACGAGACGATGACAAACTTGAAGATCATTTGATGTAAGTTCGGTCAACTGCATTTGGTCGGTTAATAGTTGTGTTATCACCCCGTGCAACTTTTCATTTTCTTTTTCAGCTATGCCGTGGACAAGAAGAACTTTCCGGCGCAGGAAAGTCTCATGACGGTCAAGGCCGAGGGACAGCAAGTCTGTCTGGGCCTTGAGTTTGGACAGTACCTGGCATACAAAGGTCTTGAATCGCGCAAAGTCTTGAGCCAAAACTGAAAGATCAGGATGCTCTGGTGCTGTTGGTGAAGAAGTAGCCTCTCGGAGTCTCTCCTCGAAGTCACTCATATGCAGGAACAGTTTGGCAATGTCGTCACTTTGTAGTGCTAGCTTGCCTGATGCATCCATTTTGAAGATAGTGATTTTAGTGACTCTCAAAGTGCACAAGATGCTGTGATTTGATGTGTAGCGAGTGTTTACGGGCTAAACTGTGTTTTAAACTAATTTCATGAGTTAAATTGACTTGGTAAGTATTTTAGTTTTATTTAAAAAAATCCTGCGACAAAAAACGCGTATTATTGCTACGCCTACCCACGAAGAAAAAAAAACTATCTGATAGTCAAATTTTTGATTACGAAAATGAACAGAAAGAATAAGAAGCTAGACTCCTTGCAGAAAAGGAAAAATATAGTACAGTCATTGGAACAACGCCACCGATGATCTCCTCAAAGATAAGTTTAATTAAAAATATAATATAATAAACCATAATATACCGTATAATATAATAACCATAATAAACAGTAAGTTCCTGCCTACTTAAATAATCATTATTTTGTGGAATATTTATAATAGGTGCTATAATAACATTACAAGAGAATCACTGATCACTTTCTTTTGGAGCATAAACTATAAACGTTGCAGAGACTGGCTCATTATCTATTCTCGTAAGAAAGATATAAGCCAGAAAGAGAACCGATTCTCCTGTCAGTCATAGAAGTATAACTTACATATAACTTTTGTTTCTTACGTTTTTGATTTGCTACTAAATGCCTATACATTGAATTGAACATAATAGCTCTATGGCGCAATAATCAGATGTGTGGGTGACGTTTTACAGCTACTATGGGGAAGCCAAAACGAACTTGAGAAGAAATTTTGGAGCAAGACAAGCTTAGACAGCGAATGATCGTGATCTATACACATTTTTAGACTTAGGTACTGTGGTCGAGTTGTCTCCTGTACTGACACGCCTGTACCATCTCTCCCTTAAGACAAAAACCGTATTTAAGTCCTAGAAGCTTGCTAACGTGTAACCAGTCCCCAAAAATACCCCCAGTGCCCAAAAATAAAAATGCCTTTCCGACTCCTTTAATTATCAACCTATCGCCATCACCTATAGCTGACATTCTGAGTGAATGGTCAATCCAAGTAGTTATCGATGGCTGCTCCTCGACCTGATGGCTATTGATGCCGGAGTTTCTCAGGGGTCCGTTCTCTCTGCGACCCTTGTCCTGCTGTGTGGATGAAATTGTCTCAGAGAGGAGAGCACTAGTAGAGCGTATAAACTCAACCTTAAGTCTTGTCTTCCAATGGGGTGACAAAAATCTGATTAGTTTGAACGCCACCAAAACACAGGCGGCGTGTCTGTTCTCTACTCAACGGAGTCCGTTTAATCTGACTCCTGAGGTGTATCTGTTCCTACAACCAGTGAGCTTGAATTTCTTGGCATGAAATGATCTATCAATTTCAAGTTCGGCACCTCCATAAAGTCCAGAGCCCAAATCGCGGCCAAAATATCAATATCAATTCTCATCAATTATCTAATTCAATCTTTATCAATTCTTAGATAAGGTTAAGCGGTACTTCACGCCCGATCAACTCCTGTCCCTTTATAAGGCACAAGTACCATGTTTTTTGGAGTATTGCCTATAGGATGATTCAGCCAAATACCAAATAGACGGTGGATCGCAGAACCAGAAGACTCATCTGTGATTAAAAACTGGTTGAAAATAAACTAGAAATCCTAGCTCATAAACGCAAAGTACTTTGCCTATGTATTTTTTACAAAATTTACTTTGGAGAGTGTGCACAAGAGCTCCGTGAGGTAATTCTTCTATCGGATTTCCAGATACTGCAGTGCAGGGTACCAGATACTTACCTTGTCGAGATGCTGCGGATCCGCACTGAGCGCTTTTCATCATCTTTTATATTGCGCACTGCTAAAGAATGGAATTCCCTGACTGTTTCTGTATTTCCGAGCTCATATAACCTTTAAAGTTATAGTGAATCTCTTAAAAGATCGAATGAATAGGCATTTTCGGGGTGAAGTTGCTACACCCTCAACCGCATCTTCACCTTTGTGCTAGATTGTGGCCAAGAGCAAATCCCTTAATAAATCTTTGCGCGCTTCTTAACTAAATATAAAATCTTTATAATACATAATTTAATAGAAGTACGTTTAATTAGTCCAGTGTTTTCTTGTAGTTAAAATGATAAATGTAAAAATCTTATATGATTATAAAATAAATCTAAGATAGGACAGCATTTTTTTCATTCTTGTCGCGGTTAATCTAATTATCTTGACGGCCATAACTTTGATCCTTAATAAATCCCAAATAAAAAAGTTGTTTGAGGGCCAAATACATATATTTGTGTAATTTTAAGTCTTTTCTAAGTTTTTTGCCTATATGAAGAAAAATATGAAAACCAAACATCGTGCCTGTAATAATATGGAAAACACCTCGCCGCGAGAATGACCGATTTATAACAAACATTTCTTGAAAGTCACTATATTTACAATTTGCCTTTATTTTCATAAAAAAATTAATTAATAACATCTAAAATATTACAGTTATATGAATAAATAACGAAAATTCATTGTTTACATTTATAAATTATGTCTAAATATAATGTTTTACGACATTCTAAAATCACATAGGGGTTTTTACGCCCGAATTCACACCATACCACTTCCGTAATGTCGAACGTAAAGGACATTTTGTCAGAAATTTTGGGGCGTAACTCAAACCTAACTTTTAAACCGCAAGGATATTTTAAATTTATTCTTTAATAAATTTAATTAATTAATAAGGATATTTCACCTTATAAGATTACAATGGCTATAAAAACCAAAAAGATATGTGGATTTTTCAAAAAAAAATTTTTCGCCGCCATGGGGTTCGCCCCGATGCGGCTTCCCCGAGCGCCCCTCTGGCGCTCGAGATGAATTCCACGACGTCGTAAATCATGCTTCGCCTACAATCGACTCTTGTTATTTCGCTAAAAATTTGTTGTAACCCCATAATGACTACACAAATAACAAAACCGTTGCATACTCTGTCAGGAGTCACTTAACCACAGCAAATATTAAATGAATATTGAAGTAAATATTGAATGCATAATATTATGAACTAAAGCTTTTTTGCATTTTGGATAATATGAAAAACACAACCACTATTTAGCTACACCTCGATTATACTAATGGGAAAAGTTTCCCGATGATTACTTCAGAAATAACTTTAGTTTTGGCCTAAGTACAACAAAATAATACAACACGATGAAAGTAAGTAAAGCGCGAGCGAAGCGAGTGTGAAAATGTTTTTTTTAGCGACAATATTATTGTTAAGAATAATAATTAATGCGCGAAATTTTTTTTGACTATATTATTGTTTTAGGAATAATATCGAACTGCTGCATTTAAAACGTGGAACCTTGTATGGCAGCCATTTTAGATTAGAGTAAACTTCGTCGTATATGCTACCTTCGTGAATTATTCCACATTTTTTTAATTATAAAAATTAATGTTTCGCAAACGGATTGCTGAATCGAAAAACGTTCTTAGAAAACGCCTACTATCACTCGATGATATCTGCGGGGCGAGAAAAAAAATCCATCGCCCTTTCACGTGTATGGGACCCGATTTTTTTTTCCATCATTTTATTTTTTAAGATCTGTCAGCGCAATCAATATGTATGACCATACCAAATCTCAGCTCTGTAGTACCAAGCATCTAATATTATATTCTTATTTATCCCAACAACGTTTGGGACTTGGTCGATTATTACTCGCAAACTTCAACGGCAAACTTATGTGTGATAGTTTTCCTTTTACGGTGAATTTTTTCTTATTTTCAAAAATTTAAAAAACATATATTCGTTAATTTGTTGAAAAGATACGTAATTTATGTACGTCCATTATGTTTTTTCTCAATATACACTTTAAACAGCCATTTCAGGGTTCAAATTTCAAAAAAATCCTTTCTTATTCCTTGCCTAAATTTAAAGTATACCTTTTTGTAGAATTTCAGTTCGCTAAGTCCAATGGCTTCAGCTGGGCGATGATAAATCAGTAACTGATTCAGGACCTTGCACTTTTAATTTTATTTTACCCAAAACCTAAGGACGATTTCCTTAGGGGATGATTTTCGAAAAATCGCGAAAAATGTGTCCGTTTATTTGCTTTAAGGTATATCTTTACGAAGTTTTGAGCCAAAATGCCCAAAAATTGTTTTTTTCTTCATACAAACTTTGAACCCCCATTCCACCCTTTTATGGGTTGAATTTCAAAAAATCTTTTCTTAGTGGACTTTATAAAAGACACCTTTTTGTCAAACTTCAGCTTTCTAGGTCTCTAGGGTTTGGGCTGTGCGTTGATCAATCAGTGAGTAATTCAGGACCTTGCAATTTAATTTAATTCAACCCATTTATACCCCTTAGGGAATGATTTTCGAAAAATTGCGAAATACGTGTCCGTTAATTATCCGCTAGGTATATCTTGACGAAGTTTTGAGTCAAAATGTCCAAAAAAATATTTTTCCCCATACAAACTTTGAACCTCAATTTCACCGCGTTGGGGGTTAAATTTCGAAAAATCCTTTCTTGATACTTGTCTACGTCATAAGAGACACCGTTTCATAAGAGACACCGTTTCGCCAAAAACGGTGTCTTTCGCCAAATTTTAGTTTTCTAGGTCTAAGAGTTTGGGCTGGGCTTTGACCAATCAGTAAGTAATTCAGGACCTTGCAATTTAATTTAATTTAACCCATTTGTACCCCTTAGGGGGTGATTTTCGAAAAATTGCGAAATACGTGTCCGTTTGTTTGCTTTAAGGTATATCTTGACGAAGTTTCGAGTCAAAATATCCAAAAAAATATTTTTCCCCATACAAATTTGGAGCCCCCATTTCACCCTCTTAGGGGTTGAATTTCTAAAAATCCTTTCTTAATGGTTGCCTATTTTATAAAAGACACCTTTTTGTCAAACTTCAGCTTTCTAGCTCTAAGAGTTTGGGCTGGGCGTTGATCAATTAGTAAGTTATTCAGGATTTTTTGTTCGTCTTAATTCGGATGATTTTGTTCGTCTTAATTTATTCATTCCATTAGGTACTGATAGGTTCAAACTAATACATTTACATCCTCCATCATCCCTTATTTTATCCCCGTGGGGGTTGAATTTATCAAAATCCTATTAAAGCGAACGTCTTTATCATAGTAGCTCCAATCTTTAATTTCAGTTCAATCAGTCAAAAATCTAAGAAAATTTATACAAACTTTCATTACCTATTGTGTCCCCTTAGGGGTGGAATTTATATTCCTTTAGGGGTTGAATTTATCAAAATCCATTGTTAGAGGATGCCTAAGTCATAGTAGCTTTATGCATGCAAAGTCTGAGCCAAATCAGTTTAAAATTGACAAAGTTTCATACAAACTTTCATTCCCTACTTCATCCCCTTAGGGGTAGAATTGATCAAAATCCTTTCTTAGCGGATGCCTACGTCATAACATCTACCTGCATGCCAAATTTCAGCCCGATCCGTTTAGTGGTTTGGGTCGTGCGTTGATAGATCACTATGTCAGTCAGTCACCTTTGAGTTTTATATATTTAGATATCAAGACGCTGGTGCTACGCCGCAAGTTTCAAGCCCTTATTTATACGGAATGCTACATACTAGGTGCAGAAGTTTCAATGGAAGGACCGTGGAAAGGGGAGATTGACATGGTTTACGTCCCCTCTCAATGGCCCTCCTTTGTTATTGGCCTCTTTTCATTAATTTTCTTTACAGCGGGGTCCGCATGGGAAAAACTCCCTTTTTTCCAATTAAGGAGTGGAAGAGGGTTTATGTTGGCCCTCATACTCAGTGGTCCTCCGCCTCTGAGGCCATAACTTGGGCACTCCGACAAAATATGCATGTGAGGGAAGGGTCTATGCAATTTTGTACACTCACATGTTATAACATATGGGCATACAATAATAAGGGCATTATGGTAATAAGGGCATTATGGGAATGCAAGTAAAGGTGCAATATATAAGAAAATGCACATGCATAGAAATGTTATTGAAGTTTCACTAATGCTTTGGTTTCAGATTTTTGTTATTGTGTTCTGATCTGTTTTACTTTTTTTTTCATGTTTCATTTTTTTTCATGAGCAACGACGTTGAAGACACCCGTATTTCCGATGATGGGCGCGAGTGTTAAAGTGCGGTTTTGAAATTTTTTAAGGTCCGCGTCTTTGACTTGGGGTCAGGGTCCACCAGCACCTGGTGATCTTTGGCTTCATGTTCATTGTTCATAAAGGCAGTACCCGGGTGTGCAACGTCGAGCTAACACTTGTTTACTCCTTTTAATTTTTAGTTAGGGACAGGTGCGGGTTTGATAGGAGCTATAATATTTGGTTATATTTCCCCATCACCCGAACAAAGAAGATCTTTATCCTGATGGAAGAAAGAAGACTGACCCGGCCACCTGATCCAATGCAGCCCAGAGAGATGCTACTTCAAGGCCACCTCGTTGGATTGAAAACTTAGGGCCATCGTATAGGAAGTTAGGTAGGCCTGTTGGAAAAAAATTTCGATCGATCGAAAAAATTTTCAATGGGGGGAGGCAGTTGTGGTATGCAGACCTTCATGGAGGATCGGGCATAACGCAACTTCTTTCTCATTCGGTCATTTCGAAGAAGATAATTGGAATATCAATTTAAAAGGTTTGAAATTGTATTCGATGTCAACATTTGAAATGATTGAAGATCTGGTCTTACGCCATTCTTTGTGGAGAGCTCGCGGAATAAGTTCTTGTATACGTTCGTAGGCGTGCAAATAGCACTTTAATAGGCGTTGTTGAATTATGTTAACCGTGTATGTGTTGTAATAAAATTAAGTGCAACAAAAGTGCAGTACCTAATTGATTATATTTAAAGTACCTGAAGAAGAGCTACGCATTTTAATTATTTGCCCCCAGAACAGGTACTACAGTACCAATCGATAAACTGAGACTAATCCGATTTATTACATCTTTATCAGGTTAAAATATAAGCTATTAGTATACGTGAAGTAAACATACAAAACATTTTGAAAATAACCTACTTAGAAAATACTTTAAACGATGTAGTTACGATCACACAACTAATAACATCAAAATACATAAGTATCTTGCGAAATTAACGACGATTCTTTCGATGCAAAGTAAACAATTATGACTCATAGCAAGACGTTGGACACTTTGGACAGGGTCCGCTCGCTTTCTCGCAATAAGTTATATTCGTTTTGAAAGTAATTTAACCATGAAACAAATATCTAACCGTATTGTAATACATTTTAAGAAACTTATCAATCTTTCTTTATGATCTTAACGAACTGTCTCAACCATCGATTTACCTGTTTTCAAAAAAACATTATTGTATATTATTCTTTTCTTATTGTCTTTTACTTGCCTCCAGGTTTGTAGCCTCTTGCAGGGTCGCCAGATGTACTTTAGTGGAGATCAAATAATACACAATAGAATTAACAACACACAACCGTTCTGGTATCGCGTACGCAGCGGAATGCCGGGGCCATCCCAGCGCCCTCTAGTGTACATCATATCAGTGACAGTGTTGCCATTTATTTACTAATATGCTACAAAAAGCTGTCTAGATCACTGTATTATAACGTCTGCCGCGTTTGATATGACGACTGGGGCCTCTGTGCTTTATGTTGTGTACACGTCGGACCACTTACCTCTTGTAATAAACTGTAATCTTAGCCTGCTAAAGCCTAGGAAAGTCAATGCAGTGTTGACAACAAACAAAGTAATTTGGGAAGAACGAACCCGTGAACAAATTTTAAGATACTTACCTACTCTAATTTGTGTCAACAATACACTGAAAGAGAATTCTGGCCTTAATTATCATGTAATCTAAATACTTTTAGTTAAAAATAGATATCTATCCAAAAAGATAGATATAACCTATACTAATACAATAAATATTTTATTCAGAGCGGCTGTTGATACACGCTCGAGTGGACATGTTCATAATGATCAGACAAAAATAAAATCGTTGGGCGCGGGTAAACAACGTATATATGTAAATAGCATTTACTAGCTTTCCGCTCCCGGCTTCGCCCGCGTGGACTTAGGTTATATCGAGCCCAGTTGTGAGATAAAATGTAACTTATGTCCTTTCCTAAAGTCTAATCTATATTTGTACCAAATTTCATAAAAACCGGGAAGCTTATTCCCTAACTGCGATAGAGATAATGATAGTGATTGCGATAATTCAATGCGATAGTGATACTGAATGCAATAGCAAAAGTGGATGTTGAAAATAAATGATATTTTACCACTGAATGATATAGGTATGACAGGTTTTCATTGGCTGATAAATTGCCAAACTACCAAATTCTTTCGTGTCTGTAACTAATTTAATATATTTGTCTCTTGTATATTCCTCTCGCTTTCTCGTTCATTAAGTACTTCCTGTCTGAAGTTTGCGATTTTCAATACATTCATTCTACACGGTGATCAACTAAATGACATGTACAATAAAAATAAGTTAAAAAGAGATGGGGTTGTAACTAAAGTGAATTAAAGTGAGACAGCACGTAGCAACTAATACACTGACTTGAAATCAAGCTTTGTAACCAATATTATCATCTTCTTTTCATGATCCCATCTTTTAAACTTTTAGATAAAAAAATCTTCACATTTGAATTAGGTTCAGTACATACCTAGATATGTTATAAGTAATTCGTTAAATACTAAAACGTTAAAAGAGGATATTGTTCTGTATACCTGAGGTCAATAATTAAATATTGATGGCAATAATTACTTAAATGCTAGACCATAATTACGAGAAACTTATATTGTGCCAGCTGCCAACTCTTTTCTGGGATACTTTAAAAGCCAGTTAGTGGGTTTTGCTGTGGCTGAAAAACTGACACCTATTTAAAACAATATTCATGTTCTATCTTATATTATGACCGTCAGAATGTATGTTAGGTATGTAATTGTTTTACAACCATTATGATGTTCTGCTTACTCCGTCAGGGATTTAGGCTTCAGTGTATATATATGTTTCAATAAAATTTTACTGAAACTCAGAGCCAAAATGAGTTATCTAGCCATCCGAAACGTAGTAAATTTATGTTTTTCTGTCCATTAAGTTCACTAACCCATTCATTAGTCAAAATAATACAAAATAAAGACAAATAGCATAGCACTATTTGCTTGTGTTGTGTAATGATGCAGGCGCATGTAGCGTTCCACATAAGACTGCGACCTTTGCCTCGGTACCAATGTGGTACTACCGGGCCTATTGCCGTGTTTCGGGAAAGGCCGGGCTCTAGAAAACAAGGCTAAGACATTTCTTGTTCAATAACATTTTTCCAAGATCAGTAATAAGTTAATAACTTGCTCCTCTCAGGTCTCTCATCTTTAAAAGAACTCGTCATTCTACAAAACTTCAATAACAAAACCTGGGTCTTCTTCTTCCTCCTACTACTGTAATTGGATTGTAGAGATTACGTAATAAATAATAAAAATTGATTATTATTATTTTCTTTTTCGTGTTTTACTGCCAAATCAAATGGATCCCTTTGATTACAGAACTCTAAAACACATAAAACTTTTTTTATTTTTCTATGAAAGAGGTGTCTATTGTTCATTTTATCTTTTTACTATAATTACTCTATGTTCATCAAAAGTGTCAAAATTTGTCAACGTCAGTCCGCGTAGAAGTAAGTATTTTGTTTGTAAATATGATATTTAAATGGTTATGTTATAGTCCCGTAAATAACAGGTTTTTTACATTAGTAGTACGATAATACATCTATGTTTTACCTACAACAGAAAGCAAAAAAAAAAATATTGCAAAAAAACTATTTTGTAAAGAATGGCAAACGTGCGCAGGGTTTTGAAACCACAACTTCAGGCACACGCCACTCAATATCGTTTAAATATCAAGCTCTTCTTATATATACAATTTCTTATATATAAAATTGGACGTCCTGATTCACTGACTCATCAACACCCAGCCCAAACCCTCAGACCTAGAAAACTAAAATTTAGCAGAAAGGTGTCTTTTGTAAAGGTTGTAAGTACTAAGAAAGGATTTTTCGAAATTCAATCCCTGGGGTGGTGAAATGGGGGTTCAGAGTTTGTATGGAGAAAACAATTTTTTTGGCCATTTTAACTCGAAACTTCGTCAAGATTAACCTTAAGGCAAATAAAGGGACGAGTGTTTCCGGATTTTTCGAAAATCAAGGTGTCAAGAATGAAATGGGTGACTAAAATAGTTCTTTGCGCGAGAGCGTAGCCGCGGGTAAAAGCTAGTCTATTATATTTACAACATCAAAGGTATTTTGCATAATTTTCATTAATAAATCTGTTTGCAGGGTAATTGATAGAAAATGACGTCTACACTCTAACTTCATCCACACAAAACCACGAAAATGCGAAGTTACAAATTCAAGATCAAACATTTGTAAATACCTCAAGTATGTATCTTATATATACGAGGAACGACAGACAGTGGGCCAAGGCAGTCTCGAATGGTGGCCAATGGGAGCAACAAGGCCAATGAGCAGACCAACCAGCCCGATGGTCAGAAGATATCGTCACAATGACGGGACCTCTATCGATGAGGTTAGCTCAGAACCGTGACGATTATCGCTACAGAGAAGAAGCCCATACCCAGCAGTGGGTTAATGTGGGCTGAGTATAATGATGTACCTTATCAAACTATTTTCATGATAGCTTTCCGCGCGCGATTTCGTTCCCGTGGGAATTTGGGAAAATGATGTAGTACCTAGCCTATGTTACTCAGGGATAAATCAGCATTTTAATGGTGAAATAATTTTTGAAATCGGTCCATAAATGGCGGAGAAATCGGTGAACATACATTAAAAAGAACATACATACAGTCGAACAACCTTCTCCTTTTTTGAAGTCGTTTAAAACTACAAATCTTCCCTCTTTAATTAAATATTAGTATAGATAAAAAGTAGTTATCTTTTACTTTACAAAGTTTTATTGTATTTCAGTTATCGAGACATCATCCAATTGCCGTCGAAGTTGGTACAAATGAGTGACATGACATATTATGAAGTTTTGAAACGTGGAGGTTCAAGAGAGGATATCAGCTCTTGAAAATAAGTAACAAAGATGTAAAATGACCACACTTGAATAACTTTAATGCTCTTTTATATTTAAATAAAATACATGAACTAAATTGAATTTTGATTTTTGTGCTTGGAGAAAATCTGTAAAAAAGAAACAATTTTTAAATTAACTTATCATATGCATTCTAAGATATAAACACAAGCTTATATATGTTTGATATATTTTACTTTTATTATTAACGCGAGTGCGTCTGATTGTTTACCTATTCAATGTACCTAGTTTGTTTCACAAAATAATAATAATGAGTTTGGAATAATTATGACCCTACCCTGCTATAAACGTGGAAGCATGGAAGCTACAGTAGCTTCCATACTAGACTGGGAGTAATAGAAAAACATAGAATATGCCAGCTGCCTACTATTCCCAGGCATACTGTAAAAGTCAGTAAGTGAGACGCGAGGGTTTTGCTGTATTGTGGGCAAAAGGCTGACAACCTCTCACCACTTACATCATTTTTCATCTTATAACCCTCTTGAATATATGTCAAACGTGGCATCAAGTGGTTTTAAAACCACTGATGCTCTGCCTACCCTGATAGGGATTATAGGGATGAGCATATGTATATGTACTATAAACGTAAAAGTTTGAGATGGACGGAGTTTAGTTACACCTTCACAAAAAAAAACAATTCAAGGGATTTTGGACAACTTCACAGGAATGTAGTTTTTATTTTATTTATTTACTTTACTTAATGCACTAAAAGTACAAGGGCGGACTTAATGCCCAATGGCATTATCTACCAGTTTACCTTAGGGTGATTGGTGAGAGTGAGTGGTAGCCACACCTTATCCGAGGTGAAAGATAAAATATTAAATTATAAACATTATACTTACGAAACTAAACATAAATAATAATAAACATAAATACATATGCCCTAATAAGTATATTATAAAGTGTCAAGCTTAGCGTGCTCTTGATAATATAAGTAAGAAAAATGCTTTTCTATGCTCAATACGATAGAGTTATCTTAATGCTGTAAGGAAGGTAAAGACTTCAAATAATATGTTTGTCATTATAATTTTTCAATTTATTGATTTTATTAGGAACACTTACTTAAAGTGCCTGTAATGTAACTACCTTATCAAACTTTATTCATGATAGATTCCGACGCGGGACTTCGTTTCCGTGGGAATTTAGAAAAATGATATCCTAGCCTATGTTACTCAGGGATAATGTAACATTCTAATAGTGAAAGATTTTTTAAAATCGGTCCATTAGTTTTTGTGTTTATTCGTTACAAACAAACATACAATAAATACAATTTTTATAAAAATGTTTACCGACTTCAAAATTAAAGGCACCCATTTAGATATTACTTCTTTTTTCGTTGAAGTCAACAACCAAGGCATATATCACAATATTAAAAATGGCTCTCAGTTCACATTTCTGCAATGTGAAATGGAATTTATATTTACAGATAAAACTAACTCAGAGGCTACGTAAAGGTTTAAGAAAATACGGTATTAGTTCTTGATTCACAGGGTTTTCTTTTGTTTGATAAGTACTATGTGAACCCACTGTTGGACTGGACAAGCTCCACCGAACTTCTTTTAGGAATCTTCAGTGGGTAAACACACTTCACACTTGACTATACCTACATGATAAGAAGAAGAAGTGTGTTAAGACATAAATCATATATCTATCTGTACACTTACGACTATGATCCCTTTTACGTATGTGGTATGTGGTTTAATTATCCAAGCTTAATTGTAATTAAAATATGCTCGATAATGATAACCCAATGAGAAATATCATAATTTGGGAAACACTTCTTACTTCATCTCGTCCTCGTTTTGCAGTTAAAACTTCTATTTCCAAAGAAAGGATTCACGTTAGGAAGTTCAGACACTGTCAAAATGTAAAATATGTTATTTTATTTGCATGGCCAGACGTTTGATATGATGAAAATTGAATACCTATCTGGAAAATGGTGTTAAATAATGATTTTAATACATTGTTTAAAAAAATCATGATTTAAGAACGTTAAAAATTAAGTGGCATACAAGACGACCGCCTGTATTGGACATATACGTACTAACACTTGGGTTGGCAGAGCGTCAAGCAATCAAAAATACTTAGGGTTTTAATATGATCCATAATCAGGGGTATAATGTATAATGTAGCCGGTTTGGTCAAGTGGTAGTGACGCTGCCTCTTGATCGGCGGGTCCTGGATTCGATCCCCAGCCGGGGCAAACATTTGTGTATAAAGTAGATGTTTGTTCTCGGGTCATGGGTGTTTGTGTTTGTCTTTGTGTTTTCCAAGGGACCCACGACACAAGGGAAAACCTTAGTGTGGGCCTCATGAGTGGGTAGCGTTTATTTATTTATAAAAATGGTACAGCTTGACGATCTTTTGCAAAATTTTTGCACTTTTTTATATACAGCCCGCCGTGGTGGAAGCATATTTACTCGTGAGATGCATCATTATTCCCCCAACAAATTCCGAAGTACTCACAAATACGTATACATACGTTTACTTTGCTATAATTGCGTAACAATAATCATGTTTTTTATCAATCACACGAGAAAAATAACATAATAATAGTATTTCTCAGAAGTAAACAAACACCAGAACAATATAAAACAACCCCTTTTTCTGGTTAAAAGCATGTCAATACTTCCCAATATGGCTATTTCTATTTACCTCATTAATTTTTAAGAGAGCAGTATCTCCCAAATTACTTTTTCTTGTTAAATAACATTAGTGTTTTTGAATAATTACAAAACATTTCATAAGAAATTATCAAATAACATGAAAATAATTGACAAATTGACAATTACATTCATTCAATATCATTCAAAATGTCATTCTCTGTCTTTGTTCCAGTTATAACAGCTTGAGAATTCGGACAGTATAACATGAAGTTGGCCATTTCCTGTTCCATCTATAATTTATTTGACAGTAATTGATTGCGATAAGATTGCGATACAGCTTGATTATCACTATCGCACTTAGAGAATAAGGTCCCGGTTCAGTAGTTTAGGCGTGAAAGCGTAACAGATAGACGCGTGCCATCGGTGCTAATCATAAAGTGCTATAGGGCAAAATATTTATTTAAATTAAATGCTGTAAAGAGCCATATCTCTATTATATGTGCAAAGTATATAAGGTTATTTATTGGATAAGGATTAATGCTGTATTGCTTAAATTCGCTTCGTAAATAAGCCATTATTTCTCGTAAAAAGTAAAGGAAAAAAATATTTTTTGTGGGTTATCCCTAAGAGATAGATATATACCATTACGGATTTTTTTGTAGATCTTTTTAAGGTGTACAATACTGTAGTACATTATTTTGATCAATCTCGTAGGGTTCAGCCAGCGTTTGCAATGTATGCGCAAAAAAAGTGTCACATTAGAAACCTCTTAAATTATCAGTATTTCTCTTCTAATAAAAAATAATTAAATAAAAAAATCAAGTGACAACAGTGTTTCTGCCCCGTTTGGTACTGATAAAGATTCCTGCGGTTGTGCTTCTCGCCGTCAGTTTTCGTAAAACAGACGCTATCCGATTTTACTCAGAACATGAAGAGCTTCAGGCTTAGTTAAAGAGAAAGCAGATTTTTCACTTAAGACATGGCTGCATGGACATAGGGCGGGGGTAGGTCTAAGTCATCACGCACTGCTTTGCTTTTGCACCGCTTTGCTTTCATCATCTGCATGAGTTAAACGTACACACCTATTCATGTCACCTGTCCAGTGGCGTGTCTGGCAAACGGCCTTAGGAGTAGCGCTAAGTTTCGCCATGATCTCCAAGGCAAGGCTACAGGTTATCCTTCTCGCGGTTGCCGCCTGTTATTGGTCTAGTTCCCTCAGAAACAGACACAACCAAAACCTACGCCGAACCTCTTACATCCCAACCCATCCTCAACTCCTTCACAGACCTGGAGGAGTAAACCTCGACTCCAAAAATCCCCAATCCTCTGGTGTGATCCGACCCGTGCCTAGGGATGCATGGCCAAGGGGGTGCTTGAGCGCAAACGGAGGGGCCTCGATAACAGGCGACCTCGAGGTCTACTTAGCCTTCTCTCCGCATGCGTGGCTCTGCGGAGATGGACGCCTTTTCCCTAGCTACTCGTGGGATTAATAATGGATTTGAATACTTCTGTTTATTATACTCTAGTAAAAAACACACAAAGTTTGCTTACTGCGATTGATTCGCTTACATAAACTTCTGCTGAGGCCGCGGGACCTTCTGGCTCCAAAGGAATCTCAGAGGTTGATTCAGATGCTAGGGCCACGACCGATGGCTGTGCTGACCAAGGGGCTGACACCTCCGAGGCCGGCTGTGCCGTCTAAGTGACTCCAGTCCACGCTCATGGCGGCGTTGGCCAGGATGCGCAAGTTCCCAGGGCCAACAAAGCCTGTGAAGAGTTTGCAGACGACAGTGGAGCAGGCCAGGAGACTTCGGCCTCCACGGATGGCGACGCTGAAAGTGCTGCAGAGACAAAGAAAAAGAAGAGGAAAAGTCTGTCCGGCGCCAGCAAAAAACGACTGTCGTGGTGGATGGAGAGGGGAAAGAGCTTTAAGGAAGCCAGAGCTCTTTGCGAAACTCCCCTGGAGGGTAACGTGATGTTCGAGGCCAAACAGACAGCAAGAAACTTGCGGATAGAGCAGGAGATTGCAAAAAAACGCTCGAGGCCCTCTCCTTTGTCCTCGAAAGAGAGACCAGGTAAGGCCGCAGAGTTTGGGGTGCCCACTCCTGCTCTATCCTATAAAGAAGCTGTTGGATTGCAGCGATTAGCGATCGTGAGCGAGGACGGGCCAATGTCGGCTGCGCAGATCGAAACGCTTCAGATCAAGGTCGGCGGAGCCGGGACTGACCCGAAGTTTCTAGCCACTAAACCCCGTTCAGGGGGTCTGGTGCTGGTATGCGCGGACGAGCACACTTGCGAGTGGGTATGAGTGCGTCCCAGCACTCTGCCCCTGGGAGTGTACAGATCTGGTCGTCGTCGACGAAAAGGACCTGCCTAAATCCCAGTTGACGATTTCGTGGGTTTACGAACCAAACCTCACTAACCCGGACATTTTGGGCCTTCTGGCGCGTCAGAACGAGGACATAGATTTCTCGAGCTGGAGGATCCTCAACGCAAAGCGCGATGGTCAAGGTCAGCTTGTGACCTTCACCTTCGACGGCGCGGTATGTGAGGGTCTTGCAGCTCGGGACTTCCTACTCTTTCTGGGGCTCAGAACGGTCCAAATCCGCCTGAAGGGTATGAAGCCAAGGCCAAAAGAGGAGGAGAGGCAACCTCCATTGTACCTCGACTTAGAGGACATGGAGGCAGACAATGGCACAGGGGAACTGGCGTTTCCAATGTTTATTCCCCCACCGCCTCCGATGCTAACCACCTCAACATGGCCTAACTCTGCCAAGATGGCAAAGAGAGCGACTTGGCTGAGGGTCGGGCCGTCCAGCAGCATCGCCGGGGGACGGTCCGGGCCTTCCAAGCCGCTCCAAAATGCCGTCTCGAGCAGACCGCCCTGACCGAGCAAGTCAGGGCAATCACGCGGCCTTGATGGACCCATTCCAGGGCCATCAGGGGCCTATCGAGCACGATTGCCTCCCCCAACCCATACAGTTAATACCTCACATGGACCAATAGGCTGTAGTGGTATCAGACCAACTTTGAGGGGGGTAGCCAAGAATGAAAACCTCGACATGGCTTTGATTCAAGAACTGTAAATTAAGGATAATACGGTTCTAGGTCTGAATTTCACAGGTAAGGTCCTCTACCATACCGGTGGAATCAGACCGAGAGCTTGCCTGCTCTTTACAAAAAGAGCATCAATTTCTTACCCATCACTTCTGTGTGCACAGACGACTTAGTCGCTGCATACGTAGATATTCCTGGCGAGGAGGGGACCAGACCTATCATCTGTTCCGCCTACTTTCCGGGTAATGATGGAAACCCCTGCAGAGAACTGTCAACACTAGCGGAGTACTGTCACGAGCAGAAGAACCAGCTTCATCACACACTACACGACCTGGGGTAGCACGGACACAAACGCTAGAGGTTAGTTACTCTTCGATTTCTTAATGACTAACAACTTCCATACTCTTAACATCGGGAACAAACCCACATTTGTAACTAAATCTAGGCAATAAGTTTTGGACGTTACCTTTGGTAGGGGACCTCTGAGTAACCGTGTTCACATGTGGCACGTATCAGACAAAGCATCGATGTCTGACCATAGACACATTAGACTTGATCTGGCAAGCTACTTTGCCAGACAAACTACTACGTATCGAAATCCTAAGGCAACAAACTGGGACGGCTAGAAAGACCGTCTACAGACATGCCTCACCATTCGTAAGACCATAAAGACGATAGGAGAATTAGAAGAGGTAGCAGATGAACTTCAACAGGGCATCAGGGACGCCTACTTTAACAACTGTCCTCTAAAGTCCATGGAGTCAAACAGAAATGCTCCATGGTGGAGCAAGAGCCTGGAACAACTCAGACTCAAGGTCAGGTCCTCTTTCAACAGGGCCAAAAAGGACAAGAGCTGAGATGTTTACAGGCAAACACTCACGAAATTCAACAAGGAAGTCAGGAAGGCTAGAAGAAGATGAGATCGCAAGCACTGCGCAGTCTTCACGGATCCATAAGATCCTATCAAAAATCCCTGACTCCCATCTTTGCCTTCTAAAGAAAGCAGATGGGTCCTACACGAAGTCACCGAAAGAAATATTAAGGCGCCTTGCTGAAGTGCACTTCCCCAACTCGGTATGCATTCAAGATAGAGGCAAACTCCAGGCCCGGACACCTCAAACCAGTAGGCCGAAGGTAGAGGACTGGAAACTTGCCTCAAATATCATAAGGCCCGCCCGAGTGAAGTGGGCTATCAACAGCTTTAAGCCATTTAAATCGGGCGGTCTTGATGGCATCTTCCCCGCATTTCTTCAAAAAGGGGAAGAGGTGCTACTACCGACGCCGATAAAAATTTACAGAGCTAGCCTCGCATGGGGCTACATACCGTCAGCGTGGCCTAAGGTCAGTGTCACTTTCATACCCAAGGGAGGGGATAAGGACAAATCGCAGCCCAAATCCTACAGACCTATTAGTCTTATGTCCTTCTTATTTAAAACCATGGAGAAGGTAATTGACTCCTACATCAGAGAGGCCCACCTAGGGCCCAAACCTCTGCATGTTAGGCAACATGCCTACCAAAAAGGAAAGTCCATTCCATATAACATGAAACACCCAATCATATTGCCTAAGGGCTCAGTAATCACAGAACGCATAATAAAGGATGAATATTTAAAATTACTTCATGCAGGACAGAAATTAGTTTTAAGCTCACTGAGACAAATATAATGGTTTGTAGATGGTTTACGTTCTGTCAAGAAAATTATACACAAATGTGTAACATGTTTCAGGCTGAAGGTGACCGCGACAACGCAGCTGATGGGTTCCTTGCCCACTGAACGAGTCACAGCATGCCGCCCATTTCAGAAGGTCGGAGTAGACTTCGCTGGGCCCGTCTCTGTCAAGAACAGTCGCATTCGTAAGCCTGTCATCGGAAAAGGTTACATAGTTCTATTTGTATGCTTCGTAACTAAAGCGATCCATTTAGAGCTTGCCTCTGACCTGACAACCGACACGTTTCTTGCCTGTTTTAAGCGATTTATTGCGCGACGCAACTTTACCAGCGATGTCTACTGCGACAACGGCTCAACGTTCAAGGGGGTGTGGCGATTGCCTTTGCCTGCAGCACCCGACGTTTGGCCAATTCGCCGGTCTCCAAATACTTAATTTCCTGCAACACTTATGTTGGCAGAAGCAACCGGTGATTGGTTGAATGTTGGGTGTGTTAGGTTGGCAGGACATCCGCCCACTTTTTCACTTTCTGTTCGGCTCGCAACCGCGACCACGCGAATTTACCGGCCGCGACATTTGTGGTGATATTACCGTATAAACTTATAAAGTAAATGTGTATCATACGATTGTGGAACGTAATAAACACTTATGAACGTTGGAACTTCTATTATTCCGTAAACGAAGGAACCCCACTGATTCCTTACATTGGTGACCCCGTGAATTCGTCGGCATCAGTGCTCATCAAAGAAGTGCTGCTTGTGACGAGCGCAAGCGGAGTTTCCAGCGTACCTATAGGAAGCAGCCAGCTCCCCAGCCGCATAACATCCTCGGCAGGCTCTCAAGTTGCCGCCAGGAGTTGTTGCTAAGCGGCGGCGTGAGTGTTGCTAAGTGCCTACAAGTCCTTGGCTGGCACCTACGGCCGCCAGGATTGCAGTTCCCATCAACAACTACGTCCTTGGTTGGTACCTACGGCCGCCGGGACCGGATTTCCATCAACAACTACGTCCTTGGCCGGCAAAAAGTGCCGCTGGGTCCTGTTGCTAAGGAGCCCCCAGGTTGCCAAGCGGATCACCCTGCCGTATTTCTTCTGCGTCATCAAGTCCCTGGCAGGCTACCAGCCGCCGGGACTGAGTCCAAGCATTGTCATCAATCAGCCAGACGACAGCGGAGCCCCCGGTCGCGCGCATCCGACCCCTTTTCCGGCACGCCGACCCCTTTTCCGACACGTCGACCCTATTTCCGACGCCGGCGACCCCAATTTCGACCGATAGTTTTCGAACGCACCCCAAAAGTTTTTGCATAACCTCAAAACAAGAAGTGATTGTTTATGTTCAAACATTTCTATTCCGTGCATTTTTTGTAAATTTTCGTTAGTGTTATTGTGTAAATACCTATATTGGATTGACAAGGTAACGCTAGGTTTTAATTTTATTGTATTTTTATCATTTTTCTGTAGATTGTAAAGTGTAGTACCTATTATTAAGTTAAGCTGTTATAGGTTCTGATCTAGTGGTACTATGGCGGAAAAAGATTTAGAGGCCCTTCAGGCTAAGCTCGCCGAATTGCAAGCTCAGAATGAGAAACTTCAAGATGCTCTCGTTAACGGTGCATCTAAGGCGACTAACGCAGTTCGCCCCAAGTTAGCCCCGTTTTGGCACGAGCGGCCCGCCGCCTGGTTTGCCCACATTGAATCGCAGTTTGCGCTGTCAGGTATTACAACGGACGAAACGAAATATAATCATGTTGTGGCACAGATAGATTCAAAACTGTGCGCTGATGTGGAGGATCTCGTTGTGAACCCTCCCCCCAAAGGCCAACGTTATGAGTGGATAAAGGGGGAGATGATCAGCAGATTCTCCGCATCAGAATCTCAAAAGGTGCGTTCTCTAATTTCAGGAGAAGAGCTAGGCGACAGAAAACCTACACAGTTCCTGCGCCACCTACGTTCCCTCGCGGGGAAAACATTGTCGGACGACAAACTCCTGCGGGAGCTATGGCTGCAGCGTCTTCCCCGGTCTGTTCAGGGTATACTAACAGCACAAAGCGACTTGTCCCTAGATAAGGTTGCAGAGCTGGCTGACAAGATATTGGAAGTTAATCCAGTGTCGGTCAGCTCTGTATCGTCGCCGCCTGCTACTTCATCGTCGTCACAGCCTGACTGGGCAGCAATGACCGCCCAGCTGCAGGCCTTGTCCCAACAGGTAATGGCTCTATCAGTTAAGAATAACCCTAGCGCAAGGTCACGATCTCGGTCCCGCTCAAGACCTCCATCAGCCGGTGGCACCTGTTGGTACCATAGCAGGTTTGGAAAAAAGGCTGCTAAATGTATCAAGCCATGTACCTGGACGGAAAACCAGAACGGCGGTCAGTAGTGGCGGCAGCCGACTGCCCCTCTGGTAGCAGCCGCTTATTTGTCACGGACCAAACCAGTAAATATACTTACCTCTTAGACACAGGCTCGGACCTGTGCTGTTTTCCTCGGAAGCTCTTGAGGGACCAGCACCGGGCCTCAGAGTACAATCTGACTGCTGCAAATGGCACAATAATTAAAACATATGGTTGTCGTTCCTTTCTATTAAACCTAGGTCTCCGTCGTGAATTTAAATGGAATTTTGTTATCGCAGACGTGGAGACTGCTATTATTGGAGCCGATTTTTTGTCATATTACAATTTACTCCCGGATTGTCGCAATAAATTGTTGAGATGTGGAGTGACTGGGCTCACCACCCCGGCCTCCATCACTCACACAAATAGACCATCCATTAAAACTGTAAATATTGTAAATAAATACCATGAAATTCTTTCCAAATTTCCAGACATAACACGGCCCCCAGGCATTCAGCGGGTGGTGAAGCACAATACAGTGCATTATATAACTACAACTGACGGCCCTCCGGTCGTGTCTCGCCCCCGCCGCCTCGCGCCTGACAAGCTGCGCGCGGCGCAGAAGGAGTTTGCAGACATGGTGCAAGCTGGCACTGCACGCCCCTCTAAGAGCCCCTGGTCCTCGCCTCTTCACCTCACGCTGAAGAAGGACGCGACTTGGATGCCCTGCGGTGACTTCAGAGCCCTCAATGCCCGCACCATACCAGACAGGTATCCCGTGCGTCATATAGGGGATTTTTCACAAAACCTGGCCGGCTCTTGCATCTTCAGCACACTTGACCTGGTCAAAGCTTACCAGCAGATCCCGGTTTTTGGTGCTGATGTATGCAAGACTGCGATAACCACACCCTTTGGCCTATTTGAATTTCCATATATGACGTTCGGGCTTCGTAATGCGGGTCAAACATTCCAGCGCTTCATTGATGAAATCGTGGGAGGGCTGGAATGGTGTTTCCCGTACGTGGACGATATCCTGGTGTTCTCCCGGTCCCCCGAGGAGCACGAGGAGCATCTCCACATTATATTTCAAAGGTTGGCCGACTATGGGGTAGTTATTAACCCAGCCAAGTGCATTTTGGGAGCAAGTGAGGTTACTTTCCTGGGCTATTCTGTCTGCAAAGATGGTATACGTCCACCAGAAGCCAAGGTATCTGCTTTACGCGACTTCCCCCTCCCCAAAACTGCACAGGGCCTTCGTCGTTTCCTTGGGATGATAAATTACTATAGGCAGTTTATTCCCAAGGCAGCAGAATCACAAGCACCCCTTATCGATTTCTTGACGGCTACTAAATTAAAAGGAGCTAAGCCAATGCCCTGGTCGCCTGAGTTAGAGCAAGCCTTTTATGTCTGCAGGGACAGTTTGTCACAAGCCACCCAGCTCGTACATCCTGTACCCAACGCTCCCTTGGCACTGTACACTGACGCATCAGGTACACAGGTAGGTGCATGTTTGCAACAAAGAACTGCCCTGGGCTGGCAACCTCTCGCCTTTTTCAGCCGCAAACTCACAGCCAGTCAGGTGGTGTGGCCCGCGTACTACCGTGAGCTTTACGCGGTCTACACTGCTTGCCAACACTTTAGGCACATTCTCGAGGCGCAGCACGCGGTTATATACACCGACCATAAGCCACTGCTATATGCATTCGTGCAGCGCAGAGAGAAGCTGCCCCCCGCTCAACTTAATCAGTTGACCTTCATCTCCCAGTTTACCACTGACATTCGTCACGTAAAAGGAGAGGATAACGTCGTCGCCGACACCCTGTCGCGCATAGAAGCCGTCACGCTAGACAACGACTACGCCGCTCTGGCGCAAGCGCAGCAAACAGACGACGAACTTAAAACGGTCCGAGCCAACTCGTCTCTAGAATAGGTACCTACTAACATTCCAGGCACCGACATCACCGTGCTGTGCGACGTGTCGACCGGTCGCGCGCGCCCCTACCTGCCGGCCGCGCACCGCCGCGCCGCCTTCGAGCGCCTGCACCGGCTGTCGCACCCCGGCGCGCGCGCCTCCGCTCGGCTCGTGGCCGCGCGCTACGTGTGGCCCGGCGTCGACCGCGACTGCCGCGCCTGGGCCCGCGCCTGTCTCGCCTGCCAAAAGAGTAAGGTCACGCGCCACGTCTCGACGCCTCTCGGGAACTTCGCCGCGCCGACATCGAGGTTTAGGCACGTCCATTTAGATATAATTGGACCCCTACCGATGTCTGACGGTTTTTCTTATTGCCTAACGGCCGTCGATCGTTTTTCCCGCTGGCCCGAGGCGTGGCCCATGACAAACATCACGGCTGAGGAAGTAGCCGACCGGTTCGTGCGTGGTTGGATCGCTCGCTTCGGTGTGCCCATCACGGTCACTACTGACCAGGGCCGCCAATTTGAATCACATTTATTTAATAGATTAATGCATCTGGGAGCATCCAACCGCGCGCGTACTACCAGCTACCACCCCCAAGCTAATGGGATGGTGGAGCGTTTCCACCGGCAGCTCAAGGCCGCATTAATGTGTCACAATGACACCTGGCACCGAGCGCTGCCTCTCGTCCTCCTCGGCGTACGCTCCGCCCTCAAGGAGGACCTCAATTGTTCATCGGCCGACCTCGTATACGGAGAGCCTCTGCGCCTACCTGGTGAGTTCCTCGTAGCCAGTACTCCTGAACCGAATGAAGTTGATGACCTCGTTAAGCGACTGCGAACCAAGATGGCCGATTTACGTCCCACTCCAGCCTCTCGTCACTCTCAACCTTCGACGTTTGTGTTCAAAGAGTTGTCAGGCGCTTCACACGTATTTCTACGGGACGACACAGTTCGCCGAGCCCTGCAGCCGCCCTACATCGGGCCCTATCGCGTTTTGTCACGCGACAACAAAACGTTGCGCATCGACATCGCTGGCAGGGAGTCAACAGTTAGCATCGACCGCGT